>OY992532.1:22048524-23248524 GCA_963921185.1 Dasysyrphus tricinctus | reverse complement strand
TCCACTTAATTTTGCGCGGAAAAAGAATGCTCGAAGCATTATTTTTCCGGACAAATTGTGACGTTTTATGTATATTTCGCTTTTTATAAACTAAAATCATCTTCTTGTTTCATTCTTTACATTATTTAGACGTTGTGAGGACGAATGACTGAAATAAAATATAAAATGCTTAAAAAAAATGATGACATAAGAATGAGAAAAGAATAAATAGATCAGCTGTTTTAAATCAGTCAGTAGCGTAGCTTATGGGAAAGGGTACAAAAGGACCACATATAATACGGAAAATATTTTTTTCAATTAAAATTTAAATTGATTTTAAAACATCACACCCATGTTCAAATGGAATTTTATAGTTGATAGATAAGGAAAGAACTATTTTTTGACAGAAAAAGTTTATTTTGATCCAAATGTCAACCCATTGCCCTAAAATCACTTTTTTCTAGAGAAGTAAAAAACTTCAAAAGTTTCGAAATTGTTTGAGGTTTTTAATCCAACGACATCGTTGCCATCCTTCAATGCAATTTCACAGTGAATGGCTTGACAGACACAAGAATAAACTATATTTCGACGAAAAAAGTTTATTAATCCAAATGTCAACCAATTGCTCTAAAATCACTTTTTCGGGAGAAGTAAAAAAAATTAAAAAAATTGGAATTTTTAGAGGTTTCCTAATCCATTGTCATTGTAGCCATCCTTCAATAAAATTTGACAGTTGAGGGCTTGAGGGACAAACTATATTTTGACGTAAAAGTGTATTTTGATCCAATTTATTCCAAAGTGCCCTAAAATCACCTTTTTCCAGAGAAGTAAAAAAACTGAAAATTTCAGACTTTTAAGAGGTATTTTCATCCATCCACATAAAATTCATTTATCGCAGGCAATCAATTTTTCTTGCTCAGCAAATGCTTTGAAAGAATCTAATGTCTGTATGTAAAATTTTCAAATTCATGTGAATTAATGGAAATTTAATAATTTTTTAAATTTCTAGCTACGCTACTGTTCTCAATTGACTTTTGTTTTTATTTCTACACCTTCAGAATTTGTCTTGAGAAAAAAAATGTAGAGATAAAATTTGTCTTGTCTCGATCTGCATACTAGGCTTAACGGTGAACGGTAAACAAAATTAATTTCTACAAATTCTTAAAAAAATCTTGTAAAACGCTTTCTCAAATTTCCAAAACTGTCTTTGAAGTTTTTATAACATCATTATTTGCTGAGATATTGGTAAGCAAGGCTAAAAGTATCTCTTTTCATTCAAAGTCAGATACACCATGTCAAAAAAAAATCGTACGACAACAACAAAAAAATTGAATTGAAGCTGAATCAGTGCTGCCATATTGCTCACAGTGAATTATCATACAATTCGCTGATTTCTATCATACCAGAGTAAAAATTATCATATACGCAAAATAAAACAAACGAAATTAAATAAATAATTCCAAAATTTCCCTAAAAATATAAAAAAAAATGTATCCATTGAAAATACAAAACTCATTATTATCATAACACAAGTATAACTATACATATTTAAGTATATGAGAATAAGTCAATATCAATATGTAGCTTTGAAGGAAATAAAAATATGTACATGTTAAAGTTTTCGACAGATTATTAAACAAATTGAATTGACAATAACATAATTTTTATTCATAGAGATACCAATATCTTCATCGTGCACCACCCCAAGATTTCATATGTTCCTTGGCAAGTATGATATTTGTTACGCTTTGATTGTTTAATGAATTTCTCAGTTTAGTTTTAAATAAGACCCAAATGACAAAATATTCATTCACAATCGGCATTTGCAAGAGGCAAGCAGAGTATATTTAAAATGAATCTTGACAAGTTATAAAAAGGCATTTAATCATTCTCATTTTTGTACTTAAGAAGACTACCCCAAAATATATCTGCTTCTTTTTGCTTTTCCCAACACCTTGGCAACAGTTTTGCGAGGGGTAGTAGTGAAGGAACACTTGAACTCCTAGATCAATCCAAAGCATTTTTAGGGTTTCAAATATACAAGCTTTGAAGAATTTTGTCCGAAAAGTCATATCTCTGGCACAATTGATAACAAGCCACCTGTAAAAATTTCCAGCAACGCTCTTTGAAATCGGAAATCATTTGAGGCTCTCACGACCTCATTTAAAAGTATCTATTTTTTTTGCTCAGATTGAAAATTAATATGTTTATTTAAAATTGATTGCACTTCTTCTAATACGCAAGACTTAGGTTCTTTTCGTTGTCAGAGAGCTGATGAGAGGATGAATTGGTCCTCTACACAAAAGGTCTTAATTTATTTTTCGATAAGAGTGATGATAGTTACCATTATACATATCTTCAATTACTAAAAAAATGCTAATTTTACATTAAATAAATGCATGGTAATATTATGGAATGAGTTTGACTGACTGTAACTTTAAAACGGCTTGATTTATGATAAAACATGTTAAGACCTTTTTTGTACAACGTTCAATTTTTTAAAAGAAAAACGTATGCCGTTAGTTTAAATACTTGTCATTATTAAGGAACAAAACTCCAAGTCCAATTACAAACAGGTGTTTTCTCCCATACAAATCGTATGGAAAACTGAAATCGGTGTTGAGGTATGTCTAAACATGAATTTTAAGAGCTCAAATTTTTACAGACGTCTTTTTTGCTTAAGCATAGTACGCAGCTGAAGTGAAACGAAAATTCTCATACAGAAATTGACATAACGAAATCGTAAACGAAAAATTTTGTATTGATTTTTGTTATGTAGTACGCAGTTCGACAATTAAATTACAATAAAAC
Organism: Dasysyrphus tricinctus; assembly: GCA_963921185.1. NCBI lineage: Eukaryota > Metazoa > Arthropoda > Insecta > Diptera > Syrphidae > Dasysyrphus > Dasysyrphus tricinctus. The sequence continues at coordinate 23,245,734 of OY992532.1, read as the reverse complement.
AAAATATCCTAGCAGATACTCGAACAAGTCTCGACTTATTTTTCGTATACAATTAATTGTTCGGAACATTATTTCAGACGAAAATTTGACTGTTTGTTATATTTTGCTGTTGAATTTATTTAAAAATGAAAATAGAAGAAACTACCGTCGAAACGAACTGCAGAACACAATTATTTGGAACCCTTAGCACCACAACGGACGAGAAAAAAATTGACTTAAGATTTTAAACTGTTTTATTTTTGTATTTATTTTGACATCTTTCTGATAAAACTCTCCATATTTTTTTCACAATCACTTCGTTTCTGATTTCGTTCTCGAGTTGGAGACCCCAGAAAAATTTCGTTTCACTTCAGCTGCGTACTATGCTTTAACTGAAACTTTTGAGCCTGTTTGCAAGACAACTTTTTTTTAAAACAGTCAACGAGACACATCGGTCTGAACTTTTCGTATCCAGCCTTGGAACTCTGGTATTTGCTGCCATTCAATCCTATATTTTTGGTTTCGATGAAAATTTTTGGCTTTTTGTTTTTTGTTTTTCTGAAAATGGCGCTCGTTATCGGTATCGTATTCATTTTCACTGTCACTACTAGATGAAGATGTCTCAATTTCTTTTTATTTCGTTTGTTTGTTGTTTATTTTGTTTTGAATAATGAAAATCAAAAGTGCAGTTTTGAATTTTGATATACCAAATAGGTACCTTCCAATTTTATGAATAGAAGCAGAACAAACTATAACGTAAAACAACGATATAGGCTGCGGCAAAAGGCACATTTATTTAAACAACGCCATTCTATTCTATTCTAAGGCAAATAAGGGATTCAGCTATGTATAATATTCTATGAGCAGAAAAAAATGTAAAAAAATAATACCTCTGTTCGTGTACTATCCAAAACAGCCCATTTTAGTCCAAAGTTCTATCAATATCATTTCTTTTATATGAACTTTGACAGAACTTTGGCCTTAAATGGGTAGAAATTGGCAGTTTTGGGTAGTACGCGAACAGAGGTAATGTCTTGTTGAAAAGTAGAGTTCAATGAACAAAGAAAATGAAAGCGTCTACACGAGCTTAGAAGTGCCGAAAATTTACTAAAAGGCTGACGGCTGCATTCTGAAGAAGTTAAAGAAAAAGAGCAGATTTATGTTTAGACTTGATTTCTTTTAAATTTGAAAAGCGAAATTTTGTATTTAAGTCAAATATCACAATCATCATACATTTTGCGTATGATAATGAATTTCAATCATACATCATACAGGACCACAAATTATGCTACATGTAGCATAATTATTCTACGGTTAGCAGCACTGAGCTGAATAAACAAGGTATCTGATCATGACATTTACTTGACTCAAAAAAATTAATGCATAGAAATGAGGACCTTAAAAAAAATAAAAAAAAATAATTTTGTTGTCTCGTCTCATTTTTTTCAATAATTTGTTTGCACTCGTCACAAAGATACAGCTCTTCAAAAAACGCTAACAAAAATTAAAAAAAAATTTGTTCCTTTATTGAAACTCATCATTGAAAATTTTAATGATTGATTTTGAGACGTTTAGCAAGTAAAATCAATTAATATTTTTATAGACAAATAAAGACTAAGACTTAGTTAATATTTTTAGCCGAAAAAATAATTCAAATAGGCCCAACTTTCTACATAAAAAGACTTTTCTTATTTCAATGATTGAACCACCTTACCAATGACCATTGAAAAATCAATTTTTGTGGAAAGTTGGGACTTTTGAAATTTTTTTTTTTTGACTAGAAATATTAAATAAGTCTTGAGCTTTAATAGTCCATCAAAATAATGAATGATTTTGATATCTAAACGTCTCAAAATCAATCATTAAACTTTTCAATGATGAGTTTCAATTATAGCTATAACTGGCACCTAAATTAGGTAATTTCGATGAAGAATACATAGAAAACATCGCACGATAAAATTTATTTCTTACAAATAATTTGAGACAAATTAATTGCAAATAACAAGGCACTAAGATATTAAATTTTAGAAGTTTTGAGCACTTTAAAAAAAAAACATAGTTAACATAGAATGTCAAATTTAAAATTGTCACAAATAATTAATGACAAATCATGCACCTATACATTTTTCGATCTGTGAGAGTTGCTTTGCTAACTTGATATCAAACATTGCATGTCATTGCACGACCAAATTGAATTTGTCATAACTAATAAATGACTGTTAAACGGTAATTTGCTAAGCCGTTAACCATCATATATAAGAAATTTTTTCTTAAGATCCCAAAAAACATAGAAAACATTGAATGACAATTTCAAAATGGTCACAACTAATTAATGACTAATTAAGGGCAAATTATCCACGCATTATCCACTTTTTCATTTTTCGATTCGTCAAAGTTGCTTTGCTAACTTTTCACTCACGGATCTTAGTCATATTAAAATATGTATATACGAGGATGTGTTTGAATGTATTTGCACAAATGTAGTTGCACAAAATTTGGAAAAATTAGTCCAAATCAAGTATATATTCTTAGAAGTTTCGAAACTAAGTTCTTGACTTGGATAATGCTTTTTTTTAATTTTGAAATTTTGGTTCTGACCCATGTACCTAAATTATTGTGAGGCCTTTTGTTTTGCTTGAAAGAGAAAAAAAAATGCAGTACTAAGGAATTAACTGTTTCAAACTTATGAAGTGTGCCAAATTTCATTAATATTTTTCAAGAATTGAAGCATCCGGTGCAAAAATCAGACAACTCCACATTTTTGAAATTTGTGTCAATTACAAAAATTTGTCTTCAAAATCATAATTTAAATTATTTGTTAGAAACAATATTTTTTCTTGGAAAGAGATAAAAAACCACATTCATTATGTTTAATTTTTTTTTTACTTGCGATATAGGTACTATAGGCAAGTTTTGGATTCGTGCAAAAAAAAAATTTTGAGATAACAATCAAACATGATATTACGATGATAGAGAACACCAAAAAAGTGGGTGGCAAAATTCTGTCTGTCTGTCTGTCTGTCTGTCTGTCTGTCTGTCTGTCTGTCTGTTCGTCTACAGCCTAAACGGCTCGATCGATTTTCTTCAAACTTGGTACTTAGTGGTTTTTGGTGATTCTGCCGACACATTTTTTTCATTTTTTTTTTAGGACCAAAAATAACGGTACCTGTCATACATTTTTTTTGGCAAATTTACATAATCGTATTTTTCTCAAAAACGGTTCGACAACTTTTCTTAAAAAAAAATTCAATAAATTTATTTTATTAAAGGCTTTCTTTGGGTGGAAAACCATTTTTCAAAAATGGTTATTAATGGTACCTCCCAAGGAACCATTTTTTTAATTTTTGATTTTCTTCAAAATGGTATGACCGATTTCAATAATTTTTTTTATACAGAAGCTTCCAAAAAATGTTAATAGTTTTGTGTACCACAATTTTTGAAAAAATATTTTTTGGATTTTTAAAAAATATTTCAAAATTTTTTTTGGAAAATCAAATATTTCGAAAACGGCATCATAGATTTTTTTGAAACTCGATATTTAAGACTTTTTTTAGTACTCTGTAAAATATTTTTAGAAAAAATTTTATATTTATGAAAAAATAACGGTACCTTCCATACAAAAGTGAAAAAACCGCAAAGGAAAATATTTTTTTGCTTGAAAACGACTCCTACGATTTTGATTAAACTTTTTTCTTATACTAAAATTAGTACGATCTACCATCAAAAATTATAAAATTTTACACATAGCAACTATTAGTAGTACCTGTCATAAAACGTATTTTTTTATTTTGAGTTTTCTCCTTATCAGCTTAACGGACTTAAATGAATTTTTTTATATACAAATTTCAGATAAGATCAAATAATATTGCATATCAAAATTTTCAAAAAAAAAGTTTTTGGATTTTTAAAAAAAGTTTCAAATTTTTCTTTTGAAAATTCGATATCTCAAAAACGGGTTGACAATTTTTTTTCAAATTTTGTTTTCATATACACATAAATATATAGTTTAAATCTGCATACCAAAATTTGTTCTTAAAAATGTTTTAAGAATTTTATATATAAAAAATTAATTTAAAAAAAAACCGCTTCAACGATTTTAAAAAGTTTTTTCCCATACAATCATATTCCATCATGAATTAATATGGCATACTTTTTTTTCACCTCAAACTGTCAAAAGAGTTGTTTTAGCTAATTTAAGTGCCGTATTTCATGCTTCTCTACATTTTTCTCTCATAATTTCCATGTTTGTATATACAATTTTCTTAAACTCGCATTGTCTTGAACATAAGAGCAAGTACGTGCGACCCAGTCGTGCATTTTATTTTAGTTAACTTTTTACTGAAAAATAAATATATGAATCAAAGAATTGTGTTAATCAATAAGTGGAGTTGTCTGGTTTTTGACCTAGATGCTACCATTGGATTGGCAACTGGCAAACGATTTTTCATGTCCTATGTTTTTTCAAATTTGAACCATACATTTCTTAAGAACATATTCATTAATATTCCGAATTTGATAAGACCACAACATTTAAGATTTATATTCGAGTTATCTCTTAGAACTCATAATTCCTGTATCTTGTCCTTATAAATAAGACAGGCACACAGCTTTCACAAACGAAAGCAATGTAACCTAAAAATACATTATCCATTTCTTTACAAAAATTGTTACACGGTCTTTGTCAGGAAGACTTTCACTTATGGGTCAAAGCAGCTGACCCATATGGAAAATGATGGAAATTGAAATGGATACTTCGAGCACTAAATTGATTCTGATCGGATTTTAATATTATTTGGGAACACATTCCGAATGAATACCAGTGGCTGAATACCAGATCAAGTTGCATAGAAGAGAAAGAAACCCTCCTGCTCCTGGTACAAACAAAAGCCATTTATTTAGCCTCAGAAAGGAAGCGTTAGAAAACCGAGAGGTATGTAATGACTTCCTCTGATATCAATGCTTTCAAGGACGCTGGGAAGACAGTAATAAGAATATTTATGATCCTCCTTCTGATTCGAGTCGAGATCATATCACCAAAAAGTGAAGAAGAATAAAAAGAACTTTCAATAAAGTAAATAAATCTCACCGAAAAGCTTATAAAAAGTTCCTGCCAAATTTCAAAAACAATTCTGTGAAATTGTTTATTCAAAAACCGCTATAATTTTCAATCCTAATAACAAAAGCTCTTAAGTGATGCAGAACACAGTTTAAATTTCAGATGGAACAAACCCATTTCAGGCAAAGTTGCGTACTTTTACTATAAAATAAATATATTGTGAGCATAAAACAAAAAAATGTAATTATTGAGCATTATAGATTTCACTTCGATTTTAATTGTCCAAATACATGGTATTCCCATGTACATCAATATTCAATTATACCTTAATCAAAACATGAACCAACCCACACTTGCAAACGGTTAAATCATCCAAATTTTATGCGCTAACCTAGTAGGTAAGCATAGTGTTGGTATGCCTTAGTTGGAAACTAGAACAAATTATCCCAAATTGGCAAATTATCCAATGTTAAACTTTGACTGCCCCATCATAAACAATTGCAGCCATTTTGAACAAACAATATAATTATTGTAATGATCTCATACCCGGTTAAACAGAGATGACTCATTTCATTACTCCCTCAAGGGCTTATACAAATCGTTGTCCTATATTCTACATTTAAAATAAATAATTGCATCAAAGTAGGTGTGTAGAAACTTCTCTAAACTCTCAATGGCCAAGCCGATATTGCAAGTTCATATATATGGATACAAAAAAACGGAAGCAAAATGAAGAAAAAAAAACATAATCTCGAACTTGTTACTTGAAATATAAAAAAAAAAAAAATATGTATGCTACACTCCTAACCTCAATGATTAGCCTCAATGACCATCGTTAAGCAGAAATATCACCAAGAAAAATGCAAAATAAAAGATCAACAGTGATGCAGTGCAATCCTTTCCATCCGCAACAACAAAAACAACAACAACTAAACATCAGGCACACCAGTTTATCCGCCAGAGAATGCAACTGCAAACCGCAAATGCAGTTTGCATCTTATCAAAATCGAAACGGCAATAAACTATCTTTTGTGAGCAAGCGCAAGATGCAAGGTGGGTATAAGGTGGAGGAGTTGTGGCACTGGTGCTGGCTGGTGCAACGCTCGTTCTGGGTAAAACACCAATAGAACTCGCGAGCTACATTGGTTGGCACGATTTTCAATTTATTTTTGTTTTTACTATTTTTCTTCTTAGCCCTGGTAATAAGTTGTATAGTTGTTGCATTTTCTTCTGTAGATATTTCCCATTCTCACGAAATGCACATAAAATATTTTTAGGGTTTAAATACAAAAAGATACACCTACCATGTCGTAGAAAAAAATTCCAAAAATGAAAATCACAGTCAATCCGAAAAGAAAGCGAGTTAGTTGTAGATCCAAAGGTTGTTTTATATTTTTGTTTTTTTTTTTTTTTTTTTCAAGATTCAAATGAACACACACAAATTAACGGTCACTTTAGAAATTCAAAAATAAAAATTAATATTTATATTTTTGTGTTGTAGGTATCTGTGGGTAAATTTTAGATCAAAATTGACAAAAATTGCACATTCAAAGATTGAGAACACAAAAAAGATGAACTTCAAAATAGACAAGATAAGATAACTACATAGATGCACCACAAAAACGCTGCGGGGAAAGGGCCACAATACTTCTAAGATGAACGGAAAATTCAATATAAAAAATGTTAAACACTTGATTTAATTCTGTTCGTTGAATAATCGTATTGACACTCCGTATTGATAGTTTTCTACTTGTTCAAGGAAATTTTCAAAGTAAAACAACAACAAAAGAAAAACACGGATTTATGTGTGCAAAGTTCGTAACTTTGTTTTTTTTTCTTCTTTCTCTTATTTTAATTCGAGAATGAATTCAAAATTTTCGACGAAAAAAATATCTTTTTTATTTTTTTGGATTGAGACTTCTCTCTTATTCATGCTACCTTTCCGGTCTACCGCCAACAATTGACTGAATGGTCCAGAAAGTGGTACATGTTGGCTGCTTTGCGACTCCATCGCCGGATTTTCGATTTGGAGTTAGCATAAGAGACTGGATTTTTTTTTGGTTACTAGTGGCATTGTGAAGTTTACGGCTGCTATATAATGGCATGGATGATGGTGGTGCTGTGAGGGTTGACACTTTATTTATATGTACATACACACGATTTATGTTGAGATTTTAAATTTATAACGATAGTGAATGTAAAATTATAATCAAATATTACAATAAGTACATTAGGGAGAACTTGCGTGGGCAAGTTCTCGGAGATTAAAGCTAACCAAAAATTTAAAGTACTTTATTACTAAAATCTAGAATTTTTCTTTAACATGCTTTTAACGGAACTAAATGAACTCTTCCAGGTATAGGCTTAAATAGTGAAGTGCTTTTTTTTATTTAAAAGCGTAAGTGCAATCATTTTTCATCAAAAAATTGTCCTTGGCAAGTTTAATCAACACCCTGGAAAAATAGGAGAAATCTTAAAGAAGAAAACTTGTCAAATACTTGTGAGACTGTCGCTTGTAACAACTTGTTTTGGGGAAAACTTGTTATCGCATCACAAACACCCCATATATAACAAAAAACAACAACTTAGCTCCAATTTTGTTTTCATATTTTGCGCGCACAAGGGGTTATGACTACCCTTATGATGATTATAGTACACAGTTCGAGTGTTAGGAAAATGAATGGAGATACCGATGCACATTGGTTTTGAACTTTTGAATATTACTAAAATGGAGGGGGGGGGTAGAATCAAGTGAGTTAGCCCAGATGTGGGAGTTGTACTCAACCTAAGGTCGGATAAATGCTGTATAGATTGTAGCCAGATCATAAGGGGAGACAAATTTCTTACATCGTCGAAGGAAAACCAAACACTTAGCAGCGTTTTTAGTGACGTCAAATATGTGGTCACTCCACAGAAGGTGATCTGTGATGCACATACCGAGGACTGAAAGCTGTTCGGTTTTTCTCGATCCAAGTGCCGCTCATGGATACCAGCGTAAGGGGGTGGGTTCCACTTTAGCAACAGGAGACAGCATTGAGTATTTGAAGCATTAAATTCCACGCGATTTTTGATTCCCCATTGAACAATGCTGTCGGGATCAAAATTAAATGAGCTTAACATACGCTGCCGTTCAAGTTCCACATCCGAAGGACAAGAATGTGAATCTGAAAAAGAATATGAAAAACTGAAGGTACTGTCGTCAGCAAAGCAATTTAATGGATAAGAAGTTTCAGACAAGAGATCTTTGATGAAAATAAGAAAGAGAGCCGGCGACAAAACGGAGCCCTGGGGTACACAGGCATTTATTTTATGAATTTCAGACTTGAAACCATCCAATATAACTTGTATGGAGCGATGCGAAAGGTAGTTTCCAATCCAGCGAAGAAGAAATTCATCGATACCAAATACATCTATCAAACGCTTTTGAAATATCAAGTGCAACAATCTTACTTTCTCCAAAACGATGTAAAGATTTGTTCCACTGCTCGGTGAGATATACTATCAGATCACCAGGGGACCTATTGCTACGAAAGCCGTACTGCCAGTCATTAAGAAGCTTTCGTTCTTCAAGATATTTCTTAAGCTGATATTTTATCAGCGTTTCAATGACCTTGGAAAGAAGGGACGTAAGTGCAATTGGACGATAATTAGTGTGTGAAGAAGATTAGCTTTTTTTAGGCCCTGGCAGGACAAATGCTGTTTTCCATCCACTCGGAAAAAGACCAGTAGAGTATGACAGATAGAAAATCTTACGCAGTGGCTTTGCCAGCGTTAAAAACACCTCTTCAGATCAATGGGAAGGAAGCTATCCGGGCCAACGGATTTGTGTATATTAAGATCTTTTAGAACTCTTGACACTGCACAAGTGCGAAAAAAGATTCGTCTCATGAAATTATTAGCGCTCTCAAGTACAAGAGGAGTTATTACACTCTCTGGCAGCGTCGAATTAACAGCAAACTGTAGTGCAGGGAAATTCGCTTCTTCAATTGAGCTAACATAGGGAGTGTCATTGAACGAGTGTTGGAACCGAAGACGAGGTGGTATTTCTAATGTTTTTACAAATGATCAAAAATTTTTACTACCTTTGGGACACTGCAGTATTTTTTGCCTTAGTTTCTGGTCACGCCAAAACTTGGTTCTTTGAATATGGCCATAACAGTTCTTTCTAGCTTGTTTGAACTTGATTTGGTTTTCCTCAGTTGGGTTGGCTTTATAACAACGGAAACTTACTTCTCTTACCCTGATAACCTCCTTACAGCTCAAATCAAACCATGAATTCTCTTTCGCTTTGATAGATTTTATCCTATGCGGGATAAAAGTTCGTGCCCATATCTACACTCGAGTCTAAATAACTATCGAGGAAGCAAAGTGACCAGTTAAAGTACCTGAAGAAATTGTTGAAACCATCCCAGTTGGCATTCTCGTATTGGTAAACGTTTCTCTTAGGGGTTTTGTCTCTAACTGAGCTTTGTTGGCACGAGAAATTGGCAGATATGACACAATGGTCTGATGTGCCTAGAGGCGATAATGCACTAATCGTGTAGTATCTATCAGGGCCAGAGGTAAGAAACAAGTCTAGGGTGTTGGCGGTTTGACCTACAACGGCAGGAATTCGAGTTGGCTCGTCGACAAGCTGAGTTAGGTGGTTTAACTCAGCAAAGATCTCAACATACATACCTTCTTTGGGTGTTGTCTGGCCAGAACAGCAAAGCCACGAAGAATTGTGTACATTGAAATCGCCCGCAATGACGATTTCAGTTTGAGGCAACTGTGAAGTGAAGAGGAAAGGAACGGAAGGATTAACCACTCATTGCACTGTGCTATTTTTATTTTGTTCGCTATTCCTCTCATTTCTTATCGGTAACAGCATTAGACTATGATGAATTTTTTTTTTTTTGCACAGGAGGTGCACTGATTTGTTGTTGGATTTAGTACAGAATTGGATTATGTGTAACCGCGGTGCGAGGTTTGATTTTTGATTTTATTTCCTTATTTGGGTATTGATTTTATTGATAATTATTAAATAGATATAGAGGAGATGATGCATTTGTAAAAGAGTTTTCACAAGACAAAAATAAAATACACAAGTTATGGCTTATGGCGCAATGAGACGAAAACTTCCACCTTTGACACGATGGACCTACACAGAACACAAGTACACACGATGGGAGGCTGATCGTCACTGCTAGGATCACAACTCGAATCGTTTATCAAAGCTCCAACATAAACGTACGCTCAGTTATCCTTGCTAGGCTCTTGCTAAAACCAACCTTAGAATTTCAAGGGGCTCGTTACAAACAAGATTGTTTTCTCTGGTCGGAGAGTTCACTTGAAATGGTAAAATAAAAAAAAAGACTCGGGTACATGTGGTTTATACATACACTGCGCATCTCTTGTTTGAGGCCACTATTTTCACAATTGTTTTTCGGAATAAATTTCTGTATAAGATACACTTTGGCGGTAACATACATATGGAAAATATAGATAATTCCAGGGAACTAACACTCCACTGAGGGAAAAATGTATGCACTCAGCACATCATTTTATTTACTCATCCTATATTTTTCTGCACACATACTTTTCTGTACTCATTACCTAATGAAATATATACTGACAACATAAATCTATTAGCAGTGAAGCAGCTACTAAATAGTTCTGTAGACTCATTACACGAATATGTACCACGCCAGCTTACGATTATGTAGTGAGAATAGATTCTATGCACTATTTTTTGGTATCATTGTGTAAATATAAACTTTCCATGGACTCAGTATATAATTATGTGTAGGTTGTCGCATGATGATGTACTGAGTATAGCTCATATGCACTTATTAAATAAATGTAAATAAATCTATTTAGGCATTTTTTGAAAAAACTGTTAGTTTTCTGCGATTAGTACAGTGTCTATGCACTCAATAAATATATATAAATATTTTATAAATGCATTTACTAAAAACAAACAGGTTATCTGTGATAAGTACAGATTCTTTGTAGTGAGGACAGATCAATTTGTATGTAATGAGTACATATTTATGTAATGAGTCCATATGTTTATGTACTGTGTGTATGTCCTCACTACATATGTTTGTATCGAGTCTATGTGCTCAATTCATATTTATGTAATGAGTCCATATGTCTATGTACTCCACATATTTGTGAAATGAGTCCATATGTGACTAAACATTTATGTTATGAGTCCATACATTTAAGAGAATCCTCTGTAACGTTTCACCTTATTCTGAAAGTTTATTTTCTAGATATTTATTTTATTTTAAAAATACTTTGTGATACTTACTCGGATTTGAACTGGGAACCTTTCACACACGAAGATAGCACGCATCCACCAGGCCACTTGGGGGCACAAAAAACCGGTGCCAAAACTGAATAAGTTGAAACTCATTGCTTGGATGGCTGAAGTGCTCAATATACACATAGAGTCAGTACAAGTTGCGTGGACTCAGCACTGTAGCTAGTCAATAGATACATGTGTAGGTATTGAGTATATACCGTCTGTATTGAATAAATGTCGAAATGGCACACGTCGTATTTACTCAACACATAACTTAATGTAACGTATAACAGTTTCAGTTGCATGGGTTGCGCTTGATATGTGTTGAGTATATACCATCTGTATTGAATAAATGTCACCATATACTCTGTGCAGGTTGCATATACTCGGTACATAACTTTATGTAATAAATGTTTTCTACACTTTGATGGCTGGTGCTTGATATGAACTGAGTAAATACCATCTGCATTGAATAAATCTCGACATAGACTCAGTACACGTCATATTTACTCAGTACATAACTTCATGTAATAAATGTTTTTTATTGTTGGATGGCTGGTGCTTGATATGCGCTGATTATATACCGTCTGCATTCTATAAATGTAGACATAGACTCAGTACACGTCGTATTTACACAGCACATAACTTAATGTAGTTGATAATTTTTTATTTAGATGGCTGGCACTTGATATGTGTTGGGTATTAAATGTCTCTATTGAATAGATATCGAGATAGACTTAGTACACATTGCTTATACTCAGCACATAAGTTTAATTTTTAAATTTAAATTTGATTAAATCGAAACATATTTGACTTTAGCTGGTCCATAGTTTTGTAATGAGTATATTACGTCTGTATCCAATACATAAATCGGTACTCTAGATTGTTAGTTTTATTCGATACATAACTTGAATTATAACTAGTACACATTAACTTTACTTAGTGAATAGACCTTCGATGGCAATCCTTTGCAAACATCGGTACATACAATTTACATTTATGGTTCTGTACGGAGTGCATTCATTTTTCCCTCAGTGTCAAAGGCAGATAAATAGCTAAGAGACTTAATACAAAAGTAAGACCCCTGTTAGAAACTATTAAGCAGATACCAAATACAATGGAAAAAAATGAAAAGGTCGCAGGCAGTGATGCCTTAAAGACTATCGAAGAAGTTTGATAAAGAAGTGATTCCGAAAAACGAGATGGGAGGCTTTATCACCTCGTGGTATCATTCACCAAGATGGAGTGGTCTGTTCAATAACGAGTTTTTTGTGTGCAAGCCAATTTTTCAAACGCCTGAATCCAGGAATAGTTTTTGCCTGAGTTGGAACAGAAGGGACTAGAAAATGTCAGGGGTCAGAAGGACGGTGCCAGAGCTTTATCAGCAAGATCTTGAAGGAACTTTTTGTATTACCATTAGAGGTGATTTGAACTGCCCAGTCTTCTGATTTATTTATGAGGCAGGAAGATTAGTTTGGAGATACATAATAACACCTTAACAGAAACTATTTGCGATGCCTGTAGAAAGGTTTCTCTTAGTTAAAAAAAACTCTATGTTTCAATGCAAAACCGTCTTAAAACAATAACTACAAAAAATAATAGACACACAAAATATTCTGTATGTGACCTTAATCAAGTGCTGCAACTTTTAATACCTTTTTCTGCAAATCATTAATATAATTTGTTAAATTCCGACGGATTTTCCAAGTGAGCTCCGTAAATGTACTCTTATTGGAAAATATGTATACCTGCTTGCAGATACCAAACATCGCAAAAAAAACAATTGCAAAAATAGTGGCTTCAAGCAATGTCGTGCAAAGTATGAGAATGGTTCAGACCATGTTCGAAAAACTAAACAACTGATGTTCCACAGCGTTCTATTTTTGGATGTTTTTTCTTCCTTAGATTTCCCATTTTATACTTATTGATAACTTTTCAATAAAATTTGTGTCTTACTTATGTTACAAATTATTGTTTTAGAAATTGACATTGGAGACCTGCAAACAATAATCCTGCCTGTTTATTGTCAAAACTAAAAGCCCATTATTAAAATGTACTTATGTAATTTTTTTAATAAAAAAAAAGTACTTGGGTGGTTTGTTTCGTGGATTCAAAGGATTTTCAGCTCCCTTTTTGGGTCCAATAATAAATTCAGTCGTTGAACAGCAGTACTGTACTATCACACTGCCACACTTTTACACTGTTACACTGGTACACTGTTACAATGTTACACGGTTACATTAATGCACTGTTACAGTGTAACACTGTTTACACTGTATACACTGCCGCTCTTGAAACAGAAATGTCACACTATGACACTCTAGGCATTTATCTTGTCACTTCGTCTTGAGTTAACCTGTTTTGAAAGCTTAAAACTCATATTGATTTAAACTCAAAAGTTTTAAGAAAATCTCGAAAATTCACGAATTTGTTTTTTTGTCTTCGAGATTGTGTTTTTGTCATGATCACTTTTTCAACCCTTCGCTATAGGTACTTTTTATTAATAATAAGTGTCAACTACAAATGAAATGTGAAACTATCCTGCTTTTATTAAAATGGTACCCTATGGCATATACGTACTTTTACTCAAAATCAAACAATAACCAAATTGTTCAATGGCTTAAGAGATTTGGTTTTAAAACGACCAAAAATAAACATATACGTATGCCAAAATAGTGATGATCAGTGAAATAATTTTTGTTGACCTTATGCTTTTTCCAAATTGTCGTTGATATTCTTTAAAATTGAAAAATACTTGCCCTATTGATACCTATTCCTTGGTGAAAAAAACATCTTTGTTGCAGGGATTTTTGGACACAAACTGGCAGTTTGTCAAATTTGGTGAAATTCTCTCAGAGAGAAGCGAATGGTTTGGTGGAAACATTTGGCAAGGATTTTTTTTTTGTATGTAGTTATCTGACACATCTGACCTTCGTCAACCGTATTTTACAGACTAAAGACTTTCTGCCCAAAGAAATTTCTTGCACAAAACTTGTCATGACAGGTGGAAGAGAAACTGGGAAAAAAAAATGTTTGATAAATGGTAACATTGGCTATTTTGGTCAATGTTTGGAACAAAGCTATATTGTTAGTTAATAGAAAAAGTACATACACAGACACTCAAAACTAGCTTATTTATTTTAAGATTTTTTTGATCTAAGAAATAAGGATAAGGAACTTTGATAAAGGGAAAGAGAAAATAAGTTAAAGATGCAAAAAAACACTAGCGGATAAAATTGTGGATGAAACGAACGAATATACGATTGAAAAAGTCTGCTTGTTGTGGAGACTATTTCTCTTTGCTTGTTTGCAGGAACTCTTTTATAGTCTAAGAGCCAACGACATAAAAAGTCAAGTCATTTGCGTAACACTGTAAGTCATATCAATAATAGCCTTTGAGAGGTTGAACCAATAAGCGTTTGTCTGCCTACCTAAATACGTGTCGAACAGGTGTTATATTTGCTCTCGGTCTATTAGTTCTATCATTTAAGAGTTGTCTAAAATACAAATTGATAGAACTTTACTGTGTTTTTGCGTAGTAAAACCATCGTCGTAAACGTCTAAAAGTTTTAAAATTTGTATGGAAAGCTTTTACTTTCCGACGTTTAGGATGTTTACCATGGTTTAACTTCATTACTTCTGTTAAAACCCTTACTATTAAACTGAATTAAGAGTGAACAAAATAAAATAATTAAACCAAGGTACTAAAGTACTTAACAATCTTTTTTTTGAAAAACTGTAAAATGGGAGCACTGTTGATCTGCCACCAATGTTGGTAATGTCGCTGTCGCAGCAGAACAAAACATAATATAATATTTTTTTTTGTATCCCCAAAGCAAAAGCGATAGAGTGCAAAGTCGCGCAGGTTGTATCTATTTTTATTTTATATTTTTTATGTCTTTTTGATCGTGCAGATACTTTTACACCTCATTTTTGTTTGTGCCATTTTTTTCTATCTATTTTTATATATCTAAATAATATTTCTCTTTTGTATTCTTTTTGCAACAGAACCAGGTATCACAGGCACAGCCCGGTTGGTTCCTTTCCCTGGTGGTGGCTCAGCATTCAGCTTCAGCATGCTTCAGCTTCTGAAACTGAAAGACTGAAGTTGGAAGTTGAAGTTATTGCGGTTATCTGACTGTCCAAAGTCAGTTTCAACTTAAAAAAATAAACAAAATATAAAGAAAATTCTACTGGCTTCGACGACACGGTGGCGATGGCGTGGCGGTATGACTGCGGTGGTGGAGGCGGCTGTAGTGATATGGCGGTGGTGGGTCCCATCCAGGGATGAGAATGCTGAGCCCATAAAGTGAAACAAATTGTCCACAAAATCGAAGTAGATTTGCAAAATATGAAGCAGATAATGAAAAAAAAACTATATAGGTGGTACAAAACAACTATTTTAATTTTATATAATATTCAGACATAAACATATTATTGACAAGTATACATATTTCGTTTAACAATAGGTTATGTTCCCGTTGCTCTAAGGCGCACTGGGGAAAGTCATTCAAATGTCAAAAAACTGTTGTCTGCTAGGATTTTGATTGCACATTGAACACCTCAGTGCTGCATTTCTATAATAAAAATGTTAATTTGCTTAGGTAATATTTTGTGCAGCTTCAAAACCTTCATGCAATCACTGGATTTCTGTCGATTTGCCTTTGAATTTTGTTTGTTAATTTATGAATTAATTAATAGTAACAAAATTTTCCACAAAACATTCCACACAGTGCAAATAAGCTGGGTTAAAAAGGTGTCACACAAAACGCCTGAGTGCGAGCTCCGGACGACCCAGTGTGCCCCAGTGCCGACATCGAACAAACCTTAAGAATAAGCTTCACAATTTCATGTATTTAATCGTATAAGTTTATTCTTTTTTTTATTTTATAGAAATAAATAGGAATTTTTTGTTTTTAATTCAATAAGATTCTCCTCTTCAGGATGATATTAACACATAAGTTAAAAGAAGTAGAAATAAGTTGCTACGTAGCAGATGTGTTAAAATAAATTAATGAAGTAGATCTACTACATATGAAGTAAATACTCATCTCTGGTCCCATCGTCCCATGGTCAGCGTTACCGCTGTGCCACTTTAGTGTCAAATTGCCACTTTTTTTCAGGCTGTGCCACCGAGCCACCACCTTTCAGTCTGTGCCACTTTTTATTCCCCACAAGTAAAACTAAAGTTAGCAATTCACCACGCCATTTTTCCAGACCTTTTCATATCTTTCATTCTTTTAAATATATAACTATTTATTATTTATTCATACTTTTATTTATTTATTTATGTTGAATAATAATACAAATTGAACTGTTAAGTTTTTACAGCCGTATTTATTAAGAAAACTTAAAGGCATCTTAACTTTAAGATGCCTTTAAATTGCTCTTAAGTGCGAAATTGGTATCTATACCTAATCAATTTTCACATTTAAGCAACGTTACTTAAATGCATCTCAACTTAAACGCCATCCACCGCGTTTAAAGGTTACTCAAAACCATCTTAAACATATTTTGACATTCGAGAAGAATTATTTTTAGTATAGTAGTAGTACCTCGTGGCTTGATGGTTAGTGCGTAGGACTGTCATGCCGAAGGTTTGGGTTCGATTCCCAGCCGTGCCACCTAAAAACAGAAATGTTTTATTCGAGGTACTGCCTCTTGTGAGGAACTGACAAATCCTCCAAGAGTATACTTGTCATGAAAAAGTGCTTCTCATTTAGCCGTTCGGACTCGGCAAAAAACTGTAGGTCCCCTCCATTCCTGCCAACAAACACGCACAGAGGGAATGGTTGTGAGTTGTAAGTCACTAGGCCCTGGTTCTCCATGAGCTGTTGCGCCACCCAATTTATTTATTTTATTATTTTTATTCCAAAAATATAGGTATGTCTATGTATGTATGTATGTAGGTAGAGTTTCCTTATTGAACGTTGTAGGTACCTAGTTGAAGTTTTAAGATTTGTGATTTCCTTTTGTAAATTAAGTTGAAATTAAATTGCTTCATTGATTTATTAACATATTTTTCCATCAAAATACCAAAGTGTGAATTAATAAATTAAATAAAAGAATTTCTGGACTAAAATTAAAGTATCACAAACCAAAATGGGGTCATGTTTCATTTATTTTGCATTGGACTATGCCAAGATGCTACATCCAGTTGCTTCTCTTTCTGTCTTATAAGTATGCGCTCGTTTTTGTTTGCAAACTGTCAAAAAACAGCTGAAATGTACATGTATTTTTGAGTTTTCTCACGTTACGTTACATTTCAATCGTTTAGTTAAGAAAAATAGAAAATTGATTATAGATTAGAATTTAAGTAACGTAATTTAAAGGCAACTAAAATATTTAAGCAAACTTAACTAATTGACCTCTAAGAGCCATCTTATGAAAATCTAATAAATTCGGCTGTTAGTTTGTAGCTTACGTTGCAATAAACCTTAAAATTATTGTTAAAATTATGTGTTTTCTTCAACTCCTATAAATTCGTTGAGATGAGTGTGAAATTTTGTCCCTTAAGTCAATTTTCATACATATAATTATGGTGTTGTTTTGTTTTTAATTTTAAGTGCCACCATTTTTTCTCGAGTGCCACTTTTTTTGCCACTTTTCCAAAATATCCTACGGTAACGCTGCCCATGGTGTGGACGACGACGATGACGACTACGACGTGCGCAAGCCCAATTCCCCCCCAAAAATTAAAAGTCCCACATTCCCGGTTTAAAGTTGTTCAACCACTTTGTTGTTTCTTTTAGACCGTCCGTCGTTCTTGTTGTTGTTTTTATTATTATTTGATGTTTTGTTTTTGTTGTTGTTATAATTGCTTTTCACGATTTATCCTACGCCAATGTGATGTTGCTGGTGAATTGGTTGGTGAGAGTCGTTTCTGCAAGTGTCTCTTCTTTTCGTCTCGAAAACTAAGCAGGCAGCAGCCTCAGCAGTATATAACTACTCTTTGCGTCATCATCATTATTTTATAAACTCTGGGAGTGGACATGCTTTGGCAACCGTGGTCTACCTAGACCTAGAGTTAAGTTTTCAGGTTTTATGCAGAGTATATGTGCTCAATTGAACGGATGTATTTTCATGTTCCTTGCTGAGTTGTTATGGTCTCCTGTGGGGATTTTGTGGTTCTAGAACTTGTAGCAGAATCAAAAGTAAAGTAAATATAATTTGAACATTTAGGTTTTTTCGGTATTGCAATGCATTTTATAAAAGCCAATACATATCAGTATAACTACATAAATATAAAATATTAAAGTATTCTTTAGGTATTATGTAGATCGTTTAAAATGCAGGGAGCACATGAAGTCTCACCAGCTAGAGCCCCCACACCCTCACGAATTTTTTTTTTAAACTGGGATTTTTTGCAAATCATGCCCTTTTTCGTTTCCATAGCCTTATAAACATACCTTAATGTCAGCGTACTCTAAGATCTTACCCGAAATCACTGTGCACCGAGCATACAGTGCTTCGCATCACTCTGCATGGATCAGTATGCGTTCACTGAAATCAAAGTCTTCAAATAAATGAGTCGTTCTGGAATCGATTATGTTTCGACGAATAACTTCGTTTTACCACAGGGGCCAGTTTTGATATTGATGCAAATTTGAGATCAAGTTGAATCTCTCCCCTTGTATGTTGAGAGTCACATCGTCATACTTCATAGGTCAAGTACTTGGTATGGGTCTCCCTAGTCTCAATACAGTTTCAAGCTCTTTTCTATCGTCCGTATTAAATTTAAGAACCAAACTTTATTTTGTTGGAAAAACATAAGTTATAGCCTTGGTGGTCTTTCATTTTCTGCGGCTTCTTTTTAACTGGCTTCTCTTCACATTTTCTTATCGAATCAAGAAAAATACCTGTTGCTTATTTTAAAGGTAAACGAAGGTCCTTTTGAAACTAGAGCATTACCGGCGTTTTTTTTATACTGTTGTATACTAGCTTTCCATAAACAAGGAGAAGAATTTTGGTCTAAGACATACACTGCACAACATATTTCTGTATCTCAATCCACAGGAAATAATTGGGGCTATCGTGGATAAAATTTCCAACGGAATTTTTCCCATCTTCTTAAATTGGAAATGCCAACAATTTCCCACTGTTGCTTGCAGGTTCAAATTTGGTCGATCAAAATAGTAGCCCAGTGGCCTTGGTATTATTCATTTTCGATGCCTGAGAGAAACTGCGACCACAATTCACGGTTCCAGTTTTCGACGATGGGAAAAATTCCATGGGAAATTTTATTCACGATAGCCCCCAATGTGTCACGAAGCTTTTTGAACGAACTAATCTTTCCCTTCGATACTTCAAAAGTTTCAATTTAGCTGCACTTCCCACTCCATAATAAATACATTATACTATTAACTAATTTTATAGTTTTTAGTTTTGAGCGACACCCATTTCTTTGGCTATGTAAGTTTTAATAAGAAAGTTGGTGACATTTTTTTTGTTGCAAAATACCATCTGTAGTGATATTGATATTTTTTAGTTATTTCATTGTTCAGTTTTCAGTTCAAAACTACACTAAAAGATAAGAATCGATTAAAATGGTACACTGTGACGTATACGTAATATTTCTCAAAACTACATATGAAACAGAAAATTTGAGTAATTTCTTAAAAATATATACATACTTCTTAAGTGGTGGAGACATATAAAAATGCTGTCTTCTGAATGGAATCCTCAGGGTGCGCGGTGGATTGGAATACCAAGAACAACATGGACACCAACAGTTCTAACAGAAGCAGACTCCCAGAAAAAGACGTGGCCACAGTTAAAATATCTACCTGCAGATTGTCAAGGATGGAAGCTATTCGTTTATTTTCTTTTCATTCTTGATTGAATATGATAGTACGGCAAAAATTATTTGAAATCGTTGGAGCGGCTTATTTTAAATTGTTTTTATAAAAATAAAATACTTAAAAGATTTTTAAGGAATAATTTTGGTATCCACACCTTAAATGTTTTTTTTTATAGAGGCAGTGTAAGTTATGTGGCCCCTGTAGGTAATATGCCCCCCCCCCCATTAATTTCTTACGTCATAAGCTTCTTCTATTAGGAGTCTAAATTTATTCAAATATCCCCCCTCATATAAGTTATATGGAAAATACTGGCTGTTTAGGTGCGTAGATGGCATTACAAATCCCACTTGAAGCTGAAGCCAAAAAAAAACTTTTTTTCATCTTGAAATTGATTGTGACGGTCAACGGTTGTATAGATAAATTATAAATTTAAAAAGTACCAAACTAAAAACTTAATTGTTAATGAAACTAAGGTAAATGCTTGAAAATAAAATGCAAGCGTAGAAATTAGGCCTCATTTTATAAAAAAAAAGCGTCATGCAGATAATAAGGCTCCCCCGCGGGTATTATGTTCAAAAACTATTTACAAAAATAATTTTATTTAAAAAGGAAATTAGAGAATGAATTTTTGGCTATAGCATGACTATGCAAATGTTTCCATTGTTTTTTAATATTTTGTTTCTATTTTAAGAAAATTGCCCCTCCCGTCTAAACGGGGGAGAAAGTCCCCGCCTCTCATACCATTTTTTTTTTCTTTTCTCAGTCCAACCTTTCGTCGCACCTTACACAAAATACCAAGTATATGATAGTACTTCATATGTTCTTCGGGGGCCATATTACCAACACTTTCAAAATAAATATTTGTTTGTTACAAAAAACTTTTATTTTTGTGAGTATTATATTTTGTTTCAAAGAAGCTGCTGCTTGCAAAAAATAAGTTCAAGTGCAAGTAATAGTTTGTGAGTTATTCCGTGAAAACAAAAGGGGCCATATTTGCAGCACTTCCTCTACAAATATAAATGAAATTTCAAGAAAAATTGTCAATTCGTTTTTGAAATATCGAATTTTCAAAAAACTAATTTGAAACTTTTTTACAAATTCAAAAAAAAAATTGTTTTCCAATTTTGATATGCAGTACCTATTATATTTAACCTTACCTATTTGAAATTTATTTATAAAAAAAAAGTCCGTTGAGGAGATAATGAAACAAATCAAAATAAAAATTAAACCTTTCTATATGGGAGGTACTATTAATAGTTGCTAAGTGTAAATTTTAATAGTTTTTGGAAATAGATCGTACTTATTTTAACTTATTGTCAAAATCGAAGGAGCCGTTTTTAAGACAAACAAATATTTTTCCTTACGGGTTTTCAACATTCGTACACACAGTTATTTTTCCGTAAAAGTAAATTTTGTTCTTAAAAAATTCTAATAAGTTTTTAAGAACTTTTAAATACTGAGTTTTTTTTTAAATCCAACTTTTTTTTCAAAATTTTGGTACGCAACATTATTTACTTTTCAAATGGGCTAAAGCATAAAATTTGGCATACAAAAATTGATTAAAATCAGTCAAGCCGTTCTGAGAAAATTGGAAAATCAAAAAAACGGTTATATGTCAGGGGTAACGTTAGTAATATTTGTTGGTATATTTTTTGTAACCAAAAGGTAGAATATGTGTTCAGTAATACCCAGTTTTTTACTTGCGATATAGGTACTATAAGTACGGTGACCATCCGTCCTTGGTTTCCCGGGACTGTCCCGTATTTCTATAGCCTGTCCCAGCTTATTTTTTAAGATACCCGGGACGTACAAGTGTCCCGTATTCAGATATTTGTCGATTATTTGTCCCGTATTTGCACATTCTCTATTCAACGTTGCGTAAATCATTATTCATAAAATATTTTCCGACTCATTTTTGTTACAATGCTCTTGTGTCAAAAAGAGTACGAAAAAGATAAATCTATTACGTTTAGATGTCAAACAAATATATCCTTATGTTACTACCGCTATTCTACCTCTAAACACGTTTAGCTTGAAATGAATCTTCTTGACGTTACATAAATTGTATGAAGAACATTTTGGGGCTTGGAGATAGCTCCAAGTTAACTCGCCTTGTTTGATAAGTTGGCTCTGAGGCCAAACTCTCCCGCTTCTTCGGAAATAACTCAGGGTTGACATATTTTCAGGTCTAGCAAACTTTGATTTAACACAGAGGTAATTCTGCACTGAAAAAATGGACCTTATTTTAATAATGAAATTAAAAATGTTAATTTATTTAATAGTTATGTTATGAAGACGTTATAATTTATGTTATGGTTCGTTTCTTTTTCGTTTGTTTTTCTGCTATTATGTTTTTCTTTAATTTGCATCTTAGATATAACATACAAATTATTGAAAAGTCCAATAATTTTTTCACGTTTTTAAAATTTTCACTTTTTGTCCCGGGTTTTGCTCCCAGAAATATGGTCACCGTAACTATAAGGTAAGTTTTGGATTCGTGCAAAAAAAAATTTGAGATAACAATCAAATATGATATTACGATGATAGAGAGCACCAACAAAGTGGGTGGCACCATTCTGTCTGTCTGTTCGTCTACAGCCTAAGCGGCTCGATCGATTTTCTTCAAACTTTGTACATAGTGGTTTTTGGTGATAATGCCCACACGTTTTTTCATTTTTTTTTTAGAACCAAAAATAACGGTATCTGCCATACAATTTTTTTTTAGCAATTTAACATAATCGTATTTTTCTCAAAAACTGCTCGACAACTTTTATTGATAAAATATTTTTTGGATTATTAAAAATTAAAAAAAAATTTTTTTGGAAAATCAAATATTTCGAAAACGACATGATCGATTTTTTTAAACTCGATACTTAAAAGTTTTTTAGTACTTTCTAAAACATTAGAAAAAATTTTACATTTATGAAAAATACAGTACCTCCCATACAAAAGTTAAAAAACCGCAAAGTAAAATATTTTATTGCTTAAAAACGATTCCCACGATTTTGATAGAACTTTTTCATATACTTAAATTAGTACGATCTACTAGCAAAAATTATAAAATTTTACAATTAGCAACTATAAATATATACATAAGATTTGCATAACAAAATTTGTTCTTAAAAATGTTTTAAGAATTTTATATATAAAAAAAAATAATTTTTAAAAAAACCGAATTTTTGTTAAATATTACTCAGAAAAGCCATGTTCTTCCACTACCCCTAGAGTGTGACACAATTATTGATGGATTTTTTTTGGCTGTAGGCCAAAAAAACATATTCAATAATAAAAACCCTTGCACGTAATTGTTCCTTTGTACCCCTCATTTTCCGGTCTATTTAATAGGCTATAAGAACAAGAGTAAGGGCCAGTTTCAAAAGTCTCGGATAGCCTATCCGCCGGTTCAAGTGGCTGTTATAGCCCTTATCCAGAAGATACAAAAATATTAAACGGACGAATGAGCAGTAAGGATTAAGGAACATTACATTTTTACTGAAACACATATGTGCATATCTTTATTTTTTACACCTACTAATATACATATGTACATAACACCTTAATTATATTCAGTGAGGCGCGAGTGGTTGCTGTACTTCTACTATAGTGGCATCATTTTGCGGTATAATCAAACCTCATGTGGTTTCTTCTCTATTTTCCAATAGGCGTTGTTAACACTTGTTTGTTGGTCAAAATCCTTATTCCGACGTTGTTTTTGGAAGATTGGTGGACACACCGAATGCCTAACTGTTGAGTTTCTTTTAATCCGTCGCGGTTCATTCTGACATTAAATCTTAAAAATTTGAAATTAAAACGACAAATATTTTTAGTTTTGACAACAAAAATTTAATTTTCAGTATGTTTTTGATGTTTAATATTGTTCTCAAACTGTAAGTGTCTGGTTAATTTATCAACCGGTTAGTTTATCCGAGACTTTGACGATGAAACTGAAAATAAATAACAGCAACTTTTATCTGCTGGATAGGGTTATGTGTCGGATATCTATCCGAAACTTTAACCGGAACATTTGAAACTGGCCCTTAAAATGTTTAATACAAATAATTTTCACAACTTTATAAATAAAATTAATATATATAATATGTATTAGAATCAGCGACGCGTTTCGGAGTGTACCTCCATCTTCGGGCGAATAACTCAATTTCGCTGATTCTAATATTATATATGTATATTAATTTTATTTATAAAGTTGTGAAAATTATTTGTATTAAAAATTTTAAACATAAAAAGTAACAATTTATTTGTGTTTTTATTTGTTTATTTAACATTATAATCATAACTTGGAGACGAATCAAAATGCATCTAACAGGTGACTTTATACTTATATAACCTTAAAAAAATCCGAAATTGTGATATCACAATTGTCCGAAACGTAAAGTTAGCAGCTATATGGTGGTACCGTAGCTCTCACCATTGACGCTGATTTTCCGTTAAGCTTCATTTTTAAAGAAATAAGGACCGATAATTAACTAGCTCTTATAAGCCACAGCAAACAGAAACAGTGTATTTTTGTGGATGCAACTGAGACTTTCTTCGGGTTGCTCATCAGACCAACTGTAGTGAATCTATTTTTGCAAACCTTGTGAGCCAGAAATGCGCTGATGAGGCGAAAAGCACGAATTTTGTTTTTTATGACTTTCGATTTTCTCGAAACCGTTAATGGAGGTCTTGATAAGTTTTTTTTTTTTTTAAGAAATATGTATTACAAATTTTTTTTGAAAACACAGTATATTCAAAAATAATTTTTTAAAACTAGGTCTATAACATTCTTCGAAATACTTTTGAAATAATGCAAATTAATGTTAAAAACCCAAAGAAAAAATCTCATTTTGCTCAAAAATGTTGACAAATTGTCTGTGTGCTATAAGTACGGTCTATTATTAAATGCTTTTGCGCACCTCCCATCGAACGTTATTTTGGATTTTTAACCTTATCATTATTGGCTAAACGGGTTAGAATTCAATTATTTATACAAAAAATCCTAAAAGTTTAAATAATATTGCGTATCAAAATATTAAAAAATATATTTATGAATATAATTTTATTTTTTTTTTCGAAAATTTGATATCTCAAAATTCGGTTGATTTCTGCCCCCCCTGGAAAAAATCCTGTGAGCGCCTATGCCCGTTAATAGAGAATTACTTGTATCTCACCAAAAATGTGTCCAAATAAATGCATTAGTGAAGTCGTGTATTTAAAATTAAGGAAACATTTTTAAAAACATTTGACAAAAAATCAAAGTTTGGATAACTTTGAAACGTATAGCTTTCTCTTAAAAAGAATAATATTACAGCTGTTTTAGGTCTAAAAATACTGTTAAAAACAAAAACCTTTTGCTATGACCGACACACATATTTCTCTGAAAAACATCGCTGTTGTTTTCACATATGTATTTGAAATGTGGGTTCAGCTAACAAGAAACGATCTATCTTGTATGCTGAATTTAAGATGAATAACCTTAACAGAAAACCGTTTCTTTTTTCATTTTAAAGGTGCCTGTCTGACGTTTGGCATCACTGTAGATGTCTGCAAAGTGTCTAAACAAGTTGGTGATAACCACCTTCCTACCCTAAATTTCTTTTATCTCAGGATCTTAATTAATTTTCCAATTCATATTTCAATTTGAATTCCCTTCAATAAAAAAGAAAAACTATTAAAACGCCAATTAACAGGTGACTTTCAACTTAACTTGAAATAATAATAATTTATTCCTCTATTCAAATTTGATTACCTATTTATATTCAACTCTATTCCTGCTATTCCCATGCCTTGACCATGCATACATTTATCGACAACCCCCTCTGTCCCTAATTAACCACAATCTAAAGAAACCTCATTTGTATATCATTTAAATAAATTCATTCATACCCATAGTTCTCTGAGCTATACCAAGTCAGAGCCAAGCCCCAAAACGTTGAGATCACCACCAACGCAAAATCTCAAAGAACTTAAAATAAAACAAACAAACAAAAAACCTAACCAGAAAGAAACTCAACCACAGCAGGTCAACAAATAGTTTAAAAAAAAAATAAAATAAAAAAAAACCTATCCGATTCCATACTCGTAGGATTCTATGGAACGAAAACACCCCAAGCAAGGTGTCCGATGATCGCCTTGGGTGCCTGGTGGTCCGCAATGTCTCTGAGCGCAGGACAAAACCTGGTTAGAGCAGGTTTTTTTTTGCTGACCGTCTTGTCACAGTTTGTTAATATTCTAAGCCACTTGTTTGATCGTGAGACTCGTAAGTCCAATGTCCAGTTGTAGCGGATTTGCTTGAATGGAACAAATAAAACTTCTAGACTATCTGCCTTGAGAAGAATATCCATCCAATGAAGAAATAAAAACGAATGAATTATTGGTGAAAGAAGATGGGAAAATATTACGAGCAGGTCTCGTACTCAAATGTACCCACTTTCATACATTCATATATTGATACTGAAAAAAAACTTAAAAGATTGCATGAGTAAAATGTGCAGATAAAGATTTTATTGTTCTATTTAGCTTCATGTTTTTAAGCATTGAATTTTAGAAAAAAATGGTTAAGAAAAAATACAGGTAATCGTTCATAGGAAATTGATTGAAACATTTATCACTACTATCATTTTTTTCCCAATAAATCCTTAATTCAAATATGTAAGTAACAACTTATAGAAGAGTATATATTGAGATCACTTGGTTCCAATATCCAATATCGATCGTGGTTTGGTAATTTTAACTCACTGATTTGAGCGAGTCAACTGAGGTTTAACGATGATTCAAGGTTCAAGTATGTGTATAGCCAATTAAATGCCTGAAAGTTGAACCTCAGTCAATTCACCAAAAGCAGTAAGCTAAAATTGTTGAACCACGGATCAAAAATTTAATCACATTTGTACAACATGGCCCTTACAGGATTTAAACATAGTTTCAACTGATTTTTTCATCGCCTATGATTATGCAACAAAAATAAACCTCACGATCGAATTTTTTAAAATTAAATTTTATTGTGCACAATTAGGAGCTAAAAAAGAATTCAAATACAAAATGACAGCATGTATATGGGTTCCTCTCCTCACACGTTACAATGTGAAGTTAATTAAAAGAAACACGATTGGGCCAGGAAATCGTCAAAATGTTTCACAGACACCTATTGACAAACGTCTTCAGCTTCTTTGTGATATTATACGTGCCATACGTGTTAGCTTCTCCTATATAGCAGCACTGAGTACTGACTTGACATTTCGATACCTTGATTTGCAAATGAGCTAACTTCATACGAAAGCGAATTTCAAAGGCTATCGATTTGAGCGAAACAGTCACAGCTTGATTGTTAAGCTAATATCGTCAGCTTTTTATCAAAACCTAAGTTTTTAAATGAAATTTTAATGTAAATTCTTATCCGTGATCTTAAAATATGAATAGAAATAATAATGCTACCTCCAAAAATTCCACAGTAGTATCACTTGAAGGAAGATAAGGGTGTTGAAGAAGACGGAATGTTCAAGTTATCCATTTTTTTACTTTTTTTGCTTTTAATCAAATTTTTTAGTATCATTTTCCAAATCACATTGTGTATGCACAATTAGCCCAGTCAAATTAGGAAATCAAATCGCATTTTTCGATGGTCAAAATTTTTTGTATGGAATCTGCTTGGCTACGTCATAAAAACGAGTTTTTGGGATTTTGGAGGTTAGGGAAGACCCGCCATCTTGAAAAAGAGATTGGTTTTGTTTTTATGCAATAACTCGCTTGCATTTTATTTTACAACAAAACTCAACTCAAACTACAATCTTGTAGAAGATAAAATTACCTATAAAATAAGCTATCAACGACTTCTGTAGGTGGTTTCATTTTTGAGATATAACGGACCAATACTCCCCTATGGGTTGTATTTTGGGGGTGGTGTGACTACTCTTGAGTTTTCTAGGTAACCGTTGATTTTTTTGGATGATGCTCTTAGAATCATTTTTAGTTCTTGTATAGACCTATATAATGAGCCCGATCGATATCATCGGCCACGAATTGTGTGCGTTATCCAATTCATAGGATCACACTTTATGAATATATTTTTTTTCGAAAATGTTTATCCGGTGAATCGTACAAAAAAACTATTACTTAAAATGTTGTCCATAGTAATGACAACAATTTAACATACATGGTACGTGGAGTTGCATCCGCACCACACAGAAAGTTGTAAAGCAGTCGGGAAACTTAAGACACCAACATTTCTTGTTGTTGAAAACTGAGTTATCTTTTCTCGATCCAAATGTAAACCGAAGGTATTGCATGCGATTTCACAGGTGTTACCTAAAAAAAAAACTCAACAAGATTTCAAATTTATTGATTGGTATTCATTTATAAAAATTAAAACACCAGTGCTCAGACAAAATTTTCGCACTATAGATGAATGCAAAGTACTGGTTTTCGATAAAAAGTATAAAATGTGACACAATTGTATCAGACAACATTTTATTTTTACACGCTATATCGGGATGTGACACAACGTCAGCAACGTACTTCGCTGGGAAAATGAAATTCGTTACCACAATGGAAAAAAATGCTGGCAACCTTGCTGCAGAAGTGGAAATTTTTAAACGAAAAGTCGCTGACCCAGAAGAACTTATTGTGGCAGGGGAAAAATTCTTCATGGCGCTCTATGGTGGAGGAAAGACAACTTCAATTGACGAACTTCGTTATGAAAAATTTACGAAGTCCGTGGCAAAAACGAAAAACAATTTATGTTCACTTCCCCCCACAAAAGATGCGCTACGACAGCATATATTTCGGACGTATCACCAGGTACAAACGTGGCTAGGAAACGACCATGATCCGGAAAAGTGGGGTCGGAAAAAAAATACAAAAATGTATGTTCCTGTGATGACCAGTGGCGTATTTAAAGATTTGGTGCCCTGGGCCAATAAGATTTGGCGCCCCTTTAACTAACGAAAAAAGCTAATATCACTTCAAAATGAAAAAAGGCATACAAAACAAACACAATTTTAATATTTTTGACAACGCACAAATTGGTTGACACATTCATCAATGGCACTGTTATAATTGAATGATTTTGCTCAGTCAGAATGAAGGCTTTAAAGGGATGGCGAACACTTTCCGGAGGAATCAAATTACTTTAATATCTAAATTTGTATTATTAAATGCACATTTCCTGCGCAAGCCATACATTTGTAGCCTGAGAACTTTCTTTCCGCTTAAGTAAGTCTGAAGTTCACGGTGAAAACTAAAAATATAAACCGAATATAATCTTGTATTTGTCATATGAATTTAAAGCAAATTAGACGCTTACTTGTAAGCACACACCCCGATCTAACAGCTCCAAACTTTTTGAATATTTAAGTTTCTGCTAAACAATGATTGCAACTAAATTGAAACTTATGAAGCTATTTATTTTTAACGAAGTTAATTAACGTGTTGCCAGCAACTTTTCGGTGAAAATTCCTAATTATTCCGCGATTCTTAAGTGATTTTTCGTTCATCGCTGCTAGTCTGAAGGTGTAGTTCTTTGCAGGGAGCGTACTAAGTTCGATTCATGAAGAATGTCAATAATCGTTGAGTTAGCGTATTCTAGTAACATTTCTATGTTTTCGGGTGAAACTCCGTAGGAATTTTTTAAATGAAATTCACATTAACAATGCACATTTTTAAATAAATAAAATGCAAATTTTGATAGGCATCAAAATTATTTGACCTTGCAAAATAAGGGAAGTGCATAGCTATTCAAATGTGCTTCGCTTATCCGGGACCGTTATAACTTTTCTGTTTTTGAATACGGGAAAATGACCGTTCTTCTCTGCAATTTGTCACTCTAATCTACAGAGACATACCGGTAAGGCCTGTGAACAGTGAGACACTTGTTTTTTTTTAATTAAAACATCTCAGAATGCTTTTAAGCCATCTAATAGTATTTTAAGATATTTATTTATTGGGCTGTGCCGAAAAACCAAAAGTTTTTTTTTATGGCTCGTCTCAAAATTTCTATAGAGGTTACCAAAATAATTATCCTCCTTAAATTTGAGCTTTTCATATTAGGTCAGTCTTACTAAATAATATCTCACTGAGCACTCAATGTAAATTTGGCGGAGGTGGGATGATCTGGTGGAACCAGATTCTCTACTGCACTTCGTACTGCACTTCTGTAGGTTAACTAAATTTCAACTTTATTTAAAATATTTAACTGTTAAAGCACAGAATTTTATGAACTGAATGAAAAATAATAGCATATTCAATTAATGTATTTTAATTTGTCTAAACATTCGGTCTTTATTTTCTATTTACATATTTATCATTTTCAAATTTGCGCACTCTGAGCGCTCAGTAATTTTATGTGGTGAGACGCGCCTATTGAAGTTGGCTCATCACAATTTAATGTTTTTCCTGTGTTACGTTCCTACTTTGATATCTCTAATGCTGATTTGTGCAATTGAAAGTCATTATAAGTAAATATAAATTGGATGGCGCAACAGCTCGTGAAGAATCAGGGCCTGGTGACTTACAACTCTCAACCATTCCTGTGTGCGTGTTGTTCGCAGGAATGGAGGGGACCTACAGATTTTTGACGAGTCCAAACGGCTAGATGAGAAGCACTTATTCATGAAAAGTATCTCTTGGAGCATTTGCCAGTTCCTCGCAAGAGACAGTACCTCGCATAGAATATTTCTGTTTTTAGGTGGCACGGCGCGGCGGGAGGGGAAAGTCATTATATTAGCATGGTAAACAATTTGACGTTCTAAAAAAACATATTTGATCGAAATTCACGTAGTTACCTATTCTATATATATCACACCATTTTGACGATATTCCGCTGGAGCCTCTACGCTTTACTTTTCCCATAGAAATTTGTAAGGGAATTTTAAATTAAGCATCGAAAGTTGAATGCCGCCCTTCACAATTTGTCGCCCCGGGCCATGGCCCTTATGGCCCCTAGGGTAAATACGCCACTGGTGATGACCACCAAGGAACCAGCTCCTCCGGAAATAATGAAGGTTATTTCTTGTCCCTGCGCATCAAAATGTGGAGCGGCTTGTGGATGTCGCAAAGCGGGTTTAAAATGTTCCACCGTCTGTGCACACTGCAGCCGTGAAACTTGCAGCAACACCCCCAAATGTATTACAATTGCTGAAGATTATTGCGAAAATTAAAGTGCTCTGCTCTTGCAGATTCATAACGATGAAATGACACCGAACGAAACGATTTTAGAAGCTGATGTATGCGATGATGAAATGCTACCAGGACCTTCAAAAATTTCAAAATATTCCCCTTAATATTATTGTCTCCCCTTCAAATACTTTCACAGAGAAAACTTAATGTAACATACACTTTACCTCTTCTTTTATCATTTTTTCAAATTATTCTGTTAATAAAAACCAATCAACAAATTTGAAATTCAATTAAGTTTTTCTTCGTAGTACCTAGGAAACCGCATGCAATACCTTTTACATTTGGATTGAAAAAAGATATCTCAGTTTTCAACAACAAGAAATGTAAGTGTTTTAAGTTTCCCGGCTGCCTTACAATCTTCTGTGTGGAGCGGATACAACTCCACGTACCATGTATGTTAGATTGTTATCATTATTATGGACAACATTTTAAGTAATAGTTTTTTTGTACGATTCACCAGATAAACATTTTCGAAAAAAATATATTTATGTTTTTCTCCTTACTCATAAAGTGTGATCCTATGAATTGGATAACGCACACAGTTCGTGGCCGATGATATTGATCGACGGTTCATTTTATAGGTCGATACAAGAACTGAAAATGATTCTAAGAGCATCATCCAAAAAAATCAACGGTTACCTAGAAAAATCAAGAAAAGTCATACCACCCCCAAAACACAACCCATAGGGGAACATTGGTCCGTTATATCTCAAAAATGAAACTACCTACAGAGGTCGTTGATAGCTTATTTTATAGGTAATTTTATTTTCTACAAGATTGTAGTTTGACGTTTTGTTGTAAAATAAAATGCAAGCGAGTTATTGCATAAAAACAAAACCAATCTCTTTTTCAAGATGGTGGGTCTTCCCTAACCTCAAAAATCCCAAAAACTCGTTTTTATGATCAGGAGACGTAGCCAAACAGATTCCATAAAAAAATGTTGTCCATCGAAAAATGCGATTTGATGCCCTTTTTTTGACTAATTTGACTTGGCTAAATCCCAATTCCAAAATTAAATAGTAAAAATATGAAATTTCATGATTTTGACGTTTAAGGCTGCGGTTACATTTTATGCGTATTCTGGTGAACAATTGTTCTGGCAAACACGTCAGAAGTAACAAAACCTTAGGTTTTAATGAAAGTGGTTAGACTCCATGCGTTTCTTTTGTCAGAATACGCACGAGCTCGTCAGAACTCGCTATCAGGTGTAGTATAGGCTTCGAACGCTTCAGTAAGGACTATTAAAAAAAAATCAAAGTCTTGCGGTCTACAACCGGGACTTTAGTGATAAAACGGTACATATATCAAACAAAATTAAAGCAACTTCGATGCTGGACTGGACTATTTTTCTTCAAATCCAGAGTCAATTTTCTTTACTTTTCAAAACAAAAAGGATTATCCAACCAGTGTCAAACAATGGCTTTCGGACTCTTCCAAACGAACAGGCTATAATTTATATTTCATGAATTTATTATCTTAATACAACGATTTTAGTGAAAAAATTCAGTTGTGCCATTTTTGCATTTTAATCAAGTAGTATCCACTCGTGTCGTAAGTTAACTTTTGTTAAAATTCTTGAACTCTTGTGTCTCAATGTAATGGAAATCTTTCCTCGTTGACTTCTTAATCAGCATTTGACCATTATAGAGTCTCTTAAATATCACCTGTTGTTCCTGATTCTACTTTCTCTTTAGACCTGTTCGATCGAAGATCTTTTGTGTAAGCCCTTGTGAACCTCTTTAGACTAAATTACATAATATGATTTATATGATATAAACAAACATCAGCGAATTAAATTTAATTGAAATTTATAATTTCTATAACACTAGTTTACAAAATTTTGGGTCACGGTAGGGTCCTTAGAAAAAATATATTTTCTAGACTAATTTTAGGTCACTGAAAACGAAAATCAAAATTATTGTTTTTTCCAAATAACCGTTTTCAAGATATGCGCAAAAATTATTTTCTCAGTTATTTTTTCAGATATTGCCCTAAATCTCGCTAGCGGCTTAGCTTATTTATGCAAAATGGGTATTTTCTGAATGATCTGATCTGTCTTCTTCCGACGATGTACTGCTTGTATAAGTCGAACAGAAATTTTATAATTTATAGGCATTTAAAGCTTGAAAAACGAGTATTTTTGAAACATTTCTAGTTTTTGGTTGCTTCATATGTATACTAAAAATATATTTTAAATAATTTCAAGGACTTAAGTGAAAAAAAAAACTTTTGAGCAAGGATTTGAGCCAAAGTTTTCTAAAATCGGACTATAAATGTAGAAGTTATTAAATAATTAGTGAAAGAAGGCTATTTCAATTTTTTCAATAAAAGTCATATAAATGTATATTAGGGTGTCTATTATTTCCCAAATAATTTTTTTAAACTCAGAAACCCCTAAAATCAAAATTCTGTGCCCTAAAATAAAGTTTTTGACAAAAAATGTTGTCTAAGGTGATAAATCGGTGCCCCTTAGGCCATTCTCTTTTCAATACAAAGGAGAACTTGACACACCAAACTCCAAGACCAATAATGGCTGGATGTGGCTTATTTTGACGACTGTGAAGTGAGCATAAGAATTTTCACATAGACCAATGGGACGACGATAGAAATTATGCATATCTATTTCGGATCTTGCAATTCATCAAAAAGTAGGTGTAACTTAGTAGTACATAATACTGCTAACTTTACTTAGAAAAGTACATGTCATGCTAACTTCATGATATGTACTTTTCACAGCAGCCGGGCTAGCTTTATGATTGTGGAAGGAGGCTCTAAATTAACAGTTTTGTTTGTATTTCAAGAAGAGGATCACCCCAAATTTTGAAGTCCTTCCTTAAAATATTTAATACTAGCTGTGTTAAATGAAAAAAAACTAGATCAGACCAGAGCAAAATAGCACAAAATGTGTGAAAAACTTCAGAACAAGACATAAAGGAAAAGTGCAGCTTTGTGTTGACGGGATTGACGGGTTAAGGATTTTACTCATGGAAGAAACAACCCTGTACTTTTCTTACCTTTTCTGTAATTTTATGTGCAAGACAGATTCATTTAATGCACCTACAACTTTCCTGGTGCATAAGCGCATAAAAACTGCAAATTTAGAGCCTTAAATGCCTTGCATATGAGCTGCGATTAGCGAACTGCGAATTGTGAATAGTCGTGAATTTTGATTTTCCTTTCACATGAGTGGTCGCCGACAGACGCGAATTGTCATTAAAAATAAACCAGTGAAATAGTTGCTTAATAGAATGTGAGGTTAAATTCGAGCGAATTTTTCATTCGCAGATTATGTGAAAGGCACTTTACTGCAAATTTCTAGATAGCTCCATTGCTGAGAAAAGGACATGTCATGCTAATTTCACAGTGAAGTAAGCAGTACATTGGGTTACTTTCTATTTGACTTATTGCAAAATCCAGACTAGAAATGAGAGGTATAGTTTCATAACTCTTCTTTTCACTTTTGAGAATTTTGAGTGAAATGAAAAAAACTGTTAAAAGCTATAAAAATAATAAAAGCGATTAGTTTTAACGCTAAACTAAAAGTGAAGGATGACCTTCATCCATTCCTTAGGGTTTTGAACATATTTGGTGAACCTGCAAATTATAAAAAATCAATTTATTTTGGAAAAGAATAGTTTTGAAAGTCACGATTGCAGTTAATTTGATTTGTATGGGAATAGATGACTTTTGATTCAGAAGAGAATAGGAATAGGGGAGTTTTGAAAATATTAAATCCTTAAAGAAGAAGAAGATTTTTGGTGCACAATTTGGTTTGAAAGGGAATAGACGAGTTTTTAACACAACGAGTGAGTGGAATAGTGTAGTTTTGAAAAAAAAAACAGCACTTTTCTAGGGCTTTAGGATATAAAAACTTTTTATAAATTTTACCTTATTACGTAGATGGAGGACCTCCTAAAGAACATTTCCTCATACTAAACTCAGTTTTGAAAAAAAAAAACTGGAATAGGAGAGTTTTGAAACTTTACCCCTCAATGCATTAAAGATAAAAAAAATTGCTATTCCAATCGCAATTCCATTGGTCTCGGTGGAAATAAATTGTTATTCTAATTTCACAGACCATGTGTATAATAATTTTGTACGCATGTATCTGTTTACATAGGAAATTGGAATTATTCACTGGCAACGTGGTACAAAGTTGAAAAGTTTACCCTTCTTTTGAAAGGGTTTTTTCTATTCAGTTAAAGAATATCGCGAGTGGAAAAAAAGTAGTTTTTTTTAAAGAAGATCAAAATCACTTTTATAGAAAATAAAATACATTTTTTAAGGTATTTCCACATAAATGTACATAGTTTTAAAGTGAAGTGCCAATTTTAATTTTCTTTTGAGTGTTCTTAAAGTGCACAATAAGTTTAATTTATTTTTGAGTTTTTATTATGAAAATATATGAGATAGATACAGTTCATTTTATAAAATATAGTCCTTGATGGTTTACAAAAACTAATATCAGAATTAAATTTCTTTCATAAAAAAAATAGCAATTCTATAGTATGGATGGACTTTGAAATGTATTCTTCTTAAAATATTTACTTTGGATTGTTCTCAGTTACATAGTTTTAATTGTTTGTTTTATTTGTTTTTTCTTTTATATTTATTTTTTTTTTTCTTCTCACATTAAGGTACACATATAAATATATAAAATTTGTTCATTCTTAATATTAAATTTTATTTGTTCAAAGAGTATTCAATATTTATGATTTGCAAATAGATAGAGTATCCAAAAGGAATACAGCTCCATTGATGATCATCAAAGATCCAGCAGCAAGAGCATTACGTTTTCTTTCTTTGAACAAAAGTTCAGAAGTTTCATGCCATTCATCAATGACCAAAGCTCCAGATACAATAAAGAGAATGCATCCAATGATTGAGAATAGAGCATTGATGCGCTTCTCAATGGCAGAATTCAAAATGTGACCTGGAAATAGATAGATTTTTTTAGAGAAATGCATTTCAATTTCTAATTTTTTTGTGTATTACCAACTAGCAAAACTCCACAAATGACAGTATATCCAGCAATTGTTCCATAGATAATAAGTGGTCTTGATGAAAGATTTCCAACCATCTCTGCGAAAATTACACTTGCAATGCAAAGTCCCTGGAAACAAAAAATAAAAAAATTAAATTAAAATAAAACTAAAATGAATTAATTTTAAATAATAAATAGAATTCATCTAAAATATAAAAACTGATTGAAAAAATAAAACAATTTAAAAAAAAATATGTTCAGCAACAAATAATTGTTTTTATTTTCTTATAATAAGTTAATTAAGGAATTTATTTAAGAAACTTTTTATTCTTGATTACTAAATATAAAATGTGTATCTAAAAGAAACAAAGCCCCATTTATAATTGAAATGGAGCCTGAAGCCATTAAAGCAATTCTATCATGACCCTCATAACGATCAGTCCATTGGTCAATTATAACTGCTCCGGTGGAAATAAACAGAACACATCCTCCCAGACATAAGAGTAGATCAATACGTTTGTCAATTGATGCACCAAGCAAATAACCTTGAGTCAAAGATGGAATTTCAAAAGAAACAAAAAATATTTGGGTCTTTTTTTTAAATTTAATTGAAGTATGTTTTATTGTATTTACCAATAAGTAAGGCACTACAAATTATAGTGTAGCCAGTAAATGTTCCACAAACTAGCATAGCCTGGCTTGAATACGATAAATCATTTACTGATTGTACTAGAAGAATACAAGTCATTGTAAAAACCTGTAAATGTTCACAAGGACGAGAAGGTAAATATGAAACAAAATAAGACTTAAGACACACATACACAGTTTTACAGAGAAAAGAGGGACATTTTTTTAACAAAAAGAGTTCATATGTCAAGCTTTGTGTGTGTTTTTAAATTGCAAACGAATTGTGTAGTCTATAAGCTTTTTGCATGCGACGATCTAATATAGGCTTGCAATAGTCGGGCAAAACGGAATACGAATCAAATACGTGCCATACCGAATATGAATAGGTCCGAAAAAAGCCTAAGGAAACGTAAAATTTATTGAATCTGAAACATAAAACTTGGGTTAAGGAAATGTGTCCATCTAAGAGTTCCGTCCGCTCAAGGGAGCTGTCCGTGAGAGGAAATCTCACGGTATATTATGTGCCCAGATATTCTGAAAGTCTAACAGACAGTACCGATGAGCTCATTAAGTCGACTTATTATATAACAAGAATGCATTATATCTTTCCTTAAAAAAAAAAATATTCCACATACGCCACAGTGAACGAGTTCTATATAAAAGATATCTTTGTATGTATCGTAGATAAACAATCAAACAAGCTTCTTTATCTTTGTTTATGTTTTGTTTGCTATTTTTATTTGTGTCATCAGTCAAAATGTCAATTAACTCATCAATTACAATATTATTCTTTTTTAATTCCATTAGAAGTTCTAAGACTCTTCAATGTTTATATGTATCAATTTATTGCCATTGTCATTTTTTTTGACAAATTATTGTGTGGTTTGGGTTGGGTTTAGAAAGTTACACACACTTTCAGATATCTATAGAAAATAATTCTTACCAAAATAATATGAGAGTAAAGCACTTGTTTAGCTTCCTTTGTGTTGGATAAATCCCTAATTTGATAGATTGTTTCCGATAGAAAAGGACAAAAATTACATTTTATATAATGATAACAACATGGAAAAACTTTTAATAGATTCAATGACAAATTAACTTATGGAAGCACTCTCAAACACCCATGCATGTACAAATAAACAGTTAATTTAATTTAGTGGCATATTTAAATGGAAGAATTTAGTTTATTTGATAACATTTTATCTTTGGGTATTCTTTTTTAAGGAGTGACTGAAAAAATACTCGATTGTTTATGGTTTCAATCGAAATGCTGTATCAACTTAAATTAAGGAGTTAAATAAAATAAATAGTGAAAAATTTTTGTATGTCAATAACAGAATTTATGTGTGTAAATATTCGTAAAAAAAAAAAACAAAAAAAAAACTCATAGATCATTGTTTAATTGTTTGGGTTGTAACAATATTAATCTATCAACCTCTTTCTGCTAGAATTAGGGAAGGAAAAGTTTTGTTTGATTTTCTTTTCCACGAACATTTGAAAATTAATTTTGATGATGTTTAGCATTTCCTAGGTTCTCATTTAATTATGCTCAGAAATTGATAAATTCATAAATATTTTAGATCCTTATATGTTATTCATCTTAATTTTGTTTTCTTTCAAATAATATTCAGTGGACAGAAAAATTTTAAACGCCATATCATCGACTAAAGCAATTTCAGTAAAAATTTGTATATACAAAAATTTCCCAAAATTTAAATTTAAATTTATTTTAATTTTAAATTAAAAGGAGATGACCTACACTAGTGAGACTAGTACCAAATGAAAGCTTACGTTTAGCCCAATCTATCTACCAAATATTTTCGAATTCGGCTCCGGAGATTTTTAGATAATTGAGCTTAAAGTTGACCTTTGCAAATTAAAAAAATCTGGCTTTTTTGCAAACAATCACATATAAATCCTAAAGTATGGCTATTAGGATTAATATTTTGATATCAAACGAAAGATCATAAAAATATCTTTCAAATTATGTGTAAACATTTTTTTCTACACCTGATATATTTTGAATAAACGAGCCAAAAACTTTTTTAAAAATTATTTTTTGAGTTACTTTCGAAAGTCAATATCTCGAAAAAATCATTGATGACCTATATTTTTTTTTACACCACCGTAATGCCTGATTGATAAGCTTTAATTTGATATATAATTCAGTTATCATACACTGGGTAACTCAAAAAATATTTTTTTTAAAAAGTTTTTGGCTCGTTTATTCAAAATGTATCAGGTGTAGAAAAACTTTTTTAACATAATTTAAAAGATATTTTTATGATCTTTCATTTGATATCAAAATATTAATCCTACGTGTCATACTTTAGGATTTATAAAACAGGAAAATGGGCATCTCCTTTGTACCCAAACAAAACTGATTTGCCAACAACCTGGTGCTTAGTACCTGAAATTAAAAAATTACTGAAATTGTTTCAGAAATGAAACATATAGCTTCAGCTTTTCTTTCTAGATCTTTAAAAATGATGTGTTAAATGAAATGGATATAAGATGCATACCTTAAACAGTGTTTTCAAACTGTGGGTCGCGACCCCCTAGGGGTCGCCAAGAATAATTAGGGGGGTCGCGGTCGCAAGCCATCAGGTACAAGGAACTTAAAAGGGTTTTCTTTTATTAAATGTCAAAAACTTGGTTGTATCTTTGAGGTGTTCACAATTAAAGCATTTTCTTAATGAAGGAAGAAAACGTGAGTTCTGGTATGAAGTGGTAAATGGCACTTACAATGTTAAAGCCTCTTTTGCCAGTTCTAAATATTTTCCTCTTCTCTTCTCTTTATCCAGAAATTATCAATGGTTTTTATATTGAATTCAGAGCAAACCATCTGCAGCTAAATAAATAAGATTTTCTATTATCTTTACCGATTGAAAACCGGCCAGATGGAATGATATATTAAAAAAGGATTGAGTATCTATCTCTGTCCATTTCCACCTTCAGAAAAGAGTTCTGGAAAGTCACTTAATAGTTTTTTCTCCTAATAATGCAAGCTCTCGTGATGAAATTTCATCGAGAATTTTCTGAACCCAGGGAAAAAAATCATACATTTTTTTTGCAAACGAAGTTTTGCGAGGAGTTCTCTGATTTTGTCTTTTGTAGTCAAAATATTTTCTTGTCTCCCTTGGAGTTGTATCAAGATGTTTAAGTGGGCAAAAAGATCAGCGAGAAATGATAATTTTTAAAGCTGATTGGGGACAGAAAAATGATTTGACTATCCCGATTTTGAATCTTGCACAAACATCAATAAGTCAGCTTTTAATGCCCACAGCAGATTTCGGGTGTGAGTGATAGCAAAAAATGAAGTTTGAATGCAATTTCAAGGGTAATCGTGTTAGCCGAAGTTGGTTTTCACCCTTCACTAGATAAGCTCCACGGATCACATATAATGGAATCCGAGACCATTTGAGTGTTTAGTTCGCCCTTCCAGACCGTTTAAAAAATTTAAAATTCTAAGTGAAAAACGTTTATTTTTTATAACATAATAATATAGGGAGGTATGAAATTAAATTTAGGCTTACACGATTACCCTCGAGGTTGCATTCATACTTTTTTTCGATGCACTGTTTTATCACTAAGGCCCCGGTTGTGGACAACAAGACTTCGATTTTTTTGAATAGCCTTAACTGAAGCTTTCGATGCCTATACTTGTTTTTTTGGTATCAATCACCCAAAATCTGCTGTGGGCTCTAAATCTAAAAATAACTTACCTTTTGACAACCATCTGAGCTCTGTTTGACAAAGATTTTGTTGGGCTCGATTCATGTCGCTTTTCAAATAACTGACAAAGTATTATTATGAATGTGGGGGTCGCCAGAATGTTTTTAATAACAAAGGGGTCGCGTACTTAAAATGTTTGAAAAACACTGCCTTAAACTGTAGTATAAATATATTAATAGTTTTACTCATTTCAAAGGGTTCATACAATGTTATACACATCATTGGCGACTACTCTTAGACGCTTTTTTTATTTAATATTTAAAAGATGGATCAATGATTTTTTTGAAACAGAATATAACTTAATAGTGGACACTGCTAACGGTGGATGAGAACGAGTTAGGCTGTTTTGAGAGAAAAATTCTCCGGGTGATTTTTGGCCCCGTCTGCATAGATGGGGATTTGGGGAATGGAGAAGAAGATCCAACAACGAACTGTTTGGGCTGTACAGCGACACTGACCTAGCCACAAAAGTGAAAAGCCAACGACTAAGATGGCTGCGTCACCTTGAGCGAATGGACACCAATGCTCCGGCCCGGAAAGTCTTTGAATCCAACCCCGTGGGACAACGCAGTAGAGGTGGACAGCGTAAAAGGTGGTGCACGGAAGTGGAAGAGGACCTCAACCAACTTGGCGTGCGAAATTGGAGCTAGAAACCGAGCCGGCTGGAAGAAGCTTGTTGGTTGAGGCCCTGGTCCACCCCGGACTGTAGCGCCACCTTAAGTAAGTAAGTAAGTATAACTCAATAGTAGAAATTTGAATACCAGAAATTGTTTGAACTGGTTCCCACGTTCTGACTCTTATGTTCAAGAGGCTGAGGATTTTAAAGTACAAAACATTGAAAGTTGAAATTATGGGAGAAAGATGCTGCAAAGCATGAAAAACGATAGCTAATACAACTCCTTTAGTAGTTTGAGGAAAAAAAAGAGATGCCATCAGCATTCTTGTTCAAATAGGATTATATGGAAAAAAGCTTTAATCGTTGTATTTAAATCTTAAGGATTTATTTAAGTCTATATG
This sequence comes from Dasysyrphus tricinctus, assembly GCA_963921185.1. Classification (NCBI taxonomy): domain Eukaryota; kingdom Metazoa; phylum Arthropoda; class Insecta; order Diptera; family Syrphidae; genus Dasysyrphus; species Dasysyrphus tricinctus. The sequence goes on along the minus strand of OY992532.1, from coordinate 23,204,077 downwards.
AAAAGTAAAATTTTAAAAAATATTGTCAGTCCGTTTTTAATGTATTTTTAAAAGATTTAAAAGCTTGTAGTTTTTAAATAAAAGTGAATAATTTTGATTTTTATTTGCAATATGATAATAAAATTAAATTTTTTTGATTTTGTATTAATGATTCTTCAAAATACCGTTATTTCAGATAGGCCACTCTTGCACTCAAGCTTTTTCTTTTTTTTTGTGGTTGGCCTCTACATGCAAAAAGTCCTATAAGTACGGCATGGATCTATCAATTAAGAAATTAAAGTGTAGAAATATTGTTTAATACATACACATTCAATTTTTGTAATAAACTAAATTTTTAAACGTATACAAAAATGTAACTTAATCGGTCAAACCTATAATATAAAAATTCAAAATAAAAGAAACCGTTCCTTGAAAGGTACCACCAATATAGTTCCTCACAGAGTTGTAAAAGATCGCAATCTTTTGCGAATGCAATCTTTTTAAGGAAAAAAGAATGACTGCATTCGCAAAGATTGCAATCTTTTACAACTCTGGTTCCTCAGTGCAAATTTTTATTATTTTTGGTAGAAGATCACACTAATTTTAGCATCCGGAAAAATTTGTATCAACATTTTAGGAGAAACAAAATATTTTCCTTCTAGGATTTTTTTTACATTTGCATGGAAGGTACCTACCGTTATTTTTTTATAAAAGTAAATTTTTTTTCTTTAAATATCCAAGAACGTGTTAAAAAAAACCTCAACTGCTGAGTTTCAAAAAACAATCAATCGTTTAGTTTTCGAAATATTTGGTTTTCAAAAAAAAAAATTGGAAATTAAACAAATATTTTCTGAAAATTTTAGTACCTACACAATTCTATTTATATATTGTTAAGAGCTTCTGTATACAAAAATTGAAATAAGTGATACTGTTTTAAAGAAAATCGAAATTAAAATAGAAATATCTTTGGAGGTAGCTACCATTAATAAAACCATTTTTTGAAGAATGGTTTCCCACTAAAAGGTAGCCTTTACTAAAAATAATTTTTTGAATTTTTTTAAAGAAAAGTAAGGGAGTCGTTTTTGAAAAAATACGATTATGTAAAATTTCTAAACAAAAAACTATGGAAGGTACCTCTAAGATTCTAAGAAAATTAAAAAATGTGTAGGGAGAGCGACCAATAAACGTTATGTACAAAGTGTTAAGAAAATAGACCCTGCCGTTTAGGCTGTATCCGAAAAAACAGACAGACAGACAGAATCAAAAGATTCATGTTTTTCGTCTTCCTTATCATCGTAATATCAGATTTGGTCAAAATCTCGAGTTCGATTTTTTACGAATGCATACCTTCTATAGTATGTAGTATGTACCCATGGATGGATTTATTATGGATTAGTACCAGAATTTTTATAAAAAAATTATAAAATATTCGAATGTAGGTTAGGTTAGGTTAGGTTGAAGTGGCTGCCAGTCGTGGAGACTGACACACTTAGACCATGAGTTGGTCCATTGTGATACCACATGAATCTAGGAAACCCTTTTCCTTACTCGGTGAACCATTTGGAGCTTCTTATGAAGCGTAATAGACTGCCAATGTCTAAGTTTCTCAGATCACTAGGATCATTGAAGTAGAACTCACCAAGGTGAAGTCTTCGTCTATGAGATAGAGCAGGGCACGTGCATAGAAGGTGAGGGATCGATTCTATCTCTTCCTCATCCATACAGCTTCTGCAAAAATCGTTAGCGAATACGCCAAGACGCGTTGCGTGCTTGCCTATGAGGCAGTGTCCGGTTATAACACCAATCATGGAGCTGATGTGCAATCTGCTTAGAGAAATCAAACGCTTAGATCGTTTTAAATCCATTACTGGCCAGATTTGTTTTGTTGCCAAACAAGAGGTGATATCATTCCACCTAAGATTTGTTCTCTCCAAGGCATCTTGCTTCAGCAAAAGTTTACATGTAGCGATGGGTATACCTATTTCTGCCTTACTAGGTAGAAGAGGTAAAGTTGTACCATTTTTAGCGAGTTCATCGGCCTTACAATTACCTGGGATGTCCCTATGCCCCGGCACCCAACACAGGTGAATATTAAACTGTTGTGCCATCTCCAGCAGAGACGAACGGCAATTTAGGGCTGTTATAGAGTTAGTAGAGACCGATTCCAGGGTTTTAATAGCTGCTTGACTATCCGAGAAGATGCGGATATCTGTAGTTGATATCACGTTTTCCTTCAGCCAAGATAAGGCTTCTTTAATCGCCATAAGTTCCGCCTGGAACACGCTACAATGATTAGGAAGACGGAATGAGAGACTTAATTTTAGTCTTTCTGAGTACACACCGCCACCCACCCCTTCATCAGTTTTCGATCCGTCCGTGTAGATATGAACCGATTCATCTTCCAAGAAAGCCATATCCTCCCAGAGGGTTCTAGAAGGAATGGTGACTTGAAAGTTTAAACCGAATTGTGGTTTTGGGATGGTGTAGTCAATGCGACTAGGTAGTGACCTGAATGAATTCAGAATGATGGAATGGCCAATATTATTGTTGTACCATTGTGAGGAAGCTTGTAGGCGTAAGGCTGTATTTGCAGCCACCTGTTTGCTAAATATATCGAGGGGAGTCAGATATAGCAGAACGTCTAGAGCGGCAGAGGGTGTCGTGCGAAGCACACCACTTATGCATAAACAAGCCGAGCGTTGTACTTTGTTTAGTCTGTCGCAGTTTACCGCTTTATCTAGAGCAGTCCACCATACTGCAACACCATATGTGAGAATCGGTCTAATCACCGATGTGTATAGCCAATGAGTAATACGAGGTTGAAGGCCCCATTTGTTCCCAACGGCTTTTTTGCATGAGAAGAGTGCTACTGTGGCCTTCTTGACTCTTTCTTGTATATTAGGTTTCCAACTTAACTTTTTGTCCAAAATAAGACCCAAATATTTTGCCTGATCAGTGAATGTTAATGGAACACCTTTAATAGAGGGAGGATCTACATGAGGGATTTTATATTTCCTTGAGAATAGAACAAGTTCTGTTTTATGAGGGTTGACGCCCAGACCACACCGGTCTGCCCAATTGGTTAGCCTATTTAAAGCATTTTGTAAGAGTTCTTTTAAAGTGGTAGGATGCTTTCCTGATACGGCAATAGCAACATCGTCCGCATAGGCAATCACTCTGTAACCCTCCTCTTCCAGGCATATTAGCAGCTCATTTACCACCAAGTTCCATAGAAGGGGAGAAAGGACACCGCCTTGCGGCGTACCTCTACTAACAGACCTTCTAGCAGAATAGCTACCTAGTTTTGAGTTGATAACCCTGCTCGTCAGCATTTGGTTAATCAATTCTCCAAGCGAACCATCTACCTTCAGAGATGTCAGCGCAGATGCGATTGCAGATGCGTCGACATTATTAAAAGCGCCTTCTATATCTAAGAAAGCAACCATGGTGTACTCTTTGTGATGGAGGGAATATTCAATGGTTCTTACTAAACTATGTAAGGCAGTTTCTACAGATTTCCCTTTGCAGTAAGCATGTTGACTCGTAGACAAAAGTCGCGTGTCAATGCATGATCGTAAGTGGATATCAATCAATCGTTCAAAAGTTTTTAGAAGGAATGATGATAGACTAATAGGTCTGAGATCCTTTGGGTTTACTTGGGAGCACTTTCCAGCTTTGGGTATGAACACAACCCTAACCTCTCTCCAAGACAGGGGGATGTACACGAGTGCTAAGCAGCTAGTAAAAATAGACTCCAGAATTGGCAGAATTAAATCTTTATTCATCTGGAGTTCGGCTGGTATTATGCCATCTGGTCCCGCAGACTTGTAAGGCTGAAAGCTGTTGAGCGCCCATTGCAGTTTTTCCCTTGTAATCAGACCTTGTGGATAGCTTGGATTCATATCAAACCTATTACGGTCGAAGCTATTAATGTTTTGAGAGCTACCAGGGAAGTGAGTATCCAATAGCAAGTTAAGCGATTCTTCGCAGGAATTTGTCCATGAGCCATCAGCATTTTTTAAGCAGCTTGGCATTACTGGATTTGTAGAGAGAATTTTTCTTAGTCTAGATGCCTCTGAAGTTTCTTCTATTTTTCCACAGAAATTTCTCCAGGAGGATCTCTTTGACTTTCTCAATGCTTTTTTATACAGTTTGAGGGTTATTTTATAAGATTCCCAATCTGACACTGCACGAGTGCTTTTAGCTCGATTGAAACACTTGCGACAGTCTTTCCTGAGCGGTTCAAGCCCAGAATCCCACCAATGTGGTTTCTTTTTCCCCCTAACTAGAGTAAGTGGGCAGGATGTAGCCATAGATTTGTTGAGGGCTAATGTGAGATCATTGACCTTGCAGTCAAGTTCATAATTATTAGAAGGAGGATTTAAGAGATCTGGTTTTAATAGCCCCTGGAGTGTAATCCTATATTTGAGCCAGTCGGTTTTTCGAGGGTTTCGAAATTCTACGCGGCAAGGATGTTCATCGATGAGACTGAATTGAATGTATCTGTGATCGGAGAACGAGTGTTCATCCGACACTTTCCAATTCGAGATCTTATGATGAATGGTGTCTGAGACAAGAGTAATATCTAATACTTCCTGTCGGTTTTTAGTGATGAAGGTAGGTTCATTACCCACATTACTTACAATAAGGTTAGTACTTAAAATAAAATCAAAAAGAGACTCACCTCTATTATTGATATCAGTACTTCCCCATACTGTATGATGGGAGTTCGCATCACTCCCAATGATGAGGCATATCTTCTGCCGTTCTGCATGAGCGATCAGTCTCTCCAGTGTATGACCGGGGAGAGGGCCGAGGTGGTCATGGCCCAGATACGCCGACACTAGCCAGTACGTCTCATTGGCCGTTTCGAGCCTTGCGGCGGTGATATCTCTATCGCTGAAATCAGGGAGTAAATATACATTAGTGCTACGCTTAACTAGTATACACGATCTAGGGTCACCTTTATCAGACGCATACAGTACGTAGTATCCAGGAGTCCTGAGTCCACTAACAATGGATTTAACAATCCACGGTTCCTGGATCAGGACAATATCCTCTCCATTCCTGGATAAACGGAGGAGGAGGGAGGCCGAAGCCTTAATGGAGTGTTGGAGATTAATCTGGACTAACTGCAGCATTTTGGCTACAATTAGGCAGATCAACCTCCACCACGGTTTCGTTGAGTTCCTCCGAAGATGAGCCCAAAAGCTCATCCTCACCCAAGGGAACAAGGTTGATGAAGTCTTCGGTCTCCATATCGGTTAGACTGTCGACATTAGAAGAAGACTGTACCGTGATCGAGGATGACCTGGATTCCTCATCACCCATCGGTGGAAAGGTGATGGATGCACCAGGGTCCTCTACCACGGACACAGCTTCAGTGTTTAACAGAGGGACGCGTTCCGCGTCAACCTCGTCTTTTTTGTAAACCTTCAGCGAGATCGAATCGAACCCATACCGAATCATGCCTTTGGTCTGCGCTAAGGGGGCAAGGGAATCCTTATTGATCACGATAATCGCGCTTCTATAAAGACCCCTTACCTCCTCAAGCTTTGTGACTTTCCAGTCATGAGTCGGTAATGAGGGGTTGCTCAACTTGACTATCTGGAGTATTTCCTCCATGCAAGAAGGCTCAGCTGGTATCCAGATGCGGGCTCTAGGTCTGCACGGGATGTCTTCCCTAGCAACAACTTCGAGCTTCGCACCTGGCCAGACCTCGCCTAACCTACTGACAGCAAGCTTATACAGATCGCACGATCTCTGATCCTCACAGACGATGAGTTTGACATGCCCTTGATGCCAACCGCCATCGCCTGTGAGAGGAGGTGGTCCCGGATTATCCCTCATGAGACTCAAGAAGCCTGCCGAGAGCTTCATCCTGACCACCTGCCATTGATCAGGAGAAATCGTACCATCAATATCACTCCTGTCGATAACCGCAACCACGATCTTGTTCTTGTTTTTAAGAGCGTCGCTATAGGATCTGGATCCTCCGGAATGGAGAGTGCTGGCGTTATGCACTTTGGGACGCTTGGGCACCGGAACGGTTTCATCCAGAGACCTATTACGCTTCGACGTGGAGTCGTCGCTGGTCTGCGCATTCGCTAGAATGCTCTGGGCCCATTTGATCCTGGGGTCCTGCTCCGGCATCCCTTCGACCACCGGTTTATTACCGAGGGTCTTGAGGAGCCTAGCAGCTGACCGCCTGACCCTATAGCCGCCCTTCGACGGCCTATTTCGACGGCTCTCGCGCGATGGTCTCGGGAGAGAGCCCACCCCAGCGGTAGGAGGACCGTTTTTCACAACCCTGGCACCACTAGGCCGGGCTCCCCCTCGAGACGTACTCGGGAGAGCTGCATTAACTCTGGTAGTGGTGGGATCGTTATTCACAACCCCCATCCCACTACTAAAATTAGGTATTACTACCACATCACTACTCTCACTGGGATTAGTATCAGATGAGGGGCCATGACATGCCACAGCCTCCCCACCGACACCAGCCCCAGGAGTAACAGCAAACAGCTTTGTCGCCGTACTGCTGCCCGGTTTAGAAGAGGAACCGGTCTTAACTTCTTTTTCTTCTTCTAAGTTTTTTTGTTTGTTTGTTTTGTTTTGTTTTGTTTTGACATATAAATTTTGGACCCACGAGTATCGAATAAAGGGTGGTCACTCTACACAGGGATTCGTGTATGCAGAGAAGGCAAGCTGATCCGAAAAGTGCCAAAAATCGGATACTCCGTTAACGACTGGGCTAGTATTTTTAATTGGGCCCCCAGCCAGGCTGATCATCGGCACGGGTCGTATAACACCTTAGATCCAGCCCAATAGGAAAATTGGAGTGGGTGAGGAAGGGAAAATGATAAGAAAGAGTGACAGACAGCCATTCGCCGTACTGTCAAGGAAAGGATTAATGTGTTTAGGAAAACACGTCGAACAGCGATACGCCGTACCGACATGGAGGAAACCTCGATGAACAGCTTTTTCGCCGTGCCTCCGAGGGGGATAACGTTGGACAGCTATTCGCCGTGCCGACGAGGGACAAGGATGGACAAGGATTGGGAAGGTTTAGGAAGTGAAGCGCCCTTTGGTTTCAGGACTCATCTGGAGTTAAACTCGAGAATCTTTGACCTTACTCAGCTTCTACAACTCGACAAGTTCGACGCTCAGGTAGAATTCGAATGTAGATTTGTAAACAAAAATATTTCTTAACAAATTTTATCTAAGCCCGGGTGACACTACATTTTTGCTTCATAAAATCAATCAAAGTGTCAGCAGAGCAAAAAAGGATAGAAAGAATTTTATCCTTTTTTGCTCTGCAAGACAAAATGAGTCGTCTCACGTGAAGCTGGTATGAACACCATCTTTTACACATTTTTTGTGACATTTTTACATTTATGGATATAATGTAGTGCTTATCACTCACATCTATAAAAGTTTGAATAAGAAATTGTACGTTCTGCTTTTATTTCGCTTTCAGTTCATTAAAAATGTAGTGTCATACGGGCTTTACATTAGTAAATTTGTGTTGTTTTAGAATTTTAGAAAGGGTATTCATGTAACTGCGTAAAGTCGTCGAGAACGTAGTAGTAAAGTCGTAAACTACGTACGACCGAGCAACAACGATGATCGCTGCATCGGACAATCAAAATATCAAACTTGAATAAATCAATCAATGTGTCCTTAGTATGACGATGACGTATAACAGTAGCACAATCATGTTTGTTTTGAGTTTGTATTTCACACAAGCATTCGAAAAACAAACTCAGTTATCTAAAGGGAAATCAGGAACTGAATTTGTGCCACCGACGCTACAAGAAGTTGTTTCATCGCTTAAAATCAAACGAGTTTGTTTTTGATCGCTCTAAAATGCAACGGATTTGAAGGAAAATATGAAAAATGAAGCTTATTTAATCCTAGTTTTATGGGATAAATGTTGGGATTGCTTCAAAAATAGATTCAATGCAATTAAGGTGGGGCTTTAGAATTTTAATTTTTTTAGGATTTATAGTTGTACATTTAATGAACATCGCAATCATCATATTTTGCGATTGGCGCATTTTTAGCAATCTCTCTTGTACATTCAAGATTAGCTGTAAACATTTTATTTACTCTTATCATTTATCAACATTGAGGTTTGGTGCAAACTTGAAAGAATAGGAAACCATATTTATACAAAATTCACTTTTGTGGTCGCCCGATAGTGTTTTAACATCCACTTACCATGCACGATATTACTAAGGAGCGATCGGTAATAGGACATACATTTTGGTAGCGCTATCAACAAGCGATGCGACCGACCGAAGCTCATCGCTGGGTTGCGCGATCTTTGTCCAATTAGGACATAGCCTTAAGAGAGAATTTTATGCTTCTGAACATTCCTCTTTCTTCACATTCATACTTTTAATTATTTATATAAAGTCTTTAAAATTCAAGACCACTTAAAATATTATAATTTTTATAAGAGCAAGTACTTGTATGTATTTTATCTATTTCTAATAAAGTTACATAAGTCAGTTTTTTGTGTGGTTTTCCATTCAGCGAAAAATTGTTTTTTTTTTTTACTTTCCTTGATATTTTTATATTTCACTTTCTATACCACTAAATAATCGATTTTGATTGATTTCGATTAATTTTTGAATCTTAATTTCAAGTAAGGTTAACACACACTTGCACACACACCAAGGTAAACTGACTTAAGACCAATTTGTTTACAATGGGATAGATCTGCAATTACTTTATCACTGATTCCGTTAAATCTGTGATAATCGACGAGCTTTTGTTCACTCAGTTTTCAGTTTGATTAATAAATCATGCCTTTGCCGAAAATTATTCCATTTTCCAGTCTATCTGTCAAATCAATTGTCAGATATAATCCGTCATCAACTTTGTTTATGACGAGGAAGCTTTCGAACGAAAGGTTTTATGACAGGTTCGATTACTTGGAAAACTACGAATTTCTATGAATTTAATCAATTTTGCTTTGAATTTCTATGAATTTAAATTGCAATTTAATTTTGTTTTTATATAAATTTTGACAGAACTTTGGGACAAATTCGTAGAAATTCATAATTTTAGAAAGTACGCAATCAGACTTTTTTCTGTAGAAAAAACGGACAATCAGCGTTTTGGTTTCGACTGTCCGTTTTTTGCTTAATTTTACATAATTTCCTTTTAAACTACTACGCAGATTGATTTTTACTTTGAAATGTTTTCACAATATATAGTTGAAGTTGAAGTGTAGGTATTACTGGAGTTGTGTGATTTTATACATTTTATTTAAGGCCTTGCTAAAAATATAAATACTTTCCTATAACACAATTTATAACTGCCTTAATGGCAACGTATTTTCATAATTTCTTTTATTTGAAAAGTGTAACCAATCTCTCTGGCAGAATCTTAATTGTATATTTTAGGCTATTGATTATGTCCTTAAAAACAGGGCAGTAAGGAAGTAAGACGTTCATGGAATTTTATTGTAATAATCTTCAAAGGGGTCATTGAAGATGCGACAACTGCGGAGTGCTATTAAATTGGAGGGTGCATTTTGGAGAGGGGGGTGCAAAAGCACCCTTTTTGGTTTTTTGCATATAACTTGAAAACGAAGCAAAATTTCGAGATAATTCTCGAAACCTTTTTTGTAGAGAGTAACATTTACCATCAAAATGGATTTTTGAAAAAAAATTAAAAAATTTTAAGTTAGCTAAATATTAAAAAAATGTGAAAATCGCATTTTTGAATGCTTCGAGAAGGTATACGCTAAAATGTCTTAAAAACCCGGCTTCGTAAAAGCAAGTATGTTGATTTTGGCAATTATTCTAAATTTTGAAGAAAAAAATAGATGGCAATCCTAAAACTGTGAAAAATTTGAGATTTGGATTTTATGTTTGACTTAACTGGTCATGGTTCTCTAATACACTCAGTTTGAGCGTATTATCTAACAAGTCCATCAAAATAGCCAAAAATACCATTCATAAAGCTTTAAGAACTTAAATTCAACCTAGTTTGAACGACTATTTCTCGGTCGATTTTTATCCGAACCATTTTTTTTTAAATTTATTTTAAAGGAATTTTAATTATCTTTCTTTTATATCAAGCAATGCCTGTACCTATCTCTGCTGGTAAGAAAGTTATAAGCAAAAACGTAAAAAAAAACCAAAAAATGCGGTTTTTCACATTTGTTTGCAATGATTTTTTTTTAATTTAGCTAACTAAAAATTTTTTTATTTTTTTTTTCAAAAAACCATTTTGATGGTAAATTTTATTCTCTACAAAAAATGTTTTGAGAATTATCTCGAAATTTTGCTTCGTTTTCGAGTTATATGTAAAAAACCAAGAAGGGTGCTTTTGCACCCCCCTCTAAAAAAAAATGCACCCTCCAATTTAATAGCACTCCTCAGTTTTCTCATCTTCAATGACCCCTTTGATGATTTTTGTAATAAAATTCCGTGAACGTCTTAGTTCCTTATTATATGACTTAATCAATATCTAGCCTATTTATGAATATGTTGCGGTTAAGACATTATTAATAGAGAAAGGTCTAATTTCGACCACTGGGCGATACGAGCTCTAATTAATAATTAGATAATAGATAAAATAAACTACCACTAGTTTAGTAAAATCTATACAAATTGTTTTTGTTTAGCATGATGAATTAAGTTTGGTTTCTCTTTATTTTTATTCATTGTTCGTAGGAATAAGATAGATTTTGTTTCTCTTTTTTATAAGCATTGAAAATTTGCAGTGTCATAACCTGTAAATGAACAAACGAAATTCCAAGAAATCATTGATTAAATCGTGCTAATAAAATGAAATAGTGGTTTCCCGAATTAACTGCTCAAATCATGGATTCTTTTTCTTTGTTTAAAAATTTGCTGAACAAACGCATTCAATGATAAATCAACTGGAATAATCATTGATAACTGTTGACTATGGTGATCAAATTGTAGTATTAGCTTGATTGAAGGATTTCGCAACATTGTTCACTTGCGGTAAGAAGGAGGTGTTAGTAAGACAAATTATGTTGAAGAAAAATTACCACTGACACTATTACAAAAACAAAAATCTACTGTCTAATTATTTAAGATCTGAGCCCCAAATTTGAAGTGGTTGAATGGAAATCGACATTAAATAGAAATGACTGGTATTGAGTTTGATTAAAAAATATTCCCTTTCGGGCCTCCTCCACGCTAATAGTACCTGTATAATAAATAAGAATTATTGTGTGAATAGTTTTTAATGTATGTAGGTACATATCAGCATACACGCAAGAAATATAATTTCTACAAAAATTAAACGAAGGTATCATAAAATGTCGTTGACTAATTTCCTTCTTAATTTTTCTATAAACCACTCCCAACAGTAAGTAAATGGCTCGTATGAGCAGTGTCAAATTACCAACAAGTAACCCACATCCTGCCACCAACTCTCTAGGTCAATCTAAATAACAAGCCAGAACAATAGTAAACAACTTTCGGTGCAACAATCGACCTAAACTTGCAGCAATGATGACATTCATTGCAACAAATCGCTGAGCATTATTTTAATGACCATCCTAAGCATTTTATGTAAAACTTCGAAGTAATTTTAACGACACGGTCGCAAGATTTAGTTCGTTAACACTCCCTAATGATCCGGTAGACGTTGCAACCTCTACTGATGACCTAATTCAGGACTCTCTTCCTCTGCAAATCGTATCCACGAATGATGATTTGCTTGCGCAATCAAGCTCACAGTACATGAAAACGTTATTGTTGCCAAAAAAAATAACAAAAGAGGACGAGATAACACAATAGTTGTTAAAAACTCTGGCCCACCCCCTAAGCGAACAAATCTTAGTCCCCAAATTGCTTTAGAACTAGCTTCTTCGGTTCAGGTGAATGAAATGAATGAAAGTTCAGAGACGGTTCCATGCAATGTTACTGGTTTAGAATGTGCCTCTGTCTCTAACATTATTACCGATCCTAGACCTATCAAAGCTGTTTCTAAGCCAAAGTCTATCTTTATCTCTCGCCTTGAACCAGAAATTGATGCCGATGACATTGTTTCCCACTTATTAGCTAATAATTGTATACCTACGAGTACTTCTGTTAAGTGTACAAAAATTAGTAAAGTAAATAGCTTTGTTTCATCTTTTAAAATTGTAACAAATTCATCTTTCTTTGATTCTATTTGCGATTCAAGTAATTAGCCTCCTGAAGCTCTTATTAAAGAGTTTTCAACGAAGAAAAATAGGTTTTCGCGTACCTTTCCTAATAATCCATCCCCAAAAAACTAAATAGGATTACCCTCTTTTACCAAAATGTAAGAGGGCTTCGCACTAAAACTGCTGATATCTATACCAACTCCCAGGCATTTTCACATGACATCTTTCTTTTGACAGAAACCTGGCTTAATTCAAGCTTTTTGGACACAGAACTTTTTAATGAAGAGTTCTTAGTTTATAGAAAAGATCGACATGTTGACAGACCAAAAGAAGTCGGACTCAGTTTATGTCGAACTCTCTCAGGCTCTAAATTTCATTATTGAATTGTCTTGCTCCAACAGCAACATTTTACTTCTCGGAGACTTTAATTTACCGTCTGTAGAGTGGATTCCTTCTGAAGATGAATGTTTTCAAGAAGCATCTTTAACTTCTTCACAAACTGAGCTCCAGCTTTTGGATAGAATTACTGCAACTGACTTACAGCAAGTAGGCTGTATTAAAAATTCAAAAAATCGAATTCTCGATTTAGTATTTTCTTCTGACGCTATTAGTACTCTTGTTCTTGAATCTGGAATGACTAATATAGATAGTTATCATCCTCCTTTGGATATAGTTCTTGACTTGAGCAGTCATATTATAGAAAATAGCAACGCTTATGATCGCTCATATACTTTTGATTTCAGAAAGGCAAACTTTCAGTTGCTCTCAGAAGAATTAGCTAGATCTGGTATTGATCAGTGTCTAGTAATATTGACGAAGCAGTTAATAACTTTAATACTATACTTAATAATTGCATAAATAATACTATCCCTAAAAAAATATTACAAAATACGAACTTTTGCCACTCATGGTATAAGAAAGAGTTAAGGTCACTCCGAAATAGAAGAAATAGAGCATGGAAAGTATATTTAAAAACTCTTTCTTCAGTTGACCATAACTCTTACATTGCCCTTTTCGAAGAATTTAAATCTCTTTCAAAGTCTCTATACACTAATCATGTATACGAAATGGGAAGATCCCTTAAAGAAGACCCGAAAGCATTTTGGAAGTTTGTAAACTCGAAGAAAAACTCAGATGGCTACCCCGCAAATTTCATATATGAAAATTGTGTGTTAAAAGAAACTATTGATATTTGCAACGCCTTTGCGAATAATTTTCGTAACTCTTTTGTGGACAACCCTATTGATATTGATGAAGATTATTTCAGAAATTTACACTCCTATGCCCAAACGAATTGTAATAATTTCGCTGTGCAACAGAGTACTGTTTTAGAATTTCTCTCATCGTTAAATGATGATTTCTCATCTGGTCCAGATGGAATCCCACCAATATTATTGAAAAAGTGTAGACATATACTGGTTGAACCTCTTCAATTTGTGTTTGAGTTATCGATTAAATCAGGGAAATTTCCTTGTTTATGGAAAACTTCATTTCTAACTCCAGTTTTTAAAAAAGGTGATAAAACTGATATTTCGAATTATAGGCCTATATCCAAACTGTCATGTATTCCAAAGCTCTTTGAGCAAGTTGTGTGTGAGACTTTAGCATTCCATACCAGGAATTTAATTTGTGAACAACAGCATGGGTTTGTGAGAAGAAAATCAACAGTAACAAACCTCCATACATTCTTACATAAATGTTCTAACGCGTTAGAAAATGGAAATGAAATGGATTGTATATATACTGATTTCTCTAAGGCGTTCGACCAACTTAGTCACAACATTATTATCTTCAAGCTAAAATCTTTAGGATTTCCAACATTTTTTATCACCTGGATAAAATCATACCTTGAAAATAGATCCTACCAGGTAAAATTTAGAAACTGCCTTTCAAACTCATTCATGGCTCACTCCGGTGTGCCCCAGGGAAGTCATCTAGGCCCATATCTATTTATTCTTGCTATAAATGATGTTGTTTCATGTTCAAGTGATATTCTTATATTTGCTGATGATATGAACATTTTTAAGACGATAAAGGCTAACCAAGACCACTTTCTTTTGCAAGTCGATGTTGACAGTTTCGCTACTTGGTGTGATAAAAACGGTCTTTCTCTTAACCCTGCCAAATGTCAAACAATTACTTTCTCAAGAAAGCGACTTGCAAATGCTTTTAATTATTCTATTTCACAACACAAACTCTGTCGAGTCTTTAGTTTCAAGGACTTAGGTGTTAACTTTAGTTCCAATTTAGAATTCACTGAACACATTAACTTCATTGTTAATAAAGTAAGCTCTATGCTTGGGTTTATAAAACGTTGGGCAAAGGAATTTGACGATCCGTACGTTACTCTTTCTTTGTACAATTGTTATGTACGATCTCATCTAGAATACGCTTCTCAAGTATGGTCTCCCTTTTATGAAGTTCATAAAACTCGTATTGAATCAATACAACATAAATTCATATGCTTTGCTCTGAAAGGTCTTCCTTGGGCTGATCCATTCAACCTTCCATCATATGAACACAGGATCCAGCTACTGCAGGTTCAAACCTTATATCAAAGGCGGGTTAATAATGATCTAATATTTCTTCACCAACTTATAAATGGTCAAATTGATGCTCCTGATTTGTTAGCCTGTATTGGCATAAATTACCGCGGAGGATCGCACCATCTGCGAAGATTTGAACTCTTACACGTTAATTTCCATAGAACTAACTACGGTATAAATGAGCCTCTTAACCGCATGTGCAAGATTTTTAATTTAAACGGCTCCTCTGTTGATTTTAACATAAGTAAGATGGGATTAAAGAAAGTATTTCGAACTAGTGCTCCACGGTCGTGATTGTTTTAACTTCTTGTAACTATGACTTAAATATCTTGTGTATTGTTTAATTATGTGTGTATATAGATTTTTTTTGTTTAATTTTGTGTATTTATTAGTATATTATTATGCATGTGTTAGATTGCCTTTTTTACTAACCACTAACACATGCACTTATGATGAGCCTCTGATTGTAGGTGGCAGCTAGCTCTAAGCTCACTACAACTAAGAATCTGAAGTGTAAAAAAAAAAAAAAACACATAGGTACCTATATTATTACATAATTGAAACAAATTGTTAACTAATTTTTTGATTTATTTATGTGTTTATTCTCAATATTTTGTGCACAGTAGTTTCTTTTGACAAAAAATATTCATTAACAAACAGCATAATGGCATGTAGCAAAATTCGCCTGGAACCTTCCGTCAAAATTTTCAAATAAATAATAATTACTCTGATCATTGTCCAACAACGTTGCTAGTTTATTATAACATGAGTCGCAGTCTCAATTCTGAAGAAAAAAAAATAACCGGACCGATGACGCCACCAGCTATTATACCTTAAATAGGTGATCAAAAGTCCAAAACAAAAAATTGAGTATTCAATGACATCATAACAATTTTAGTAGAGAGATAAAAAGATATGAAATCATAACAGACAGACGTACATATATTAAGCTTATCATAACCACTTGTTTTATAGGTACTATTTCTGCTATTTGTTGTCAGAGCTTAGTCTTTTTTTAATTACTTGTTTTTTGTTTACTTTCCTTTTCAATTACTCTTTTAGGTTTGGTCGGTCGTGACTCGTGATGAAAGTTTTTTAGTCTAAGGGTTGTGATTTCTCTGGAATATAAAGTTAGGAACTTTATTTTGAAACCGTTATTTTTATGTCGGAGCTTATTTTTTAATTTATTTTTGACAACTTAAGTAATACTTTTATGGTATTTTGTTTTACATATAAAAACGAAACAGCAGTTACAAATTCTTATGGATGTTTAAAGGGTAGACATGTTCATGTTCATTAAAGAGTGCCTGTTTTTTTTTAACGAACCTCTGTCTATCAACGCCCCGCGGTGAGCATTGGGTTCCTATTATTTCAATACGAGATGTGGTTTTAATCCCTGTGAATGACTTTTGGTTATCCAGTCGGCCGTGAAAGAATTCTCTATGATGGAGTCAATGGTGGCGTCTACAGCTTCAGTCAGTCTGCACTACATAGTGAACACCTTATTTGGGCTACTGCCTGCGACATATTCGGAGCTAGGACTTCTCATGAAATTTTGATGTAGAAACAAGTGTCTACGGAAAGTTTTATTGCTGCACCAAGTTAACGAAATAGGAACAACAAAACTCGGGAGCAGTTTGTAAAATGTTAAGTGACCCTATAGAAATGTTTTACGAGCTTCTGGCGATGATGGAGGGAATAGAGTTATGTCAAAACAGGAATGAGGTAAGGAAGGCCTGACGGATAGCTTGCAAGGACGGTAAGGGAAACCCCATAATAGAAACACCGTCAATTCCGAGATTATGAAACGATCAAAAATGTATGGATCAAAAGCCCGCAATGGAAGAACATTATCTTTTAAATGAATTATTTTCAACAATAGGTACTCTTACTTAGATGGCCCACAAAAGCAAATTCTTGTGACTAAGGCCATCTGCACACGACGCGTCTCGTCATAGACGCGTACTGCGCTTGTATGCAGATTGTGTGCAGCGCACATTGATTTAAATGAATAACTGCACACGAGGCGTACGCAACACATATTCGTCACAGCACACAAGCAGCAAATCGCTTGTCGTACAGCAGTGTCAGTGTCTTCGATGACGCCAGTCGTAAATGTTTCATTATGTGCATGGAAAATTTGTTGAAAATGTCAGATTCGTCGAAAAATTTGTGTTATTGGTGGAGAGTGAGTGTTTGTATAATAATACATGGCAAGAATACTCTAGAAGAGACTTGAAAGGAAAAGCATGGGCAGCAATTGCAAAACAAATGCAATGGTCAGATGAATTTAATAAATAAAAAGATTGATATCTTTAATACAAATGACATGAAATGCAAAATCAAATAGATTTTTGCAAACAATATTATTTGACGTTGACGATACCTACGCTTCGTGTGCAGAAGATTGGGCGTAGAAAAGTCGTCGCTGCATGACGAATCTTGTACACGTCTATGACGCGACGTGTCGTGTGCAGAAGGCCTAAGCCATGCATTTTACTTACTTCGCTATTAATTTATTACAATCACATAAATGAATTTCTATGTCAAATTCTTCGTAGACCAAACGTTTTTTTCCTTAAAAGAATACTAATCGAAAAAAAAACTCTATAATGAACAAATAAATAAAATAGTAGGTAACTTTTGAAAATGTGTCATAACTGAATTTCAAGGATTTTTTTTGTTTCAATTGCAATCAAACAAGACGTGCCTTGACTTCAAATTTACCCCTTATGGGTGATGACCAATGAAATAAAATACTTATATGCAGATAAGGTGTGCGTATATTTTAATTAAAATTGCATTTCGATGACAAATTTATGCATGGAAATGAAAACAAAAACAATCCCTCGATTACGCAATAACTAATTAAACATTGATTGTTTATCAATGTTACAACAATATCAGAAGTGTTATCACAATTGTGTTTATAAAATTTACAATTAAAGTCGAAACAATATTTCGATAATTATTTTGTTAAATATCAAGAGATTCAGTTTGTCTGTCCATTCATTTACTTTGAATTTCTGGGATTTTCTGTACATTTATGTGAATTTCAGTCCAAAGTTCTGTCAAAGTTCATATACAAAATAAATTGACAGAAATCATAGAAATTTAAAGTTAGTGCTCTGACCAACATAATATAAGAATACAAAATGTATGTCTTACAGTGAAGAGCAACTTACATATGTATGTATAGTGATCCTTCTTCTGATCAAGTACATATACCATTAATATCTTTTGACTTCATTCAATATTTTAATTTCTTTAAATATATAAAATATTTTCATAAATGAAACAAAATTATGCACCGCTCATAAGCTTCACATTTGCATTGGAATATCGTGTAAAGGTGCATTCTTATTGTTATACTATAAAAAACAAAAGTAATAAAATTTGAAAAAAAAAATGACGATTTAGCTACCCAAAATACGTTAAGACTTATAATCCAAGAAATACCGCTTTAACTTTTAAAAGTTGAGGTGTCTAGAGATAAATGCACGACTGGATCGCACCTACTTGCTCTTATGTTCAAGTTGTTTGGAATTTAAGAACTTTTTAAATATGCAAGTCATGACAGAACAGATATATAAAAAAATATAATAAAAGAATATAGAAAAATATATACATAAAAGCAACAACTAGTAAGCTTAGCGCTGCAAAAAAAAAATTGTTGGAGCGGTTTTCTTTAAAACTAATTTTTATATAATATATGCATCGGCCTTTGAATCGCATCAAGGTTCATGGTTCACTCCCATGACGGCAAAGAGTTTATCAATAAATACGAGCATAACCAGACTAAGCACCACTAAAGGAGTCTGATGATCGAGGTGGCTCTCGTTAAATAGCTATAACTCCAGCCTATATAAATACTTGGTGGTAACACACACAAGTTGTTGTTGTTCATTCAAAATTATTCTATATAAAATTTTAGTTAGGTATATTTTTTAAGCAAAATTTTGGGATGCCAGTTTTGAGTATTTATTAATATACATTAACGAAACTATTTTCAAAAAAAAATCATCAATCCGTTTTCAAAATATTAAATTTTCAAAAAAAAAATTAAATATTTTTTTAAAAATGTCTACCAATAGTACACCATATATATACAATAATACACTGATTTTTTTGTGTCAAAATCGTTGGAGCCGTTTTCGAGATAAATTAGCTTTTTCTTAACGGTTGTATGGCAAGCACAGTTACAAATAAACCTCAAGTTAAAAATTTGAAGAAAATCGCTTCAGTGACTTAGGCTGTAGGTTGAGGTACAACCAGACATACAGACAGGCAGATAGAATTGTACCACCCACTTCTGTCTCTATCTTCGTAATGTCATGTTGGATTGTTATCTTAAATTTTTTTTCTGTACGAATCCAAAACTTGCCTTATAGTACCTACATCGCAAATAAAAATGGGAGCCGATCAAAATTCTGCTTTTCAAAATTCGGGTTGTTGCACGAAAATTCTGTTTTTCGAAATTCTGTTTTTTTTTCAGTTCTGTCTGTTGAAATTCTGCTTTTCAAAATTCTGTTTTTTTTTTTTATTCTGTCTGACGTAATTCAGCTTTTCAGAATTCTGTTTTTCAAAATTATGTCAATTTGTTTTAAGAAAAAGAAAATTCTGCTAATTCTGTTTTTTGTTTATAACCATTTATTAGCAAATACTCCGTTGAACCAATAAAAAGCAGCAAAAAATGTATCAAAACCGTAAGAGCCATTTTTGAGATTAATTAGCTTTTCTTAACTCCATTCTTGCCTAAAACATGCACATTGGAATTGTTGAGAGTTGTAGGTCACTAGGTCCTTTTTTTTCCACGAGCTGTTGCGTCACCAAGTGTATTTATTTAAGATTTTCTTAACGGTTTTATGGAAGGAACCGTTATTTTGGAGTTAAAAAATCAAAAGTAGTTCAGTGTTCAGCCGTATAGAGTTGCTTTCTCATACCCAGTCCTTTTGGGCTTCTGATTTTTTTTTTTTTGTGGAAAAGTCATAATATTTTTGTTAAATAAACGCTGACGCTTGCCAGCGAATGCAGTAGACACAAAACAGCTCCTTCGAGATGTTAATGTGTTTTTATTCTTATTTTTTTCTTTTATGTATCAATTTACTGTCCAAAAAGTCAGAAATAATCATATAGACAACATAAAATATTGGCATCCACCGCACGTAGCATGTTAATCTAAATTCGAAACTTAAAATTACATTTAAAATTCTCTTACAAAACTATGCGCGTGGTTTTAAACGTTTTCCATAAGACTTCTTTTTGATTATTTGCAGAATTTTAAAAAAACAGAATTATGAAAGACAGCATTTTGAAAAACAGAATATTGAAAAGCAGAATTATGAAAAACAGAATTTTGAAAGCAGAATTTTGAAAAGCAGAATTTTGAAAGCAGAATTTTGAAAACAGAATTTCTGCACACGTATAATTTTGACCCCAACCCATTTGATTACTGCTGTATTATACAAAATTACGCACAGAAAATGTAGATAATTTTTAAGACAATATTGTTGAAAAAAATATCAAAAATGCTTAAAATTAAACTAAAGGTATTTAAGCGACTGAAATGACTTAGCTGAGAAAATAGCAATTTTTCGACAAAATTAAAAGGTTAGTTTTTAATTCTTAACTGGTTTTTAATATACGTATTTAACTATCATTTTGATCAATCAACGTTCGCTTTGATATATATACAACTTTATTTTGTACGTAAACTGCAAGCACTAATATTGCTTTTTTAAACATTCTTCAACTAAAAATGCGCAAAAAAATATTCAAAAATGACCTTTAACTTTGGTATTTCTTCTTGAACTTCAGCAATTAGGTGTCAAATTAAGGATAATATAACCGAAATGATATCACAGAAAAAATATTAAATATAAAGATAATTTTTGCATCACATCAATGAAGTAAAACTTCTATCATGCGATCATGCATGCGTCCACATACTTTTTTGTGTTTAATTGGTTGGAAGTTGAACATAAATACAGACACATAAAAGTGCTGGTTGTGTTATTGTTAAATAGAAAGTATTTCAAAAACTACACTAATTTAAAATTTACTTTGACTATAGTGATTCATCCAATCACAAGCTGTGTGGCATGTGCTTAATCCCACCTTTTAAGTATAGCATGGTACTAATTTCAGCTAAACAAAATTACTCAATATCGTTCAGAAACGCATCCACTCAATGAAATAGTCGCCAGCATCGAAAGCCCAAAAACTGAACCAAGCTTCACATTTTATGAATAGAGATTTGACAAGTGTTGTAACACTTTCAGAGCAATGTCATGTGAAAGGTTTCAATCTTTGCGCTATATGTGTACTTACGATATATAAGTAGGGGAGACTGGGTATGGTTGAAACACAGGACGGTTGAAACAACACAATGTGTATGAGTATTGAGAAGAGATGAATATCCTATCCTTATTTTTTTATGTTGCGAAAAAGAGGGAGAAGACAGTTGAAACACCTCCAGTAGAGCGAAATTCCAGTTAGAAATGAAGATGAAACTTCTTCAGATAGACACAACACAACCATATTTAACAACCGAGCTCCACAAGACCATCTACAAGTGCTTAAACAATATTGTCTAGGGGTGATATTTAGCCTTATCGCCAATTCCGAGAGAAACAGCTCTCCCTCGGATTTTGTTTTTCCCCGGAATTGAATTCTCTTATCGCCAATCTCCCCCAGACATAATTTCTGCCGGAAATAACTTTGACCCAGTTTCGAAATATTGTGAGGCAATTAATTAAATTATTAAACTTTGTGAATAAATTCATGAAATACAATAAAACCTAAATTTTTGAAACATTCAGATCGGTAATTCTTAAAATCTATACCACAACCTTCAGATAAACCACCAATGAAAGAGTTCGGAGAAACCTAAACAAAATGCGAAGAAACTTAAGGGATAGAAAAAGGTATTGTTAGCATTGATTTTCAAGCTCACTTAATACTTTTTTCAGGATTGTAGGTTTGTAGGGAAGTCTTGACAGGAGTTTAATTAATTTTTGAGAGAGAGATCTGCCCCAAATGTATCACTTTGAACATGGAAGATAAAAAAAGTTAAGATAAACAGACAAAACTGGAATAAAAAGACAAAATTAAAACTTACGTGTTATATCCTTAAATCCTCCAGCTAAACTTAAGTGATTTTTTTCCATGGAAAAATCACTAATATTCCTACGGAAAAAAAATTGGCAATTCCTACTTTTTTCCTAGGAATTTTTTCTTTTTTTTTTCGAATATTGTTTACGATTGGAGAAAAAATCCGGGGGAAAATTTATTTGCGATAAGGCTGAATTTGTTTTCTGTGGAATTTGTACGACCTTTACCGAAAGCTCTCCCAAGTAAACCTATAGTTCAAAATGTTACAAGACTTTGGCCGACCTTGTATTTCGGTTAGGACAAGGTTTTTTTCTTTTTCTTTGTCAGTGTGAGTAAAAAACCCCCAAACATCACAACAAAATAATTTATCCAACCCAAAATGCAAGGTCAATGTAACTTTCAAATTGACTACTAATAGAGGTCAAAGAACAAGAAAATCTACGATCTACACCGACTACCCGGAGAAAAACCAACTACAAAAAGAGCATAACAAAGAGTTTTATATTTTATATAATAAGGGTATTTATGCAACAACGTAAAGTCGTCGTAAACGTGAACCAGTGAGAGTATACAAATATATGAATATTTTTTTTATTTTTTTTTTAAACAACAGTTACTCAATTAAAAATAGCAAAAAATGCACAAAAACAGCAATATTTAATGTTATTTTTTAATGGGGTAAATATTCTACAAAATTACTGAAAATTTTTTGTCTTTAGGTACTTAATTTATGTACCGAGTTTAAAGGTTTTCCATCATTTTTTTACAAATTTGCTGATATTTTGAGTAAAAAACTGTGAAGCCCCCAAGTATTTAGTACGATAAATTTCGAGTGCTCACTAGCACGTGTTAACATTAAATTAAAATATGATTGTACAAAAAATAATCTTTAATCGTACGTGGCTTCTCCGTTAACATTAGTTGTCTTCTCCGTTACCATCTTTTATATTTTTTTCTGATACTAAAATGTTACATTTGGCTTTTAACAAATGATGGGTTTTGGTAAATGTTGGCTTTATGAAAGTGTGCAAAAACAATCAACTTCATATCTTGATGGATCGTGCAGAGTTTCAAACCATAAGACAAAGGCCGGAAATCTCTGAATCGTACGTGACTTCTCAGTTACCATCTATTTTTGAGTATAAACTTACTGAATTTCATTATTTTTAGGTGAAACTGAATTATTGTCGTGTACTTTGTGGTGAGTTCTTAAAAACCACTGAGTTTCATAAAAAAATTATTAATTTATTTACAAGAAAAACCTCACCACAAGCATTCGATTGTCTTCTTTGTTATTTTGGAAAGGGCGCAATTTAAATATGGTATTTCATGTTTTTAAACATTTTCTTTGATAATTCCCATGTCTATAACAAAATTTTTTTAAACCCCAGCCTCTTGCTATGACCTCTATTACACGTTGATTCTTTGCGTCTGACTCTTTTCGAATTTTCATGAGTGCGAAGGAGAAAAAACATCGGATTTCACCTTCGTACTCATTGAATTTTGACAAGAGTCAGACGCAAAGAATCATCGTGTAATAGGGGACTATAAGAGCAAGTACTTGAGACCCAGTCGTGCATTTTATTTTGTATGGGCATATTTCGTGCATCAGGGGAATTGTAATAGCCTATAATAACTATTGCATCGCACTGAACAAAATTTTCTCAAATATGTAACCCAACAAAGGGGACTTTCACATGAGGAGACTGAGTTGCCAGCAACTTTTAGTTCTATGGTGAGAAGGGCAGGAGGAAAGAGGGGTGAACAAAATCTCCCCGATCGAGGATTTGAGGAGATTTTTTTGACATTTCCTTTCACATCTAGGTTTAGGTGTGTTCAACCAATAGACTTTCAAAGGAAATTTCAAAAATTAGTTCCCGCGAACTAAGTCCAACGAGGGAATTAATTCTCATTTATTGGAACACTAAAGTGAATGCTAACTTCAGCGATGTGGACATAGTTTTCACGCAAGACGAGAAAGAAATCCACTTTCTTATGAGAACTAAGTACACATTTTGAAATATAAAGAGGGAACAACTTTAAACGATAAAAAGTACAAAAGTGCAACATCGCACAATTTTTCATTATGTAATCATTTTCCGAGTCTTGTAAACTGAATTTCATAATAAAAACACATTAACAATAGTTCACTATGAAATTCAGTTTCTGAAAATTATCAATGTAAAACCGGGCGATAATTCATTGATTATTTTCAAAGTCTTGCAAACTGAATTTCATGATGAAAACACACAAGAAATAGCTCACTATCACTACGAGAAAAAAAAATATTTCTATCACTTACTAAGGTAAACAATACGAGGTACCTATTTGACTTTTATTTTACTTTTCTTAAGTTGAAAGTGGGAATTAATTCCACATACATATAAGAGATAGTCAAACCACTCAATTTTAGTGGAATTTAATCCCCAGCTTCTATGGGAACTAAATCCACAAAAGAACAAAGTTCCTCTAAATGGACCAAGATCCCCGGGACTTAGTTCCCTCCACCGCTCTTTCCATATCGTTTGCATTAAAGTTGTTTCTGATGCCCTCCTTTATCCTCAACAAATGAAGCAATCGATCAAAATTTTTTAGTGCACATTAAAAATCTTGTATAAAAATTTGCAAAATCTTAAAATGTCTCAAAATGTTTTGGGTGAGCACAACATTTAGTTTGGGTTATCTGAGCTCACCCTAAGCGTAGACCCGGCTACGGCCTTGGATCTGTAGAAGAGTGAATCAAAACTAGAACCATTTAAAAGTCTTGTTCTCATTTAGATTCTAAGAAATGCCATATGATGACATTATCTAGAATAAATTCTTTTCGTTTCCGAGTCAAGTTCTCCTTTTTTGTTGTTGTTGTTTACATTATTATTTTTAACATGTGTTATGAGTCAAGAATGAAAATTGATATAGCTTAACGCTTAACTCATTTGCCTTTTTGATATTTGTAAATTATAATAATAATAATAATCTATCTAGATTATTCATTATCTTGAAGAAATTAAATGTACACCACATTTTGAGTGTCAGGGCTTCCGTTCTCACTGGATAAGTGATAAACAAAAGCAATTCTAAAATTATGAAGTCACTTTTTGTAATTATGAATAAAATAGTAAAGTTTATTTTATCATTATTTTATTTTTGTTTTCGGATTTAATACGGTGAATATTTTAAGCATTGAATAAAAATAAGAAATAAAAAAAAGAAGAAATTTTGTATCGTAATGTCTTTTGGTAGTTTTATTTTAATCATTAGTAGACTTCGAAGTAACTTGAAGGGAAACCCTCTGTGTAAATTTTGAATCATATGGATTACCAATAAGTTTTTTTAATACTTTCTTAAACATTTAAACATAATTTCCTGAAAACAAACTCTTAAACTGCTGTTAGGCAAATGCATATTTTAATATGAATAATCGTTTGAAACATGATTCAAATGAAATGGGCCATTATTTTATAAAGAGCTGTTTAAATAAATATATTTTTGTTCAAAACAACCAAAAGCTGAATATAAAACATGACAAGATTCTAGCAGAAAAAACCTGAATCAAAGTGACATTTTTGTTTTCTTAGATTTCCTTATAGATTTTTTGGCATAATATTCCTGCATCTTCTTTTAGCCTAAAGTAAATGGGGCATTAGATGTTGTTTAAACTGTTGCTAGGCATATCAGTAGTTTATCATTTCATATGAAAACTTCATCAGGTAAACTCGAAATTTGTCTACAGCTTAAACAACATTTTTTATGAATGTGCCCCAATGTGTTAAAAATGTCAAGGTATCAACTTGTTCTGATAGTTTTGACACAATTTTAGTTGAGTGTTGATGGTCTGATGATCTGTTTTTATCTAGTCAGAGTTCTTAATGTGACGTAAGATTTAGTAAAAAAAAAAACAAAATACTTAGTGTTGTCTTGAAAGTCCAAATAGAACTTACTTACTTAAGGCGGGTGGACCAGGGCCTCAACCAACAAGCTTCTTTCAGCCGGCTCGGTTTCTAGCTAGCTGTCTCCAGTTTCGCACGCCAAGTTTGTTAAGGTCCTCTTCCACTTGCGTGCGCCACCT
The DNA here is from genome assembly GCA_963921185.1 of Dasysyrphus tricinctus. Lineage (NCBI taxonomy): Eukaryota > Metazoa > Arthropoda > Insecta > Diptera > Syrphidae > Dasysyrphus > Dasysyrphus tricinctus. The sequence goes on along the minus strand of OY992532.1, from coordinate 23,178,228 downwards.
TTTACGCTGTCCACCTCTACTGTGTTGTCCCACGGGGTTGGATTCAAAGACTTTCCGGACCAGAGCATTGGTGTCCATTCGCTCTAGGCGAACCAGCCATCTTAGTCGTTGGTTTTTCACTTTTGTGGCTAGGTCGGTGTCACTGTACAGCCCATACAGTTCGTTGTTGTATCTTCTTCTCCATTCCCCTTCTATGCAGACGGGACCAAAAATCACCCGGAGAATTTTCCTCTCGAAACAGCCTAACGCGTTCTCATCCACCGTTGGCAGTGTCCATGCCTCTGCACCATACATCAAGACCAAGCGTCTTATACAGGGACAGTTTAGTTGCTCGAGAGAGGGCTTTGCTTCTCAATTGCCTTCTTAGCCCAAAGAAACAGCGATTGGCAAGAGTAATTCTTCGTTTGATCTCAGCACTGGTATCGTTCGCTGAGTTTATAGACGACTGGAGGCAGTACTCTACCGGGCAAAAAATGCAACAGAATAACTACATAAGATGTCAAAATTTGTTGTAAATCGTATGTGATTTGTGAAGTGTTTTTCCGAAATTATTTATTAAAAGAAGAAAAACTATTCTAATAAATATAAAAACTATATTTTTACTTAAATAATAAAGTAAAACTTCTTCATAATGTAGTTATCCAGTTGTTTTATTCGCCACCAGGTATCGCATTTTGACTTTTCTAGTCGTCAATAGCGGATCCTAGGTAGACAAAGTCTCTGACCACCTCAAAATTATAGCTGTCTATAGTGACGTTCTGTCCTAGGCGTCGGTGTTGGGTGTCCTTGCTTGTTGACAGCATATATTTTGTTTTGCTTTCATTCACCGTTAGGCCCATCTTCTTGGCTTCCTTCTCAATACTCATTAAAACACCACTGACATCACGCTTTGTTCGTCCGATTATGTCTATGTCGTCAGCGTTAGCGAGTAATTGGACGGACTTTTGAAAGATTGTGCCTCTAGTGTTGACGTGAGAGTTTTGCACTATTCTTTCAAGAACGATGTTAAAGAAGTCGCATGGCAGCGTGTCGCCTTGCCTAAAACCTTTTTTGACATCAAAGGTGTCGGTGAGGTCTTTACCGACCTTGATGGAGCAGCGTGCATTCTCCATCGTCATCCTGCACAAACGGACGAGTTTGGCATGGATGCCAAAACTAGTCATTGCTCTATATAGCTCGTCTCTATAGATGCTATCATACGCGGCCTTGAAACCGATGAAAAGGTGGTGGGTATCGATTTGAAACCGTTGGGTTTTCTCCAAGATCTGCCGTAGTGCGAATATCAATGGTGGACTTCCCTGGCCTGAAGCCACACTTATAGGCACCTTATCAGGTTGTTGACGAATGGCTTCAGGCGTTCACAAAGTACGGCAGAGAAGATCTTGTAGGCGATATCAGTCTTCTTAATATCGCCTTAATATTAAGGCATTTAGTTTTATCGTATATTTATGTTCAAATGACCAAACATTTTTATTACTCTGGGAACATTGTTGTATTTTTTCCTAAATTTATGATCATGCAAAATATTTGGTTCTTTTGAGGAAGAAGGGCCAGTTTTAAGTAAATAGTTAAGAATGAAGAAAATTATTGAGAAATAATGGCAGCACTCAAAGTACATTATATTACTTAACCTGTTTAACCAAGAAATATAAGTAATTTGTTTTTTTAATTGCTCCTCTTGCTTTAGTGGGTGAGATAGAACCCCGCATTTTCTGAACGTGGTCAATTCTTCCTTCGACCCATTCCCCAAATGTTAGCCCTGTAAGTCCCCTATCAATAACACGATGACTCTTTTTGAGTGTTCATGAGTGCAAAAAAGAAAAAAAATCTGATTACACCTTTGCACCCATTGAATTTTAACAAGAGAGTCAGACACAAAGAGTCATCGTGTAATTGGAAACTAATTTCCAAACCAAACTACCCTGAAAACAACCGAGAACTGTCAAATCGGCTGTCATCGAAAACAGCGTTGCCAGTTTAAAGTTTTGCACATCTAAAAAAAAAACCATAAACAAAAGTGTTAATGATGAAAAATTTATAAGTTTGGTACGTGCAAGTGTCTGAAAAATAACCATAAAATGTTGTGAAATCCAAAATCACAATAATTAAAATCAAATTAATATTATGTTCAACGTAGGTATCTTCTACGTTTATACCCAAGGGGTATACAACAATACAAGTACGCATACATACAGTATTTTAATGTGAAAATAAACCATTATTATTGAAGTTGGTCACGAATTTAAATTTAAATTTAAGCCTTTAAAATTCTAACATCCCAATTGTTGTAGTAGGTATATATTTACTTCACACATCAAACTACATACCCACAAGAATATAACACACCTAAATAAAATTAGTATTGTCAGCAAAGAATATAAGTTCAAGGTTAGATCATCGCATTTAACAAAATTAAATGAAAAAGCAAACAAAAAAGTTTTGTGTAGATGTGTAGTGTAGTGTAGGTACTTAAGCGAATTTTTCACTTGAAATTATGATTAATTATTCATTTTCAAACTCAGACAACAATAAAGATTAATCAAAAACAAAGCTATCATATAGGTTAGCTGGATAAAAGTATATACCTATACAATATCGACCAGCTGGAATCTATTTAAAGAGGATCAACGATGTGTTTATTTGTGTTTTTTTTTGTATTTTTGCTGGCTACAAACTACTTAAATTGTGTTTTTTTTTTTTTTAGCTTTTTGAATAATAAATATTAATCGACGTTATAAACAGCATTTTTGAATGAGTATTATAATAGATTCAGGTAATAAAACAGCAAAATATCAGATTCTGATCTTTAGTTTTGTCTAAGGTTGATTATATTTGACGGTAGGATACATTAAAGTGATATAAGTATGTATACTTTAGTCACTAACTTGACAGTTTACATCTTTATTTATTTTATATAAATATTCATTTATGCTTCAAAATTATGGACAGCCTATTTTAAGGATCTTAACGTAGCCTCACACTATTTAACTACACCCGTATTAATAAACGCAAATGAAACATGAACTATCTTAAGTCAGTTAGATAACAAAGCACGAAATTTTATCAATGAAACAAAATTCAAGTGAATTCACTAATTCATACAAGTAAGTAAATCAAAGAGTAATTAAATTTTAAATAATTTTGTAATTTTTACCTATAAACTTTTTATATAAATGGAAACCAACGATATTGATACACATGCTATTTACAACCTAAAATGAGAGACTGTGTGTGCAAAAGATCGCATTTAGTGAGAAAGTATAAGGCCTAGCGCCCACTGGGCAACTTAGATGCCGGCAACTTTTAGTTGCTCGGAGTTGCCGGCAATTCCAAGCAAATAAAGATGCTGGCCATCGCCCACTAGGCAACTTCCGAGCAACTTTTTGTCATTTGTGGTTTTTTTTTATGTTGACTTTTGCCACCATTTAGCTTTTTTTTAGTGCCTGATCCCCGATTCGACGTCAATAAATAGGAAATATATGAATTGAAATGTATTTACTTATAAATTTGAGATATTTAAATAAACATTAATTTATTATTTTTATAAAGAGATCCTCGGATCATAAAACTTTTACTGCTTAATGGATTGAAAACAGGATAAAGTCCATATCTAAAAAACTAAAACAAAAAAAATACAAAACTATAATTGATTTAGAAAATATACAAAAAAAAAATGTTATAAGGAGGTCCGTTCACTTTGAATCTTGTTTCATTTATTTTGGATTTACTCTTTTTGCAGACGCAGCATATGTTATTTAATTTTGCGCATGCCAAAATGGCCGGCAACAAAGTTGCTCAGTGGGCGGGGGCAAGCACTTAAAGTTGCCGGCAAAAAGTTCCGCGAGCAACTTCAAGCAACTTGTAGTTGCCGGCAACTAAGTTGCCTAGTGGGCGCTTTTCCATATAACCCAATGTAATCGGATCGGACAAAAAGTTGCTGGGGCGAGCAACTAAAAGTTGCCTAGTGGGCGCCAGGCCTAAGTGAACTGTGAAGTTAATAAATAGTCTTTAGGGGGATTCTCATGGGTCCACATTGTTGACAACATTGCTTGATGGAATCGGAACAAGTTTTAAAAATATTTTGAGTGTATGGCTTCACTAAGGTTGACAACTTGGTTGTTTTTGCGTTAAAATCATCAAATATCGGTAGTTGTCAACAATGTTTGACAAGATGTTGTTCTATGTAAACCCCCTTTTGGTAACAGCAGAGTTCTTGTTTATTGTAGTAGATTTTTGTTAAAATTTGAAACTTAACGTGGACTATAGTAGTTTATATTTTTATTTAATTTTGTGAGTGTTAAGGTAAGACTCGACGGAACTGCACCTCAGCGGAACTGAACTTCAAAATATTTTTTTGTATGAAATTGTATGAGCCATACGACCATACCGCATTAAGCGGCAACTGAACTGCACGGGCGCGGCACTATGGACCATGCGGCAAAGTTGATAATCTGGCCAACTATGCCGCGGGCTGAAGTTTCATTCAGTTACATTGCCAAAAAATATATTTTGAAGTTCAGGTTCAGTTGCAGTACAGTTCCGCTGAAGTGAAGTCCCGCCTTCACACTAAAATTGTTTTGGTGTGCAATTCACCTCAGGATAATTTTATTCCCATATGTAATTATTGTAATTATTAATTATTAAACAAAACGAAGAAAATGTACCAGAACATTTTATTTCTATTTGAACTAAATATCTTATAATGTAGTTTTAAAAATGTCTGCATTTTGAGTCTATTAAGTCATTTAAATCCATCAGGGAATAAAATATATGTCAACAGAAATTATGTTATTATAAAATCTTGCTAACCTAGATAGTTGTACAAGTTAAAAATTCTAACACACCCAAACCTTAATAAAAACAAAAAAAAATTCTATGTTAATTCCCAAGATATCCATCAGCATACATTATCATCATTTGTAATTTTTTTTAATATTAGGGTTATCCATAAGATAGCAGAGAGGGGAACCGGAAAAGACATTAATCATTCCATGAATTCCATTTATGCCTTTCAAAACTTGAAGAATCTTTGCCATATGTATGCGTAATTATTTTTTTTTTTTTTTTTTTACTTTTTTCGGTATATTTGTATGTGAACGATAAGTTTCATCTGTTTTTTTTTCGAGCTGATGACGATACGAATTATATATGACGTAATATCTGTCGGAAGTTAAATTTTTGACAAAATGAAAAGAAGAACGACGTGTGGGATTTCAGCATCGCGTGCAGGCAGAAATAGTTCACAGTATACGTTTTGTTCTTTAGTTTGTTTGTTAATTATTTAAATCTTTTTAGGGGAAAATAGAATTCAAATTTTAATTTTGTTTGCATGAATGAGTTTAGTTTTGGGGAAGGGTCAACTTAAGGTTTTCTGATGTAGGATAATAGTCGCAATGTCCAATTTCATATAAACAAGCTAAGGGCTCTTTCATGAAAAGTCCTTTTCAATTTTATCAGACCGTGGAAAATTGTAGGGAAGCTTAAGTTGAAATTGATTTTACCTCTCACATACCTGGGTAAATACAAAAATAGCTTAAAACAGGTAGTTTCCATTCTGCGCTCTTTTCAAATTGTAATTGTAATGAAACTGAGAGAGTCTCAGGATTTCAGCAATTAAAAATCACATTAAAAAACGGAACAAATAGTCTTGGGAGCGACCTATCCCATCGCGGCTACTCAAAAACGGGATTCCAACCGACGCACGACAGCTTTAGTCCAAACATTTACAAGGCTAGCTGGTAAGGACAAGCTTTATCTGTTAGAAACGGTTAGAAAATGCACTTTTCAGGTTGCATTTTTGGCTTATCGCACCTACAAGATAAGCGCAACTTCTATGAATGTTATCAAAATGTAAGCTTAAACTTTTCTCTACACTATAGCAATGGTCGGACATACTTTTTTTGCTTGTTGCTAAGGACCACTTTTATAAAATTAGGGATTTTGTAAATACTTTGAAGAAATGAAATGAAACTAAAAGGGGTAAAGCCCACTTTGTGGGCAATTTGATATGATTCTACTCAGTTCTCCTTGTCCTCAATGTAAAATGGAAAAAGGACCAAAACTTTGTATAACTCGATCGAATAAAATTATCTTAAAAATGAACTATTAACGAGCAGTGTTAAGTTATTAGTCCTTGACTTATAGTGGATCAAAGTTGTGAATTTAAGCCTAGTATGCTGCTGAAGTGAAACAAAAATAATTGTCTTTAATATTCAAATCGAACGCAAAAACATAAACGAAAAGATTGCGGAAAAACATGATGTCTGTTCGTGTACTATCCAAAACTACGAATTTCTACGAATTTTATTTTTATATATGAACTTTGACAGAACTTTGGGCTAAATTCGTAGAAATTCATAGTTTTGGGAGGTACGTGGACAGCCATATGTACGAAGACATATTCATACACACACCATTCACATATTATCAGATGTCAAAGTAAATGAAAATAATAAAAAATTTGAGGACATAAGGCATGTTCAGAAAAATAAGATCGCAGAGCCCGCAACTAATTCTGCTCCTTCAAAAAGTGAGCAAGCAGATCCAGTTATTTTTGTGCTTTGTAATTTGACAGCAAAACTGAGAAATGAGATCCTGACCATGCCTATCAGTTTCCCTACCTGGCTTTAGCCCATCGCTTTGCCAAATTCACTACCTCCACTAGAAATACCAAACATTTGGTCCATTTTCTTCATTTTTTTCCTTTATAAACCGAATCAAGTGCGAATGAAGAAAACAAAAATTAACTGTCAGCAACAATAGGTTTCTTCCTCTACTTTGAATTTCTGTGCATTTCTGTGCATTTCTGCGCATTTTAGCCCATAGTTCTGTCAAATTTCATATAAATAAAAATTATTGACAAAAATTTTAGCTAAAAATCACAGAAATCCAAAGTTAAGGATCAGACCTAATGTGACGGCAAATAAATTGTGTACAAAAAAAAAACAATTTGAGAAAACAGATCGAAATCTACTACAATTTTCCATATTGTTGACATTTCATTATAGAACTGCGTAGGTACATAAGTGTGTAATTACTTCAGAACAAAAAACACGACGAAATTTTTGTTTACGATTATAACACTTTTTTCCTTACACCCCGACTCCACAGGATATACAGATGTCCAACATCACAACCACAATCCAATCAACAATAAGCAGATTTTTTCTCGCTGGGCAGTTCATGTCATGTCGTTTCATTTCCCTCTCACCACTACTTCTATCTTTTGCAATAATACTCGCCCTTTAGACTCCAGATAACAGTAGAAAGACCTTTTTTAATATCAAGCTACCTCTAGATACAAGGAAAACCTGATAAAAACTCACACGCACGTGAGACGTCAAATCTCATGGCAAGCTTTGAGCAGCGTTCATGTCTTGTTTAAAGTTGGTTTTCTTCGACATGTCGTCGACAAGACATGGATTTTTCAGGCTCCATTGGATTTTTATTAGACATGTTCATAGTCTTGGCATCGTTCATGGCAGGTGGAGCCAGCATGTTAAGCCTAGAACACTGCTGATGCGAAACGAAACTTTTAGTTGGTCTCCAACAAAACAACGAAATGCTTACGAAAACGAAGCGGAAAAATATTCTTTGACAGTTGAAATTTGAAAATTCAAAAAATTAAAACAAATGCAAATAAATTACAAGCGGCCATACTGAAATGAAGGAAGCAACAAAAATAAATATGAAAAAAACACAAATGTCATTTTTTCGCACACAATAAATGGTCTGGGTCGTTAATTGTGTGCGAAAAAAGAGTGTAGACTTCTCCAAATAATCTGTTAAAATTATCAATTTCGTTGATCGAACAGCGTACTGCAGAACGAAAAGTGCGGTTGGAGAAGTCGTTCCACTTTTTCTGTTGGTACTTTGAAGATGAAACCTTCATCTTGATTATTCATTTCCAAGACTCAATCAGCGATATAATGCAAGTGTATACCGATACATAATTATTAGCATCATAGTTTGTACTTGTCAAAAGCCGTTACAATAACAGTTGAATATTAGGCGTTTTCCTTTGGAGGTGGCGAAGTACTTGCAAGTACTTTGCAAGCTTTTTTCAATGGAACACATCAAACTGCTTTCCCATGTAAAATGTATCTCCTTGCACATGAGAGCATGTGCAGTTGGTAGTACTAGATTAGGGTTTTCATCTGCTCATAAGTACTTTGCCACCTCCGAAGGAAAACGGCTATTGACAGTTCAAATATGGCACGAAATTTTAAACGACACCTGTGGTTGGATGATGGTCCAATATTTCGTATGTCTTGTTGTTAGTAATTTTACTATAATTAATTTGTTTCCAAAAATATTCTTTTTTGGGAAAAAGATTCCCATTTATTTATCTTAATTAATTTATTATTATACTGTACTCGTATACCTACTCGATACTCTTTTTTCACACTAAAAATAAATTTGGCTACAAAATAACTTTGCCGACAAACGTATGCTGCTATTACTCATCATTGTTTTATGTTTAGTGCTTAAGACCTTCAAAGCGCTCATATTCCCAACTTCGTATTCATCACAGATCATATATTAAAATTTAAATGTACCTCAGCAAACCGGTTAAGTTAATTGAATGATAGTTCTTGCTTGATAACCTTGAAAGTTATAATTTTTGCCAAAACTATTTAATAAGCCAGACAGAGCTTTATTCCCGGTTTTATTTAAAATTTGTAGTATCGGATAATTTTTCCAAAAAAATAATATCTTATTCATTAAGATTTCCTAACCTATAAGCCACACAGTGCGAATACCTCGATTAGTCCATTTCAAAAAATAAAATTATGTTTGTATACGTATGTGATCATGTAAGTAGGTAGGTATACAGCATTACTTACTAGATTTTCTTAGATTGTTGACTAGTTATCTAGTGTCTTTATAGTTTGAAATATTGTTAAAAATATGCTTTATTTATGTAATTTTCATTTGGACGTTTGGAGTTACTCATTTTTCACTCCTGCTATTCCAAATTTTCCATTTTCAATAGGAATTTTCATTTGGACGTTTGGAGTTACTCATTTTTCACTCCTGCTATTCCAAATTTTCCATATTCAAAAGCAAGAAAAAGTGTGGCTTTGTGCAGCGCAACATGTTACCATGTCGTGTTCGTGGTAACACCAAAGTTCAACAGATTAAGCCCGAAAATGGATGATATATCCGAAACACGTCACTGATTTTAATTAATAATGAATGTTGTGATTCAATTAAAGTTTTTAATAAATTAAAAATGATGTTATATAAATAAAAAAAAAATATTTTCATTTGTCGATAAGCCAAAACAGTTTTTCGAATCTAAGCCACAAGGTTTAAAAAAATGAAGCTCGGATCAAGTGGATCAATGTTTGAATCGGCTGAGAAAACACTAGCTGCATCATTCGAAATCTCAAAAACTGATTTTGAAATCGAAAAAACAACATACAATTGGAGAGAGGTTGATTAAAGCCCTGTTTGCTGAAAGTAGCTGAGAACTTTTTGAATGATGACGCTATGCGAAAAATGTTGGAAATTTATATAGAGTATATACTTGTCATGAATAAGTGCTTCTTATCTAGCCCGGACTCGGCAAAAAATTGTAGGTCCCCTCCATTTCTGCCAACAACAGACACACAGGAATAGTTGAGAATTGTAAGTCATTAGGCCCTGATTCTCCACGAGCTGTTGCGCTCTTTTTTTAACATTTATGTTTTTGTTTTGATTTCACTCTTTTTTAAGAAGATTTTATTTTGCCAGGTGAAAATCAAACCCTACCGCTCTACAAAGTTTCATGATTCGACAACAGTCGGAAGTGCTGCATATAGTTTATATGAATTTTTGAGAAAGTGAGTGGATTCCACGCCCCCAGAACGGAAATTTCCAATTTTTTATTTTTTTTCTTTCTAAGTACTTAAAGCCCTACCGATCTACGAATTTTCATCCTTCTTAAATAATCGGAAGTGCTAAATATAATTTATAAGAATTTTTAAGACTGTGGGTGGGATGCCACGCCCCCTGAACGGAAAATTCCAAGTTCTCATTTTTTTCTTTCTTAGAACTTAAAGCCCTAGTCCTACCGCTCTACCAATTTTCATGGTTCTACAGCAATCGGAAGTGCTCCATTCAGTTTATATGAATTTTTGAGAAAGTGGGTGGATGCCACGCCCCTTGAACGGAAAATTTCAAATTTTCGATTTTTTTCTTACAAATACTTCAAGCCGTACCGATCTACCAATTTTCAACGTTCTGCAACGATCGGAAGTGCTCCCTATAATTTATAAGAATTTTAAGAAAGTGGGTGGATGCCACGCCCCTGTAAAGAAAATAGCAGATCTTCGATTTTTTCCTTTGTATGCACCACAGGGCCTACCGTTGTTCAAAATTTCAAGTTTCTACGATGTCGGGAAGTGCTCCATAATTTTGATGATCTGTCAGTGAGCGGTTTTTGCGATTTTTGAAGTCTTATATCTCGGGAATTACTAATGATAATGAGTTGAAATTTGGTGACCTACCTGTTTTTAATTAGTTCAGAAAATACTGAGAATTTGAAGTTTCTGACTTTATTGGTAATGAAGTTAGAGGAGGGTTGAAAATCGCCTGAGTTTTTTCCTGTAAAAAGGGTGTAGTGCCGCGAACTTGGCTGGGCACTACCGTGCCCTTTGATAAATCGTCCAAGAGAATCACTTGTCAGATTTAAAAAAGCTGAATCGCCAAATGTAAAATATAAATCGCCAAATTAAAAATTTTCCACTTTCTTATAAAATGCAATCGATAAAGTGAAAGACTGTGGACGCAATAATAACATACCTACTCAATAAGACAAAATTAACTCATACAAAAGCTGAAATATCGAAAAATGTACTAGTTGCTGAAAGCAACTCACAAACAGACCAAATAATATTTTAACAATAAATAATTAAACCTGTTTGAACACATTGCATCTGACTATAGGTAGGTATGTAGGTATGTACAAAGAAAACAAATGCAGAATCTGTCCAAAAATTCCATAACCAATTCCTTCTTGAATTAATTAATGCCCCTGCCTTGGTTTATTTGAAATAGCAATTTTCTTCACGACCTTCAGATATAAATTTATAGTTAATTAAGTGGTTAGGAAACACGCTGCATCTCACAATCAACGATCATAATATGTATTTAGGAACCAGTTAATTTTGCCAATATCTCTATATCGCATTTATACCTAATTAACAACAATATTTAATTGGTAGGTACCTACTTCTTCTATTTCTAACTATAATAGGTATTTGATATACTCAATAGTCTTATGAAGGTAGATATACTTTTTTATCGGAGGAACTGAATTTGAGTTTGATTTTATTTAAAAATGTCTAATTGAGTGAACGAAACTGTACGTGTCGCTAACTTTAAAGTCTAACCTATGATGTCATGGTGCTATTACTTTTTTTGTTGATTCATGTATTCAAAATGATAATGAATACGTACGCAGACTAGGAATTATTTCTTGTCTTCAAAAGCCATACGCACATCCCCTTTTCCAAATTACAAATAACGTTTTTTATGCATTAAATTCATTCTAATTCACATCATGAAAAATTCAAATATGCGTTGCGTTACTTTTGAGCAATAATGGCAGCCACTCTTTCCTTAAAGCAGTCTTCCTGGACTTACATATGTACGTTACGATATTTAAACAGCAATAACAACAACAACAACTGTTGTGTCTAATGGACATCCGATGATATCATTTTGTAATATACAACACCAAACCACACATCAATTCTATCTAAAACTTGTTTATAGCAACCCCAAATATGAAATCCGTAATTTAATCCAAAAAAGGTTGAAAAAAAGTAAAAGAAAAAAACTCACGAATAGGTAGGTACGCATTTAAGAATAATTCAGTTCTTGTATTCTTTTTTGTTCTTTTTTTATTTGGTATTAGTGTTTGTTGTGAATAACATGGGAAAGAAATTATTTAGAATAAAAACAAAGATTTTTTTGTAAATTTCTCAAGAAAAACGAGAATATTTTCAGTAACAAATACAAAATACTTTAAGATAGATACTTTTGAGAAGAAAAAAAAAACAGGTGGATAGACTATAAACAAATAGTAAATCCTTCAAACATTTTATAAACACAAATGCACACAATTAAACAACAAATGCAAAAGTTTAAACAAGAACAATAGTTTTTTAAATTTAAACACAAACAATTTTTAGCTAAATATTAAAATTTGTTTAACGTAAACCTTTCACTTTGTTGTATCCATCACCAAAAATAAATAGATTAAAATTACTCACCAATTCGATGACTTTCAAGAGAAGGCGATTATTTAACTCCATTATTATTGTTTTATTTGTTTACACACAAAATTTAATCGAAAGAGAACAATATTGCTCCAGTTGTTCACAGTACAAAAGTTTTCGGGTAACTAAATTACTGAATTAATTCTGGCGGCAAAGAAGTAAGCTATTTTCAAGTCTATACAAAAGTAATTTTTTATTAAATTGAATGTACATAAGATACAGAAAGAGATACAGGTAGATATACAAATCCAGCAACAAGTTGCTGAAGAATATTAAGACATGCGTAGTTTTCTTTTGATCGACTTCGCACAGTGGGGCCTAAATGATTCGATAGGTAACTATAAATAAAAGTTCGAATGAATTCCAAGCCAGCAAGGCAACTTTGAAGAATCGAAAAATGAGTTGCTGGATAATTTGCCGTTAGTTAGTCGTTTATTAGTTGTGATCATTTCGAATTTGTCATTCAATATTTTCTATGTTTTTTTTGTCGAAATTCAGTAAAAACATTTTATACCAGGGGCCTATAACACAAAGCTACAAGTCTACAAGCCAAGAGCCACTTGTAGGATTACGTTAGTTTAACAAGTGTAGATTATTTCTGTAACACAAAAAAAAAAACTTACATTTGTAGAAATAAAAATTTCCCTACACTTGTAGGCATTCCATTCTGCATGCAATGAGTTGAGTGTTCGTCGGCGATCGACCGACAAGATCCAGTGTAAAAAATTTCTGTTATGCACAAAAAGCCTTCAAACCGAACGATTTGAATGCTTATAACTTTGGTTATAACTGTCTTATCTTCAAAGTTAAGGACTTTAAATAAAGGGTAAATATAAGACAACATTTTTGTATTCAGTTTTTTGATGAGGCACACAGAATTTAATACTAAATGGCAAATTGAGTCTCCCATCATTTTTCAAAATGCAAAAGTGGATGAAAACTTATACCATTTTAAAAATTGTATCGTACAAAGTAATTGCCCCAATCCTCTTCTACAAATTTGTGAGTGATGTACTAAGGCTTAATGCAACAGGAGGGATAGTGGGGGCATTTCAATAAATTTTGCACCTAAAAATAATTAAAAAAAAAAATCGTCGATTTTATTAGCTTCAAAAAATTATAACTTTGCTTCTTATGCTCGGATATTTGAGATTAAGACATTATGAATTTAAAATTCGTGTTTAATTCCGCACTAAAAAGTTAAAGTCCTATATAATTCATCAAGATTTGGCACTGCATCTATGCGTGTATACACTGAGAAAACTGAACTATGAGTTATTTAAACAGAAGCATGTTTAACTATATGTTTAAATTAGTACAAATAGAATTCAATTTAAATCTACCTCTTATCTATTCGGATTCAAAAATACTATTATTTTTGGTAAAATCTATTTAAATCAAAGTAAATCATGTTTAATTATTACATTTGAAGCTACACGTAACTTTTTACATGAATTGAAGCCTACTTGAGTTTGATTTTTAAAAGACCTGTTAAATTATTTTACTCACTTAAAAATGTTTAACATAAAATTAACATGCACGAGTTTGATTCAAATATAGATAGATAGTGTTTATTCTTCGATTTAAGTTTTTAAGTATACAATTCATTGTTATAAACTATTGAATAATAAATGACATGACATATTAATGTCGTCTGCCAGAGTGGCACTTTTGTACTTTTTAAATTACATAATGTTTTTTGAAATATTATATTCATTTTCTCAACAACAATTCATTTTCTTTTTAAATTTTCAAAATAAAATTATATGGACTTTTAGTTTAGTTAAAACAAAATTCGGATTCAATGGACTTTTAGTTTAGTCAAAACAAATTAAGGGTTCAATTGACTTTTAGTTTAGTTAAAACAGAATTAATAATAGTATCTAAACAGAGTTTAAAATAAGTTATACTGATTTTGTAACGCAAAATAATAATCACAATTGGTTAAAAGCTTTCTCTAGTGATTTTTGATCGGTATGTCAGCGCTTCCTTACAATACTCAAATAAGATTATCCAATTTAGACCATTCAAATAGCTATAGACATCGTCACATTGCAAAGTACTTTTTCCAAAGTAGACCCTTCTTATCTCCTTCAATACTGGACAAACCCCAATGAAATGCTGCAGATCTTCCTTCTGTCGTAGGTTGCAAAGCGTGCAAATGTCAGAGCCTTCAGTTTGATGAGGTCGAAAGTTCAGCTTTAGCATCTCTCCTCTTACTTTGAAAACTGTACTTATTAAGTTCCTGCCGTAAATACTATTGAAATAGTTTCTTTCATTAAGATTCAGGTTACACTTCGAGTAAAATCGTCTTTCAGTAGATGAACGTGCTTTTTCTATGAACGCATACCTTTCATTTTCATCAGTAACTGCGATAACTTCGTACAATGATTTTTTCCAATCAGCTACATTAAGATCTTCAAAATTTAGCACGATACCACAATCAGCTGCTAGAAGTTTCCAATCCTTTACGAAAAGAGTGTTTTGCCTCACTGCAAACTGCAAAATCTTCTTCGGGAGTCTGTTTTCATCCATGTGTTGCACCCTTATAATATAATCCGCACTAATCTTCAGTGTTGAAATAAACATTGTTGGGAGCCCTGTTTCCAAATAGTACATGTATTTAGGCGTGTTGATGGGTAAAAAGAATATTTTTCTCAAAAAGAAGCGAAGCAGGTTCTCCACCTGCTCGTATTTCTGCATTCCCCATACCTGCGCCGCATAAAACAAAATTGATTTGGCTGTAGCATTATATACTCTTTGTTTCGTATTGAGCGAGATTAGGTTATTGTTAAATATTCTTTTCCAATTTGTACAAATTGCAGATTTAGCTTTGTTTAGTTTATTTGACAGATGTTTCTCCAGCTTCAAATTGAATGTGAACTCAACTCCTAGATAAGTATAGGATTTAACTGCCTCTAAAACTCTTCCCTCATATCTCCAGTTTTCATCTCTAGCCATTCTTCCGGAGCCATTTTTAAAAACCATTATCTTGGATTTTTCGGTGTTGACCTCTAAGTTCCATATTTTACAATATTCTGCAAGCCTGTTAATCATTAGCTGTAGGGCATTAGGTGATTCTGCGGGATAACTATGTCATCTGCATACATAATGACTTTGATTTGCATGTTACCGAACTCAACACCACATGGCAAACAGTCTACTAAATCATCTAAGAACAGAGAAAACAATAACGGGCTAAGATTGCATCCTTGTCTCACTCCTTCTGCTATTTCTATCTTATCAGATCGTTCTGTTCCGTCGTAGATATATGCTGATGTTTGGTGGTACATTTTCTCGAGAACACGTACAAAATTAGTAGAGATTCCAATATTGTAAAGCTTGTAGAAGAGTGATTTTCTATTGACGGTGTCAAAGGCTGCTTTAAAGTCTACAAAAAATGCAAATAATTTCTTATTTTGATTTAGCTTCCATTGGGCAATTGACTGCAGGACAAAAATGTTATCGATAGTAGAATAACCTTTACGAAATCCACTTTGAAACTCACTTAACTTCTTTTCTTCTTTAACCCAGTTGTTGAGCCTTTCGTAAAGTATTTTGGTAAATATTTTAAGGGCCGAATTTAAAAATGAAATCCCCCGATAGTTTGCTGGGTCGTTCGGATCTCCCTTCTTAAAAATTGGCATTATTAGCGCTTCATAAAAATGTTCCGGGTATGTTCCATATTTAAATATTATATTAAGTGCTTCGGTCAATTTTTCCTTGAAAATAGGTGTGCAATATTTATAGAACTCTGCAGGAATTCCATTTGATCCTGTGGCTTTTCCTTCCTTCATGTTGTTCAAAGCAGCATAAACTTCACTTTGTGTTATATGTGAATCCAAATATAAATTCACTTTAAATATTAAGAAGAGTAAGGGATTGAACAGAAATGTTTAATTTAAATTCGAATCAATTTGAATTGAACTCAAAGGAGTACAAAACATAACTGTAACTGTCTTATGATTCTTACAGGCACTTGGCGTAAAATAATTGAAAAAGAATCCATCGAGACCACCGGTCATGAAAGATATTCAAATAGTTCCAAAATTAGTGCCACTACCGTAGTATAGTCGGTCCAAAGGTAAAACTCACTAAAACTCAATTAATCTCAGTTCAAACAGTGTATAATTTTGCAAAGTTTTAATAAAGACATTGAAAGCTATGCCCAGGAACTTAATTTAAAATTTGCGAAAAGTGGCTTTTAAGCATCAATCTGATTTCTTTAAAAAATGTAATTTGTGAGTAAGTGAGTTTTAACTTTGAACCGACACGATATGTATGTGTGTAGCATGTATTATAGCTAAAGGAAACGCTCCCATTATTACAAATAGAATAAATTCGTATTGAATTAAAAGAATCTAGCATCCATTTGGAAAAACTAACATTGAAATAATTTGTTTTAAACAGAAAACATAGTTGACTCAAACACGGATATATTCAAAAAATTAATATGATTCTCAGGGCTGTCGAAGTACTGCAATTGAAGTATTTATACTGCTTTTTGAAACTCCGTACTGCCGTACTGCTAATACGACCAAAGTACTGCTTTTTTGAAAATTTGTTCACAGAACATATTTGCAAATCATAATCCTATCCAAAAACTTTAAAATAAATTAATTAAAAAAGTCGTAGATTTATTGAATAGAATCTCGCGTTACATTTTTTCGAGGGCATAGTTTGTCGTTTAGGCATTTCCTGTATATCGCAAGTAAAAATTCGAAATTCTGGAACTTTTCAGATTTTCTTTTATGATCCGATAAAAGGAAGTTTATGGGCATTTTGATGTCATTTGAAATCAAATATTCCACACACCTCAAAATGTAGTTTTTCACCCATCTGTCAGGCCATGTTAAATTATATTAATGGATCTCTAGTCCAGGAAATTTGAACTTTTATGTACTACCACAAAACTCCTACAAAGCTGAATTTTTGTTTTAACTTCCTGAGAAATTACCAAAACCACCCTTAATTTTGGCTGAAGAAAGAGTTTTTGGAGAAGTAAAGGAGTGTTAGACTCAGTTTTTTTGCTAATTTCACGAAAACTATCAAGTTCTTGGAATGAAATATTAAAGTAAAATTGTAGCTCAATCAATTCTATACAAAAAAAAAATACCATGCTTTTTCTTCATGCAACCAATAGATTAAGTTAATCCTGCAAAATTTTTATGGAGTAGCAAATTTATTCAACAAATTTATTAAAATAGCATTCATCGATCAGCAATATTTTTTGTACTATATACGTTTGGCTACGTTTTCTCATAATAAACCAAGTTATTGTGGTTTAATTTTATTAATAACCTTATGGAATTTCATTTTAAAACAAAATGACGAAAA
This sequence comes from Dasysyrphus tricinctus, assembly GCA_963921185.1. Taxonomy (NCBI): domain Eukaryota; kingdom Metazoa; phylum Arthropoda; class Insecta; order Diptera; family Syrphidae; genus Dasysyrphus; species Dasysyrphus tricinctus. The sequence goes on along the minus strand of OY992532.1, from coordinate 23,160,622 downwards.
TTAACTTTTAGGCAGTAAAATTATCTAAGCCTAGGTAGTAATGAAGTTACAGTGGGTAAAATTTGGTCTATTAAGGAAGGGAAAGGAAACAAAAATAATTACAATTAATATTGTATGTAGCTCATAAAATTCTACCCAAAAATATTGACTTTCTTCCTAAAAGCAACAGATTTTGAGAAAAACGAGCACAAACATAACAAGAGTTTTTTATGTAATAAAAACTTTTTAATACCACCATTGCAGTGCGCTAGAGTTAAATAGGTAATGCGCGCGTATGTGATAATTTTTAATGAACAATATATACATTTAAACAAAATTAAATGCAATAACAATTATATTTGTAAATATATATTTTGCTGCCGTACTGCTGTGTACTGCTATTTTTTTCCTCGAAGTACTGCTTTCTGAAAAAGTGAAACGACAGCCCTGATGATTCTATTTGAAACAACATCAAATGAAGTTGATTAGAACAAACAGAAATATCCTTATGTTAAATAGAAAGCATAGTTAATTTGAACAAAATCATGTTCAAATCGTTTCAATGATGAATTAATACGATTCTATTTAAATTAAATAGAAATCGCTTCCATGCCAAATCATATGTGTTTGAGTTTGATTTAAATACGAATATGTTCAATATTTTTCTCAGTGTATAGACATGCTACAAAGTATTCCCCGGTTAATTGCACCTCACTTAATTGATATAAGGTGATCTTAAAAAACTGATGCCAACAAAATAAAAACATGTAAATTAAAAAACGTAATTCTGTTAATTGATCTAAAAATTACACAAAAAGCGGAGAACTGTACCAACATTTTTACTTGCAATATAGGAACTATAGGGCAAGTTTTGGATTCGTACAAAAAAAAATTTGAGATAACAATCAAACATAACATTACGATGATAGAGAACACGGAAAAAGCACAGTTCTGTCTGTTTGTATCAGGATCTACAGCCTAAGTCAATGATGCGATTTTCTTCAAATTTTGAATTTAAGGTTTTTTTTTAACTCTCCAGACAGGAAATTGAAATATTTTTTTAGCTCTAAAAATAACGGTGCCATACAACCGTTAAGGAAGATCTAATTTATCTCAAAAAAGGCTTTAACGATTTTGATAAAAACAAATCAGTGTATTATTGTAGATATGATGTACTTTCTGGTAAGAAAAAAAAATTACCAAAAATATTTATTAACGGTATTTGCCATATAATGGTTTTTTGATTTTTGGTTTTCTCATTCAACGCTCATCCGATTTCAATAAAATTTCTTGCAAAAAAGCTTTCTTAGAATATAAATAATACTGCGTAAAAATTTTGGAAGAAAAAAGTTTTGGATTTTGAAAAATATTCAATTTTTTTTTTTTTGAAAATTCAATATTTCAAAAACGGGATGATAAATTATTTTGAATTTTCAGTTTTATATGCATATTAATATATACTCAAAATTGGCATATCAATTTTTTGTAATGTTACATACATTTTATATACAAAAAAAATATTTTTAAGAAAACGGCTCCAACGATTTTAAATTTTGTTTGCTTATGTTCACATTTTTTCAAGTAATCGATTGGCGTGCTTGTTTTAAAGCTTTAAGTTATTATCAGACTGCTTATACAATTAAAAGAATGATCCAGTCATGCATTTTATTTGTTTACTAAATTCTTCAAGAAAAATGTCCGTTTTGGTTAAAATTAGAGAAAATAAAAACATTATATTTTTTTCATTTTCCGATGTCTTAACCAATGAAAAGAACGAAAAGTAAAAATGTTAATCACTTTAATTTAAATTTTATTTCATTAAAGCCCGAATGGCACTACATTTTTCTTATTCTATTTCTTACTCAAACGTTGATAGGTGCGAGTGGATACGCACTATTTCCATAAATGTAAAAATGTCACAAAAATGTGATTTTGAAATTCTATTTGTCAGGTTCTGGCAGCTTTTTCTTGATATATCAGAATTAAAAATGAAAAATAATTTCAAGGAACACTCAGTGACAAAAGAAAGTATACACTGGACCCTAGAAACCACTAGTTTAAGATGTACATATATTCACATTTCGGACAAATTATAATTGATTAGATTTAGATTAGATAAGATTTTTATTACTTAACTTTGAATTTAACATTACATTCCTTGTTTTTAATTACAAAAATCATTATAGCATGGCTTTGCCGTCTGCCAGATTGACAATTAAAATAAATAAATTCAATTTATGTATTAAGCTATCACAATAAAATTTGGGATTACAAAAGTATGTACATTTAACAAAAGATACTACACGAATAATAAAATTAGAAATCTTCACTTATTATTAGTGATCTATATCTCGACGCAAGCTTGCAATACTCATAAAGTTTGGGAACATCCATCTCATTCAGCATTCTAAGAACTTCTTCATCCGATAAAAAGTCATTTCCAAAAATACTTCTTCTAATTTCCCTGAGAATTGGGCACCTTCCGATGAAGTGAATAACGTCCTCTCTTTCCTTCAGGTTGCACATACTACACTCCAAAGGTAAATCGGGTCTGTGAGGTATGAAGTTCAAGTTGAGTAATTCACTCCGAAGTCTGACCATCGTAGCAATCACGTTAACGTTGTTTGAATCACGAAAATAGTTTTTTTCTACAAGATTATGGTTGAGCCTACTGTAAATTGTTCTAAATAAGGAACTTGAAGCTTCAGCTACATATTCAGCTCTGCACTTCTCATCTACCATTGCTACAATCGCGTAAAATAGGGCCTTGCTGGTTGATAAATTTTCAACGTTTAAATTAAAATTTAAATTGCATCCTTCTGCAAGGATTAACCACTCCCTGTACCAGCTATTTTGGTTTTGTATAGCTTTAAGAACTACTTTTCTGACAAGTCTGGATTCAGGCATTTTGAACACGTTCAATAGATAGTCTGCTTGCTGCTTTAAGGTTTTTATGTATAAAGGTGAAAGTCCAGTTTCTAACATTATGACATAGTTAGGCGTGTTTGATGGTAAGTGAAATATTCTCTTCACATAGTGCGTTAAGAGTTTCTCCACCGCTTGGAATTTTTTACAGCCCCATACTTGCGCACCATACAAAAGTATACTTTCAGCAACTGCTTCAAATATCTTGAATTTACTGCTATGAGCTATGTTTTTATTCATAAAGCAACTCTTCCAAGAAATATTAATTGCAGTTTTTGCCTTTTGCAGTTTTTCATTAAAATGCTTTTCCATACTAAGGTTTTTGGAGAAAATAATGCCTAGGTACTTGTATTCACTAACAATTTCTATGTCTTCGCCATTGAAGTTCCATTTTTCACTCGACGCATTTCGTCCACCACCCTGTTTAAATATCATAACCTTAGACTTTTGGATGTTAACAATTAAGTTCCATAGCCGACAGTACTGGTATACTCTGTTTATCATCAGTTGTAATGTTTCTGGGGAATACGCGAACATGACTATATCATCTGCAAACAACAATGCCTTAATACGTACCCCTGCGAAATCAACCCCACCAGGAAGGTAATCGATGAGATCATCTATGAAGAGCGCAAACAAAGTGGGGCTTAATGTGCAACCCTGCCTCACTCCCGATGTGGTTGCGAACCAATCAGAAAGTTCCGCTCCGTTCCACACTGCAGCCTTTGTTCCTCTGTACAATTCTTCAAGAACGCGTCCGAACTTCAGCGACAACCCCAGACTATATAGTTTGTGTATATAGTTTGTAAAGCACCACGGTCGATTGTATCGAAAGCCGCTTTAAAATCGATGAAGAATACATACAATTTTCTACCCTGGTTAAGAAAGCTCTCCGCTAGACTCCTGAGCATGAAGATGTTGTCAATTGTTGAGTAACCTGATCTGAAGCCAGCTTGAAACTCTTTCAGTAGGTTCTGCGTCTCAATCCACGTTAGAAGTCGTTTATGCAACATCGTTGTAAATATTTTATAAGATGCGTTAAGAAAAGAGATCCCTCTATAGTTAGCTGCATCCAGTAAAGATCCTTTTTTATGTATTGGGAATATTATAGCATCCCTGAATTCTTCTGGGGAAATATCACCCTCCATTACTTTATTATAAAGCATTACAAGACGTTCTTTGAGCATAAAAGTTCCGTACTTATAAAACTCAACTGGAATACCATTCGCACCAGCAGCTTTTTTATCTTTAAGGGCCCCAAGCGTTACTTCTAAATCCTCTATAGTGAAGAATTTCGTTGGCGAAACCAGGAGCCGCAAAATGCCAATCAGTTGGTGTAGTTGTTGTTGTTGGATTCAGTAGATCCTTGAAATGGACACTCAGTGAGTTTGAGCAGAGTTTGGAGTGGATATTGAGTTTTTTACCATTTAATTGCCAAGCCAGTTTCCAAAAATCTTTCGCGTTTTCACAGGACGCTAATTGTGAAAACTTATTTAGAGAAATGATATCCCTTTCTTAAGGGCTCTGGAGATGCTCGAACATGGTGCGAGTAAACATAGTTCGACTTAACTCCGCAGACAGTGAAACCAAGCCGAGACCAAACTACTCGAACTTTATTATTTTTACGATTTATACGTCATTCCAATAGTTCACTGAAAGACTTACATACTTATTTTTTTATTCGGGATATTTGAATTAATTGACTGCGTGGATATATTGACAATTGGAACTTTTTTTCGGTTAAAAAAAAGCAATAATCATGATGAACAAAAATTATTGAAATGCTGATCAATTGAAAAGCTTGTTTTTTAGCATTTTAAAATACATCTTCTGCATCCTACAAGTCTTGAATCACCTGTAAGATTTCATCGATTATTCTACAAGTAAGATTTAGTTTTTCTTAACACTTGTAGCTTTGTGTTACAGAAAGAGGGAAATTGCACAATTTCCCACTTATAATGAATGTTCATTACACTTGTAAAAGAGCCAGCCGACTTGTAGCTTTGTGTTACAGAAATTCATTGCATTTGTAAGGATTGACTTGTATTACAAGTACTTGTAGCTTTGTGTTATAGGCCCCAGATGGCTTTGAATTTGTTCTTCAAAGTTTTCTATTTTTTTTTTACTTGCGATTTCTCGAAAAGCGGTAAAAACTTATTATGCTTAAAGTATTATGGCTTAATAATTTGCCGTTAGTAAGTCTTTAATTAGTTGTGAAAAGTTTAATTCAATCGTGCAATTTTTTTTTGGAGTCCTTAACCAGCTTTGATATCAAGTTAGCAAATCACCACCTCGAAAAGGGGTAAAATCTGCTTATACCGAATGGCTTATGGCTAGATAATTCATAATTAATTAGTCGTTAATAATTGTTGTTAATCAAGAATTTTTCATTCTGTTTTTTTTTTTTTAAGTGGTAAAAACTTCTAAAAACTAACATTTTATTGCTTAGTAATATACATTTAATTAGTTGTAACGGATTCAAATTTGTCGTGCAATGCTTCCAAAGTATTTATCAACGAAATTATTTCATTTGACCCAGTGAAAACGCAATAAAGCAATAAATAATTCAATATAATCAATTTTAAACTCTTTTTGAATGCTACCGCATATGATTTAATGAATTAAAGCAAAAAACATAGAAAACATTGCACTACAATCTTAAAATTATCACATACAACCAATGGCTAGTTAAAGACAAATTAAATTTCAATAATACCTAATAGGTTCTTAAAGCTCTTTTCTTATTTCATATGAATTTTGGGAAAATAAAACAAGAAACACAGAAAATATCGCTTGAAAAAAATTAATCAATGACTAATTAATGGTAAATTGCTAATTAATAATAATAAAATGATAAGTTTAAAAAGTTTTCACAATTTTTTGAAAAAAACATAGAAAACATAGAAAACCATTCGGTTTAAGCAGTTTGTATCCCTTTTCAAGATGGTGCTATGCAAACTCGATGTTAATTATTTGGCAGTTTTTGTCCCTTTTTTATGTGGTGCTTCGCTAACTTGATATCAAAGCTAGTAAGGGAGTTAAGAATACAAAAAACTGAAAACATTGCACGATTGAATTAAATTTTTCAAAACTAATTACTAACGGCAAATTATTAAGCCATAACACACTAAGCATAGTTAGTTTTTACCGCTTTTCCACAAACATCTAAGTGCGTTTGTTTCATTTTAACTTTCGATAATCGCATCGCCAGAAAATTGAAACATCTAGTTGACTTTTAAGCGTCGCGATTTCTTGGTAGCATACATATATGCATGCGTTCGTTCTAATTTAAATTCATGTGCTCTATTTCTGGCGACTAGGACGAAGTCGCAAGTGCGATCCTTGCCTTAATGCCAGATTTCAATTTGCGATATTTCGTTCCCAATCTTGTATAGGGGGGAGGGTGGTCCATGTTACCTTAAACCTTATTCGGAAAATATAGCCACAATTGTTTATGCAAAAACATGATGCAAAATTTCATCAAAAGGATCACCATTTGAAAAGTCGGGTCGCTCATTTCGCAGTTATTGTACTCCATTATTTACCGCAGAGTTTGTACTTAAGATAAATATGTAAATCAAAATATCACCACTTTTCTTTGAATGGTGTAAAAACAAAATCCTTGTTGGAATACCCTCTATTAGCCAGTTTCGAAAGACTATCGATCCAGTGTGCTAGTGTGCAATTGGATGAAATGATGACAAACAGGGTTGTGACTTTACTGCAATTGCAGTAGATCTACTGCATTTTGTTCGAAAAATTAATCTTCTGCCGTTAAATAAAATCTACTGCACTTCTGGTTTTAAGAAAAAAAAAATCATTCAATAAATGTAAATGTGATCCACAAAATATTTGTATAATTCTATTACTGAATGCAGTCAAACTCATTCTTCTTGATGGAATTTATCCTATTCTATATTATGATGCGGGTGACATAACTGCTTTTTGGGTCAAAATAAATAACGAAGAAAACGATTTTGGGGAAAAAATAGTGTGCCGCAGCAGAACAAAACAAATAAAAAACAAACACTTTTTAAAAATGTTATTCTGTGTATAAGGAAATGGGTGACGTTGATATTGATTGTTGGGAGCCTTCCGCCGGTCGTATAGACCAGCGTTTCCCAAAGTGTGTTCAGGAGTTTTCAGGGTTCCACAAATGTTTTGAAGTATAAACAGTAAAATACAAATAATAAAAGAAAAAAGGTTAAAAATTTCCTCAAAAAAAAAAAACTTTAACAACATTTTTTTTTAAGTTTATCTTTTTCAATCGAAGTGTGCACTTCAAGGTCATAAACTGTTTCATGAGTAAACACATCATTAATTGGGGAAAATTTATTGATATATACATCGGCGGAGCCTCAGCAATGGTGGGAAAGGTTAAAGGGGTTGTTTTAAATATTAAAAACTTTGCTCCTAGAAGTACCAGCAGTCATTGTATTTTTCATCGTTATGCACTTGAAAAGAATGCCAACTGATTTAAAAAAATTCTCGTGAAGCCGTGTGTCCTCTCCAATCGAGATTTTTTAAATTAGTGTGTAAAGATATGGGCAGTCACTAGTCAGTACGAATCGCTTCTTCTTCATACTGAAATCCGATGGCTTCCCAGAGGGAAAGCTTCATCCATGTTATTTCAACTTCGTGATGAGTTGAATGTGTTCAAACTGGCAAAAAAATTTGTCTTCAACTGCAAACCTCTTTGATGTATTGCAAGATAATGAGCAATGGATTACGAAATTAGCTTATCTTGCAGACATTTTCGAGAAGATCAACGAAACTGTTACAGCTCTGCAGGAAAAATCAATTTCAGTATTTTTGCAAGACACAAACTGGCAGCTTTGAAAAGAAAAATTAATTTCTGGCTCTTAGTCCAGTTAATTTGTGCTCAAAAAGGCTCTTTGCGAGCAAATTGTGGGGTAGTTTTGATATTTTCCTTCCTCTATGTTTTCGGGGTTGCTGAGGTTTTCACGAACGACTCGAAAACTACCAACTATTCGAAAATTACATCAAAAAACTATTGAAAGTATACACAATTTCCAATATATTTCTTTTCAAGGTTTTTTCAGTGACAACCCATTTGGACTCAAGCGCTAGTCGAAAATTGACGTATTTTTACTGTTTTCGAAAATCCACTCCAAAGCACTAGGAAATTACTTTGTGTGACAAAATTTGAACTCTTGTCTGTAACATGAACCAAGATATACTTTTCTGATGGTCTTTGATGCGCTGAGTTCGAATTGCTCTAGCACGTTACGTTTTTGAGATATTTGAATCTAAAGATTTAAAAAAATGCATTTTTTATGCACCTTTCGACTAGCGCATGAGTCCAAATGGGTTGTTGCAGAAAAAAACCTTGAATAGGGATTTATTGGAAATTGTGTATGCTTTCAATGGTAGCTTGATGTAATTTCGATCCATTATTGAAAAACTCCAAAAAAAATGTATTTTTGCATAATTTTTTGCATTTCTTTCCATGTTGCGTCATGAAATATTAATGGCAAACCTCAGATTCGGATAATATGACTGGACTATATCATGTGTACAAAAGAAAAATTTTGAGTGTTTCCAGTTTTACATGAATCTTGCAAGAAAACATTTCAAGCATGTTTCAGAGCAGATATTAGCAATGTTATTGCTCTCCATTTGGTTAGTCTCGATAGATCCATGCTGGATTACTTACCAGATACAAATACTGACATCGAGTGGGTACGAAATCCATTTCTAATGAAAACCATAAGGCCTATGACCCTGAGTATACAGGAATACGAATCACTGACAGATCTGCAGAGCTCCTCTTCATCAAAATTTGTATTTGATTCTGTATCATTAAACGAATTTTGGATTGGTATTAATGGCCTTTTCGATTGGCAATCCGGAACGGCGATTCGATACGTGTGAACGCTTCTCATTTCGATTCTGAAATCAAATTCAGAACAATTTTCTGTTCTTTTCAGAACTAGAACTGTCATTCTGTCACCAATCGAAAAGGCCATAAGAATAAATTCCCTGAGCTTGCCAAGAAAGCTATATTAAATTTGCTACCTTTTTGTTACAAAGTACCGCTGTGAAGCAGGCTTTTCAGCGTATACTTACACAAAAACTAAATACAGACCGAGGCTGGACGCTGCCCCAGATATGCGAATACAACTTTCGGACGTAGAAGTTAGTTTAAAAACAATTATAAATCAAACAATGAAACAGATTCATTCTTCACACTAAATAAAGAATTGATTTTGAAATGTGTTGTTTTTCATTTTTTGCTATTGTCAGGATGGGGTTCCGAAATATATTTGGGCATTGTTTAGGGTTCCACAGCTCAAAAAGTTTGGGAACCGCTGGTATAGACCACTTTAATCAGTTTTCGTTTGATAACGGACAGTTAAAAAAAAACATTGAAAATCTTGCTTTCGAAATAATGTTAAAACTGATATGAATAAAAATGTTTGAATTTTTGTTTTGTTATGTTTTTTTAAAGAGAAATAATTATTTATTTTATTACTAGCCTTTTCCCGCGGCTTCGCTCGCGCTCATGTTTATTTTGTCAACCGATTCTGGTTGAAGATCGATACAGAAATCACTAACGAAAAAATTATTAATTAATTAATTTCAGGTTATTTGTTAATACATAAAGCCTAGTTTACACTTCAAAGCGAAGTGAAATTAAATTTGAGATGAAACATCAATAATTAATGAACCAAAATGTATTCAAAAAAATAATTTTCGTCATAATATTTGGCTGCAAAAATCCCATGGAGTTGCATTTGCTTCGAGACAAATTTGTTCCTCCTTGTCGCCAAAATAATTGCATTTAGCTTTTGACAGTTTTTCACGCCTAGGAAAAAAAGTATTTTTTCTATGGAAAATACACTTCACATGGATGTATAAACCAGGCTTAAGAGATAAAATTATTACCTACAAAATGAAAAATATTAACTGCGAGCTGAATATCCCACTATTAGTCCAATTTGGGTGAACGCATAACCAAAATATGAGTTTGAGAATCTGTAGGTGCATGCATCTTAATATTGAATTCAAAAGTCTTGAAAGATTTTTTCGACACCCGTGTTGGGGACGGAGTGTTAATAATATTTAGCTGTTTCCAATTTTTGTGACAGGGTTACAACCACATCAATTCATTTTCAAAAAACAGGAACTGATCCTCTGTCATTTTCCCTAAGTCCATAGACTTTAATTTTGGCGATCTGATTAAAAGAACTTGAGATATAAAATTTTACATATGTAGATATGTTCACCATATCCAGAAATATTTGGAAATTTAAAAAAATTAAACAAAAAATAAGGCCAATAAGCTTTGCTTTAGAGGGTCATATGTATCTTGAGTTCTATTACTCAGATAATAAAATAAAGTTTGTGGAATTACGAAATATTCCAGAGCACAATTTCACATTTTCAAACCCTCATCCCGAGCACGGGCGTCAAAAAAATCCTGCCAGACTTTTGCATTCGATATCAACGTGAACCTACAAACCCTCATATTTGTATGTATACATTAGGGTGGTCCTTAAATTGGACATTGTCTTGGATAGCCTTCATTCGATTCAAAACATTGAAAAACAATTTCCCTAATTTTTTCAGATTTTTATTTCACCCCCCTGGTCTCCCTTTTTCCTCTTGAAGGTACAAATAATGGAGTTAGGGTGATTCTTATAGCACGTGAAAAAAAAATCAGAACTTATAGATTTGATTGAGACGAAAAAAAAATCGTTTCGGAGGGGGTGTCTATTTCCCCCCGTTCAAGCAGGAGGGGTCATTTTCTAAAAATTTGACCCAAAATAGAAAAAAATTATTAAAAAAACAACAGGACCACTTACAATGGCATGCTATAGCTTTTTTTAAAGTCATGAATCCAGTCTCTAATATGTTTTTTAAATCAAGTTTTTATTGTAAATAGTTTTTGAAAAAATAATTTCCAAACTGAAAAATAAAAACAAAAATGATAATGTTGTACGTTTGAAAATTATTTTTTTCAGAAACTATTTATAATAAAAACTTGATTTAAGTCAAATTTTTAGAAAATGACCCCTCCTGCCTGAAGGGGGGAAAATAGACCCCCCCTCCCATACGATTTTTTTTTTCGTCTCAATCTAATCTATAAGTTCTGATTTTTTTTTCACGTGTTATAAGAATCACCCTTACTCCATTATTTGTACTTTCAAGTGGAAAAAGGGGGACCAGGGGGGTGAAATAAAAATTTGAAAAAATTAGGAAATTTTTTTTTCTTTATTTAGAGTCATTTGATGCCTATCCAAGTTGGATTTTCAAAAAAACCCAATATAAGGACCACCCTAGTATACATACATATGTATCCTACTAATATTATAAATGTGAAAGTGAGTTTGTTTGTTTGTTTGTTACGCTTTCACGCCTAAACCGCTGAATCAATCAGGATGAATTTTGATATAGAGATAGATGGGGTTCTGGAAGCGTCAGTAGGATACTTGTTTTTTAACCATATGATTGTTTCATAAAAAGAAAATAATAAGGGTATTCATGCAACAGCGTAAACATCGTAAAGTTCTATGCTTCGTAAATCTGTCAAATTTTCCATACAAATTGTGACGACTTTACGATGTTGTATGAATACCCTTAATATTTGATACCAAAACAACTTATAGGAAAAAAATCAATAAAGTTTAGACACAAATTAATGAAGTTTGAAAACAAATCAATCAGTTTTGAAATTTCGTTTGAGCGATAGTTTTTTCTTTATTATTTTGAGGTTCGTTTATTACTTCTAATTTTACTTTTTCAGTTTCTATACTTTTGTTTTCTTTTTTAGTTTCTTTCTTTTTGAAATGCCTCGCAAACGATGTTCTAAATTAACCAGGGCTCTCATCACGTAAATTTGAAAACGATCGTCGTTGAAACGATTGTAGTAAACGACGTCGTCAAAGTTTTACTTCGTGTAATATAATAATCGTGTCGTTCAGTCGTGTCGTTCTGTTTACAGTTTGAGAATAACTATAAACATCAAAAAACATATTGAAAATTAATTATTTGTTTTCGTTTTAATTTAAAATGTCAGTTTATTTTGAAATTGAAATTCAATATGAACCGTTGCAGCTCTCATTTGTGGCAAATTCACTTCAAACGATATTGAAAATATTTAGCGATGGGACAGACTAGCATAGCGGTCCGGCAGTCAACGTGGCTCACCCTAAACGGGCAAGTGTTGAAGAAGTACTAAATATTCCAAATGAAATAAGAAAAAGACCCCTTATCAGACGAGGTCTAATACTACTGAAAGATGAAGACCTATCCCACAATAGCAGAGCAGTCTTGTTTCCAGTGCACCCTTCAAACTCCATCTTTTTGGCTAAGAACATTGTTTCGATTTTTGTAAGGGCATAGGTACATAAGTTCATATGGATGTATTAAGACATTTCAAATATTTGCATAAATACATATATTTTGACCAAAGATATGCTTTCTCGTCCTCTTATTTATTGCTTTTTTCAAGAATAACAGTGTAGACAATAAAGTAAGGTGTCTCCTAAGTCGATTCAGATGCTTTTTTTTAGAACGGAATTTATGTATAAATTTAGAAAAGCATCGTTGTAGAAGTGATGCACGATCTATTCAGTTGAAAATTTGTAAGTGTATCCAACCCACACCGATTTTCGGTAAACGAGTAATTTTTGTAAACTTGCATCATATGATGCACAAACTTCAAACAAACCGTAGTCAAGCAAATTCTTGATGCGTTTTTACCGATGTATTTGTATCAGGTCAACTGCCTTGCATCATCATATCGAAAAAGTAATGATGCAAAAATGTTTGAAATTTTTGAGTTAACACTATGAAAATCCAACCAAAGAGTATGAAACGATTGTAAAATATCAATCGTTCAATCGCAATCGCTTAATCGATCTTATTTGACAGTTTCACAAGCTACATGAAGCAAAATTGAATCGTCTAAGCGACGTCGTTCAAACGATTCATGTATTTTTGAATTATATGAAGCAATACAATCGTCAAAACGACGTCGTCATGCGATCATCGTCTTACGCGATGAGAGCCCAGGATCTCATTGCGAGCCGGGGTAGCAAAAATTGTTCGATTTCAAAAAACCTCTGTTCATGCCGAATTAAGGAGGCAAGAATAAGCGGAGCGACTAGCTGCTTTGAGGGCTTATGAGACACCTTCTCAAGCTAGAAAAGATTAAAGGACCAAGCTGCCCGCCAGGCTTCTATGAGAGTGACTGATGATAAACATGAGCGCGAGCAAAGCCGCGGGTAAAGGCCAGTATACTCATATTTTGGCTATGCACTCAACCACAGAATTCTCTGCCGGCTCTTACCCTATAGTGAGGATGCTGCTGACTATACATAATGTATGTCCCTCCATTTGGCGTAAACATAGAAATTCTGGCCACTGGGCACACGCAAATATGCTACATGTACATATGTAGCTGGCCATCATCAGCTCTCAAGGCAGGGTCCTTAATTCGGCATGAATGAATTTCTCCTCCTTATATAAGAAAACGTCAAAATTATAATAAAAAAAAACTATCTCTTAAACGAAATATCAAAATTGATTGATTTTTGTTTCAAACTTTATTGATTTATTTTTGTTCCTATATAATATTAAGTTGTTTTTGTAACAAATATTTTTTTCTTTTTTTGTCTCATATGGTAAAAAAAAGTATCCTATTGACGCTTCCAGAGTCCCATCTACATATCTCTATATCACAATTCATCATAATTGATTCAGCGGCTTAGGCGTGAAAGCGTCACAAACAAACAAACAAACTCACTTTCACATTTATAATATTAGTAGGATTTTAAATCATTGATGTTTATTCATGTTATTTCTTATTTATATTTCGACAATGTAAAAATCTACTGCAAAAAAGGTGAATCTACTGCGTTTTTTTTTTCCAAATCTACTTCGAACATTTTTTCAAAAAGTCAGTCCCATCCCTGATGACAAATCTCGAGATGTGGCCTCCTTGTGTGTTCTTATTCTATATGTTGGGCTTATATAAATTTATTAATGGAAAGAAGAAGATAAAAGAGGGCTATGGAAGCATAAGTGTGACAAAAACATTATACAATCAAAAACGCGCAGTTTAATAGTATAAGAAAGTAATGTTGCATATATGAGTAATTCAGTTTATACAAAATTGAGCACGAGAATTAAATATTTTTGTCTCTATTTTTGTTTCTAGCTGAGGTAGGTCAGCGGGATCCAGGTTCAACCGAAGAAAGCAGAAAAACTCGACCAATAGATAGTTCAGAACTCCAGTTCCAAAGTATATTTATTAAATATATTATAATATAACAACGTATTTCATATAATTTTACAGTATTTGCGGTCTTATAGTAAGCTAGCAAGGTATTTCATATACTTTAACAATATTTAAGGCCTTACGATAAGCTAACACAGTACTTCATATACACTAATAGCGGGATCGGTTCCCTAGCCTTGTACGGAGCTAAAGACAGCGAAGTTTTGGATAGAGTCCCTAGTCTTAAGCAACGACAAGCAGTAATAAACGCTGGATAGCTGAGACGGCGACGATTGGGATAGAGTCCCTAGTCTGCAGCGATAATATCGTAGAAAGTTAAGACAGCGGAGTTTGGGATAGAGTCCCTAGTCTTAACTATGACGGCGGAGAAGAAAAGGGGCTAAGACAGTGAAGGTTGGGATAGAGTCCCTAGTCTTAGCTTTTCAGAACAGGTTAAGTCAGCGAAGGTTGGGATAGAGTCCCTAGTCTTAACTGTAGCGGCGGAGATATAAAGGCTTTGACAGCGAAGGTTGGGATAGAGTCCCTAGTCTAAGCTAACGATTAGAATGTTAAGTCGGCGAAGGTTGGGATAGAGTCTCTAGTCTTAACTACGGCGGCGGAGGAGAGGAGGCTCAGACAGCGAAGATTGGGATAGAGTCCCTAGTCTGAGGTGAGGAGGTTAAGACAACGAAGGTTGGGATAGAGTCCCTAGTCTTAACTACGGTGACGGAGGAGAGGAGGCTTAGACAGCGAAGATTAGGATAGAGTCCCTAGTCTGAGCTAATGATAAAGGAGGAGAAGGAGAGCGGAGGTATTGAGCAAAAATCCAAAAAGTTTCGAAGCTACTATCCGGTGTATAAAACTAGCAGTGTGCTTCGAAATAGTACGAAACTAATTTATTCGAGAATATCTTATTCTTAACCTTGTACACAAAATTGGTACATTAATTCACGGTGGCAAGACGACAAGGCCGTAGCCAGGGGGGGATCACAGGGGTTTGACCCCCCCCCCCCCCCCGAAATTTTTAAGAAAGGCATTTGTAAATCACACTTTCCATTTTAGTATGAATTTTCTACTCAAATTTGTGCGATGGTTATTAATTAATTTAATTTGATTTAAGGCCGTGTACCAATTGCGTTAAAATTCTGGTTAAATTTGGTCCCAGTTGAATTTTATCCGTTTTTATAGGGGTGAATAAAATTTAAGGTTTTTGCTGTGTCAATTGAATTAAATGGGACTTTATAAAACAAACATATCCCATTAGTTTTGTTGTTGTACTTTTTTTTGTAATGACAGTTTGCTGAACAAATAATTCAGTTTGCAAAATAAATGATCATCTGAAAAAGTATTTTCAATAAATTTTATTGATTCTTTTGCATTTTGAAGGATTTATCACAGGTAATTCAAACAAACGGGGAAGAGAATTTCGAATTTTTAAAAGGAGATCATTTGAAGTGCCGCAAACATTTACCTACGCTTGAAAATTTATACTTTGAAAAGAACCATGAGACCCTATACAAATGAAAATATTGAATATTTCTTTGTTTTGATTTCTTGAGTTCATTATTCTAGATCTAGACCTTTGTCTATATTTCTTAATCTTTTCATTTGATTTTAGTTTTTTTTTCAATTTTTCCCGAAATGATTCATGACTTCATGACAACAAAATAAAATATTTATCTACATTCATCTCCCTCACTCTTTCATGAGCATAGGCATGTCAAAAATTAGCCACCTGCTAAAATTTTAACGAGTTCCTGAGCAGGTTATATTTTGACGTCTATTTTCACCTCAGTAATGTCAAAATTTAGCCATGGGATCAAATTTAACCAGGATTTTTACGGCACACGGCCTAACTCACGTACTACATAATTTTTAATGAATATTGTAAAGGTACCTACCTACCTTGATGATTTCTTAAGTCAGCTTAAACTAACAAAAATTTAAAGAAGAAAACTTCAATTTTAAAAAATGTTGGATCGTGACAATTTAAAGTTTAAAGACTGAATGCATGATATGGTAGACAAAATGCCATACATAACATGATTCACATACACAAGCTTATTAAAATTTTCGCGACTCTAACGGTTTTAACATGCACCTAAGAGATTCTACCGATGAAGATAAACTTTTAGGGTTGGAGTAAATGTCAGTTCATCGACAAATTGAGACTAACACTGAGGCAGTTATCATATGGGAGGAATCTATTCGTCATAGGAGTGAGTTTTGCGCAAACAATCAAATGTTTGACGATAAAGCATAGTTTACAGTCCCCATGCAAAAGAAAAATCAAATTATTCAAAGCAATTATTATATTTTAGGCACAAAATGTTTGCCTTTGCCAAAGCTACCCATTGAGTCATTAATTAACCTCTATTATGTCCAGTTGCACTAAAATTCACTAAAAGCGGTTTTTGCTAAAATGGTGTTAAAATTTATCGGACTAATAAATTTATTTGGGTTGCACCAATCTATTTTGCGCATTTTTTAGCTAAAATGCAGTTCATGAACCACCCCTGGATTTTATCATATGTTTATTAAACTGAACGAAAAAATTTAACCAGTGCAAGTGAGATAGAAATAAAGAAAATGTGAATACACAATAAACAGAAACAAGGTATTCTCATTAGATACAGACAATGCGCCATCTTGGTGTTTTTTTTATTATTATTTATTTTTTTATTTTTTTTTTAGAGAAATTATGAAAGTATTGAAATAGATACCAACCAGCGTTACCACAAAGTGCCCGATCAAGCCTTTTGGACCCCTGTTTTATATTCTGGCCCTTGGCCCGGGCCTAATACAAATGGCCCCGAATTGTTAATTTAAAAAGCTTTAAAATAATAACATATAGTATTAGTGGTGATTAAAAAGTTTTACAAAATTAAATACTAACCATAGCCATTTTTTAATAATAAAGTGATGATTTTAGAATGATTTCTATTTAATTACACACATAAAATTTTAGAACTTATTCAGTTGCCCTAAAAATATAATGGCTATAGAGCTACAAAACTGCTTAGAAAAAATGGGTAAGGAAGATCATGATATTGACGCTGGTAAAATGTGGGTTTAGGTGAAAGGATTGAACATTTTTGAATAATCAATTATATAAAAATATTGCTTGTTCTGCAAATAATCTATTAAGTCTTCTACGTAGTAGTGCATCTGCTGAGCGCGTTTTTTCGTCTCTAAACAACATATAAACGGATAGTCGAAATGGTCATCGTATGAATAGCTCGTTAATGAGCATTTAAGTTTTTGCAGGCCAACTTGTTTAATTGGTTTAGTTAAATTCTCAAACCATATTTTGTTAAACGAAATAAAACATAATATATATGTGCTTGAGCATATTGGGGCCTTTTTCTTTTATGATTTAGAAAAGAGCTCTGAAAACAGTCCAAGCATGGCGAGTATGTTCTTAACACTTTCTGAACCAAGCGTATTCAGAGTGCTCGGAATTATTTTTGAAACATGTTTAACACATCTGTTAAGTATTTAACTCCGTCCGTTCAATATTCAATTATTTTATTCTAAGCTCATGGAGCGCACTCTGAACACATTCAGAACGAAAGAAGAAACACTGTTTTAGCTCTGAGCACTTGAAGCTAAAAAAGAAACAGAATTTGTTTTGACAGTTCGGGCTCTGCTCTGAATTAAAAAAGAAAATCTCCTAAAATAGTGCTTACTTAAATTTTTTTATTTTTACGTAATTGCTCAAAGTCGAAAAAAAATCTTTAAATTATAACAAATTTGAAGCATCTGCTTTTTTTAACTATTTATTTAATGCATTAATTAAATCTATAATAACAATAAATAAAAATATTACATAATCATTTATTTTTTAATGAAGGATTTTTTTGTAAACTATTTGACCCCAGCTTTTGTCATATGGCCCCCATAAATTTTCGAAAAGGCCCTCACTACTTTTTTCTTCGCGGCAACGCTGATACCAACTGAACACTAATATTTTTTTTGACACACTTGGAAATTATGAACAAATATTTTAAAGCGACGTCATCGAATTCAGAAAATGGATTTCTCTGTGAACCTGAACAACTCCGACGCGTTGTCTCGCCATTTTTTGGTTAAGTTCGTTATCAGATGAACACATCGATACCTTCCCGTAAGAATGTATTAAGCGACATTTGAAAAATTTTAGATTACATTTTTAAAATACCTCTTATTCAGTTACTTTTTTGGGTATTTTGCTGTAATTAACAGATTTTTAGAGGCATTTTGAGTTGAAAATCCAGTCCCATTTTTTTTTATTTTCTTAAATACATAAATAAATAACTGCACCAGAGGTTTTTTTCGATGCCTTTAAAATTTTTGAAATGTCGCTTAATACATTCTTACGGGAAGGTATCGACATGATGGCCAGTCTATAATTTTTCTGGAATAATTTATTTATTTAAGTAGTGAATTATAAATAGGAAACAAAATGCCTTCACCTGTTGTTTTCGTTATTTTAATTTGGAATTAACAATATTCCGTCAAATAAAATTGAATTATTTTGTTTGTAGGTAGTTAGACATGTTCGTTTAAACTTGCTTTTAAAATTTATCTGGAAGAAAATGGAATTTTAGTTTATTGGTTCGTTTATTGGCCTGTTAGATTTAGAAGAGGTTGGTGCAACCGATAAATGTAATTTTAAAATTAAACGAAGCAATAAATATTTAAAAGAGGTCGGTGCAACTGGCCATTAATAAATTAAAGGCTTAAAAATGGAAAAAAATAAGCTTTGGATGCAAAAACAATTTGCATGCAAATTGATATTCACCACTTTATCTCACGCGAAACAATTTCCCAATTGTTTTGCAGTTCTATGACGCCAATGGTTCCTTTTAGAATGAAATTGTTAACCAATCAAACAAAAGAGTATTTTTGTACTTCACCTCAATCATTTTTGGCATGCGAAAATATTTGCATAGATTTTCGCACAGGATCTTAATTCTTCTTGATTTTGTGTTTGTTTTTCAGACTTTTTCTTTTCATTTTCCTTGTTCGTCTTCAAATTCCACCATTGGTTGAATAATAGTTTGATTTTTTCACAATTGTATCTTTCATCTGGTTGGAATACCTAGGCGCTTCCAATTTTCCATTAATTGTTTTGAAGTTGCTATGGCACTATTCCGATTATAAAATGCAATATAAAATGATGGTACGCTAACACAGACAAAACTTCTTGTTTTGAAGGTAATGCATCATCAATTAACTAAAAATAATAAATTTTGATAAAGTGGGAAAAATATGAATTACTCTTCAAATAATTTAAAAATGGCGAAGCTTCCGATTGTCCCAAATTGGGTAAAGTTCTGATTGTTCCTCTTTTTTTATGTGTCGATAGTAAACTTTAGGAGAATGCCGTGGGAAAAGTACTGATTGGAATTACATGAAATTTTTACAGGATATATAAATAATGGTCATCTATCTTTCAGTATGGAAAATTAAATTATATAATGAATTTTTTTCTGACAAGACTGAGAACTTTCAATTGGTGAAGCGCGTACTCACCAAAAGCTTTAGAAGAATGTCGTGAGCAAAGTACTGATAGGAATGACTTGAAATTTATACAGGACATTGATTTAATGTATGTCTACCAGAAAATGAACAAAATTAATCTTAATAACGATTATTTGTTGTAAGGACAGGACTTTTTTCAAATAAACCTCGGATATTTATCGTAAAAATTGATATATTGAGTAAAATATTTCTTGGGGCAGGTTCTGCGTATTCTACATTGTTTTCGTGTTATTTATTAAGTTTTATTACGGTATCATCACTGTTAAATTCAAACTGCCGTTCATGTTATAAAATATTTTTTTTTTATAAAGAAATAATTATTTTTTCGATAACAAATTTTTTTTCAGTGTATTGCAATAAGTTTTCTTAAAGAATATTATGACACATTATTTGTATTAAATTTTCATAAATTTCTGGCAAAAAATGAAGAAGTTATTCACAATAATCCACATCGCCTATTTCGCGGTTTGGAGGCTTAAGAAACAGATATTCGCTGGTAGCGACCTCTAAATCACCTTCAAATTAAAATTTTTTGCTGTCGATCTTTTTGTCTGAAACTAAGCTTAATAATTCCGCCCGGTCCGGGTTGATTTTCGAGAAAAGCGTTTTTTTTAATTACCCTAATATATATGTCTATTTGTTTGTTAACCAGCTACTTCTTACGAATTTGACGACGACGCACGATGCACAAATTGCTTTCAAAATCCTTAGGAATTTTCAACAGTTTGTGGGAAGTGTTGCAAGTCGTAGCTGTTATTAAAGTAGCCTGAAATATAACGGGTTTTTATTTTCGATCTTCTCATTAACGCTAAACCGATTTCAATCAAAATTTGTATGCAGAAGATCCGTTAAAATATAAATAATATTACACATCAAAGTTTTGAAAAAAAAGATAATTTTGGATTTTTAAATAAAATTTAATTTTTTTCTTGAAAATTCGATGTTTCAAAAACGAGTTAATGAGCTTTTTTGAAATTAAGTTAATACATGTATATTAATAAGAACTCAAAATTGGCATACAAAATTTTTTTTTAAATGTTACCAAAATTGTACGCATAAATGTAAAATTTTTTTTTAAGAAAACCGCTTCAACGATTGAAATTTTTGTTTACATATTCATTTTTTTTTTAAGTAATCAAATGGCATACTTGTTTTTGAGCTATAATCTATTTTACTAGTTGTTTATACAATAAATAGAATGATTTAAATGCTATTTGATAAACTAAATAAAAAATGGCCCCAAAAATGTATATACAACGCAATTAATTAAATTTTGTGAACTGGGGTCATTTTTTGGGGTCTTATTTTATTTTCTTAAATTTGGATTTCATTATGAAAAATGGACGCATGTTTTTAATCTTCAACAAAAAATGAAATATTACCCCAAAAATGGTGCCATTTTTTGTTATGACAAATTGCCAGAATTTCAAAATGAAAATACAGCCCCAAATCAAATGAAAAATATTCCAAAACTTATTTTAAATTCAAAACAGCTTGAAATGACTTTTTTTGTGCCATTATTTTATCACTGTCACAGAATGATCCTTTTAAATTTTTGAATATCTGAATATAGGAATCGGATTTTTGGGGACAGTGATTGAACAGTTCACCAAGTACACTGAATCATTAATAATATTAAAATAAATCTTTCACTTCAAGCACTGAAATGGTGTTTTTAGATGTTCAGAAAGCATTTGATATGGTATGGCACGAAGGTCTAAAATATTATTCATTTTTATCTGAAAGATCTTTTAAGATTTCAGTCAAAAATTCACTTTCTAATTTATATGAAATTGTTGCAAGTGTTTCACAAGAATCAGTTCTTGATCCATTTTGTATATAATATATTTTGTTCATATGATTTTTCGAATTTGACAGACTGTGAGTCAGCAATTTTTGCAGATGATACATACTTCTATTCATCAGATTCAGTTGGTTTCAGCATTAAAACCAACTTGCAATCTGCTCATAATAATGTGCTAACATACTTTAACGATATTGAAAATTAAAATCAATGGTGAGAAGAATAAAGCTGCCTTTTCACAAGGAAAAGAAAAGCTTGTTTCTTACCCAACAATATCCTTCAAATAAATGGCGCTTCAAAAGAGTGGAGCTATACTTAGACAAAACACTGACTTTGGACTTCATATCCAGGAGTCAATAAATATAGTCTTGGCCATAAAAATGTTATATCCATTTATCAACAGAAAATCGAAGCTCAGTATCGAAAATAAACTTATTATTATCTTTAAAGTTATCTTTAAGATCATAATGCTATACATATACTTATGTATGTATATGGATCGCCTATATGGGGTTTAATAAGCTAAAAGCCATTTACTTCGGTTCAAAGAATTCTAAATAAAATATTTAAAATCAATCTACCCCGGCATTATTCTACAGAGAAGACCTCCACGCATTGGCCAATATAGAAAAAGTTTCTTTGAGAATAAATAATCTGTTTGAGCGTTATAATCTTGTAGTTCATCCGAAAACTACTTAATCTTAAATCTGGCCACCTAAAACAAAAATATAAATAAAAAGAAAACATAAACAAAAAATACAAATAAAAAAAATTATTGATAGATTTATATTTATTGGTTTATTGTTGATTATAACTGATATTTATTTCTTTTTATTTTTATTTATTATATTTGTGTTATACTTTTTTATTTAATTTTTATATTAAGTTTTGATTTCCTTGCTAATTAATTTGTTAATTAATTTATTTATTTATTTATTCATGTTTGTTTTTTTTATTTATTTATTTTAATGTTTTAAAGCTTTT
This sequence comes from Dasysyrphus tricinctus, assembly GCA_963921185.1. Classification (NCBI taxonomy): domain Eukaryota; kingdom Metazoa; phylum Arthropoda; class Insecta; order Diptera; family Syrphidae; genus Dasysyrphus; species Dasysyrphus tricinctus. The sequence continues at coordinate 23,138,156 of OY992532.1, read as the reverse complement.
ATATTTTTATTTATTTATTTATTACTAATTTATTTATTTATCTATTTATTTATTTATTTATTTATTTATTTATTTATTCATTAATTAATTAATTTATTTATTTATTAACATATGTATTTATTTTTTATTTCAATTTATGTATTTAACTCTTCAACTGTTTTTTTTTTATTTATTAGTCTTTCATGAATGTAAAACATAAGCATCTTAATATTGTAATAATAAAACCACGTATCTGAGATTAGTTTGTTGGCAGAAATGGAGGGGACCTATAGTTTTTTGCCGAGTCCGAACGGCTGAATGAGAAGCACTTTTTCATGACAAGTAATACTCTTGGAGGATTTGTCAGTTCCTCGCAAGAGGCAGTACCTCGAATAAAACATTTCTGTTTTTAGGTGGCACGGCTGGGAATCGAACCCACACCTTCGGCATGACAGTCCTACGCACTAACCATCAAGCCACGAGGTACTACATTCCTGCCAACAAACACGCACACAGGAATGGTTGTGAGTTGTAAGTCACTAGGCCCTGGTTCTCCATGAGCTGTTGCGCCACCCAATTTATTTATTTATTTATCTGAGATTTGTGCTTTTCGGTGCTTTCTAGCCTCTCATTCTCTCCAATCCTGGATAACAGTTTTCGACAGTTTAAAGTAGATTTTTGTGGTAGCTGTAGTTTCCACAAGCAGACAACGGCTACATGAAATGTGGCGTGACTTTGGTTTTAAAATAAAATAAAATACTGCATAAGTTGTACATATGTACTTGTACATACATTTTTCCCAATCGCGCAATATTCCTGTTCGATTTTTTAATCTGATATATCAAAATCTGCAAGGATCATTTTGGGACAGTGGTAAAAAAATCGTAGGCAAAAATCGCGCAATTTTCATGTACGATTATTTAATCACTATCCCAGAGTGATAACACTAATTAACAAAATTAAAAAAAAAAATCTGTACATTAGGTGCCGCTATTTTATTCGTATAGATTTGAGTCCACTGATCTCGAAAATCACATTAAAAAATTGTCTATCGATAGGTTTTCGAGATCCGATTTTTTTATTTATTTTTTGTTCAGTTTTTTCAAAAGTATAATTAGTATTTGGTCCATATCTTTATTTAGAAGTGAAGAATCTGCTTGCAAAGAATCTTAAATTAAAGAATTTTAAATCTCCAACAAAAATAATTCTCATTTATCCCAGTACCAGTAGGTCGAGTACCTTTAAGACCCAACATTATGAGAACGCAAATTTAACTAAATAGTGATACCCTTAAAAAAAGTGAGTTTCATACCCGTACCTCAAAGTGATTTTAGAAAAAACAAATTTAGGCCCATTTGCTGATACGAAACTTAAATATTTAAGTAGAACATAAGCGCTTATGTGACATTTTAAGCAGAGGAGAAAGTAGAACATAAGCTTTTAAGTAGAACATAAATACTTAAGTATCGTATCAGCAATAGGCCTTAGACACTTAGATGAAAAATTTTGTAAGCCATTTTTAGCTCTGACTAAAGTAGGAATTTTCGACAGGCACGTTATCACCCAAAACATATTTTATTTAAATAAAAGTCAATTTAACCTGATTAATTAGACAAGAAAAGCCTTTTACCACATTTCCGAATCAAAAGTTGTGGATTTTTTGCCATGAATAAAGTTTAAGTCAAAAAATAATGAAAATATCAATTTTTTGTACTTATACATATATAAATGGACATAACTTTAGAACTAATACGTAGATTGTTTCCAAAAATGTCTCATTTTCCTTGCTTTAGTATCTTATTAATGTAAAAATAAAAAAAAAGATTATTTAAATTTTTTTTTAGCTGAAATAATAGATTTGGTGCTCTTATTTTCGTTCAAAAATAAGATTTTGTCGGATATTTTAACATTCAAACTAGTCAACCTATCAAAAAAAGAGAAGAGACGTTGGTCAACAATTTAATAATGTTCAATTGAATCTATATGATTTTCGAGCTCAGAAGGTCAAAATTTATAAGAAAAAAATAGTGGCATCAAATGTACATTTTGGCTGTAAACTAGTGTAATTATAACAAAATAATCGGATACAAAATTGCTCGTCTTTCGTATACGATTAATTAATCACTGATAATGATGACTTCTGAACCCAAATTGTTCTGCTGGAAGTACATATGTATATATGTATACATGGGTATTTAAATGAATTGAAATTTTATTTTTACTAGTTTCTCAAGAAATTTTCCCAGAGAACTAAGCAAACTTATGGGTCTATAACTACTAGATGAAGAGAGATTTTTACAAGGTTTTTGAATTTTAATAATTTTGCTCGATTTCTAGAAAATTCATATGCTAAAGCATTATTTAGCTATTTGAAAGTTTCCCAGTAGTAAGGAGTTTCATGTAACGCTGGGATCTGACTATTCTTCTGATTTTTCACCAGGTTCCAAAATAGCCCAGCAGCAGTTTCCGTAAAATAATATTCATCTCTTGTTCTCATCCATAATGTCCTATATCTATTCCTCAGTTTAACCATTTGGACAATCTAAGCGGGAGTGAATTTGTGTTTTCATGTCAAAGTTTTTTTTCAAGAACAGACTGTGCTACGCTTTCGAAAGCAGCCGTGTCGTAAACCTAACTTTCTACAGCTTTATTGATTTGTTCAGTATTGATATAATTGGGATCTATTACTGGTAAATTTACTAATTTGGTATGCATCACCCTTTTAAATCTGCCCCATTTAGCATTTTTAAAATCAAATACTACCTATGTTTTTGTTTTCTAAAGGTGCATGATTAACACTTATCACAACAGAAATATGGTCTGAACTTAAATCGTTAATTACAACCGGCTGGCTGAAAATTTCGTTTTAATCTCTTAAAACTTTTTAACATTTTCCTAAAACAAAGAAAGTCTCAAGTAATGTTACATTCTCAGATTATAGGATGATAACATTCCAAATTGAGCACAAAATAGAAAATCCAAAGCCCTATAGAAACTCTAGGAAAACAGACTGGGAAGCCTTCAATACAAGTTTGGCCTTATGGAAATTATGATCATGTTAAACTCCTTGGACATGATTAAAGAACGTGTCAATGAACTTACAACAGCTATTTAAAACACTTGCAAAAGTTTTTCCCCCATAATCAAAGTATAAGACAAGCTCAACCATGTGTGATGGTCTAAAGAGCTTGATACCCTTAGGAATAATTCCAGGCGGCTTTACAATAGAGTTAAACACAGCAACAACCTCCTGATTGGGATCTTTTCAAGAACAACAAAAATTAAATAAAAAAAGAACTATCTATGTATATATAAATAGGCTTAAATAAATTTTGTGGTACCATTTTCTCAAAAAGTGTTGGACCGATTTCGATAAATCTTATGTGGTTGGAAAGCTATAAGCGCGGATAGTGTGCAAATCACAAAATTAAACACTGCGGGTCCATTTTAGCTAAGTACCATTTAATACTGCCACTCACTGTGCACACTCAAAAAATTAAATTAAAAAAATAAAAAATTGTTTTTTGCTTCAATTTTCAAATATTTTATGGCTAGCTTTCATTTTTTGATGGGTGTCGAATTTCGACACGGGGTGGGGACGAGACTAGTTTACACAAAAAGGGAAGCCTGCCGGAAACTTTGTACGGACATTAGTCTACAAAAATGACGCTGCTAAGGCTCAAGAAAGTCATGTAAAGGTTCACACTGCCCAGGGCTTTCTTAAAAGACCATGTGACACTTGGACTGATTCCTGTTCTGAAGCTCTTGAGTCACTTTGGAGTACTCATTTCCCAGGATGTATTTTCGATGCATCTTTTATGACAAGAGGCCCAACAATAAGTGAGCTTTCTAATATTGGCAATGAAATATAGTTACGGTGACCATTATTTCAGGGGCAAAAAAAAGAAGACAACTTTTTAAAAACGTTCTAAAATTTAAGAACGAATTATAATTATAAAAGGAAACAGACCGTGGTGACAAAAACTATGTTTACAACCCCAAATGTGTGCTTTTTAATAAATACTCTTTGGTAACATCAGAGTTTTTATTGTTTGTACTAGATTCTTGATTTTCGGTAAGATATAGAACTTTTACGTAGATAAGCAGTTTATATTTTTACTGTTACAACATTTATATTAGTAAAATTCTCAATTTCTGATCAAAAGTTAGGTAGTTAAGTTTTGATCAGAATTTTAGTTGAATTGTGAATTAGAAGATATCCGAGCACGTTTTATAAATAGGGCTGAAACAGTGTTTAATTCTTTTCTTTGCTACTTTTTTTCTTAAGAAAATTTAAAAATCAGCACAGCCAAAGTTGTAATTTGTAGCACTTTGTTATTGACATTGCCTCTTGTTTGTCAACTTTAAATTGCCATTTCTCGGGTGTCTAAATATGTTTTGAATTTGAAAACACTCTTTCGGTCAGGGCATTTCAAGTTAGAAATAATAGCGACAAGTTTACTGGCTAGAATAGATTTTCACATGTTCTTTAAAAAATTTTCTTATCTGGTAACCAATTGTCCATTTTTTAATTTGTTCTTCATTGACGTCGTTTGACTAAACAAACCTAGCCAAATAATTCGTCACTATTTATTTCTAGATATTTTCCAAATTCTAGTACATGGAAAAAGCCTTAAGATTCAAACTAGTGCTATCATAAAGTAATGTGTTCAATTAGTTAAGTAATGAAAAAAGTAGATACTTGATATGGTTTCAATCTTAGAAAAATGGTTTGCAAGATAAAAGGAGGACATTTAGAGGACAATTCAGTAAAAGAAGGACAATTTTCTGTCCTCTTTAATAAAATAAAATATAGAGGACAGGACTCCGAAAAAGAGGACTGTCCTCTAAAAAAGAGGACGGATGGTCACCGTAAATATAGTAGATAGTAGGAAATTGGCCTGTGACATAGATTCTTTTTCAGGATACAAACTGCAGGGCCTGATGGAATAATGTCAATTATGCTCCAAAGCTCTAAGGACGTGATTGTATCGATTCTGATGGAAATATTGAGGGGATGCTTGATGTCGTTTTTGATTGGACGTTCGGAGTAGATTTGGAACACACGCATACATATATACAGTTTTTCGTCGGACTACTTGTCAAAAGCGATAAATGCTTGCAGAAGCCATTTTATAAAATGGCGTCATTCAGTAGTGTGTGTGTAAATTTGTTCGATTGGAATCAAAAAGGAGTAGGACAGGCAGAAAATCCAATCGAAAACGACATAAATATCACCTATTCTAGATAGAGAGGAGTTAATGTCATCTTCATTCCGAAAGCTGACAAGCCCACCCACACTGAAACGAAAGATTTTAGACCAAATAGTAGGTGGCGCTCCATGAAGTGGGTGGGGACGATTGAGAAATTAATCCATCTGACTTCCACTATCTTCCTTAGGGGCCAGTTATAGCGATCAGGAAAATCCATCAGGAAAAGTTGAAACAGTATAAAATTGAATACTTTTTCCTGATGGTCGTTTATAGCGAACAGGAAAAATATGTCAGTTGGCAAGCTGAAAACATGTGAATATATGCACACATACAACCTACCGCAAAATTTTCCTGATTGAAAAGCATACGAAAATTTTTTTCGTCCACAATTCTGTCGGTGGAACAGGAAAAAATTGGAACTCAAATCATTGGAACGATTTGTTCCATTTTGTTTGATATGTCAATCAGCTGGCACGAAAAATGAATTTACATCAGGACCCATGTTCTGTAACTATCGCATCGGTAAAATTCGTCGAGAAACGATGGAAACTGAAACAAATTGTATGAGTTTTGTTTCATTTTTCAACGTTTCTCGACGAATTTTATCGATGCGATAGTTACAGAACATGGGTCCAGGAAAATAGATAAATTCATTTTAAACAAAAAATAATTAATCAATTGAAAATGTTTTTAGCAAAAAAAATTCTTTGAGTTAATTGCCATTGATTAGTGTAGCATTTGTGTTTCAAATCTAATGGCAACATCGTAAAAAATCCATTCGAACATTTTTCCTGTTTCGTTTTCCTGATCGCTATAACTGGCCCCTTACCTCTTCCTTTACCTACATACATCTTGGGAAGCGCAATGGATGCTTGGAAATCCGAGTGAGTTGGCAACCACATCATCACCCCTTCTAACTTAGCCTAGCCCAAGTTATTGTTACCAAAAGATAAAGTGAAATTCAAGAAAAGTTCAATTTGTAAATAAAATAAATAAATTGGGTGGCGCAACAGCTCGTGGAGAACCAGGGCCTAGTGACTTACAACTCACAACCATTCCTGTGTGCGTGTTGTTGGCAGGAATGGAGGGGACCTGCAGTTTTTTGCCGAGTCCGAACGGCCTGAGCAGCACTTATTCATGACAAGTATACTCTTGGAGGATTTGTCAGTTCCTCGCTAGAGGCAGTACCTCGGATAAAACATTTCTGTTTTTAGGTGGCACGGCTGGGAATAGAACCCACACCTTCGGCATGACAGTCCTACGCGCAAACCATCATGCCACGAGGTAAATAAAATAAATACAATTGAATGGAGCTTAAATCGTCTCTAATTGAAAAAAAAAACCTAATTTTTCAAGATTTTTATTTTCATCCCCTATTGTTGCTGTAGGTGTTAATTAATTTGCTTTTTTTTCTAACATTTCCCTCCACTTCGACAGGAGGGGTAATTTTATAAAAAAAAATACATAAAATATAAAAAAAATAATTAAAAAACAAGGGCAATATTACAATATTGTTTTGTAGCTTTTTGGAAAACCAAAAGTTTATTTTCAAAAAAACAATCTTTCAATAAATAGGTTCAGCAAAGAATGATTTCAAACTTAAAATTTAAACAAAAAACTAGTTTTTCTTCAAAATTTCGAGTTTGACACAATTGTTTGCCAAAGTTTTCATCAAAAAAAAAATTAATTTAAAAATAAACCATTGAACTTCTGGTTTTCCATAAGGCTAAAAACAATACTGTAGGTGCTGCCGTTGTTTTTAAATTTTGTTCTATTTTATTTTATTTTTTTATAAAATTGTATCTTCTGTCCAAGCATGGGGAAATATTACTTGTTAATTTATCTCATTCTTTTTTAATTTAAACTCACAAAACATTTGCAATTAAATCAGAATATTAATGATGCTTCTAAGGTAATAATTAAACTAAGCACCACTAAAGGAGTCTGATGATCGAGGTGGCTCTCGTGAAATAGCTATAACTCCAGCCTATAAACTTGGTGGTAACACACACAAGTTGTTGTTGTTCATTCAAAACTATTCAATATAAATTGATGTATAATGCGCAGCATGCACTGCACTTGTGTGTGAATTTCCATTTACACACAAGACCCAACTTAAATAATTATTTCTTTTTACAATTTAACTCTTATTCTTCCTGAAAATAGTTTCCTTACGAATTATGAATTTCATTTTACAACGCTTTTTTTCAAAAATTAAAGAAAAATTTGTATTTTTCTTGTTCTTACATTTTATTTTATTCTGCAAAAATACCTACATATAGAAAAATTTTTCACTTATAAAAATTATATAAAATCGTTTCGAATATTTAAATATTTAGTATTTTCTTAAAAGAAAAATCGTAAAAATTGTACCATTCCATCGAACTAAGGACGCTTTTAAATGTAAATTATTTATCCTTTAATGTAAAAATTGCATCGAATCCAAATAGAGCTCCATCAACAATTGCCAATGAAGCCTTCACCATTGCCAAATCTCGAGTTCTTGTACGAAATGAATATTCCCAGGCTTCGAAGAGTAAGACACCGGATGTTATGAATAAACAGCATCCGATGACACTGAAGAAAATATCAATCCGTTTGTGAATTGGAGCACGCATAAGGATGCCTTTGAATATAAAAAAAAACTCGATTAAAATTAATCCACCATTTTGTTTCAAAATCTCAATAAAATTATATGTAACCAACCCGCGAATATTCCAAGGACAATTAAGATATATCCACAAAACGTACCGGTTGCGAGAAAGGACGTTATTATGTCACCATCGTTAAAACTATAAAAATGCAAAACTAGACAAGCGATCGCAAATGCCAGTTCTAGGAATTTAACCGCATTCAAATGAGCTTTACGGTCTTCGTTGGCCATTTAAAAACCGAGGGTGTTTTTTTTTTTTATTTATTTAATCGAATAAAAATTGATCTGCCTGCTGCAGCAGTTACTAATTTAATGAAGATGACACAATCGTCTGTTTGTTTTTTGACCAGCCAGACTAAACGTAGACAGTAGACAGGAGCATCACTAATTTATTTTGCTCAACCGAAAAATAAGAGGAAGGAAATGCGTTTCTTGCAAGAGATGATCGAGAACCACTTTAACCGCCCACGACAGTTCAACAAGTACTATTGCCGTTTTGAGAGATCACTCGCTCATCATGGGGGGCTCCAATCCGAATCTCAGAAAGAATGAATGAGTTTCATCCCAATTTGCAAAAAAAAAATAATAATTACAACTAAGAGGTATGTAGTTGATGAATATGCTGAAACCGGGTTATGAGAACTAAGTGCACAGATGCCCCATGTAGGTCGAATAGGGGTAAGGCGAGTACAAAGCTGTACCTATTGGCATTACACAAAAAATTGCTCCCTTATGAATATGTCATTCACCAGATATGTTGGATGTCGATTGTTTGTTTGATTTCTTGTTCCGTTGGTTGTGCATGTACACGCGGTGAAAATACACTTTTCAAATGCCACTTGGGGGTGTGCAATTAAAAACAGTAGCGATGCTAAAATTTGGTCCCCAATAAACATAATCTGACAGAAGGATTAAGGAGATTTTTGACCTAACAGCCAAAATGCTGTGAATAAAAATTGAAATGTTAATAAATTATTTATTAGTGGTCGCAAAATTTCGGCTCCTAAAATATTAATCCTCCTAAAGTTTGAGCTGAATTGAATTGAACTGAATTGAATTGAATTGAATGGAATTGAATTGAATTGAATTGAATTGAATTGAATTGAATTGAATTGAATTGAATTGAATTGAATTGAATTGAATTGAATTGAATTGAATTGAATTGAATTGAATTGAATGGAATTGAATTGAATTGAATTGAATTGAATTGAATTGAACTAAACAACATCAATAAACTGAAATTAAATCTTTCTATCATCTTTCAATAGTAAATAATAGTAAATAAGTATACCATACACAATCTTTTTACAAGAATCGTAACTATGTTAAGGACTAAGGGTCTCCCTGGGGCGCCATTTTATATTGCATTATTGTATTAGATGAATGCTCAAATTTTCACTAGTGCTATCAGTATGAGAAAGGTTATAAATTAAATGAAATTGCATATTTATTTTTAAACAACAGATAAAGGTTCGTTTCTTCAAATCATTTGTTTGATTTTAATTACAGTACGTTCTCAATTAACGCAACTCTCGATTCATGCAACTCCTCGATTTTCGCAACAGCTGAATTTATATCATTGTTGACGCAGTAATCGCAACTCTTTAAAAAAAATTGACTCGATAAGTGCAACTTTTGGTTTTATATGCATATCTTTATTTACTCAGGTTCTTGGCTATGTTTGTTTTTGTCTGTTGCGTTACATTTTGTCTCGGCAGTTTTTTACCGCTACTTTTGAGTGAAGTTGTATGAATGTACATGATATGTATGTATCTACACCTACAATGCAAGATTTTCTTGTTAGTTTAATGAATTTTGTCCAGTGAACAGTCGTTTGTGTGTTTTGGAAAATTGGGTACGCGAAAGCAGTTATAACAATGAGGAAATCTATGAAGACAATGAATTGAGCCTACAAAAATATTTACTCGGTTATTGCAACAACCTCGGTCATTGCAACCACCCTTGTTTTAATTAGTTGCGATAATCGAGAATGCACTGTATACTAATTCACAAACGATTTACCACAGACCTAGTCGCCTTTTCGTCGATTTTACGGGACTAAATCGTAAACAGCTCATTTATTGTTCCAATAATGGCCGCTAGTGTGTTGATACTTTTGATGTCTATGTTTGTGCTGATAGCACTGTACCTGCTCGCTTACCTACTTCTTCTACCAGTGATTGTTGGATGTCGTATTAAATCGGATTCTATTCAAAGTATCTAGATTTAGAGCGTCATTTAGTTAACTGATAAACGTCACTAGTTTTTTTGTAGTCATGATGGTTTGTTTTTTTAGATTATGTACACACAAAACATACTCTTGTACATTGTGATGGAGCAATTAGAAATATGTAGTATTAATTAGCGAGTACATAATTTAGCTACATAACATAATGCACTGCATTCCATTGGAGTTGACTTTGGAGACAATATTAAATGATTATAAGTTATTTTTTAAATAGGCCAAGCTATAGGCGAGAATTCATATATGTATAATGCAGAAGGTAAGGTACTAGCTCTAGCTGCATAATAAGCCCAGGAAAATTAGACTGTTTTTCGAAATAATTAGGACAATACTGAAATTGGCGGAGACTTTTATGTTGAATCTTAAGTATTTCTTTAAAAGTACCCTAATTGTATTTATTTATTTAGAGGGTGATTGGGGGTTAAAAATCAATTTATTGATTATAGTTATTAAAAGTTTATTATTTATTTTTTAAAAACTATCTGAGTTAATTAATAGCTCATTTTATTTGATAATTTTACTAGCTAAATGGTATAATTCTTTCGTCATTTTGTTGTAAAATTAAATTCGATGGAATTATTAAATTAAAATAAAATCACGTCTTTTTTTAAGATGGCGGTCTTCTCTTTACCTTGAACACCCCAAAAACTTGGTTTTACAATGAGGAGATACATCAGTCACTCACAAAATTATTCGGAATGAAAAGTTTTTTTTTTCTGTTATTATTTATTTTTTATTGTTTTTTTCTGTTATCTATTTCTCTTTGTTTTGTTTGGTTATGCACAATTTTATATGGGAAACAAAAGAAATTAAGAGCGCGATATTGCATCAACCGTTACTTTTTTTATAATCTCAAGAGATAGGCCAGTCAGCAGAAATTTCCTCCTTTTGGGTACGAAGGATTCTCTGGTCCAGAGAAACAAAATATAAACAAACTACCACTTAGATGAATGAAGTTCAATGAAAAGACTTTTAGCCAGTTTATATTTCTGCGATCTCAGAGGACTTCCACTCTCCGAATAAAATATCAGCTATTTCCTAAAATTTGACAGAAGGTCTGTCTCATCAAAACATTTTTTTTTCTATTTTGTGCACAAAGTATTTTAAATCTTAATTTTAGGATTTGTTTAAAAATAAAACATTTCGTTAGACTCAAGGAGTGAGTTTGTAAATGCTAAGCATGGAGAGAAGAATATTTGCACGTGATTTAACACGTGTTATTACATTTTCTCTCAATCCGCCAACAATCCCTAACCTAAATACCTATCGTTTTCAAACAAAATCAATCGAAAAACACTTTTATTTGAGAAATTCCGCAAAAAATGGCAATAACAACAAAAAAAAACATTTTATTTGAGAAACAAAACTTCTTTTATGTGATTATTATGGGTATTCATACAACAGCGTAAAGTCTCCGTAAAAGTTGTAAAGTTTAAAGCTTCGTAATTCTGTCACAATTTGTATGGACAGTTTAACAGATTTACGAAGTTTAAAACATGATTAACATTTTACTTCGATCCGCCACTAATTCGTCAGCTTCAAATCTATCGCTTTCAAAACGTATTGGCAGAATGACATTTAGTTGGAAAAGCACTATCGCTTTCCATATTTGTACGGTCGAATGAAAAGCGAATCGTTTTTGAGAATAGGAGAATTCAAATCCGCCATTGAAAGAGATCCGTCGCGCTTTTCAAATAGACCCCCTGGTATTTTTGTTTTCTTTTTATTTTTATGCCCCTTTACTTAGGTTTCACTTTACCTCACTTTAAATCAAAAAAAAAAACATGATTTTTAATTCAAAAATAGCTTTAAGAGGTCTGACCTTCAACTAGTTCAAGCAAAAATTATATAAGAGTCAAGTTAGCAAAGCAACTTTGACGAATCGAAAAATGGTTAGTTGGATAATTTGCCGTTAATTAGTCGTTAATTAGTTGTGACAATTCCAAATTTGTCGTTCAATGTTTTCTATGTTTTTTTTGGGTGATTTGCTAACTTGATATCAAGTTAGCAAAGCACCCTGTCGAAAATCAGTAAAAACTTCTTATACAGGGTGTCCCGGACCTGAGTGGAAGTATTTCAGGGGGTGGTTCTTTGGTTTATTCTAAGAAAAAAATTGTATGGGGGGAAAGTTGTATCTCCCCTCCCTGAGGCAGGGAGGGGCAGTTTCTGAAACATTGACTTCAAATGCAAAAAAAAACATTAAAAATCAAGGAAAACACATTTAATAATGTGCTATAATTTGTTTGAAAGCTAATACTCCTCTCTTGTATTTGGTTTTTAAATAAAGTTGTTTGAGCGAATAGTTTTTGAGAAATGAAATTTCAAAGTCAAAATTTAGAAAAAAAAATTGCAATTTTTTTTTCTTAAGTCGATATTTTTCAAAATTTTACGTAATTAAGGGCATTTTTTGTGTTCAATATTCAATGTCTTCATTATTTTTTAGTCCATTACCGAAAACCAAATGTAAAAATCTCTCTTAGTTTTTGAGAAATTAAGAAAAAACAAAAGGTACTTTTACCAAAAAAGCCCGAAAAAGGGTTAAATTATGGATAATTCATGAATAAATTCATTTTTTCGGGCTTATTCGGGAAAAGTACCTTTTGTTTTTTCTTAATTTCTCAAAAACTAAGAAAGATTTTTACATTTGGTTTTCGTTAATGGACTAAAAAATAATGAGGGCATTGAATATTGAACACAAAAAATGCCCTTAATTACGTAAAATTTTGAAAAATATCGACTTAAGAAAAAAAAAAATAGAATTTTTTTTTCTAAATTTTGACTTTGAAATTTAATTTTTCAAAAACTATTCGCTTAAACAACTTGATTTAAAAACCAAATACAAGAATGGAGTATTAGCTTTCAAAAAAATTATAGCACATTATTAAATGTGTTTCCGTTGATTTTTAATGTTTTTTTTTGCATTTGAAGTCAATGTTTCAGAAACTGCCCCTCCCATGCCTCAGGGAGGGGAGATACAACTTTCCCCCCATACAATTTTTTTCTTAGAATAACCCAAAGAACCACCCCCTGAAATACTTCCACTCAGGTCCGGGACACCCTGTATATACTCTCACGGATCGAAAAATGGATAGGTACATAATTTGTCGTTAATTAGTTGTGACAATTTCGAGTTTGTCGTTCTATGTTTTCTATGTTTTTTGTTTTGAAAAGTGGTAAAAACTTCTTAAAATTCAATATTTAATGCTTAATAATTTGCCGTCAATTAGTCGTTAATTAGTTGTGAAAAAATTAATTTTGTCGTGCGATGTTTTCTATGTGTTTTTGGGTTATTTGTTTTCTATGAGTGTCAAGTTAGCAAGCAACTTTGACGAATAGAAAAATGGGTAGGTGAATAATTTGCCGTTAATTAGTTGTGACAATTTCGAATTTGTTGTTCAATGTTTTCTGTTTTTTTGGGTGCTTTGCTAACTTGACACTACTTGAAAAGTGTGAAAAAATTTCTTATACTTAATGTTTTATGGCTTAATAATTTGCCGTTAATTAGTCATGAATTAGTTGTGAAAAATTGAATTCAATCGTGCAATGTTTTCTATGTTTTTTTGTGCGATGTTTTCTATGTTTTCATAGAAAATATCGTATGACAAAAATTAATTTTTCACAACTAATTAAAGACTAATAAATGGCAAATTATCAAGGAATAACATATTAAGTTTTGGAAATTTTTAACAACTTTTCCAAAAAACATAGAATGACCAATTCAAAACTATCACAAATAATTAACGGCTAGTTAATGGTAAATTATCAAGATAATAAAATAAACAGATTTTACCCCATTTTCAGATAGTACTTTGCCAACTGGATGTCAAGCTACCAAAGAACCCAAAAAACATAGAAAGCATTGCACGACAAATTCAAAATTGTCACAACTAATTGAAGACTAGTTAGTGGTAAACTATTAAGCCATAAACAGCTCGGTATTAGCAGTTTTAATCCCTTTTTAAGGTGGTGCTTTGCTAACTTTGCACGATTGAATTCAATTTTTCACAACTAATTAATGACTAATTAACGGCAATTTATTAAGCCATAAAACATTAAGTTTAAGAAGTTTTTCACACTTTTCGACTAGTGTCAAGTTAGCAAAGCACCCAAAAAAACATTGAACGACAAATTTGAAATTGTCACAACTAATTAACGGCAAATTATTCACCTTCCCATTTTTCGATTCGTCAAAGTTGCTTTGCTAACTTGACACTCATAGAAAACAAATAACCCAAAAACACATAGAAAACATCGCACGACAAAATTAATTTTTTCACAACTAATTAACGACTAATTAACGGCAAATTATTAAGCACCAAAATATTGAATTTTAGAAGTTTTAACCACTTTTCAAAACAAAAAACATAGAATGACAAATTCGAAATTGTCACAACTAATTAACGACAAATTATATACACATCCATTTTTCGATCCGTGAGAGTTGCTTTGCTAACTTGATGCTAACTTTGCACCCAACAAAACATAGAAAACATTGCACGATCAAATTGAATTTGTCACAACTAATTAACGACAAATTATTAAGCCATAAACCATCAGGTATAAGAAGTTTTTACTGATTTTCGACAGGGTGCTTTGCTAACTTGATATCAAGTTAGCAAAGCACCCAAAAAAACATAGAAAACATTGAACGACAAATTTGGAAATGTCACAATTAATTAACGACTAATTAACGGCAAATTATCCAACTAACCATTTTTCGATTCGTCAAAGTTGCTTTGCTAACTTGACACTCATAAAAATTATGATAGGGTATAATGTAGGTGTAGGGGCTTGGACTTTTCCATGAAATTAAAACAAATTATAAAAAATGTGTAACGACACGGTATGATTAAGTAACGGAGAAGAATATTGGACAATTATCGTAGTGAGATTTTCGGATTTTGAACCTCAAGCTTAAAGCTGCAAAAACCAAGAACCATCCATCGTTTAGTGCCAAGTTTTATTTTACTATCAGACAAAATATAATAGATGGTAACGGAGAAGACAGCTAATGAACACATATCATAAATGCTTCTTTTTATTCAGTGATTATAGGTGCGTTTTATTTGTAGTTATAGCTAGCGCAGCAAATGCAAGTACGAATAAAAAACCAAGTCCTGCGCCATCTAAGTTTAAGCTTAACGAACCTTTCATCTCAAGTTTTTATGGAGTCTGGCGAAAAGAAACGCCATCACAGTGGACCCCATATAGCTAGACGTAAAAAAACCGATGACGTAGATCATAATTTTAATTTTTTCTTATCTATAACAGATTATTGTTGACCCCCAAAATGCATTTATTCCTTGACTAACCAAATTTATTGATGAGTAAATGCATTTCAAAGTTCATGCTGAAAAAAACTGCGATTTATTTTCTTATTTCAAGTTTGCAAGTCTTTCAAGTTTTTATTAATAAAAGTGTTAATCCTTCATCAATTTCAATAAAAAAAACGTCAGTGATTCGTGAAAGTATTATCTTTTTTATGATAATTTTGTTTAACCTGTGTCTGTGTTAGTTTCCTAGATAAAAAATGTAGAGTAAGTGTCAAATTAATTAAAAAATAATCTGTGTTCTGAAGATATTTTGGACAATATAAATTAGTATTTTACGTTATTTTGAATCCAAATTGTGTTTTTTGAGTAGCTGTGAGTGTCTTCTTTTTGGAAATGTATATGTTATACCTCGCAAAGCAGTGCAAAGTACTTTTTTTCCTTTTTTTAGATTCACACTTTTCCGTTCCTCGTATGGAATTTTTTGAAATTGGGTGTTCCCATTCCAAATGGGACCAGAACAATAAATTGTTGGAACACATTTTAAACAAAATAGAGTTGCCAAACCCAAAAACCAACTTTTTAAATAATTTTTTAAATCAAGTCATTTCCATGAATAGTTTTTTTAATTAATTTTCAAACTCAGAATTTTGAAAACTAAAAAGCAATATTTTTTTTTTTTTAATTAAAATTTTCTTAATTTTGCGTGAAAAGCTATTTTTTTTTTCAATATTCAATGCTCTTACCAATCTTAAGTGAAAGCTTAAAAACCAGATGGTAGTATGTATTTTAATTTTTGATAAGATTGAAAATAACAAAAACTCCTTTTTTCTTCATTTTTTTGTTTAGTGTTTGGTACCGATATTAAAACAGTAATTTTCATCAACAAACACACTGATTTTGGAATTTGCTATTCTGAAACTATAAACCTATAGAAAAATTTCCCATCATTGTTTCACTTTATTGACCTTGGTAATGACGATTATTCTCGAAGTCCATAAAGTCCTCGTTGAAACGTTTTCCTCTTTCTTCCGATAGTATGCTCCCAATGGAGTTTTTTAATTTTTTTTCTAAATGACCGTGCAGATTATTTAATCTTAGAGACATCCTGCATGTCTTTTGAGTTTCTTAACATATTTTCAAAAATGATAATAGTGTGAATTTTGATAAAATAACCACATATATAGCTAAATGCATTAGCATCACTTTAACACATTCTAAATAACATTTTAACGTCCTTAAATATTTAAAATAAAAATGTGTGTAGTTTGTGACACAAATATACTCCAGAGATACCAAATGGGCGTAACATTTCTCCTTCCCTCTCCTCTTTTAAAGAATGTATTAAAGCAAACATTCATTATTTTCAATGGTAACTGTGTTTTGACAACCAACTCTACAAAAGCAAACATTAAGGGGGATGTGGGTATTTTTCCATCATTTTTGAGCATGACGAATAAAAAAAATCATGAAATAAACCCAGGAACAAAAATAATTTTTTATTTTGTTGAGCTGTGTACCTAATCAATGTCTTCTGAAGCCTTACAATTTTTAACTGAACCTGAAACAGGTCCCATAGGCCCAGAACTACCAACAATCAGTGAAAATTACTTAAACTCTAACAGTGACGAAAATCAGGAATCACAAAGCGAATATTCTAGCTCGGATTAATTCTTGTATTCAAAGGAACCATGATATAAAACCCAAAAATAGCTTTAAAAGGTCTGACCTTCAACTAGTTCAAAGCAAAAGTGATGATGAAGGCGGTGTAGGGGAGAGGGGGGTAGTTTAGGACAGGGGCAGCTTAGTACAACGGCCAAAAAAGTATCAAAACAAATACTTTTTAATACTTAATCACAATTTTACAGTGGCAATTCTTCATCAAATAGATATCTGTGCCTACGTTCTGTTACTCTCGCATCGAGAAACTTCTCGCATGGAACACGTGAATCAAAACAAATATGACGTGAATTGGCATTAAAATTGTTTTCTCACATTCGCCTGGTTCTGTAACTAGATTTTCTCGACTTGAAACATTTCGGAATAAAATTTCTGTGAGAGCCTGGAAAAATATGAGTAAAACTGTGAGAGCCTGGAAAAATGTGAGTTAAGGCTCCCAACGCGAAACATTCTCCAACGACGCGAAATCATTCACAATAATACAAAATATGAAAGATACACAATGCTAAGCAATAACAAAAAACTATCTTTGCGAATGATTCGCTATGATTTCGCGTTGGTTTGGGAGAGCCTTTAAACTGTTTCTGTAAGAAAAAAGTCGAGATAATTTCTCGATGTACCTGCTAATTACTCGACAAGTAAAACGCATGTGAGAAGTAAATTAAAGTGATTAAAAGTAGAGAAATGGTTACTTTTTTGTATTTGTAATTTGTATTATTTCAAAACAAAAACAAAAGAACACTCTAAATCCTTTTGGATTTTGCAAGAGGGTAGTTTGGAAATATAAATGTAAGCGTTAAAAACAAATATAGAACTACTTATCTATCATTTTCTTCTTTAGTTCCACTTAAGTGAGGTGCACTTGAGAAGCTATCCTCACTTCAGAAGCAAAATTGAATGAAAGTAGATACGTAACAGACCCTAAATAAGGGCAAACATTCCTATAATTCACTTAAGTGAAATTAGAAATTTTGTCAATTTTGTGCTTCAGTATCGTCAGGTTTACCTAAGATTTTTTATTTTCACTTAAGTTCACTTAAGTGAGGTGCACTCGTCAGCCCTCATAACTTCTGAAGCAATAGTAAATTCAACTAGACTAAAAGAAACAAACCGTAACTATGGGCCAGCAAATTCACTTAAGTGAAATTAATAATCTTTCTGTTTTTGTGCTCAGTGCCTTCGGTTCAATTAAGTGTGGTACACTTCAGTTTCACTTGAGTGAGGTATGCTTCTGAAAGCTTAAAAAATTGAAACTAGACCAAAAGTATCGAACCGAAAGGAACGTCATTAAACCTATATGTATGTAGATAATATTTGCATAATTGTATAGTTATATATACACAGATATATGCATATACCTATATTATCCATGTGTATAGATTGATATCTTTCCAATAAATGCATTAATTACCTACCCTCAAAAAAAAAAAAAAACAATTTATATATTGTAATATTTTCTCAGGTTCGTTAATAAAACTTATTTACTTTATTCAAAACGTCCACTTATTTATTTCACAAAATAAAACACTTTACTTTTCTTACTACAAGCAAAACAATTTATTATTCACCACTGAAATTAATTCACAAACTTTACTTTTCACTTTTATTATAACCAACTTTATTCTTTCACGATTAAAAACAAACTGTGTCGCTGCCGTTCAAACATGTGCCTTTTATACTTGTTTTCCAAACTCTCGAAATAAGGAGAACGTTCTGGTCTCTGCTTCCAGAGCTTTCCGTAGGGGAAATTTCCCAATAATTTCCCTTCCAAAAGCTTTTATTTGACAGCTGGCAAATCTGCTATAATCCGGCAGATGGCGCTTCCTTCGTTTGAGAGTTGCTATAATTATAGCTTCTAAGGGTATGTTTGCACTGCGACCGTAAGCTTTATTGTGTTCGTTTGTTTGCTTTTCGGAGTCGTTATAGTTCAAATTTGGAAAGTCATTACAATATATTAATACATAAACACTTTTCTAATCTCCCTTTCAAATTGATTTAATGGCAATTTTATTTTCATATTTTTTTATTTGAAAGGTATATCCAATCGCTCAACAGAATCTAATTTTTACATTTTTAAATTTCGACTATTTGGCGATACTAGCTTATATAAATATGTATTAACTTATTGTATTACGGCGGTTATTGTCCTTTGTCCTCTGTATTTAACATATACATTATGTACCTACATAAGACATTTGATAAAAATTCAATTTTTTTTAAATATTTGAATTTTAACGGCCAATATTATAGTTTCCGGTAGATATTCCAATAGAAAGATAAATCAAAAGAGTTGTTTCTCACATTGAGATACAGACACAGTTTATTTTTCCAGTACCTACGTTCTGTAACTCTCGCATCGATAAAATCAGTCGAGAAACGTTGAAAAATGGAACAAAACTCATGCATTTTGTTTCAATTTTCATCGTTTCTCGACCAGTTTTTTCGATGCGAGAGTTACAGAACGTAGGCACAGGTCGAGAAACGTTGGGATTTTGTGTTCCACCTTTTCTCGATGCGAGAAGTTCTCGACTAAGTTACAGAACGTAGGCACTGATGACATTTGGGCATTGTATATAAATTCTATAGTATTCTCATGAAGAAAAAAAGCTCGTGGCCATCTATGCGTCCAAATGTAATACTAATTTTTGTTAAGGGATCTCGGTAAGGCGATCACAGCGAACCTATCGACCAAATGTCTACCTACAAAATCGTGTTTCATGAGAATACTATAGATTGGATATACAATGATTTGGGACGATATCAGCTCTTAAAAAATAATTAAAAATAAATGTTTGTTTTCCGGTACCCGATGTATTTTTTTTTTCGATCTAAGATGTAGGTAAGCATATTAGAAAAAAAAACTAGCTGGAATCAATCCGGAAAGTGTTCCTCATTATCATATTTAGCTATTTGGTGATGATTTATTAAACAATTTGGGTATTCTTGCAACAGTGTAAAGTCGTCGTAAACGATGTAAAGTTTAAAACTTCGTAATTCTGCCACAATTTGTATGAAAAATTTGACAGATTTACGAAGTTTAAAACTTTACCACGTTTACGACGACTTTGCGCTGTTTCATGAATACCCTTAATATTTTTATTTCTTAACATTAGCTGTGTTTTTTGTATGTCCAAATAAAATTGTGTGAAAAAAACGACAACAAAGCAAAACAATTTACATGTTAAATACAACAACAACTATCCATATAGAGTAAGCTAAGTCCAGATAATTACCTGGAGTTAACTTTTGTCCTGATAAAAACGGTAATGCCAAACTACGATTGTGGTTGTGTTGTCGATAGTTTATATAGAAACGTCAAGTGTTTGTTGGTAAGATGATTCAAAACAAAATGGCAGAACAATGCAAAAGGTAAACAACGATGTCGTTTTTTACGCCAAACTCCATATGGACATACAAAAAAACGCAGCTATTGTTTAAAAATAAAATTAGTTTTACATACATAATGTCTAGTTGGGGCACTTTTTGGTCCAAATCAGACTAAAATTTAATATAGTAAATAGCGTTTCAAAAAGTGAACAGTGGATACAATTAAAAACATACTGTCGCCTGTCGCCCAAGTATTTAGCACCTCGGAAGAAGATATATGTATACGGTTATTTCATCAAATCTTCGAAAATGAATTATGGGCTGGTTTATCTTCAAAAAAATAATCTTTCTTTCCAGTAGGCTAAGGCATTAGAGAAAGACAATCTCCTACGACTTATTTTAACTAATGTTATGTTTTGAAATAATTTATTATTGTTCAAGGCATGTCCAAGACTGCCCCAGGGCTATCCTAAACTACCCCCCTATGGGGGCAGATTTGGACATTTATAACAGTTTTTTAAACAGAAAAATATAAAATACAAACTAAGGTATGAAAGGGTATCTAAAAAGTGTCCTAGGGTGGCCCCCACCCCTACCTATTTAAATTAACAAAAAAAAGGGCTACGATTTGCACATGAATTTAAAGAAATGATAATAAAACGTGTAATGATGGTAATTTTAAGATTGTGTGTTTTCTTATTAGCTCTTAAATTGGATGCTTCTCTAATGCCATTGGGCACGTTCCGATGGTTATTCTCAGTTATCCGGATAGCTTTGTGTTGTTGCAATCCTATGTTAAAAAACAGCTGATGACCGCTGCCCCAACAACAACTCAAGTTATCTCAACATTTTTGGGATAACTAGATAGCATAGCGAATAAACATTGGAACGCGAGGATTTACAATAATTCATTTAGGCCCGGTGCACACATGCGTTCTTTTAACGCGCGGTGACGCAGCGGTGTCACTGCGGTACCGCAATTGTTCAATGCACACATGCGGGTTTTTCTCGAAGGACTCAATCTGGAGTTCGCGTTTGGCTTGCAGCAATGGAGGTTAATAAAAAGAAATGAGTAATTTTCGTGTACCATGTACATA
The DNA here is from genome assembly GCA_963921185.1 of Dasysyrphus tricinctus. Classification (NCBI taxonomy): domain Eukaryota; kingdom Metazoa; phylum Arthropoda; class Insecta; order Diptera; family Syrphidae; genus Dasysyrphus; species Dasysyrphus tricinctus. The sequence continues at coordinate 23,116,692 of OY992532.1, read as the reverse complement.
AAACTATGTTCTTAAAAATAAACGATGTCATTGGGTTCAGCCTTTTGTTGATTAAAAATAAAATAAAAACATGTATGTACATGCACATTTCGTATAACTCCGCTCAATTCGGAGTTATAACGGTTAATCGCACTCGAAAATTTTGAAACTATTCAAATGAACGGGAGTGTATGTGCACCTCAAACCAATGCTTTCCTTCTAGAGCAAGTAAAAAAATGGGGGTCTCTTCACATTTATTTTAAAATGATTGCCTATCAAATGAACTTATTGTTTTGTATTGACAACACTATGGTGCTTATCTAAAAGATATACATAGGTTTGTTTTGCAGCACAAATGTTCTGTGAGTTCACAATTTGGTAGCCGTGAAAATGGCAAGTAATGTAGCAGACTCCCATCGTGAATATTGGGCGGGTTCGGCTGCGTATCTTAAGCGACCCGGATTTGTTAGCGTTGACTAATCCCTTGTAAAAAAAAACAGCTGATGCAAAATCAACTCCAAGGTGTCTAAAAAATTTTTGGATTACACAGCTCAACAAAATAAAATATTATTTTTGTGCCTGGGTTCATTTCATGATTTTTTTATTCGTCATGCTCCAAAATAATGGAAAAATACCCACAACCCCCCCAAAGTTTGCTTTTGTAGAGTTGGTAGTCAAAATACCGTTACCATAGTTTTCATAGAAATAATAAAGGTTTGCTTTAATATATTCTTTAAAAGAGGAGAGAGGAGGGGAATTGTTACGCCCGATTTGGTATCTTTAAAGTATATTTGTGTCACAAACTACACACATTTTTATTTTAATATTTAAGGACGTTAAAATGTTATTGAGAATGTGTCGAAGTGATGCTATTGCGTTTTGCTATATATGTGGTTATTTTACCAAAATTAACCCTATTACCATTTTTGAAAATAAGTTAAGAAACTCAAAATACATGCAGGATGTCTCTAAGATTGAATATTCTGCACGGTCATTTAGAAAAAAATTTAAAAACTTCATTGCGAGCATACTCAGAAGAAAAAGGAAAACGTTTTAACAAGGACTTTATGGACTTCGAGAGTAATCGTCATTACCAAGGTCAATAAAATGAAACAATGATGGGAAATTATTCTATAGGTTTAATTTCAGAACAGCACATTCCAAAATCAGTGTGTTTGTTGATATAAATTACCGATTTAATGTTTGGTACCAAACACTAAACAAAAACATGAAGAAAAAAGGAGTTTTTGTTACTTTCAATTTTGTCAAAAATTAAAATACATAAAACCATATAGTTTTTAAACTTTCACTTAAGATTGGTGAATGCATTGAATATTGAAAACAGAAGAATAACTTTTCACGTAAAATTAAGAAAATTTTAATTTAAACAAAAAATAATATTATTGATTTTTTGTGTTCAAAATTCTGAGTTTGAAAATTAATCAAAAAAAAACTATTCATGGAAATGACTTAATCTAAAAATTAAATTAAAGAATGGTGTATTAGCTTTAAAAAAATATATACCGTGATATTTTTGGTGCTGCCGTTGTTTTTCAATATTTTTTTTTCTAGTTTAAGTAACTTTTTAAAGAAAATTACCCCTCCTGTCTAAACAGGGGAACATAGACACCCCTTCTCATGTTTCTTTTTTTTGTTTAGAACCAGCCTACACGCTGTAGCGTTTTGGTGTATCTTAGTCTTTTATGTTAGAATATCTATATTAATTGATTCTAACATAGCACATTTTCATGAATTTTCAAATAATGTGCTCCTGACTACAAAAGCAAACTTTTTCAAACAAGACAATTTTTTATTTAATAAGTAATATGTAAGGAGTAAGAAAATCATATGCAGAACCCAGGCACAAAATTTGTGTTGACCAGTGTTATGGATAGCCTATTGGTTAGATGGCCGAACGCAAGGCTTTTTATCCGAGCAACGATGTAATCAGATGCAACCAATTAATCTACTACAATACGTTTTGAAATAAAAATCTACTCTAGCAAGTGTCAAAACAAAATTCTCTCATAACCTAACCTTTATTTTCATACGACGAATGGCAGTGTTTTTTGTGCAATTTTAAGAAAGAAAAGTAGAATTATTCTAGAAAAAACTCGAAGATTTTTCCACCTACAAAAATTAATTTAATGGACATGGAATCACCACAAGCTGCAACTGCAACAACATCAACCGATGTAGAGGGTCAACAATTATTCCGCGAAATCAATGCGGATGATCCCAATCCAGAAGCAACTGAAATCGAATCGGCTTGCATGCAATGCTTTGAAACTGGCACCACCAAGCTTCTCTTGACCAAAATTCCATTCTACAAGGAAGTCGTATTGATGTCGTTCAAGTGTCCTCACTGCCATTTCGAGAACAATGAAGTCCAATCGGCAATGGAAATCCAGAAACAAGGCGTTCACATTACCCTCACAGTGCGTGGAGTCGAAGATTTGAATCGCAAAATTGTTCGCTCAGATTACACGTCAACAATTATCCCAGGAATTGATCTGGAAATTCCAGCCAAGACACAAAAAGGTGAGATAACCACTGTGGAAGGAATATTCGATCGCACAATACGAGGACTAAGTCAGGATCAAGCCAAACGCTACGTAGAAAATCCAGACATTGCCAAGTCGATAGACGAGTACATCGAGCGTTTGAAGTCTTTCAAGGAAACATTCCCATACAAAATCATTCTGGATGACATATCTGGCAATGCATTTGTAGAGAATCCCCTAGCTCCAGCCGATGATCCTTACTGCAAGTCAAAGCACTTCGAGAGAACTCCTGAACAAAACAATCTTCTGGGAATGTACGAGACAGAGGAAGAGCCCAAGGACCAACATCTGCTCAAACCCATTGCCGAGGGCTCGTGGCCCATCGAAGAGCTCCACGGAGAAGTCTTCCAGTTCAGCACAATTTGCAACTCTTGCAAGGCTCCTTGCGATACAAACATGAAACTCACAAACATACCGCATTTCAAGGAAGTGGTCATAATGGCCACGGTCTGCGACAATTGCGGCTGTAAAACGAACGAGGTCAAATCTGGTGGTGGCATCGAAGACCAGGGAATCCGAATAGTCCTCAAGATCGACAATAATGAAGATCTCTCTCGGGATGTCCTCAAATCCGAAACATGTCAACTCGAAATTCCCGAAATCGAATGCCAAGTTGGTGCATGGGCGCTGGGCGGTCGATTCACAACCGTCGAGGGCATATTTGCTGCCATGAAATCTCAGTTGGAAGGCAATGGCATACTGTTCCACGACTCGGCCGATCCGCAAACAAAACATCGCCTCGACACATTCATTCAGAAGTTTGATGAAATTGTGGCTCTGAAAATTCCAGCCACTTTGATTCTGGACGATCCAGCTGGAAATAGTTATGTTCAGAGTTTGGTCGACGAGGGAACAGACCCTAAGATGACGGTAACTCGTTACGATAGGACATTCGAACAGAACGAAGAATTGGGATTGAACGATATCAAAACTGAGAATTATTGAAGGTCATTTGCGATATTGCCAATTGGGGTAGAGAATAGATGGAGATGTAACATGAAGCATTTGGAACACTTTTATAGTTTTTTCTTTCAAGAATTCCTATACAAAGATATCGATATTTATATAGATTTTTTTTTTATTTAAAGAGAAATAAAAAATTTTATTTTTGATGCACATTTAAATGAGTTTTTGCTTTGATGGATGAAGTTTGACGGCTTCACGACTCACGAGACAACACTAGACATGTTCCCTAGCGAGCTCCAAAACAGTTTCACACCGCCAGATCTGGCGTTTTCTTTAGGGGTAAACCCAAGAAATTTTCAAGTTTAATTAAATTTAAATAATCTAATAGACAAACGAATACAAAAAAATAATCGTTTTAATTGCAAATGTATCTTTATACCATGGAGAATACCCAAAGAATTGGAAGAATGCTGCCATTATTTCTGTTGAGAAAGTCAAAAAAGCTTAAATGGAGACCAATGACGAATGGAGACCAATAAATATGCTACCAACGTACGAAAAGGTAGTGGAACACATGGTATGATTCGACATCAAATGTGTGCGAATAGATTCCGTCGAGAAGTTTTTTTTATATATAGGTATTTCTTAAATATAGTAATATATAATTATGTAAATATTTTCTGTGCAGGGAATCATCGAAAAGTGCAAATACGAAAGCATCCCAGTTCGAGATACTCGCGCAATATATGAGCAAGCATCCAGATTTGTCCAAGGGATATCTAAAAACATCCGAAGCGAGACAAAAATCTAAGCATTTATGGACTAATTAGTCAAAGGACTTAAATGCTGAAGGTCCACCGCAACGCGATGATATTCGGCACAGAAGTTTGCAATCATCGAATGCTCAGCTCGCTGAAATGTTATCTATCAAATAGATAAAGGCTTCTTTTAAGAGCCTGTAGCTTTTTACAATATTTAATATTTATTTCACAAACCTATCACTACTTAGCTCCAATACGTTGGACGAATCACGAATTCTCCTGCTGTTTCCTTGGACCTCAAAAGTTTGAATAGGGAGATACTTTTGAGAAAACTACAAATATGGCATTCGTGGAAATGAGATAAATTGGTTTAAAAGTTTCTCAACTGATAGAACTCAAAACGTTAAGAATAATGGCATAACGTCAAGTACCCAAAATCGACTTATATAATATCGACTGACAAACTACAAGTTATTAACAGCAAGTTATTTTGCTCTTTGTGCATTTCGTGGATATGATGCATTTCTTCTCTTCTTGGTAGTATTTTTTCAAAATTCGATTTCACCCTCACTCATTGATTAAATGAAAATATCAAATCTTTTTTTGGATTATTGATTTTATTTAACAGTCAATTTAAAAAAGAATCTAAGCCTATAACTTTAGAATAAATCATTGAAAAACTTAAAATACCGTGTCCTACACGTATAAAATTATTTTAAATGGTCTACAATGATTGTTTTATAAACAAACAAAATAATATATAAAAAAAAAACTTAAAATTAACTCCATTAAAATTGTTCCGTATTTTTCTCAAAAACGAAAACAAAATAAAATTTCTTAGTTAAGGTCTTGCATTGGATCATGCATTTGATCAGTATTAACAATTGGAGTAAATGTTTCACAGGGATTAGAGTATCGGCTATTTGTTGAGCTATCGCTTGAACAACTCAAACGTCTCTTCTTTGTTTGTTTTAACTTGCCAAACATGTCTTCTTCGACCATCAAGTCAATGGCATTGAAATTATACTTTAGCCATGAATATTTCGTTGGATCTTTTAATAATCTTGGCCATGGCATGTACAAATCTTTTACCAATCGAACCACCACATTTAAACCACGAATCTCGTGTGTAACTAGTTCGGGTCGAACATAGCCCAATAAATTGAGTATGAGCACATTCGTCTCACCATTAACTGTTGCCACGTATATTACACTTTGTGGATGAACCTCCAGATGATAGTCGTCTATGTCTGGAGCATGAATCACTAGGTAAATCATACACATTGTTTCGTGCCAGGTGGTGGTGGGACGCTTATGAAGAGCTTTTAGTGGCGGTGGCGTTGAATTGATATCACCTCTTGGTTCTTTTTCCTCATCTTTTGTATCATGGACATCTTCAGTAATGTCTACTATTTTTGGCTCCTCATCGACATTTTCATTAATTTCTACAATTTTCGGTTCCTCGTGGCACTCTTCTAGCATTCTTCTTGATGAATTCATATATTCTTCATCTTCTTCGTCTAGCTGCCTCACCCTTTCAAGAAAACTCTCCAAATCATACGGATCCTGCTCTTGATAGTCGAAATTCTCGAAATCAACTTCATTTTCGAGTTCCAGGAAATGCTTAGTGTCCTCGTTGTAGCTTGCAAGTCCATTTTCCACAAGCATTTTATTGATTTGTATATCCTTCTTGTCGGTGAAACATTCATACAGTATGATCTCATAGCTACGGCTACCGAACCCTTCAGCATTGTGAGGAAGTTTTTTCACAGCATAAACCAAATGGACACTATCTTCGATTTGAATAAAATTTTCAATCTCACTACTATCGCATTCTACGTTGATTCCAGTTAATTTGCAACATATCGCTTGGAATGGCATGTATTCAATTATTGATTTATTGCTAGATCGGAGATTTTCCAGAGGAATATTGCGCAACAATCCAGTATCACAAAAAAAGACTCTAGCCTTAACACAATCCTCATCGGTGTCAACTATTAACCGCTGAATTTTAGCACGATGATAACGTCCTTCGTGTGGAGCCAGACAATTCTGCAACGGGTCTGAATCTTCGAGAGGTAATTTTTTCTCGTTTTTTATGTGTTCTTCTAAATCTCTCATATCGTCCTCTTTGTTCAGCAAACGCAAGAAAAACATACTCGGGTTACTCAATTCGACTATCTTTGCCTGAGAGAGCTCATCTAGTTCAAGCGACGACCATTCCTCTCTGGAGTTTGTGGATTTCTTAATTTTTGGCGCCACAGGTGTGGTGTTCAACAATGAACCAAAATTCTCTTTTCCCTTTGAGGATGCAACTGGCGATAATATATCACCGCAGTTGCTAGTATTTTTGTCATCTGAAGAAGCTGTTGAGAACTCGAGGAGATTTTCTTCCTCTTCGGGCCTTTGTACTTTTGTAATACCTGGTTCAGCCTTAAGCAAATTATTCTCCATTGCGGTTTGTTTTATCGAGTGCATTTGTCTATCGTCCAAGGCGAAGCCCCTGCCTAGTAGTGATCGACGAACGTTTATCTTCAGAGCATAGCCATTTATAGCATGAAGCTGTTCCATTAGAACAACATTATTCACCCAAATGACATCCATTAGAACGAAATTGATAGTGGCTTGGAGTACATCGTTGCTAGTGACATCAGTGACGATCCATTTCTTGACAGTACGAATGCTTTTAGAGTCCCAAACGCGCTCTTTATCGAAAGGCACCACTCCAGACAAACGAATGTCGATCGCCTGCGCAGGAAAGTCTTTAAACTCCTCCGGCATTACCAAAAGGTCGTGTGATTTGCACATTATACTTCTTCCAGAATCAATAAGTTTGACTTTTACATTCACAAGCTTCACAATACTTTCGTAGAGAATAGGCGGCACTTCAAGTAGACGACAACGATGATAATTATCTCCATCTTTGTATATACAAATATCATTCACCCTAGGAGGCCAATGAATAACGCGAGCTTCTTCATTCATAAAGTGCATAGATATCTTCAATGAAAATGTTGCATACTCATTGGAATTCCTTACCACTTCCCATTCTCCTTGCTGTTTGTGGGTCAAGAGCCTCGCAATATAGTGAGTTGGCGAGATAACTTCAAGTATTTTCAAACGTATTTCACCATTTCTTGGAATTCCCGGAGCAGGTCCATCGTACTTTGTCAACTGATGACGAAAAGGACATCTATTACCTTCGTCACAAGAACCGAATTCAAGAATTTTCGGACACATAAGAACACCTTGCTGGACTCGTAATTCCTCTCGCTCAGCCGTAACCTTAGCTGCAACATTGAGAATATCAGGATGGATGTGTTTCAATTGGTTATGATTCTTCATGAATTCAATTAGTCGTGGAAGCTGGAGATTATTGTTTTCGTCAAGAAGAATTAATGATTTCGGAACTTTGGTTGGCTTTTCAAAATCTGTAATTAGCATGTTCTCATAGTTATCAAGAAAAAGCGAGAAACGGAAATTGAATTTTGTCCATGACATTGGCATGGAATAATGAATTAAAGTCCAGATATTTTGAAGCTGCAATTCAGCCAGAACACTGTCGCTAGTAATGAGTATTTGATGGCATACCGTCTGAAATAAATTTTAGGCAAAGCGAACAATATTCAATTAATAAATTTATATTGGTTTTATTTTATTATTATAAATAATTAATAAACATCGCTTAAGACTAGATTATGTTGGTAGCGGGACAACACACTCGTATGCAGGTTGAAGGATGTAGAATATAGGAGATGGACATTGACATTTCACTTTGAATACTTAAAGAATACTACAAAATCAGCTTAATTAAAAATTAAACCTTTAAAAACTAACTTTCATAAGTACCTATTCCGATATTTCTCTTTCTATTGTAGCATAAATGTATATCAGAATCAAACCAATTTAAAGTTCGGACAAACTGTTTGCTAAATGTAAGTCTGGGGGATCCTAAATGATGCTACCGCAAATTTGAAATGGACCAATGACCAAAGCCACCAACAAAGAAAAAATAAAAGGTGAATGGAATCCACAGCCATAATTGATATTCCATAACGGTAACATGGATTGAAGACAACACTCGAAGCACTTCATGAGAAATTGATATTTGATATTGTTAAACAAAAATATTTTTTTTTAATTGCGCACTATTCAGGCTGAAGGCTTCCAATTATTCGAAAGGCGTGGTCCTAAAGTTTTGTTTTTTAATTTTTCGGGCCAGGCGTCGGAATAGTATGAAGCATAGGTTTATCGCAAGTATGACAAGACGAAGAACAGGTGTGCCTCAAATCACGTAAGAACTTAACCTGTAAGAGCTTCAGTAAGGAAGAAGCGTTATTTTTGAAAAAGAAACCGAGGTTAATCTGAATTCTATACGAAGTGTGAATAAGGCCGTTTTCGAAAACGTCAAATCAAAGTCAATTTGATCGTCATTTTTTGATGCATATTGCAATCGTCATATGCAATCGTCTTGTCTTGTAAAAAATCGGTTTTATGAACCTTATTCAAACGCATTTTATATTTACGAACACGTTCTCGTTTTTCATTTTTTTATCATCAACTCGATTTTTGTACTGCGCAGCTGCACCGCAGAAACGCAAAACGGCCTGACTTATGGCTTATTATTCGGCAGAATCGAAATTCAAAGGCTTACAACTACTGTAACCAAAAACAAAGAGAATGATAAAAAGCACAAATCCTCTCCATAAACATAACACATCCACTTCGTATTGGATGCACTCCGCTAGTATCCAATTAATTCAGGCGACCTTGTTAATATTAAGCTGCCTCGCTGAATCGCGTTTTTTTATAAAACCTCTGGGTGTTGTTTCGATCGCGAAGGGCGAGAATGCGTTCGTTTTTACGCTCGTTTTTCTTTTTCTTCTTCCCTTCTCCATGCTCTAGACTTTTCCTCTATAACTGCTCTTGTTTTGCGATTTATTGTATTCGCATGGTGCATTTTCGGCTATAGCATTCATAATTATACAAAGGGTACTTTTTCTGGTGTAGTTGGTAGTCTATTATCGCGAAATTTGGAGTTTGTGATAGGTGAATGCATAGCGGAAAGCTTCCCGCTCAGGTGCTTTCAGTATAATCTTTAAACTCTAGGAATACTAAGAGCCAGTTTTTCAGTGCGAGATAGTCCTAGTCTCGGGGTTAACCCTGAGTTAACTTCAAAACTCTATAACAGCTATAATTTGCCGTTCATCGCTGCTGGAGATGGCGCAGAAGTTTAACATTCACCTGTGTTGGGTGCTAATAGTGGAACAACTCTACCTCTTCTACCCAGCAAGGCAGATATACATCCCTATTACGATTGCCAATTATCAATTTGATAGTCGATAAACCTTGAAAATTGTTTTTTTAAACTCAGTTTATTAATAAACTTGTCAACAATTATTTTATGTTTTTTTAATTTTCTTGTTGATAGCAACTGTCTGCATCATTCTCAATGATGAAAACTTTTACAAGATGGATTTTTAAACATTGAATTTAAAATTTATCAACTATCAAATTGATAATTGACAATCGTAATAGGGGTGATAGCTACCCATCGCTACTTGTAAACTTTTGCTGAAGCAAGATGCATTAGACAGAACAAACTTTAGGTGGAACGATATCACCACTTGTTTGGCAACAAAACAAATCTGGCCAGTAATGGATTTAAAGCGATCTAAGTGTTTGATATCTCTAAGTAGATTGCACATTAGCTCCATAATTGGTGTTATAACCGGACACTGTCTTATAGGCAAGCACGCAACGCGTCTTGGCGTATTCTCTAACGACTTTGGCAGTAGCTGTATGAATGAGGAAAAGATAGAATCGATCCCTCACCTTCTATGCACGTGCCCTGCTCTATCTCATAGACGAAGACTTCACCTTGGTGATTTGTACTTCAATGATCTTATTGATCTAATAAACTTAGACATAGGCAATCTATTACGCTTCATAAGAAGCTCCAAATGGTTCACCGAGTAAGGTTTCCTAGATTCATGTGGTGTCACAATGGACCAACTCATGGTCTAAGTGTGTCAGTCTTCACGACTGGCAGCCATTTCAACCTAACTCCAAAAGCGTGTTTTTCTGAGTTGACTCTCGTGTTTTGTAGTCAATATTGAAATCCCTAAGTTAACTCCAAAATTGAGAGCCTTTTCAGTTATGGCGGCATCTCGATTTTGATAGTGAAAGTTATTCACAGTGCAATTACGTTGTGGTGCCATCTCTATTTTGTTGCGTGAAAGGCTGATAGTGTCGCACACCGATGACAATAGATGTTTGACAACTGAAAGATGAATTTAATCCTTAACTGGAAAAATATTTCTGATTTAACACGGGGTTATGCTATGTTTCCACCAAAGGTTTATCCCAGTTCAGATTTTATAAATCTATTTGGTGTTTCCACCACACAAAAAGATTTAAGATCTAATTTGACAGCACCTTTAAAAATGCAAATGGAGTTTCATTTTTTCTTATGAAGAGGAAGTGAGATAGAATGTTTCCTTTATGAAGAACTGAGTTCAGCCATGAATGAATCCTTCAGTGCCATACAAGAAATAGTTAGTTTGATTTGTAAAAGTATTTGTCCTAGGAAGATTTAACAATATTAATTTCTAATCTTCAAGATTTACGAAATATATTTGTATGTTAAATCTTCGAGATTTAAAGAAGATTTGAGGTAAATTTAATTAAATCTCAGATTAGCGTTAGGTGGAAATGTAGCATTAATTTATTTTTAGGATAAGCTTACTCTGGTTTTACTCAGAGCTAACCCTGAACTGAAAAACTAGGCCAAGGGTCAGTTTATCGGTACAGAATTAACTCTGAGGTAAATCAGAGTTAGCTAATCCTGAAAATAAATTTGCCCTGAGTTAACTCAGAAGCAGTTATTCAATTGAGGAGTAATAGACCGAGAGCCCACAGCAGATTTTGGGTGTGAACGATAGCAAAAAAAGAAGTATAGGCGTCGAAAGCTCCATTAAAACTATAAAAAAAATCAAAGTCTTGCGGTCCACAACTGGGGCCTTTGCGAGAAACAATGCATTGAAAAAAAAATATGAATGCAACTTGGAGGAAAATCGTGTTAGCCGAAATTGGTTTTCACCCCTCCCTAGATAAGCTCCGCGGATCCCATATCACGGAATTTGAGATCATTTGAGTGTTTAGTTCGCCCTGCCAGACTGTTTAAAAAAACCGTTTTTCACTTAGAATTTTGAATTTTTTAAACGGTCCGGTAGAGCGAACTATACACTCAAATGGTCTCAGATTCCATGACATGTGATCCGAGGAGCTTCTCAAGAGATGAGTGAAAACCAATTTTGGCTAACACGATTATCCTCGAAGTTCCATTCATATTTTTTTTCGATGCACTGTTTCTCGCAAAGGCCCCAGTTGTGGACTGCAAGACTTTGATTTTTTAATAGTCTTTAATGGAGCTTTCAACGCCTATACTTCTTTTTTTGCTATCGTTCACACCCAAAATCTGCTATGGGCTCTTAGTCTATAATTTTAATTTTCAGTTTTCAAAAATCACCACTTAAATAGAAAAAATTCTCTTTCTACATTGACAACATTATTAAATCAATTAATTTTACAAAAAAAATCAAACTAACCTTTTGCTTCCACTCGTTGATCATATCGGCACTATCAGCGGGCATTTTATCAGTATAAACCATACACATGTAGCCGGATTCGCGCAAACATCTCTCAACCTCGAGTACTTCATCTCCTGAATTGCAAAGGATGACACATCGCTCCAACTGATAGGAACACTTATCCAAACATTTCATCACAACAGACATCTTTTCTGAGCTACTTTGCAATTTGATTGAAACTTTAGCCTTGGCATAGACTGCAGCTTCCAAATAGTCTCCAATGCACAACAGTGGTTGATTACCAATCCTTAGGAAATTAATAAATCGTCGAGTCCAAGTTTTTGAAGTGACCATTAGTTGAAATGGAATCTTATCATCTTCTAGAACCGGTGCAACTAGCTTATATAGAGTTTCATCAAATTCGGGATTCTCATTCATTATACTGTCCAGCCCATCGATAACCAAAGTCTGTACACGATGTATATTAAACAAGTTTTCCTTCTCGTTGGCCTCGAGCAAACGCTGAAGACACGGTGGTGTAATAACAAGCACCCCACACCCATTGTGGAGTTGGATTTTCACTTCTTCGATATTTCGAAAGCCATACGCTGGAACAATACTAACTTTAGGTGTTGTACTAGCTAATATGCGCCGACAATGCCGAGCAATACTCTCAACCTGAACCGACGATGGTGCAATTATAATAACAGCTGGCCCGTAAGTTTGAAGAATGCCTTTCGATTCTAGACGAAAACTCAACATGCTACAGATTGGAGGCAAATAACACCAAGTTTTACCAGTTCTAATCGTGTTGATGACACAAAAGCAATTTCCCCGTACCAAATGAGACCAGGCGTAGGCTTGAATACGATACATTTTCGTCAATCGCATGTGCTCCATTTCTTGATGGATTTCAGCTGAAAATAAGGCATTTTTCATGCATTCAATAGGTTTGACATTGTTTTTGCTGTGAGCCAACACAAGATGTTGAACGAAATTTGTCTTCAGGGAAGCTTCACCAGCCACTTCGGGTAAATTAAAGTTGGTTTGATAAGATTGAAGATACGAATTAGCTAAGCTACGAAGGTATTCTTTTTGACTCAATATTTTAGGAGAATGCATAACTGGTTCTGGTTTTTCCTTATCAACTGGCGTGGAACACGGAGATTGCAGAAGTGACATCATCGACGAGCTTTGTGATTGAGCAGATTGATTACCATTGCTCAGGATTGGTGATGCAGTTTTGGATTGAGGGATTTCAGTTTTTTTATCTTCACCATTTGAAATCTTCGTGTTCTTGATAGATTGTTCATTCGATTTGGCGGAGCAAATTGATAGATTTGACTTTGTTTGAGTTTTGATTTTGTCTAATGAATTTGATGATACCGATGATTCGGAAGCTTCGTAGCTATGATCGGCATCTTTTACAACATTTTGTTCGCATGATTCCTTCTTTTCTATAGGAGTTTCACATTTTTTAAAGGAAGACGACGAAATCGATGATGAATAACCATCGAGTTCTATGGAGTTCTGCTTTGACTTAGTGAAAAACTTTTCGATTGTATTAATGGTTGCCTTAGTTTTTGTATCTATTGATTCTTCACTTGTTGCATTACTGGTCTCGAGAAGTTTTTCCCTGGACGTATCTTTGATGGAATTCATTTCGTTCATTTCTTTTAAAAACGAATCCGACGAAGCAGATTTATCTAAAGTTTCAACATTCTGCGGCGAATTTGAATCAACTAATTTTGAGATTATGTCGAATTCTTTCAAAATATTTTCTTTCACAGTTGAGTCATTGAATAACAACATATCAGTCACATCTTTTGGCTTATCGGAATTAGTTTGATTATTTTCTTTTAAAAGTGAATTCGAAGAAGCAGTTTTGCCCAACGTTTTAGTATTTTGAGTAGGACTTAAATCAACCAATTTTGAGATAATGTTAAATTCTTCAAAATATATGTCTTTTTTCATAGTTGATTTCTCGTCATTGAATATCAACAAATCAGTCACAACTTCTGGGGTTATTGCCTGTGGACAATCAGAGTCATTGAGCGATGAATCTAAAAGATGTTTCTCGATGGTTTTCTTGGCTCGTGTTTGGTTTTTCTCGGACAAGTCTGAATTGTTTACCTCATTATTTTCACATGGCGAAGCAAAGCTGCTTTCGTTGAAAGATGAGTCTAGAAGTGTTCTTCCTTCTTTAATTTTTCTTGTTGCACAACTGGGATCAAAAAGAGATCCACCTCTCTTTGCAGGAGTTCTGTTCTCTTTTTCCTTTGCTGATGAAGTGGCTTCATCGGAATTCGAATCTAATAAATTTCTCTCGTCACTTTTCTTGCGTTCTTTCCGAGACCTAGTAAGCCGAAAAAAATCCTCCTCAATGTCTTCGGTGCGCCGAGAAATGTCATTACCGTTCATAGGTTGGTATTCTTGGGATGAATAATTCGAGTGAATGTGATCGTTGAGAGTTGATTTCTTTGTGTGCCAGTGATTGACTTCATCGCGGCGTTTTACTAGTTTTGTTACATTGAAGCCAGCTGGAACCATTGTCATATTCTTAAAAGGATCTTCATTTACCTGAGACAATGTTTATTATAAAATGTATTTTTCTGAACAAAAATATATTAGTTTTCACTTACAATTTTTCGAATTTCATCTGCGGTTTTTGGTGTGTCATGTGGCTTCGATTCTTCAGAAGTCAATGATACTGTAAATGTTTCATTAGGCTTTATATCAGAATTTGTGGCATATTGGCGGAAACCTTTTGACTGAAAATAGATTGTGTTCAATTTTGTTTCAGTTAAGATAATTATTATCATTTTTTTGTATATCACTTACAAAATCAAGTCTACTAAATTTTGCACTATGTAGAGGCATTTTGTATCCTCCTTGTTTTTTACTTTTTATTGCTGGTGTTGGCTCAGGTTGTATACCAATTGAACCAGATGCATCCAACTGGGATCGCTGCTGTAATATCTGCAATTAAAAAGGCATTTGAAAATTAATTTCGGACTAGTAGTTGTTTAATGGTTTTGTTTCAAAATATGTATGTATTTATGTATTGAGTCAATAAATGAAATGAAGGACATGTAAATAAACAAATTTCTTGTTCTATAATCGCTGATCATTACTTATAGACTGATATCCAACGACATAAAAAGTTAAGTCAATTGCGTAAAGTTGTAAGTAATATCAATAATAGCTTTTGAGGAGTTGGACTAATAACCGTTTGTCTGCCTACCTAAACATGTGTAAAATTTTACGTACATTTTTTACATCGATTTATTTCAATGCCTATTTGTCGGAGGGAAAAAGTGTGCATACAAGAAATATTTAGCTTGCAATTTTGAACAATTGTTGTCATAGCTCAAGCTCTCTGTTGTTTGTCCCTTAAAAAATAGAGAGCGGCAAAATTTTCAAAAAAAACACTCAGGTAAACAAGTGATTCTTGGAAACTTCCTGGATCTCTATCTTCTTAAGTATTCACTACAGAGAGATGAACCTATGACAACTATTGTTCAAAATTGCAAGCTTAATATTTCTTGTATGCACACTTTTTCCCTCCGACCAATAGGCATTGCAATAAATTAATGTAAATACATTTTTTCAAAGTTTACACCTGTTCGACACGTATTTAGGTAGGCAGACCAACCGCTAATGATTCAACACCTCAAGGCTATTATTGATATGACTTACAACATTACGCAAATGACTTGACTTTTTATGTCGTTGGCTCTTAGACTATTAATTCTTAAATTGCACACGGTTATAATAATAACAATTTCGTCAATCTTTTCGGCTTAAGCCAATTATACCTATCTCTGTGTTAGATTGATGTCTATATTATGCCTTTGACTTTAAAAAGAACTCAATTTAAGAGGTCTGAAAAATCATTAGAAGTAAAATAAAAATATGTATCTTAAAACTAACTATTTCATTTCGTATGTATCAAATAAGTGTGTATTGAAAAATATTAATACTTAGCTCAGTTTTTGTTATTGAAGTAGTTAACAGCTTCTGATACATCTATTTGGTTTCAAGTTATCTTTGATTTTCACCATTTAGCTGGTTGCACTTCGCCATTTAAAAATAAACGATTGCAGATAATCAGGAACTAAATAGTTTTTAATTTTATATGTGAACGTCATTGTACTTTTTTTCAGTCTTTGCTCAACATTCATCCAATTCAAAGCACTCAACAATAGAGCTGACTCATTTTTTTTCGTTGACAAGCATACAAACCGTTGAACAATAATTATAATTAAAATATAATACCATTATAAAGAACGATGATTATACTTTTTTGGGCTTCAGGTTAATTATTGATAATTCTAATTCTAGTTAACAATATTTGAAGTGAAGAACTTTCAAATTTTAAACCACGCTAAATTCTTTTTTCACACACACAATTTCCATCCATGCTTCTTAAAATCCAAGCTTGAATCAAGATATTTGAAACTGGAACACATTCAATACTGTTTCCATCCATACAATAAATACATACAGCTATTGGTTCAAAGACTCTTAACTTCATAAGCGTTTTTTATATTTAATTAAAAGCACTTGTTTGTGCTGCAAAGTTCTTCATTCAAACTTTTAAAATACATATGCAATTAAATATAAAAAGGTATAAAATAGTTCTTAAAATTGTATAAACAACTCGTTAAATAGATTAAATAGCCTATTGAATAGACCGGAAAATGAGGGGTATAAAGGAACAATTACGTGGAAGGGTTTTTATTTTTGAATATGTTTGTTTGCCCCATAAGCATGCTTAAAACCAAAAATGCTACTAGAGAGAAGAGAGAGAATAGTCACACTGGCCACTTTTCAATATTTTTGGTATAACTCGGAAACTAAGCCGAATTTGACAATTTCAACCTTTTTGTTCAAAATTGAATTTTCTGTTGAAATTAAAAGTTCAAAAAATTTTATAAAAAAACAGATTTCTAATTTCTTTAATAAAATGTGCATAACTTTTCAAACTTTACCATTTCTTATAATTTTTCGCAGTTTTGGTCCGGAAGTGCCTTTTTCGGTACAATATGGCAAATTTCACAGTCGTAAAAATGTTCGAAATCAAGATTTTGATATAATATGACATTAGGACTATAGAGAATATATCGTCCCCTGACTGCAAGAACTAGGTAACTCAATTTTCAATTTTTAAAATATCTCGACAAAAACGGTATTATTTAGTATTGTTTTCAAGATTTTTCGTCCAATTTTTTTCTATTCTAGACAAATATAAAATATTTCTGAAGTGTAAGAAACATACAAATTAAACTTTTCCTCGTTCTCTTGTAGTTAGGCATCTATGAACGTTGTTATCTCCAAAATTTATAAAATTGAGTTACCTAGTTCTTGCAATCAGGGGACGATATAAAAAGTATGTAAGTCCGCCATTTCGTTTTTCGCCTATTTTTAAATGCTTTCAGACCAACAGAATGAACGACTGGTCCGATTAATACAAGATTTGGTACTACGTTCTAGGAATATTAAATTTGTCATAAAGTTCCAAAAAAATAGGCTTTCGGGCAAAAACTGCGAAAACTGATAAGAAATGGTAAAGTTTGAATGGCTATAACTCTGTCAGTTTTCAAATAACATGGCTTTATTAACATGTCATATTAAGGCCTTAAAACTCTTCTTTACTTTGTTTATGTATGTCTTAAGCGTGTCTTTGATCCGGAAAAAAGTTATGCACTTATTAGAACAAAATTTAAAAATTATTGATTTTTCGATTTTTTTATTTTTTGTATGTTGGTTTTTGTTAATGTTTTTTTTTTTGCTTAAATTTTTTTATAAAATTTTCAAAACTATCCATTTCGATAGAAAATTTAATTTTGAACAAAAATGTATGAGTAAAATTGTCAAAATCGGCTTAGTTTCCGAGTTATACCAAAAATATTGAAAAGTGGCCAGTGTGACCATTCTCTCAGAAACGCATGGGTGAATTTAGTAGCATAATTGGTTTTAAGCCTTCTTATGGGCCAAACAAAAATATTCAATAACAAAAACCCTTGCACTTTATTGTTCCTTTTTAAAAGGTCTATTTAATTCAAGAGGCTAAAAGCTCAAAACATTTGATTACTTGGAAAAATATGAATAAGTACACATGCAAAACAAAATAAAAATCGTCTGAGTATTTATTAATAGTTTAAAAAAATTAAATTTTGGAAAAAAAGTTTTTTTTTTAATCCAAAATATATAATATATATGTATGGCAAGTACCGTTATTAACAGTTTTTAGTTATTTTTTTTACCAGAAAGTACGCTACATCTAAATAATACACTGATTCTTTTTATCAAAATCGTTATAGGAGTTTTTGAAATAAATAAGCTTTTCCTTAACGTTTGTATGGCAAGTACCGTTATTTTTGGAACTAAATAAATCAGTTTCCCCTCTAGGGAATTACAAAAAAACCTTAAGTTGAAAAATATTAAGAAAATCGCTTCAGTGGTTTAGGCTGCAGGTTGAGATACAGACAGAATTGTGCCATCCACTTTGTTCATTTTCTCTATCATCGTAATGTCTTTGATTATTATCTTGTTTTTTTGCACGTTAAAACTAATGTATCCTTCACACTTACATAATTTCTTTTGCTCGACGTTCCCAATTCCAGGGCGCAATATTATTTTGTTATATAAAGTTAGCTATCTTATTAAGAGTGTTCCGGACTGAAATGGTGATTTCATGAAAAAGATTGCGAAGCGTGTACTTATCCGATCAAAGTGATTAAGGTGTCTATGGACAGATAAACTTATTCTCTATGCCATAATTGGAAAAAAAATTTAATTTTGTGCTCTAGATTTTGGTAAAAGCCTCTAAGAAATCGAGAAAATGGCTAAAATGGCTGTTTATCAAAGCAAATGTAGCCTACACTATAGCATTTTTTGCAAAAAAATGTTTAATAACATGAAATTCCATATTTTTATTATGCCACTATTGGAGAACATTTTTAATTTTGTACCTAATAAAAATTTTAATAACGCAAAATAAAAATGCTTGTGAATTTTGAAAAAACGCATTTTTGACAGTCAATTTTTTATACCTAACGGTATTTTTTTGACATGTTTTTTTGCAGTGGATATAAATTCAATATATTTTTCATGATTTTCATTAATTATGTAATCATGATCATTTGATATTGAAATTTTTAATTCTTAAAATGCACTTTTTCGCAGGAAATTTATGTAAATTTAGAAGTTAAAATGAGTTACTTTTAAAACACATTTTTCTAGTACAATAATACGCCTACTAGTGACCAATTAGTAAAAATGCAAAATTTTATAAAACAAAGTATCTGATGAAAGTGAAAAAACGGTCTTATATATGCAACAAAAAAAGTTAGCAAATGACTGGTTTTGTTCAGTTCGGAACACTCTTAAGCATGGTCTTTTTGTGAAGTTTGGTCAAAATTCGGTAAAGGACAAACCGCAAAATCAATTTTAGTGCATTTCATGGTGTCCACTATTTTTCAAAATAAATTTCCGACATTCCCTGACCAATTTCAAAACTCTCCCTTACCAAAATATTAAACATTTTTTTTTTAAATATTTGTTCATTATGTATGCGATATTCTTTAAAAAAAGTATGACATCTAATTGGTCAACAATGATCAACTAGATTTAGAAATTGATAAGCCCTAGAAAAGTTTAAGTTTCTCAAGGACACCTCACTGGTTGGATACTCGAAAAAATATACCATCCGAAGAACTTAGGTTTCATGATAAAAGGTCACAATAATTTTTAACAGAGATGTCATCTAAACGAAATGTGAAAGAAAAAGATTTTTTTTTTAATTTGATTAAACAAAAATCCCTGACCGCTTCACGAATTCCCTGGCATTCCTTGACTTTCCCTGACCAAAATTGTGTTCCCTGACTATCTCCGACTTTCCAGTATAGCGGACACCATGCATTTTGTCAAATTATTAACAAATCTTTCTGCGAATGTCTACGAAGGTTTCTGTGAGGTTTGGTCAAAATTCGGTAAAGCGATAGCGTGGTTCTTTTTGATCCAGCATTAATTAACTTAACAAGTTTTTTTCTGTAATTATAGAAAATTATTTTCAGTTTTCAATCTATATCTTCTATACGTATAAATAAAATTGGAGTGTCTGTCGTTAATATTGAATATACGTATAAATAAAATTGGAGTGTCTGTCGTTAATATTGAAATAATTTCAAGTTTTTGGGCTTAGGTGGTTGTTTACTTGCTAAGAAACAGAACTGCATCATTTAAAAAAATTTTATCTGTCTGTCTGTTTGTCCGCAGTAAAATTCAAAAAAGCAGAATAGGTTATAATGGGACTTTACGTACATGTAGTGGACAACTTTGGGAGTAATTTGGGCTACTTTTAATTGTAAAAATGTGAACGGTATCCTTAAAATATAATAAAAAGATCGAAATTATGGGAAAATTATGTCGAAAAAAAAATGATTCAGGAAATTATTATAAACACAAGTAGAAATAATCAATTTTAAAAATGTCAGAAAATTAAATTAAAACAATAATTATATATTCTCAGTGGTGAAAATGTATTTACTATTAAATATTGTGAACGTAATCTTCGGATCTGTGAAAACTTCATGCCACCAATAAGGCAGCGAAACCACGGCTGTTTGACCACCACAATGTATTTTCAAGATGCAACAAAAAAATAGTTTATACCTACCTTACACTTTTTATTCGTTCAAACTATATTGTATCAACCTTGCAGCTTTATGACGGTCCTTAAACCACAATTATGCACTTTTAAAATGCAAAAGGCGCACAGTGGGGCCGAGATTTGGTATCGTGATATACTTTTCTCTCAGTATTTTTCAGAAGAAATTTGGCTGTAATAAAGATTTTGGGGTAATAAATAGCTTTCATCCGAAACAAGGTTCAACCGGAACATTGAAATTTTGAGCCCTAAAACTAATTTTATGTGTAAAAATGAATCCATATTTCCATTTGTCATGCTTTAACTCAAGAATTGCTTGACCTATTTGGTTTATTTTTTTTTTAAGATATTCTTTGGTATTGGGAGTGTTTGTGTGAAGTTTGGTTAAATTCGGTCTTGCGGTTTGCCAAAAAGGAGCGCAGTCTGGGTATGTACCTGCTTTGAAAAGAAACCAATTAATCATGAAATTTGGTTCTAACAATAAAATTAAAAAAATACAGTCGAATCTCAGTTATCCGGAATTCGATTAATAGAGGACACATAATTAAAATTTTGATTTGTTAATTTGTTCTGGAAATTTTTGTCTACCCGGGCGGAGCCGGGGTGGGTCAGCTAGTCTATAATATATATAGGCTTAAATAAATTTTGTGGTACCATTTTTTTAAAAAGTATGGGACCGATTTGGGTAAATAATATGTGGTTGGAAAGCTATAGTCGCCGGGGATGTGTGAATCACAAAATTAAACACTACACATTTTGGCTAAGTACCATTTTATACTGCGGCTCACTGTGCACATTTAAAAAATTAAATTTAAAAAATTCAAAAATTGTTTTTTGCTTCAATTTTAAAATATTTTATCGCTAGCTTTCATTTTTTTTATTGGTGTCGAATTTTGACACGAGGTGGGGACGAAACTAGTTTAATTTAAACTGCTTTAATTAAAATTAGTTTGTAATCTGCGGACATTAACTCGGGTCGTGACTTATGCCCCTTAAATCTCAAATAAAACAGTATTTAAGAGCGATTAAAGATGAAAAATATGATAAATAAAATGCACGACTGGGTCGCACGTACTTGCTCTTATGCTCAAGGCACTGCGAGTTTAAGAAAATTGTATATACAAACATGGAAATTATGAGAGAAAAATGTAGAGAAGCATGAAATACGACATTTAAATTAGCTAAACAACTCTTTTGACAGTTTGAGGTGAAAAAAAGTATGCCATCTTAATTCATGATGGAATATGATTGTATGGGAAAAAAAATTTAATATCGTTGGAGCGGTTTTTTTTTTAAATTAATTTTTTATATATAAAATTCTTAAAACATTTTTAAGAACAAATTTTGGTATGCAGATTTAAACTACATATATATTTATGTGTATATAAAAACAAAATTAAAAAAAAAATTGTCAACCCGTTTTTGAGATATCGAATTTTCAAAAAAAAGTTTGAAACTTTTTTTAAAAATCCAAAAACTTTTTTTTTTGAAAATTTTGATATGCAATATTATTTAATCTTATCTGAAATTTGTATGTATATAAAAAAATGCATTTAAATCCGTTAAGCTGATAACGAGAAAACTCAAAATAAAAAAATACGTTTTATGACAGGTACTACTAATAGTTGCTATGTGTAAAATTTAATAATTTTTGATGGTAGATCGTACTAATTTTAGTATATGAAAAAAGTTTAATCAAAATCGTAGGAGTCGTTTTTAAGCAAAAAAATATTTTCCTTTGCGGTTTTTTCACTTTTGTATGGAAGGTACCGTTATTTTTTCATAAATGTAAAATTTTTTCTAAAAATATTTTAGAGAGTACTAAAAAAGTCTTAAATATCGAGTTTCAAAAAAATCTATGATGCCGTTTTCGAAATATTTGATTTTCCAAAAAAAATTTTGAAATATTTTTTAAAAATCCAAAAAATATTTTTTCAAAAATGTTGGTACACAAAACTATTAACATTTTTTGGAAGCTTCTGTATAAAAAAAAATAATTGAAATCGGTCTACCATTTTGAAGAAAATCAAAAATTAAAAAAATGGTTCCTTTGGACGTACCATTAATAAACATTTTTGAAAAATGGTTTTCCACCCAAAGAAAGCCTTAACTAAAATAAATTTATTGATTTTTTTTTAAGAAAAGTTGTCGAGCCGTTTTTGAGAAAAATACGATTATGTAAATTTGCCAAAAAAAAATGTATGAGGCTGTGTATGTTTGCATACACAGCCTCATATATAGGGCCCTACACACGATCAATTTTCATTGACAATAATTATTGAAGACATTTTCTGCACAACAAAACTTGATGCAAAATTGCAACTACACTTGAAATAAAAATCGACAATAGTTTTACGAAAATTGTATGAATTCAAGAGTGCTGCATTGGGTGTGTCAGCAAATAAAAAAGAAGGAATAACAAAATTGGGTAGTTAAGAAGTTGTCTATATTAGGGCCTTTTTGCGGTTCGCGAATCGAACCTTCGCTTGAAGACGAACGGTTTGGCGAATGTTGTGTACGTTCATATTAGGGTTCATAAAATTCATCGGTGTCACAGGAAAAATTCATTATAATCAGTTTTTTTTTGCGACAAATGTCAAGTTTTCTCTTAAGTTTAGTTTAGTTATAGATACTTTATTTACTTCCCAAAAAACATTTATATATACAATAATTTTTTTATCATAAGTTCAATATGGCTTGGCCTAAGGCCGTCTACCAGAAAGACATTATAACTACTTAGTATATTTTGAATCTTTTAGAAATTATATTTAATTTTAAAAGTCGCCTTCGATTATTCGGTTTCTATAATTCAGTGCCATCGTTGTGTATTTATACAGCTTCTCCCAACCAAGACTTCCATTTAAAATACATAAAACTTCACTCCTGTTCATTATGGCTTTGCCGAAGAATCTTACACGAAACTCTCTTAGAATCGGGCATCTGGCAATAAAGTGGTAAACATCTTCTCTTTCCTTGAGGTTGCAAATATCACACAAAATAGGTAGGTCCGGACGATGTGGAATGTAGTTGAGGTTGATCATTTCCCCTCTAACTTTAAATATCACACTAATCATTTCAAGCGGCAATCGATTTAAGAAGTATGAGCTTCCTTGAAGGTTGTAGTCGAGCTGGCTGTATATCATCCTATACTGAGAAGATTGAGCTTCTAAGATATATCCACTGTAAGCTGAGCGAGCTACACCCTCCAGTAAGTTTTCAAATAAGTTTCTTAAAGTAGCGGGTCCGACATCTGGTTGAATCTGAAAACTTTCTCCATACTCATCCCCTATATCTTCCCATTTTTTGACGAGGTTGCCTCTCAAAGCGATTATTGACTTGAGGACCAAATTGGGCAGTCTTCTTTCATCCATCTCCAGCAGCTTCAATATATATTCAAAATGTAGTTTTAGCGTATTTAAGAATAACGGTGGCATAGCAGTTTCTAGGTGAACCATGTAATTTGGAGTACAGGCCGGCAACAGAAAAATTCGTTTAAGAAAGTATCTTTGAAACTTTTCAACAACATCAAATTGCCAGAAGCCCCATACTTGAGCACCATACAGCATGATGGCGGAAGCAGTGGCACGAAATACCTGGATCTTTGCGCTATGGTCCACAAATCTACTCTCTATGCAACGCCCCCAGACTGAAGACAAAGCTCTCTTTGCCTCGGATAATTTAGTCTCAAAGTGTTTTTTGAAGTTAAGGTTTGGACAGATCAAGATGCCGAGATACTTATACCTTTAGAAAACGTTCGCCTTTATCGTCTATGTCGAACTGTAATTCTTGGTGATTTTGAACAAAATCGCATGTTTAGCTTTTCAAATGTCGACCGTGCGAGTTGAGTCGAACGTTCGACTCGGCGAATCGCAAGTCAAAAAGGTATCTATCATATTTTACTTTCTTTTTGTTTTGAAAGGTTATATGTACATAGAGGATGGACTAGAAGTTGGCTGTACTGCTATTTCAAAATTAATTTCATACATTATGTCAAATAGGGAAGAAATACAGATTCAAACTACAATTTGAAATACTTTTTATGTTGGAAACATTTATTGTGTGTGATTTCGAGAAGCACTGGCTGAATATTTGCAAAATTTAACTTTTTAAAGGAGAAAAGAAAATGGAGTTAAAATAAAAAAATTGTATCTAATTTTTAAATTTCTTTGTGTCCGTATAAGCTGTCCTTCAAACAAGCTCGAATGGCTGGACGTATTTATTACATTTCAGACTTTTTGTGGTAGTGACCTTAGAGCAAGCTGCAATCACAAGCTCATCACGAGTGTATGTTAGTGGTTAGTAGAATTAAGCAAACTAAAACAAGCACAAATATTAAAAACAAAAATTAACTAAACCACTGTTTACTATACCAAAAAATTATAAAATAAATTGATCTTAACTCTATTTAGACTTATAACCACATAAACACTGTCCTGAAAATTTGTTATTTTGAATTCTTAATAGCTATGAAAATACTTGCAACGCAAATCGATTTGGAACAATCAATAAATAAAATATTAAAAATCGAAATAAACGAATCAATAGAACTGATTTTTTTTATTATTTCGTCAAGAACGATGAACAACACAAAATATCTTCTTGCGTTAATTGCAAAATATTTAACAACTATACCTTGTTCCTTTTGTTTATCAAACTCTGAGCATGCACTGAAATTTTAGATCCTGTTTGTGATCTGGACTCCGTTTTATCATCCAAGGTATGCATATCAGTTTGTGTATTACTTGTCTCCAATATATTTTCAATTTGTTGGCAATAAGCTTCTTTAATCTGAGAATATGTAGATATAAGACACATTTTGTTTACCTTATTAATTCAATGATATTTGTTTACCTTCATTAGTTGTTGTTTTCTTTTTGAAATTGTTGATGATGCGTGACTACCGTTATCGCTATTATGGGAACTGTTATTGGCACTCAAACATTCTGCAGCTTGAGGTTGAGGTTGTAACGTCTTTAAATTTTTCTAAAAATAAATAGAAACAAAAAATATCAATAGGTACATTCTTCGATGGATTTAATATAGGTTATCTATACAATCTTGCATTTTTCAAGAAATTCATCTGTTCCAGTCTCACTTTGGGCTTTCATATTGAGTTGATCCATTTGTTTTTGAAGAAGAATTTCGTTTTCCTGAGCCTCCAATGTTTTTGAATGCTGTTATAAGGACACATGCAAAATTTACTTTTGAATTATAAAATATATATGTATGTACATTAGGGTGGTCCTTATATTGGGTTTTTTTGAAAATCCAATTTGGATAGGCATAAAATGACTCTAAATAGAGAAAACAAAATCTCCTAATTTTTTCAGATTTTTATTTCACCCCCCTGGTCTCCCTTTTTCCACTTGAAGGTACAAATAATGGAGTTAGGGTGATTCTTATAACACGTGAAATAAAAATCAGAAATTATAGATTAGATTGAGACGAAAAAAAAATCGTATTGAAGGGGGGGTCTATTTCCCCCCGTTCAGGCAGGAGGGGTCATTTTCTAAAAATTTGCCCCAAAATAGAAAAAAATTATTAAAAAACAACGGGACCACGTACAAGGGCATGCTATAGCTTTTTTTAAAGCCATGAATCCAGTCTTTAATATGTTTCTTAAATCAAGTTTTTATTATAAATAGTTTCTGAAAAAAAATAATTTTCAAACGTACAACATTATTATTTTTGTTTTTATTTTTAAGTTTGGAAATTATTTTTTCAAAAACTATTTTGCAATAAAAACTTGATTTAAAAAACATATTAGAGACTGGATTCATGGCTTTAAAAAAAGCTATAGCATGCCTTTGTACGTGGTCCCGTTGTTTTTTAATAATTTTTTTCTATTTTGGGGCAAATTTTTAGAAAATGACCCCTCCTGTCTGAACGGGGGGAATTAGACCCCCCCTTCAGTACGATTTTTTTTTCGTCTCAATCTAATCTATAATTTCTGATTTTTTTTTCACGTGTTATAAGAATCACCCTAACTCCATTATTTGTACCTTCAAGTGGAAAAAGGGAGACCAGGGGGGTGAAATAAAAATCCGAAAAAATTAGGGAAATTGTTTTTCAATGTTTTGAATCGAATGAAGGCTATCCAAGACAATGTCCAATTTAAGGACCACCCTAATGTACATAGGTA
This sequence comes from Dasysyrphus tricinctus, assembly GCA_963921185.1. Lineage (NCBI taxonomy): Eukaryota > Metazoa > Arthropoda > Insecta > Diptera > Syrphidae > Dasysyrphus > Dasysyrphus tricinctus. Next base: position 23,090,074 of record OY992532.1, on the reverse strand, counting down.
TTAACTAAAAATTATAAACAGTTGGGGAATAATACCATTAGTTTTTTGTTAATTATAGCTGTTTTGTTTGGCCTCCAACATTAGTTTTTTGTATTAATAATGTAAAGGAATTATAATACTTACTGCTTTCTTTAGCTCCAATAACATTTTAATCCTGGCCGATTTACCGCTAAGCACACTATTTGATTGGCTTTTCTCATCCTTGTCAAGTTTTTTTTCTTGATTCCTAGCAAATGTCCCTGGCTCTGGCATAGGAGGGAGTGACTTGCCTTCATACATCTTTCTCCTGTTCTCGTGAACCTTTCCAGCTAATTTCATAACCGTCTCTTCATCATCAACTGGCTGTGCATCGTTCTTAACGCTTACAGAATCATCGAACTCAATATCTGTTGCATCAAAGGCAGGTTTGACTGGAAATGTTAGCTCGACATTGCCTTCATTTTTATCATTGATATTCTGATTGCGCTCGCACCAATCCATGACCTTTTGTTTTGAAAAGAGATCGCACGAAGACTCCGACATCGAACCAGACAAATCAAACTTTCCCATTTCGATGTTCAATGAGTTAAGTTTGTTTTCGATTATCTTGATGTCCCTACTGTTCGTCTCCCAGCAGGGAATTCGGTTTGTCTTCATGTTTGTCAATTTGTCGCGGAAGTCCCCCTCACACTTTATAGCATGATTCAATTTGACCAAATAGTCACTGACAAAGAAAGTCGATCCCTTATGCGTTATCACTTTCATATCGCCAAAGTGCTGCTTTTCAGGGCGATCGACTTGGAATGATTCAATGAATGATATCGAAGCTGCGTCGTTCAGTAGCTTCTCGAGCATCTCAACACACCGCTGCGACCAGGATGGTTTGGCTACGATCTGGCTGGTGGTTGTAACAAAATCAAAATCCAGTTCAGCTGGAATCACGTTCGCAATACCACCAATGCAAATGTGGCCGCTTTGTCTGTGATGCGATTCGGGCATTTGTCGAATGTACGAGACTTTGGTTTGGAATGGGAATCCATAGTCCAGAGCCCACACAATGTACTCGTCTGGGGCCTTGTTAAATTTGACGATATCCATAACACGAGCTCGTATGAATTTGTTCCACGAGACAAATGCAATGCCCACAATTTCTCCAACATGTGGTTGGTGCGCTCGAAGAGCGGCACTCTGCTTGGCCGTATATAAGAGCTGAACGGAATCTTCAATGCGTTTTGATTCGATAAAGTCTGGATTTTGGCCATCGACTTTGTGGTACCAAAATAATTGAGGATTTATAAAATGAGTTATCGAAATGAACTCTTCTTTGTCCATTTTTATTTTTTTCTTTGGACGTCTAAACGTTTAAGATATATGGAATAATAGCTTTTAAAGCTATACAATTGATATTATTTTGATTAATAAATAAGTATTTCTTCGCCACTTACCGTAGTTGCTTGGTGCTTCCGATCCAAAAATGTGAAAAATCAAAAATGCTTTGCTGTTGAATTTTTTACCGGTGCAAATTTGCTGTATAAAAATTATCGAATACTGAAAATTGAAGGGAAATCAAAACAAATGCAAAAGCAAGTGGGAACCTACTGGGGAATGCGATGGCGTGTGCGTTGGCGTGCAGCGTACAAAATTTATAAGTGATACCAGACAATTTATATATATTTTTGTAGAGAATTTGTTTTGTCGGTAGTTACACTGAACGATTTCTCAAAAGCCGGTGTATCTGTTCGCTGGTAAATGGAATGAAAAGTGGAGGGATAACTTTAAAGTATATAAAAACATACACACATTACATACATCCTGGTACGCAGATCGGTCAGAGACACTCTTTGAAAGTATAAAGGCCTAACTACATTCATTTCACTTTTGTACAAAAGTGCAAAAGTGAAAAATACAAATATATGCTAGCGACACCTTCCTGCGAAAAAGAGCATGAAATTTGAGTTGAGCTGAATGCATTCAAACACGGAATAGGCTAGTTCAGTAACTATTATCGATGTGAGGGACATCTATGGGTCAGTTTCTTAACTGTTTATTTAGATGTAGTTGTGTTTCACTTTTCTGCAAAAGTTAAAGTTAGGAACGCTCTAACTTTTACTTTTGTAAAACTTGAGATAAAAGATAGGATTGAGTAGTTTATTGAAAAAAGACAAAAACTTTTTTCACTTTTGTACAAAAGTGAATTGAATGTAGTTAGGCCTTATCTGCAAATACAGTCAAATGTTGTTCAAATCCCCTGTTTTTAATAAAATTTAATTTTATGTTAAATTCCTTACACCAAAAAAATCGAATCTGTTTAGAAAAAAATCGATTTGTTTAGAAGAAAAGATCAATTTTTCTAAACAAATCGTTTTTAGCAAGATTTACACAGACTTTCACACACACTAGTAAGATTTCCCATTTCTCTAGAGTTGAAAGTTTTGTTCTGCGGTGTTTTACAAATACTCAAAAGTGTTTCTCGTTCGTTTAAATAAATTAAAAACAAATATATCTCTTAAAAGTTTTTAATTCATCAAATGGCAGTGCATAATTAATGAGAAGTGATAAAAATATCAATGAACTTCGATTTCAAGTGTCCAAAGTCGATTGATGTTATGAAGCGCGCGCTCGCCGACGTGTTCCTCATTTGATGTGTTTTTTGATGGATTTTGGATTTATTTTTTAACTTTAATGGACGCACAACAATTTTTGTCTATTTCTGCTACTATTCCCGGAAATATATTTGTTTTTAATCGTATTAAATGACGCGTAAAGGCCTAACTACATTCATTTCACTTTTGTACAAAAGTGCAAAAGTGAAAATACAAATATATGCTGGCGACACCTTCCTGCGAAAAAGAGTATAAAACTTTAGTTGGGCTGAATGCATTCAAACACGGAAAAGGCTAGTTCAGCAACTATTATCGATGTGAGTGACATCTATGAATCATTTTTTTAACTGTTTATTCAGATGTAGTTGTGTTTCACTTTTCTGCAAAAGTCCATTAATTTGTTTACTTTTTGCCTCAAAATGTATGTCAATGGCCAACACACACAATCACATAAAAAAATTGATTTTTTTTACAAATTCTTTTCAACCCAAAAAAGAAATCGATCTCCAATTGTTGAAAGGAATTCGACATTAATTCACTATATTTTGTCATGTTGTCAAAATCAATAAAGAAGCCATTCACAGCTACGGGGAACCCCATTTTTCCTCAATTTATTGCCTTGACGATGGAAATCAATAATTGCCTCTCATCTTCTACGCAATATTACCATTATTGCCATTGACAAAGCGTAATGGAACCACTCGGGTAAAACCCTTTCAAAACTATGCCATTCCAACCAAAATTAAATCCGAAATCTCAGTTGAAAATTTTTGATGGATCAAGATGTCATTGAAATTTCAATGAAAACTCTAGATTTAAACGAAATCTTAATGAAATACCACTCCACCACCTCGAGATCTCCAGTGCCGAGATTCAGCTATTTCAGCTAGTGAGGTGAGATGACTCTCCTAACTCGCCGACTCATCTCACTTCACTCGCAAAAGTGATTCAGCTATTTAAGTGAAATGAGTAAGTTCGAATTTAGATTCGAACATGATGAGACAAATAATAAATATAATAGAGCCAAATTCAACCTCCTTGTCACACTCGTACGTTTGATTGTTTCACATCACCACTTATGGACGCAAAATGAAATAACAAATACAACAAAATAAACATTGAAATATTAAAAATGGAGTATCTTTTGAATCAATTATTGTTTTTGTCGTAATTAAAGTTGAATGTGAGTTTTCCACCCTTGAGAAATATAATTCTATTAAACAAACATATGTGCATATGATAATAAAATAAGATTTTACAATCAATAAAAGGGTAGTTGTTTTTATCTACATTGTTGTTTTTTTATTTTATTTCCTATCCATGAATAGGAATTCTTGAGAAAAGCACACATACCTTTCCAAAACTGGAAATTTACCAACACATACACCAAGTCACTGCGGAAATATCTGGCGAGTAATCTGACATTTCATTTCACTCGCTCATTCACTCACTTTTGCTAACTGAATCGATTTTCGACGAAAAGTGACTCATCTCACTCACTCCCTGTGCTTTCGAATTAGCTGAATCTCGGCACAGATTTTTCAGCTGAAATCTCAGATTTCGGTTTGGTGGTAATGCTATGTTCCCACCAAAATGAAATCCGAGATTTCGGTTGAAAACTTTTGATTTTTTGAGCCGCTGGAATAAGGATTCATAGAAATTTCAACGAAATCTCAATAAAAACTCGGGATTTCATCGAAATCTCAATGAAATTCTGCTCCAACAATTTGAAATATTAAAATTTTCTAGCTGAAATCTCGGATTTCGTTTTGGTGGGAACATAGCATAACATAGTATAAGTTTTCGGTGAAGTATATAGACTCTCCCAAACCAACACGAAATCATGATAAAATATGAACAATGCGAACAACAACAAAAAACCTTCTTTGCGAATTTTGTTTAGTTATTTCAAATTAATCAAATGAAATAAAATGATTATTTTTCTTTGACATTAGGGGTTGCACGATCTGGTGCTACAAGCCTAGTAAAATTGTAAAATTTTATTTTTTTACAATCGATCGTGAACGCACTTCTTTTATATATAGTTACACTGTAGCAAACTCACAAAATTTCACAAACAAAAATATCAGCTGACAAAAAGAATGACATCACATTAATTTGGCGAACTATCAAATACACAAGCGCAAACTTTACTATGGTGTATTTTTCTTTTACAATTGGCGAATGGAGTCACGGCACCTAGCAGTCAGCGCATGTAGCTTACTTGTGAGATAGATTTTTTTTCGATTTGACGTTCAATGTATTTCCCATAAGAGAAATGCAAAAACGAGTGTGATTAATTTTAATTTTTCTAATTACTTTTATATGAATGGATATGCCTTTTATAATTGCAATGGATTAATAAAATATGAAAATTAATAAATCAAGTGGAATATACATCAAAAAAGTAAATGATATGTGTTAAAGTGGTCATTGAAAAATGTAAACAAAGCCTTTGAAATGACATTATGAAACCATTTTGTTTTTTTTTTAAGCAGCATTATTTTTGTTTCACTTCGTGTTCGTCTTACTACATCTGCCAAGAAAAGAGAATTTACTTCTGTAAAAATAAGAAAACATTAACAAACAACATTAAAAATTCATTCAGAACAGTAAGTAATTATTATCTCAATATTTTTTTAAACAATGTAAGAATAAAGCAATTCGTTGTAGATTTCCCAAGTTGGAGGCTTCATCTCAGCAATTGCAAAAGACTTTATTAAAAACAAAAATGTAAGTGTGTACCTAAGTTCTCCATTGTTGTAACTTTTTTTATAAGAAAAAACTAATTAATAACTATTTATGTCCATAGGTCTAGTGATATCCAGGCTACCCAATTAAAACCAAATTCGCACATCTGTGGCGTCCCACAATGCTCTGTCCGAAGAAAAGAAGGTATTTCAATGCACAAAATACCGAAAAAAATTCTGACAAATCGTAAGGCGATTTTAATGTGGAAGGTTCTCCTTAAAATGGGAAAACCTTTTCCAAAACACTTCGTTATATGTTCAAGGCACTTTAAGGAGGAACATTTATTGCGTTCGAACAACAGCTTACGAACAAAAAGAAGCTATGGTCGACTGCTGGATACTGCATATCCATCGCTTAATTTGCCCAAGGTTTCATGGAGCATTCGGAAAGCGACAGAAATAAAAGCCAGACAACAAAGAATGAGGAACAGACGGACAAAACTGTCTCTGTAAGTATGGTTGCTATTTCTTTCTTTTTACCCTCTTGAAATTCTTTTAAGTGTTGGGTGCAAAACGCTGTAATTTCAAAACTACTGGCTTGATTTTGATGATTGAAACGTATTTGAGTTTCACTTGAAGTATACTAAGTAGAATTACAAACCGATTTCAATATGAACAAAAATTTCGAAAAATTTTCATACAAAAGTACTTTCATCATTATTTTCAATTTTAAAGAAAATGATGAAACGGGTTCCATATGCAAATTTTTCGAAATCTTTACTTTTATTGGAATTTTTTTTTAAACTAGTGGAAATACTTTAACTTAAACTCAAAAACAGCTCGATCGTCAAAATCGAGCCAGTAGTTTTGAAATGACAATGCTTTGTATGTTACACTTTCAAGAATATCCTATGATTTTTCTTAAATTTCTTGTAACTGTTACATACAAAATCTTATCATTTCAAAACTACTGGCTCGATTTTGATGATTGAAACGTTTTTGAGTTTCAATTGAAGTACACTAAGTAGTATTACAAACCGTTTTCAATATGAACAAAAATTTCGAAAAATTTTCATACAAAAGTACTTTCATCATTATTTTCAATTTTAAAGAAAATGATGAAACGGGTTCCATATGCAAATTTTTCGAAATCTTTACTTTTATTGGAATTTTTTTTTTAAACTAGTGGAAATACTTTAACTTAAACTCAAAAACAGCTCGATCGTCAAAATCGAGCCAGTAGTTTTGAAATGACAATGCTTTGTATGTTACACTTTCAAGAATATCCTATGATTTTTCTTAAATTTCTTGTAACTGTTACATACAAAATCCTATCATTTCAAAACTACTGGCTCGATTTTGATGATTGAAACGTTTTTGAGTTTCAATTGAAGTACACTAAGTAGTATTACAAACCGTTTTCAATATGAACAAAAATTTCGAAAAATTTTCATACAAAAGTACTTTCATCATTATTTTCAATTTTAAAGAAAATGATGAAACGGGTTCCATATGCAAATTTTTCGAAATCTTTACTTTTATTGGAATTTTTTTTTTAAACTAGTGGAAATACTTTAACTTAAACTCAAAAACAGCTCGATCGTCAAAATCGAGCCAGTAGTTTTGAAATGACAATGCTTTGTATGTTACACTTTCAAGAATATCCTATGATTTTTCTTAAATTTCTTGTAACTGTTACATACAAAATCCTATCATTTCAAAACTACTGGCTCGATTTTGATGATTGAAACGTTTTTGAGTTTCAATTGAAGTACACTAAGTAGTATTACAAACCGTTTTCAATATGAACAAAAATTTCGAAAAATTTTCATACAAAAGTACTTTCATCATTATTTTCAATTTTAAAGAAAATGATGAAACGGGTTCCATATGCAAATTTTTCGAAATCTTTACTTTTATTGGAATTTTTTTTTTAAACTAGTGGAAATACTTTAACTTAAACTCAAAAACAGCTCGATCGTCAAAATCGAGCCAGTAGTTTTGAAATGACAATGCTTTGTATGTTACACTTTCAAGAATATCCTATGATTTTTCTTAAATTTCTTGTAACTGTTACATACAAAATCCTATCATTTCAAAACTACTGGCTCGATTTTGATGATTGAAACGTTTTTGAGTTTCAATTGAAGTACACTAAGTAGTATTACAAACCGTTTTCAATATGAACAAAAATTTCGAAAAATTTTCATACAAAAGTACTTTCATCATTATTTTCAATTTTAAAGAAAATGATGAAACGGGTTCCATATGCAAATTTTTCGAAATCTTTACTTTTATTGGAATTTTTTTTTTAAACTAGTGGAAATACTTTAACTTAAACTCAAAAACAGCTCGATCGTCAAAATCGAGCCAGTAGTTTTGAAATGACAATGCTTTGTATGTTACACTTTCAAGAATATCCTATGATTTTTCTTAAATTTCTTGTAACTGTTACATACAAAATCCTATCATTTCAAAACTACTGGCTCGATTTTGATGATTGAAACGTTTTTGAGTTTCAATTGAAGTACACTAAGTAGTATTACAAACCGTTTTCAATATGAACAAAAATTTCGAAAAATTTTCATACAAAAGTACTTTCATCATTATTTTCAATTTTAAAGAAAATGATGAAACGGGTTCCATATGCAAATTTTTCGAAATCTTTACTTTTATTGGAATTTTTTTTTTAAACTAGTGGAAATACTTTAACTTAAACTCAAAAACAGCTCGATCGTCAAAATCGAGCCAGTAGTTTTGAAATGACAATGCTTTGTATGTTACACTTTCAAGAATATCCTATGATTTTTCTTAAATTTCTTGTAACTGTTACATACAAAATCCTATCATTTCAAAACTACTGGCTCGATTTTGATGATTGAAACGTTTTTGAGTTTCAATTGAAGTACACTAAGTAGTATTACAAACCGTTTTCAATATGAACAAAAATTTCGAAAAATTTTCATACAAAAGTACTTTCATCATTATTTTCAATTTTAAAGAAAATGATGAAACGGGTTCCATATGCAAATTTTTCGAAATCTTTACTTTTATTGGAATTTTTTTTTTAAACTAGTGGAAATACTTTAACTTAAACTCAAAAACGTTGTTAAGTACCTATAATTTTAGTTTTAAGTTTTAAGCTCAATACACTGAAAGTCGTATGTTTAAATGACTTGTAGCTTTTAAGCAAATTAAAAATTACAATAACGGAAGCTTCAATTTGTTGTTGAAAATATTCACTAAACATCATTTAAGCATAGTAAAATAATGGATTTCTCCGTTATATTATGCACAACCCAGTCGTTTATTTTATTTCTATTACTAAGTAGCAAATCACTTTCCATTTTCTAGTCAAAATCCTAACAGCCATGAACAATTCACTCCAATTTTCAACGATATTGAAAATTCTATTTTGTCAACCGATGTTTTGAAGCAGTACACATCAACAGCAACCCAAAGCACAGTTAACCAAGTAGATAAATGTACTCAGGTTGGCGAAAAAGAGGACATACGGTTCAATTATCTTCCGTTCCAAATATATCCTGACGATAAATTAAACACTATGACTGGCATTCCAAGTAATGAATTTCTTGAGACATTGATTAAGCTTTGTTTAATTATTCGGCCATCAGAAAACACAAATGTGAAAGGTTTTTCAATTAAGCATAAAATAATTCTTACGATGTACAGAATTAAAAATAATGCCACAAACGCTCACATTGCAGCCCTCTTCCACATCAGCATAAAAACATCCAAGAATTATTTTACGGATTGCGTTCAATTGCTTTCAAAGGCTTTAAAATCTTTTATATACTGGCCCTCAGGTGAAGAATACACTAGAAGCTTACCGGAATGCTTTCAAAAGTTTCCTAACGTTGTCACCGTGCTTGATTGCACAGAGATAAAAACTGTGCAATTTCGATGTCTGACATGCAAATGTTGTACCTACTCCCACTACAAAGGCACCCACACCGTCAAAATATTAATTGGAATAACTCCGTCAGGACTTGTAAATTTCATAAGTCCTTCAGTATCCGGGAGAACGTCCGACAAAGCTATTTTTAACTTAACCGGGTTGATAAAGTTTTTGAAGCCAGGAGATGCAGTAATGGTGGATAAAGGCTTTATGATTGCAAATGAACTTTTACAAGCTGGAATAGAAATGATTCGTCCACAATTTATGAACCCTGACAGAGAAAAACAGGATGTAGAAAAAGATCGACTTATTGCAGCTGCCAGAGTTCATGTAGAAAGACGTTTTGCAAGAATTAAGCAGTTCAAAATGTTATCAGAAAAAGTCTCACAGTCAATGCTTCCATATTTTGACGAAATCATGACGGTTGTGTGTGCCATCTCAAATTTAACTCATCCAATTCTGAGTGATGAAAAATTTTGAAAAAGTTCCGAGAAAGTTCCAAACAATTTTTCTTGAAAACAGTAAGGTAATTTTTATTTGATTTAGAAAGAAGAGTATTTTAACCAAATGCATTTCAAAAATTTTCAGATTTTCAAAACTACTCAAATAATCAACTAACCATGAAGAATTCCAATATAAAATTGACTCCATGGGCGACAAAGAATGTCCTCACAACAAATATATAAGAGCCCAATAGGTATGTGTAATAATTTAATTTATGCAATAAGTTGTATCTTATAAAAGCTATTCTTTTTATATCTATTAGGATTCGTGTCTTAGTATGCCAGCTCCACTGGATGTGAACTATTCTCGGACTATGGACATGCCTTGAAAAAAGCCAATGAAGCCACAAAAATCCATGTCCAAGCAATGACATAATCCATTCAAATCATTCTGCTGATTGGATTATGGTTTGAATGTTGGGCATCGTTCATGTCCAGTGGAGCAAGCATATAATGCATTTGAGCTTTTTAATTATGAATATTGTTTTTGCTTATCAATTTATTAAACATATTTTACGAGTAATTACAATTCAATGTTTAAATAATGACTAATTGTCTCTTTTCAAACATTGCAACACCAACGACTCTATTGACACTTATAATAATTGAAACAAAAGCGGTTCTTAATTCTCCTAAACATTTAGGTAACAAACAAAATAAACGATAAAAACGAAAACTTTTGAGTAATCTCTTTTTCTCTTTTGTTTCTAGATATAAAATAAATACCGATTCCGATCTGGCATAAATGACCAACACCATTTGTGGATAGACTTAGTGTAAGATATTGCATAATGTTTTCATATTAATGAAGGAAAAAACTTATAGAAATATATATGTATAGGTTAATCAATCAATTTTCAAATTTTAATTTGTCTATTTCTTACTACATAGTAATTTATATACAACAAAATAAATATTATAATAATAAATAAAATAATGTGAAGAATGTAAACTAAGATTCATGGGTTTTTTTAGATTAAGATTATTTTTTCATGAATGATTTGCAAAATCCGTTAACTGACCACTACCTGGGAGTGCTATCATATAGTTTTAGCAAGGAACGTCTGCTGTTGGAAAAGTTCAATATGTTTCTCCTATTTTGTCATAAGTATTAGCAATGAATTTTAATATGCGTGAAAATGGAAACAATTTAACTTTCGGAAATGTTTTCTGAATTCAAAATAGAGATAATGATATGTTCCCACGAAAATGAAATTATAAGATTTCGGTTGAAAAAGTTTCAAATTTTAAATTGATGGAACGAGTTTTCATAAAAATGAAAATTCTAGATTTCAAAAAAATCTTAATGAAATCCTACTCTTTGAAATCTCAGAAATTTTCATTTAAGATCTTATATTTAGTATCACTTAAAATGTTTTCAATGTTAGGTTAAGTTTTTGAGTACCTACTTACAATCTTATATTGTACTTATATGAAAATCTTGACGGTCAAATCTTTCTCTTATTTAACTCATTCAACTCTGAGTGATAAAATGTAAGACAAGAAAAACCAAGCATGTTTCTTATACGTTATAATAAATATATTTATGATTAAAATTTCAGACTTAAATTTAAAAATACAGTTATCACCACTTTTTTGCAAGTTATCAAATTCAATATCAATCTTATAATAATACTAAAAATATTAAAATCACATAATAATATTAATAAAGAAAAAAAAATAAAATTATTGAAACAAAAACATAAACAAAAAAAAAGGAAATAGTTCATCTTGCTTACCAGAATATCATGAGCATGTATGATGTGAACATTTTTGCAAAAAAAAAAAACAAAATCAACCACATGTATTTACTATAGAAACAGAAAATATTTCGTTATGAATAATAAATAAAAAGCTAATTTTAGTTTAATAAATTAATTAATGAATAATAAATACAAATTCAAAGCAAATTTGTATTTGATAAGTTAATTAAATAAAATTAGTCCCAAATAAATTCAATTATAATATATAATATATGTATGTTTATATATAATATAAGTAAACATCTCACATGATTTGATACAAATCTATAATTTTTGTAAGCGTTTTAAATCATATTTTTCAGTATGTAATCAAAGTATGCACCCATCAAACATGGTATATACATTTCAAGGAAGTTATAATCTTTTTTAACATCAATTATTACTATATTACTAATGGTAAAAGAACTGTATATTACTAAGTCACAAGTTTCCAAACCAAGAACGAATAACCCTAGCTGAATCTGGCCAAAGTATTCGTGCCTTTCTTTCAATTTGTAATCACATCCATTTTCGGTTTTTAAATATTTTAAATCAGGAAGCAGATCTTTAGCACTGTTGAGCTTTCCGTTTAGTGGACTTTTTATTTCCACCAATTTCCATTCTTCACCGTTGTATGAAAGTCCATCAGGACTTACCGCAAAACAAGAAAGCGTCGGTGATATCACAAGCCCACAGTCGAAAAGCAAGTAAAGTTTTCTATATACTTCTTTCGCTTCTTTTTCCGATTGCTGCCCGTATCTTGGAAAGAAAACCATCATATTTATTAGTTACAGTAAATGAAATAGATATATGTATTTAAAAAAAATACCTTGTTGCTTCATTTCCTTTAAAAGTATTAAAAAAAGTAGATTCCACTTTCTTTTTCCAGTCAGGATTTTTATTTTTTAGGTACGTAAACAGTCCGTACGATATACTTCCTGTAATTCTTATTTTCCGCTCTTGTAACCAAGTAAAACACGATTGCGTATTGGTTTTTTTACAAATTTCTATAGCTTCTTTTTTATTTTTTTTTATATTTTCCTCAAATATTTTTTGTGTAGCTTGATCACTCAAATACTTTTCCAGTTCTGGCACAAATTTTTTTAAAAAAAGACCTTCGGTAAATACTAGCTCGTAAAACTCATCCATGTTACTGTCTTCTGGTGCAGGTTGCTGCACTAAATATGATGACCTATAGCATCTTTTCATCCTACCAAATTCTGAATCTGGGAAAGCTAAATAAAAGAAACGGAAATACTACATTTTAATTTTTCTAAAGTTTTGTGGTAAATAAAATTTGTTGAAGTCCTATTGTATGGCTTTTTTCTAAAGTTTATTTTTGATCCAAATGTGGTTTTAACAATCTTTTATGGAAGACCAATTAGAAAACAAGGAAATTTATTTCTATATCATACTGTTTCGTTAGGACTTCGAACTTTGAACGATACAAGATATACCTTTTGATTTTAGATAAAAGTAAACAATCGTAATAATAAATAGTTAAACGACTTGAATAACAATTGGGGTTTGTAGTTGAAACTAATGAACTGTGAGAAGCAATCTTGTATCATTGCAAAAATTTAAAAGTGAATTATCAAATACACAAGCATAAACTTTGCTATGGTGCATTTTTTCTTTTACAATAGGGTTGGTTGACATTCAGTATATTTTGTTGTTTTAGTGTAACAAAAATAACACTTTTGCAATTATATAAAACTACTTGCATACATCGGATCGTGAGTACCCCTATTATGTTATCTATTTTGATATTTATTTTTAAAATAACATACCTTCTAGCCCAATTGACAATATTTTTTTTTTCATTTCCTCAGAAACAACTTCTTCGCCATGTACATTTATTTTCTGAAGAACGTGGCACATGTTTTTTATTTCAATGCCACCGTGGGCTGACGCCATCTCCTTACCAATTTTGCCCCATTTTTGCCGAAGCTGTGTGGAACTTAGCTCGTACAAACGTGGGGTCCTAAGTGGGAGGTAGACACATTTTCAAGTGATGGAAATAAATGATCTTGTATAAATACTTACTTTTGAATTGAAATTAGACAAGCTGCAATATGCTTGCATTTTTCGCCGATTCCTGCTTTGCATGAGCATCGGCATTTCCATCGCGAAACTTCGTGAGACAAGTTTTCCAAAATAACTTCATGGGGTCGATCACTCATATGAGTTGTTTGGAACACATTGCCTACAACTTTTTTTTCCTTCGACCCAATCGTACCCAGCGAATATATCCACCCGGCATCAACAATGTTTTCTCCTTCACGCAGCGGTCGTACTGAATTTTTGAAGTAATCCAAGATTTGGTGGATTTGTATTTTTAACAAAATTCCACCATCATCCTGAATATCTTCTTCACACGATTCACAACTATTTCTAAAATAAAGAACTTGTTGAGAAAAAACGACACTTTGCATATTGATATTTATTCATTTTAAGTAATAAAAACAAATGGACATGGACGCACACTATTTACATTTGAATCATCACTTTCTATCACATAACTAACAAACTTACTTAATTTTATATGCCATCACATATAATTAAAACTTTTTATAATATTTATCTCGATTTAAAACAAATTTAAGTTAAGGTTTTCGATTCACGATTGGAACAATTTTATTTTAAAACGCGAAGAAAATAACCGTACCACAAACTATTGACAGTTCAATCATGGCAAAATAGTTTTAATATTGTGTTGTTGTTGTTTACTTTTTTCAAATATGGTTTGTTTACATATTTCAATGACCAATTTAACACAGATAATCCAAATTTTTGATATATATTCCACTTGATTTATTAATTTGCATATTTAATGAATCCATTACAATTATTATATGCATTGCCCTCTAAAAGTACTTGAGAGTGCTAGGACGCCATATGGCCCTAGGCTCAATGATAGGAAAATCCCTATGCACACCTCCGCGTGGTAGAGGGCGGGTAACGCTAACGTGCAGGGGGACCGAATGGATGCCGGGATAAGCAGACAACCCAGCTATGCTGGTCAGGGCACAAACTTGTCCTCGGGATGGTTAAAAGCCCCCTTAAGGCGGATGAACTGCAGGTGGCGGTCAACGGCATGATAGTCTGGTGGCGGAGGAGCTTTTTTTGGTAAAAGGCCAACGGCAGCAGCAGGTAGCGTCTGTAACCCATATTGGGCGGCTACAAAAGGCGTCTGTTTTCCCATAGTGGGCGGCCTCGAGCAGTTATGTGTTTGACCATACAAAAGGCGGGTGTGCCTGTCAAATCTGAGCTTATGTATGTTATTAATCATATCTCGGAAAACACCATGGTGGAAGGATATAAGCAAATACATGAATTATGACAACAAATGGAATTGAGTCCCCAAGAGGTAATCTTTTTATAGAAAATCCTTCTGCAGCTTCGGTTGCAGTAAACCGCACATCGGATTTGGGGGTGCGGCATCTTTCATGTACGAGCGTCAATCAAGACGCCATAATAATAAATGAATCGTTGACAAATAGAAGAAATCTTTCAAGAAGCGCAAATGTTACTTTTGGCTACCGCATACGTACGAAAATCGGAGCATGGAACGTTCGGTCCTTGTACAGCGATGGTAGATACGAGCAGGTTGAGCGTGAAATGCTTCGCCTAAAGATCAGTATCCTGGGCATAAGCGAAACTAAGTGGAGAGGAAGAGCTGAATACAGATCAGACACTGGACAGACGAGAATGCTGTATTCCGGGGAAGATGAAAGAGAGGGTGGCCAAAGACTGCATGGTGTCGGAATTATGTTGAACGAAGAAGCGAGGCGTAGTTTGATCTCCTGGGCGCCCATTTCTGCGAGATTAATGACAGCAAGGTTTCGTTCAAAAATTCGTAACGTCACAATTATTCAGTGCTACGCCCCCACAAATGAAGCGACCGAGGAAGACAAAACCGCGTTCTACACTCATCTTAACTCGGTTTACAGTAGTGTTCCGAGAGCCGACATCATAGTCGTTATGGGAGACCTTAATGCCCAAGTCGGTTCAGACAATTACGGACTGGAACGCGTGATGGGAAGAAATGGCGTGGGGTCACGGAATGAAAATGGTGACTTGCTTGTCGACTTTTGTAACGCGAATCGTCTTGTGATAGGTGGGACTGTATTTAAGCATAAGACGTGCAACAAAATTACCTGGGTACATCCGGATGGTCAAACCGAAAACCAAATTGATCATATCATGATTCAGCAGCGATGGAGGAAGTCTATGTGTGATGTCCGGAGTATAAGAAATGCCGATGTGGGAAGCGACCACCATTTGGTTCTGATGAGTCTCAAACTACGAACCGCTGCCGTACAAAAACCAGCGCAGGATGCAGCAAGGAGCACAAAATTCATTACTAATGCTTTAAATGACCCCAACATATGTCGAAACTATGTCACCACCCTTAACGACAGAGCCTCGTCATTAAATGGAATCCAGAATTCAACAATTGATGAGATGTGGGGTGAAATTAAAAGTGTTTTTATGGAGGCTGGATCCGAAACTGTACCCAAGCGAACGAGACGTAGAGACTCTTGGATATCCCAAGACACCTGGGATAAGATCGAACTTCGCAAATCGTTGAAAATCCAAATAAATGCCGAAGCTGATGTTCAACGAAAGGCTGACTTGCGAAGAGAGTACCGCATTGCACAAAAGATGGTCTACCGCTGTGTGAGACGTGACAAGAGGGTGAAGTTGGATGGACTCGCTGATAATGCGGAAAGCGCTGCCAGAAGAGGAGATATCCGGGAATTGTACCAAATAGCCAAAGATGTTATCGGGAAAAAAAGCAACACCAATCATCCTGTAATGGATGTGGATGGCACACTTTTGGTATCAATTGAGGATCAGCTTCGTAGATGGAAGCACCATTTTTGTGCCCTGCTAAATGAGGATTCAGTTGAGCAGAGTGCTGAAGTGCCCCAACTAAACGAGATGCGCAGGTCCTATAGGGGTATTGACATCGAACCCCCGTCAGAATCGGAAATTCGTACATCAATAAATCTCCTCAAAAACAACAAGGCAGCTGGACTGGACGGAATACCAGCTGAATTCCTGAAAGCCGATCCCGTAGCAGCGGCTAGTATTTTACATCCGCTGATACAAAACATTTGGGAAAACGAAAGCTATCCCAGGGACTGGAAGGATGGTGTGATTGTTAAGTTGCCAAAGAAAGGTGACTTAAAGAATTGCAACAATTGGCGTGGTATCACCGTTTTGTCCGTTTTCCCAAAACTAATGGCAACAATCATACTCGAGCGAATAAAGGATAGAATCGAGTCTACACTCAAGAGGCATCAAGCTGGCTTCCGCAGTGGTCGATCGTGTGTCGACCATATCAACACCCTGCGTATCGTCCTCGAGCAGTCGATGGAATATCAATCACCGCTTTACCTCATGTTCGTGGATTTTGAAAAGGCCTTTGATCGAGTTAACCGAGAATGTATATGGAGATCGTTGCTTGGTAGAGGAATTCCACCAAAAATTGTTGCCATTATTAAAGAGTCCTACAACAACGCGAGGTGTTTTGTTTTGCACAATGGGCAGCTATCCGACTCCTTCGTAGTGTAACAAGGTGTGAGACAAGGGGATGTTCTATCGCCAATTCTCTTCCTGCTGGCGATGGACGACGTATTGACGGCCAGTGTTGGTACAGCTGAGCGACAGGGCATTCAATGGAGACCGTTCGAAAGGCTCAGTCATTTAGACTATGCCGATGACATATGTCTACTGGCAAATAACATCAGTGGGCTGAACGGGATGTGCCAAACACTGCAAGTGAAGGGAGAGTCGAGTGGTCTAAGAATTAACAGCAAAAAGACAAAAATAATGCTC
The DNA here is from genome assembly GCA_963921185.1 of Dasysyrphus tricinctus. Taxonomy (NCBI): domain Eukaryota; kingdom Metazoa; phylum Arthropoda; class Insecta; order Diptera; family Syrphidae; genus Dasysyrphus; species Dasysyrphus tricinctus. The sequence goes on along the minus strand of OY992532.1, from coordinate 23,072,791 downwards.
ACAGGCCGCTCCACACAGCAGCGTATTATTTTACAGGAAACGCCAGTTGAAGTAGTGGAACAATTTAACTACCTTGGCAGTATTGTTTCTGCAAACGGTGGTACGGATCTGGACGTTAAAAGTAGAATAAATAAAGCTCGTGCTGCCTTCGGTACTCTGTCCCCAATTTGGAAATCCAGTCAAATCTCCTTACGCACTAAGTTGAGATTCTTCGAATCCAATGTCAAATCCGTGCTGTTATATGCTTGTGAAACCTGGAAAGTCACGTCTACTATTTCGAAGAAAATGCAGGCTTTTGTGAATCGCTGTCTTCGCCACATCCTAAAGATTCGCTGGCCACAAATAATATCAAATGAGGAATTGTGGCGCAGGACAAGTCAAGAGCGGCTGGACGTCGACATAAGAAAGCGTAAATGGCGTTGGATTGGTCACACACTGAGGAAACCAAACGATGAAATTGCAAAGCAGTCCTTTGAATGGAATCCTCAGGGTGCACGGCGGGTTGGAAGACCAAGAACAACATGGAAATCAACTGTCTTAGCGGAAGCAGAATCCCAGAGAAAGACGTGGCCACAGCTGAAGTACCTTGCATCAGACCGTGAAGGATGGAGACGTTTTGTTGACGCCCTATGCCCCAGCCGGGGTTACAGGACACGATGATGATGACCCGTTCATATAAAATTTATTAGGAAAATTAATGTTAATAAGACCATGTTTTGCATTTCTCTTATGGGAAATACATTGAACGTCAAATCGAAAAAAAATCTATCTCACAAGTAAGCTACCTACGCTGACTACTACGAGGCGTGGAAAGCAACTTACCAGGTGTCAATAGGGTTAGAGTATAGCAAAAGTGTAAAAGTGTAAGACTTTGACATTCAGTATATTTTGTTGTTGTAGTGCAAGAAAGTGTTACACTTTTGCAATGATACAAGACCAGTTACATTGGATCGTGAATACCCCTATTGGTTGTCATTTTAACAAAGTCAAGCTTACATAATTCTCAAGAATAAAGTACCCTGTCACAATTTAGCTCGAAAATTAATGTGTCGAACAATTATTTCACGGAATAAATTTTGACATCTGCAGTGTGATTCTACTTTGTCTTTTATCGGCAATGATTCTACTGCCAATTATGTTTTTGTTATTCGTGTAAAATTTTACTGTACAGAGGATAGCTTTTCCCAAAATAAAACAAGGCTAATGTATTACAGCAACAACAGCTGTGTTTTTTGCATGTCCAAATAAAATTGTGTGAAAAAAAAGACAACAAAGCAAAACAATTTACATGTTAAATACAACAACAATTATGTCCATATAGAGTTAGCTAAGTCCAGATTATTAACTGGAGTTAACTTTTGTCCCGATAAAACGGTATTGCCAGACTACCATTCCCAACTAACATTTTAAGTTGTTTAAGTGTCAATACAAGCTATTTTCTGACTTGTCTAGAAACTTAAATTAGCCTTATGCAAATCATTTTGGCGCACATTGAAGAAGCTATTTGATTCCCTTAAAACCTTTCGTCAAAAGTCCTATGCAATTAAATAGCATTCCAACAATATTGTAAAAAGGTCTTAAAAAGACAAAATATTGCTCAACTAAACAAGTTATAATAAGGCTTGTATAATAAGGCATTGAAAAGGCCATACAAACATTTTACATTTAGGCCTTATAAAAGCCACTCAATGCAGGCGTAATAAAAGAAATTTGCTTGCTTGGAATTATTTTATTTCATTTTTATTATTTTTATTTTGTGAGTTTATTTTCTTTACGGGAGTTTGGATAACGTTTTCCTATATTCTGAAATGATAAGAATATTATTTAATTTATAAAAATGTTACTTACTTTTCCGAGGATTGAACTCGCATCCCTCCAATCACATATCCAGCACGCTACCCACTACGCCAATTCGTAATTCAGAAGGTGCATGTTAAAATTCTAATGAGTTGATACTTGTGCCTGTACAATCTTACCAGCAATATACAGGTAGTTAAGGTCACGTTTTGGATTTTAAAAAAAATCACTCCAGATTTTAATCCTAATAATACGATGACAGAGAACATCTACAACTATGTATAATATATTTGTAGATGAGTCATCTAGCCAAAATTATACTGATATGATACGATTTTCTTGATATTTGTTACTTTTTTTAAGTTTAAAAAGTGTGAATCAATTAATTCTTGAAGGGTGTGAAAGAAGAAATAAACAAGAACATACGAGTTTATATAGTTATGTATGTAGGTATAAATCTTAAACAATTATTTCTCTATTATTATGTGAAGCTACATAACCATTTGAGTGTAAAATGAGTGAATTATTATTAAAAGATCACACTTTATAATTCTATTTCTATCAAATCACAATTTTAAAAATAAATTTTCTCGTTACGGAAAAAACTTAATTATAACAGCAAGTACGTGTTACTCGTTGGTGTATGTTTTGTGTCCGCTGGTAGGGTAGCTTACTGAAGAAGGTAATCATTTCAATAAGTTTGCTACTAACATTTTATAAAAACTATATATTTCGTCATAGATGTGCACAGCTGTCACAACCCATACGAAATAGCTCACGAAATGAGACAATAATTTCATTAAGTTTGTCACAAACGTTTTATAAAAACTATACATTTCCTCAAGGAGGTACACAGCAACACAGCTGTCACAAGCCAAACGAAATAGCTCACCAAAGAAGACAATCATTTGATTAGGTTTGCTTAACATTTTATAAAAACTATTAATTTCCTCACGGAGGGAAACAGCTGTTATACAAACAAAACTATATAGCTCACCAAAAAAGGCAATAATTTCAATAAGTTTGCTTTAAAATTTTTATTTTATTTTTAAATGATTTAATGCCGAATTCCTTAAAATCATTTCAGAACGATTTTTGGTTCGATGGAAATTGTAAAAATTAAATTTTTTTATGTGGGATTGTGTGTGCCATTTGTCAGTAGATTTGAGGCAAAAAGCAAACACACTTATGCGCATACAAACTCATATCAAACATTCAAAAGTGCATTTATTTTTTCGCATTGTTTTGTAAGATTAAAAACAAATATATTTACGAGAAAATTTGCAAAAATAAACAAAAATAGTTATGCATTCATTAAAGTTTAGAAAAAAAAAAAAACACAAACTCTATCAAGAAACACATCAATCGAGGAACACATCGGCGAGCGCGCGCTTCATAGTGTTAATCGACTTTGGACACTTGAAATCGAAGTTCATTGATGTTTTGATAACTTCTTATTAATTATTCACTATTTTTTGACGAATTAGGTTTTTTAATACAATATTTGTTTTTAATCTTTTCAATTTAATGACGAACACTTTAGAACATTTGTTACACCCGCTGCAGAATATTTTCAACTCCAGAGAAATGTTAAATCTTGATGCTGTGTGCTGTGTAGCAAGCTTATTTAAGAAAGCCGTACACGAATTTATTTTGTTTACTTTCAGTAAAACAACTTGGGCAGGCCTTAAACAAGGCTTTTATACTTAAGTATACAAGCCTTATTTATAACTTGCTAATTTCATTTTAAAAGGCATTAAACAGGCTATAAACAAAAATAAATATTGGAAAATGGTTGAATTGTATAAGAAAGCCTTATATTAGTTCTATGTGAGCTATAGCTTATCAGATTTTAAAAATCGGACATAATACAAGTTGAATTGTTTGTTGGGTTGTCGTTGTGTTATCGATAATTTGTATAGAAATGTCAAATGTTTGTTGGTAAGATAGTTCAGAACAAAATGGCAGACCAAGGCAAATGTTGAAATGTCCCGATGTCGTTTTTTTCACCAAACTCCATATTGGACATACAAAAAAACGCAGCTAACAAAAAGATAATCATTGGAAAAATCGGGCAATGTAGAAACGGACTTATACAATCTGTTTCACCCATAAAGTTTTGTCATCGATTTATACTGGCAGCACTTTCTTGAAAAACGCTCAAATGTCAATAAAAAGTAAAAATAAACATCAGATTTTTTAATTCGTTCTTATAATTTCAGTTGTTTTTTAATTAAACCGAAATATATCAACATTTCTTCAATATTAAATTGTTATTTGGATAGTTTTCAATTCAGGTCAACCTATGCTACAGTAGCTTATCAAATAAAAATGGGCAGACAATCTCGAACGTGCAGAGTTTGCACTAAGAGGTCCAAGGACTTCGTCGAACTAGAAGCAATCTACGTGCGAAAGCCGCAGATTAGTTATCTCGAAGCTTACAACATTTGCACCCAATTGAATGCTGAGGTTGATGATGAACTACCAAGGAGTTTGTGTTCCTCTTGTAGAAATGAGCTAAAGTCATGCTATAAGTTTTTCGAAAAGGCCAGGGAAACAGATAAGAGATTGAGAGAAAAGTTAGGAGTCCATAGGAATACCAGGAGAAGTCGGAGAGTAGAAAAAGAAGTGGACTGTCATGGTAATAGTAAATTGACAAAAGCAACAGCAGGATCAGAACCTCATGGATCAGATGATGCAGAACCCGATTTCGAAGAGATCAAACCGGAGTTCATCAACTGCACAAAGGATCCATTGGAGGACTCTGATCTAGAAGTGAGTTAAATGAGGTCAGGGTATTATGCATTGACTTAAGCTACTGTCCATTTAAGGTTAATGAAAAGTCTGAGGATGAAATGGATTGGGTACCTGATGATGCGGATGACCTGGAAACAGATGGCTTTGCTGAGGCAAAGACTGTACCTTTCGAAAGCGATGATGATGATGATAAACCACTCAAGCAGCTTATAGAAAGAAGTAAGTTTACTGGCCATATAAAGTCAATTATTGTTCTATGAACTTTGATTTCATTAGAAAAACCTAAAGTCGCCGCAGCAGAACAAGATAAGCTTAACCCTGATTACGATTCATCAGATGTCTTCAATGACCTCCCAGACCGAGCAGACAATGATTCGTCCGAAGAAGAAGATGATGTGTTTAGAGATAAAATGTTGGAAATTGTGCCAGATCCCCCAACAACCCAAGAAGCGCAGATATTTCCGCAGGGTAAATCGATCAAATTACGGAAGTATTCCATTAATATTTTATATTTGCTTTTGTTTCTAGGTCGCTATATGTGTAAAATTTGCAAGAAAACATACTTCACCGCAGAAGGACTTAAAGCCCACATGAATGTCCATATGCTCAAGAAGAAAACAGTTAAACGCATCCGAGGACCGAATAAGAAAAATTCAAAAAATAAAAAGAAAAAGAAGAATGCAAGTGAGGACGATGATGAAGAAGAGGATGAGGGGTTACACGAAAAAGACGGCAAAGAGGGTGAGACTGAAAAGAACGAGACCACTACTGAAGTCTCAATAGAAGCTAAACAAGATGAATCGGATGTTAAAAAGAAACGCAAAATCAAACCCCCGAAACCAAAAAAGATGTTCCCTTGCAGCGTATGCGGCAAGCATATGATATCGGCCTCAAAACTGCGTTATCACATGGTCATGCACACTGGCGAAAAAGACTTTTTATGTACAATGTGTCGTAAGTCTTGTAGTTTATTAGTTTTGCTAATTTTTATAAATTGACAAAAGTTATCTATTTATTTCTTTATCCATACAAATATTTTAAAGCTTAAACTGTCTTTCTACTATTCTAGCAAAAGCTTACTCAACAATTTATGCACTGAAACATCACATGCGCACTCACACCGGCGAAAGACCTTACGAGTGTAAGTTTTGTGGCGATAAATTTACCCGACCAACGACACTTAAGTCTCATATGCGTCGCCATACAGGCGAACGGCCTTATGGCTGTGATATCTGTGGAAAACGTTTTATTCAACACTCTTCGATGACGACACATATGAAACTCAACCACATGGCAAAAACAATTGGCTGTCCGCACTGTGATAAAAAATACGCTCGCCAAACAGATCTAAACACACATCTCCTCAGCCATACGGGCGATAAGCCTTTTTCGTGTTCGATATGTCCGAGTCGATTTATTCGACAAGCGAATCTTAACAAACACATGAATCAGCATCATTTGGCTAAGAATAAAACACCCAACAATCATTCTGCTGGAAAGAAACCGTTGGAAATGAAGACTGATGAACCGTTGGTAGAACAGTCTATGCCACAGGATGCAAACAGCAGCCAGTCGATAGACCAAGTCAGCGAATATGTTGATCAGAGTATTGAAAGAGTAGTGGAATCAACAACCATTCAGTTTGCTGGACAACCATTGAATTCTAAAATGCATGCTCCACCGACCTTAACGGGGAACAATCAGATGTCTGATCAAAATATCAACGAAACTCACGGGTCAGCTGGACAAGTAATGCAACAAAAAATCTCTACGGCAACAACGACGACAGCTAATAAATTTGGGGGCAATGTTATGGAGCAGAAAATCAACTTCGCCATAACAACAAACCAATACACCCCGGTTCAACAGAGACAACAACAAGAATCAAACATTTCGCCTTTACCGAAAATGGTTAGTGTTAGATCTCTAGCCAGGCCAATGCAGAAGGGACCAGCAATTATAGTGAGGCGAAATCAGGAAACTTCAACTCCACCTGTCAGCGATGAAAGCAATAGTAGTAATCGTTTCATACCACCTCCTCCCCTATCATCACCAAATGCACCATCACAAATGAGACATCAGCAAATGCATCAAAATAATATGCTAGCGCCACCTCCTGCGCAACAACAACGTTTGCCAAACAATGAGAACAGTATGCCCATTAGTATGAATATTGCTGGAATTCCTGGGGGTATCCCGACGCATAGTATGTTGAGTACCAGTGGAGTTGTTCATATCGGGCAGCATGGGCAAATGGGGTAAGTTATATTGTAAATAAGAAACAAATAGTTTAATTATCTGATAGGCATGATTGGTAATGCTTCATATTTGAAAAAATACTACGGACAAATAACAACGGTTTTCAAAATTGTAAATTAACTTAAGATGGCTACATTCCTTGGGCACCAGAACCTCAACTGAGGAAAATCTGTGGAACAAGATAACCGAAAAAGGTTTAGAATCGGCGAGGGTAACGAATGGAATGAATATTCGCTACGGAAGCGATAGCCAAAACATTAAAACCTCTCCACCACCCTTTACAAAAATATTTAAAAAAAAACCTTGCAGATGTCTGCCTGCCTGGAATTTCAAGGTTTTATTCCGGGAGCTCCCCTGATCCAATTCTTCATTGATTTTCACTTCGCTATCCGATCAATACTCCCGGCCTCGCTACGAAATGTCAAGATTCCAACTCATCTTACCCTTGAGACTCCTATCGTTTATGGTGATAAATCTGGAGCATCAAAAGGAAGCAAGGGATAAACCTTATATACCCCATCGATGACTAGCTGAATGTTTTCATAGTTTCGTGTTTCGTCCTTATCCACATGTGACACGATCCATTCCTCTCTGCACCATTAACCAGGACCGGGATGATTATTGTCTTTTAAAGAGATAATTTAGGTGGTATAGAGGGGACTTTCCTACTCAGTTTCCTGCTTATCCCAAAGAAGCAGCAAATTGTCCTTTTCAAAAAATTATTAAAAACCTTATTTTTTCTGAACTAAAAAACATTTTTTACTCATTTCCTTGCAGATCCGTTGAGCATTTAAAGGGCATTCATCCTCCAGTTGATAACTTAACAAACTTGCTGGGTCAAGTAATAGACCCCGAACGTATCGGACGTTCAGTAGAAGAAATGATTCCTTGGACTTGGTCAAATACTTCATAAAAAAAATTATTCTTTTAGTTTCAAAAATTATTTTTATTTTTGTTATAAGCCATAATTAACAAATCAAGTTAATTTATACAAATATATTTCATTTTTTTTTATGAACTACAACAAATTTAAAAAAAATTATACATCATGATGTTAATCTAGAAATATATTTTTAAGAAAAAAAAAATGCTAATGTATGACATTATTATGAAAAAAGCTTATAACACGTATATTTTTTACATCAAAGTGCAACTAAACGTTTAAACGTAGTAATGTAGGCAAAAATTAAATAAAATTCAAAATCACAAGTGTGAATTTCCAAAGTAAATTTTATTTTACTAAGAGCCGATTTTTCAATAGTCAGTTAAACCTCAGATAGAACTTACTCTGCAGATGAAGCAAACATTTGTTCCTGTTGCTATAGGATTTTTTCCTCTGATAGTTTAACTGGTGATTGGAAAATCAGCTCTTAATCAGCTCTTAAGCTGTGCATTTAGGTTTTTTCATTGTTTTTACAAAAAATATTGGTTTATTCTGGTTCAACTCACAGAGTTGATATGTTCTATATAGTAAGTCATGAATATGGCCATTTATTTTAAGTATCTTGCTTTTCAGCAATGTTGTTGTCATGTTGCTGGTCCGTGTCTATGATAATTTCCACATTTTCTAAAATGCAATGAGAACCATTCATATTCCTGTAAAGTTAATATTATTTATAAGTACATATTAAATTTTAATAAATGAGAGGACTACATTCTGTCCAATAAATATTGTCAGACAAGGTGGCTGATACTTAACAAATAGACCAGGAAAAATAGCACAAATCGTATGGGGAACCTTGAAAAAATTAATTCATGAAATATTAAAATTGGAATCGATGCAGAATTGCAAACTCTATAACATATCCAAAGTCCCCCAAAATCCCTGCATTGGCTTTTTGTGTAGATGCATTTGAAGAGGTGCAGTCGGGGAGAATTTGGAGGTCTATCAAACTAAAATATTTGTTTGGGTAAAACCTGATCATATGATACATGCTTCAAGGGTAGTTTTTAACGCTGAATCTAATGAAACCAAATTCAAAATGATACAACCACCCAAAAAGAAGTTATAGTCCTTTTTATGTAATGATGACTTTTTTTTCAGGTACAACAGGTAAAATATTATATTGTCATAGGAACTAAGAATCAAGAGAGTCCCTAAAAAATATCCATGGTGAAAGGGTGTTTTTTTTAAGGGGGAGGGGCAACAAAGAATGTTAACCATAACACCCACGTAAAAACTCTTACACTCATGAAACTCGCCAAAAATATTAAACTCTTCATGGCAACCAAGAATAAAAATAGTCCATACAAATATCTTTGTTCTAATAGTGTTTTTGGTGACTGTTAACTTTTGACTTGTTCTACGGAAAATACGATTTCAAAAATTAATTTTTGCTTGAAAAAGCCCATAACTTCGTTAAGGGTGCTTGTATCATTTTTGTTTTGCTTTTATTAGATTCAGCGTTAAAAAATACCCTTGAATCATATACCATACTTTGTGCATATACCTCAATTACACCAAATCGGAATTTTGGCTCAAATCTTCCAACTTGTTCCCAGATTTTCCCTCTCTTTAATAAAAAAAAACCCCAGAACAAATATATTTATGAGGACTATTTTGATTCTTGGTTTCCATGACAAATTATATATTTTTGGCGAATGTCATGAGTGAAAGAGTTTTTTCGTGGGTGTTATGGTTAACATTCTACCCTTGCCCCTCCCCCTTAAAAAAACAACCTTTCACCATGGATATTTTTAGGGACTCTCTTGATTCTTAGTTCCTATGACAAATGAAACATTCATTCCAAGTTTCATTAACATACCGTTATTTTCAAAGGGTTTTCGGTAATATTTTACCTGTTGTACCTGAACATAAAGTCATCATTACATAAAAAGGACTATAAATTCTTTTTGGGTGGTTGTATCATTTTGAATTTGGTTTCATTAGATTCAGCGTTAAAAACTACCCTTAAAGCATGTATTATATGATTAGATTTTACTCAAACAAATATTTTAGTTTGATAGACCTCCAAATTCTCCCCGACTGCACCTCTTCAAATGCATCTACACAAAAAGCCAATGCAGGGATTTTGGGGGACTTTGGATATGTTATAGAGGTTGCAATTCTGCATCGATTCCAATTTTAATATTTCATGAATTAATTTTTTCAACCTCGGAACCCATTTTTCCTGGCCTTAAAAAGCGAAGAAACAAAATAACATTTTTAGTAGTATGTAGTTCAATGATTATTCTCTAAACCATGACTTTTTTTGGATAGTTTTCAAAATGCTACAATTAGGGTTAAATAGCTTTCCTGTATACTTACTCTGTAGAAGTTTATTTAACAAAAAAATATTCTTCATTTCAACTCACCCATTATGCTTCACCTTCATATGTGTCTCAAGAGCCGTCCGACTGCAACATTTATTATGACAAACCATACACTCATATTTACTTTCATGATAAACAAGTTGATCTCTTTTTGCAAACCTATGTTTGCAACTCTTGCAAATGAAAGGTCTTATTTTTGTATGCTTTTTCATATGTGCTTCCAGGCTGAATTTATTGAAGAACTCTTGCCGGCACTCAGGACAAGTAAACTTTTGTTGAGATTGAGAAATAGCGGCTGCCAAAAATACCGGCGAGGGTTTTTGAAGCGGCGTGAGGGAATGTGTTCTTTCGTGTGAACGAAGATCATCAACAGAACTAAAGAGCTTGCCTGCGAATTAATTGGCATTTAGTACCTATTTTTAGAGAAAAATTTTTCAACGGAATATTTCTGTACTCACTGCATGTCAAACAGACGAATCTTCTGCCGGTAGCACTATCTGATAATTTGTTTTGTTTCAAGGCATTATCGTCTTCTGTAAAAAAATTAATAAGAATTAACTTAAGATACTTTGAACATTTACATTTCTACAAACCAACAACACAACACTCTTCGTCTTCATCAATTAAAATTGGATCCAGTTTGGAATCATCAGCAATAGATACTGTGCATTCTAAATCACCTATATATGGCTCCTCTCCCTCATCTTCTATATCTTCATCAGGAGCAGTATTTATTTTGGATTTACTCTCAAAATAAACTTCAACGTCTCTTAATTGGGTATAGAAACATTTGAGCTCTATTAAAGTTTTATAACATTTGCGGCAGATGATTTTTGGTGATTCTTGTAAAATCTCGGTTTTGAAATGTAAAACATCACAAAGAAAATTTGTTAGAGCTTCTGTGAGTTTGGCGCCTTCTTCTAGATTTGACAGGCATGTTAAGCACAACGAATTTGAAGTAGACATTTTTCTGAATAATAATGGAAATATGTAGTTTTTATAATAGTTTTTGTAAAATTTAAATCAAATTCTTAGAAGACTATGTTCAAAAGATTCAAAATTTCATGTTGTGGTGGCTGACAGTACACAAAACTGTAATATCCTCGTTTGGTAACAAAATTTCTACCAAGTTTCGCAAAACTTGTTTTTTGTTTTCATATGGCTTTTGACAGCAAAGAATTTTCACGTTATCAAACACCCCTTATATACTACACAGTTTTCGTCAAAATTGAAAGTGCCAGAAATTACAAATGGAAGCAAAGGGAATGCAAAGGAAGGACTTACCTAGCTTTTTCTTCAGTTCTGGGTAACAGAATAGTTTCTAATTTCAAACACTTTGATTGTTTTTCCATAAAGGAAGTATTACTGCAGAGGTTGAAAGTGTCAAAAATTATAAATGGTTGTTCGAGTGACCCCATGCAAAGGAAATATCTTGAAGTTGATGGAACTTACCTTGGTCCTTCTTCAGTTGGAATAGTTCGTGCTTTCAAACGCTTTTTTGGTGGGAACCCTTGTTCTTCCATAAAGGTATTTCTTGGAGCAAAATCACTTGGCTTAAAATGTTTTTCGCAAATTCTTGCGTTCTTAGCAACGAAAATTTCTTTTCTATTGCAAAAGGCAACCCACTTTTTACACAATTCTTCATCTTCTGGGATTGAGAAGAAAGAACATTTTGTGTGTTTATTTTTCCCTATATTATTGGATTTGCACCCAAAAACCTCGCAGCGCATTATTAGAAAAAATCTTAAAACTGGAACAAAACTTTGTAACAAAAGACGGCGTGAACGAACACAAAACAAATAATTTGACAGCTTATACGGGATCCGCCATTTTTGACAGCTGCACAGAACTGAAAAAAATTGGCTAGTTTATATTTCTGAGTTCTGATATGAGGCGTTTTTCTTTTTTAATTCGGCGCCAGTTATAGCGATCAGAAAAACCCATCCGAAAAACTTGAAACAGTATGAAATAGATTTTTTTTCTGTTAGTTGTTTATAGCAATCAGAAAAAATGTGTCAGAAAAACTAGATTCTTCGCAAAACAAACAAACAGCCGCCAAGATTTTCTGTAACTCTCGCATCGAAAAAACTAGTCGAGAAACGATGTAAATTGAAACAAAATGCATGAGTTTTGTTCCATTTTTCAACGTTTCTCGCCTGATTTTATCGATGCGAGAGTTACAGAACGTAGGTACTGGTTCTGTAAATATCGCATCGATAAAATTCGTCGAGAAACGATGGAAACTGAAACAAATTGTATGAGTTTTGTTTCATTTTTCAACGTTTCTCGACGAATTTTATCGATGCGATAGTTACAGAACATGGGTCCTGATTGAAATATCAGAAAAACTTTTTCGGATGGAGTTCTTTCAGTGGAACAGAAACAAATTGGAACACAAATCAGTGGAATGATTTGTTCCTTTTTCTGTCAAAAAGTATTCAGCTGATACGAAAAATGAAATTTCATCCGAAAAACAAATAAATCCATTTAAAACATAAAAAAAATTGTTTTGGCAATTTTTTTTCGCGAAAAAAATTCTACGCTGAATTACGCGTCGATTGATATATCAATCGAAGTGAAAAGTAATAAAAACTTCAATAATTTTTTTTTCGGATGGTTTTTTCAGAGTGCTTTAACTGGCGCCTTAAGAATAGAGCTCTGAACAGAGTCCGATCATGTCGAGCATGTTCTGAACTTCATCTAAACAAGTGTGTTCTGAGCGCTCTGAACTATTTTTGAAACTAACCTGAACAATAGCTGTCAAACGCAATGTGTTCAGCATTGATCTCTGTCTGTTCAGTTATTTTATTCTGAGCTCATAGAGCGCGCTCTGAACAAGCTCAGAACACACTCAGAACGAAAAAAGAAACACAAATTTGTAGCTCTGAGCGCTCAGAGCTAAAAAAGAAACACAATTTTGTGTTTGACAGTTCAGGCTCTGCTCTGAACTAAAAAAGAAAAACGTCTATGGAGAACTTCGATCTCAGAAATAACTCGTTTTCTCAGCCTGATTACACGATAGGTTTTTTTATTCGCTTACCCCGAGGCCACACGAGCAAGTACTTGCAAGCAAGTTTCAATACTTACACAATTGTTTACTAACACAAACAAACCCAAGCAACTTGCTTATCAACTGGCATGCAAGTTTTGAAGCCAGTAGTGAAGCAAGTTTGGAGACAAGCAAGTGGAATGCAAGTGGAAAGCAAGTGGAAGGCAAGTGGAACGCAAATTACGAATTTGACAGGCAGTGTATGAAGCAATCTTTTTGACAGTTAAGTACCTTTCTAGAACGAACAACGAAAAAAGTCCATTATTGTTTTTAACTTTCAACAAATTTTAGGTCAACTTTTTGGAAAATAGACAGTAATAATAAATGAAAATATTTTGAAATCCCTTCTTGTTCAAATTTATAGCTATTTAGTTATGAAAAACTAAGACTAAAACTAACTAAGTTCATTATTTAAAATTTATAGGCACCCCCTGTCTCAACTTAACTGTCAAATCATAATCATCAGACTTCAACTCGAAAAAGTCTTAAAATTTTCATATTTGCCTTTGTTACTTCATTCTCCCAACATTTCTACATCCCTCACCCAATGTGACGTTCAAAAGATTCAGTATTTCATGCAGAGAATATCAAATAAAGAAGCTAATCCTTCGTACGTTTCACCCCCCAAAACCCATTTGTTTACATTGTTGTATTTGTAATTTCATTTCGTGTCGAAGAAATAGATGTGAATTGCAACAACAACAAGACCTGAGCTGAATGATGTGCTGAATGACTAGTTGATTCTATGTGTGCGTTTTGCACTGCTTTTCACTAATACTTTGCAAATCTAATACATCAGCTGTTCGCTTTCAGCTTGTAGGCAAATCAAATTGACAGCTGAGGATTGACTTCTTTATTTCATATTCTCTGATTTCATGTACTGACAGCTACAGGAGACAAGACTCTCGCAAAGATTTGCCAGGAACTTTAATGATTATTCGTTCGTTAGAAACGATCAAGGTAGAGGCACAGGCATTTTAATAAAAAAAAGCATTAGTTTTACTTTCGTTCCATTGAGCTCACAATCCTTCTCAGCCACAGCCATTACCGTACCCTTCATTGACCGATCAGGATCACAAAATAAATTGACAATCATTTCAGTGTATATACCAGGAGATTTAGGGCCTGGAGTTCCTCAAGCCTTAGACTCTATTCTCACCTCACTTAGCAACCCCGAGTATTTTATAATAGGAGGGGATTTTAACGCGAGGCATCAATTTTGGGGCGACTCCAAAACAAACGTCAATGGATTACAACTGTATAACTGGTACTCTAACAATAATTTTCTCGATCTTAACATCATAGCGCCGGACACTCCCACTTTCCCCAGATCTTCTTCGTTTATAGATTTTTTCATCATTTCTACAAACCTTATTAATCCACCAAATCTTCCAACAAATTTTGCTTGTGTTACTTTAGACCTCATTTCAGATCATCACCCAGTCTTTTTAGCCATAGACTTCAACGAAATTTCTCTGCTACCTTCCATCCCAATACTCAAAACATCGTTTAAAAATACAAATTGGAATTTATTTAATGTAGATCTTGAGGCTAGTTTGAACAACCTTAATATTCCTGCAAATGAAAACTTGACGAATGATGCAATAGATCATTATATCGATTCATTAAACGATTCAATTCACAGTTGTATAAACATCCATACAGAGCAGATGAGTAACAAACATTACAATATCCAAGTATCAAATAATACCCTTAAGCTTTTCAAAACTAGAAAGGTTTGGAAATCTAAACTAAAACGTATCTTCCACAGAGCTGGAAATAAAACAAACGATGAATATAAAAATCTTTCCTCAAGAATAGCATTATTGAGCAAAATAATTAAAGATGCGGTTAGAATCGACCTTAATAACAAATTTAAAGAGAGACTGAACAAGCTTAAACCATCCTCTAATGTTTTTAAAGAAATAAATATTCTTACAGGGAGAAAAAAAAATAGTCAAATAAACCAGTATGAATCACTTATTTACCAAGGGAACTCACTCCCGTCCGAAGAAGAAAAACTCAACGCCTTTGAGAGTTTCTATGCAAATATATATGCGCCCAAATTTTCTTGCAATCCTTTTTCAACTCTCAATGTCAACACAACAAATAGCGCTTACTTCTCATGGTATGCAAACGAACCAATAAGCATCTTTTCGATTGATTCTCCATCTCACTCTCCGAACAGAATAGAATTTGCTAATGCAACACTCATAGCCAACATCATTCAGAATTTAAATTCCAAAAAGTCAGCCGGACCGGATGAAATCTCGAATTTCATCATTAAAAAAGCAAAAAATTCCATCATTCAACCTATAACAATAATCCTAAACAATTGTATCAACAATAACTATTTTCCGCTTGCTTGGAAAAGAGCAAACCTGATTCCACTTAAAAAAAACAAGAACTCTGTTAACATCCAAGACTTTAGACCAATTTCTATGCTATCTAACCTAGGAAAAATCCTAGAGAGAGTAATAATTGAAAAAATTTCGGACTTTGTCTCAGACAACAATATTATACCTCAATCCCAATTCGGTTTTCGAAAGGGACACTCAACTGAACATGCTCTTTTGCACATAGAGAACACTATATTAAATAACCTGAGAAACAGAGAGTGCACCGTCACCTGCTCACTGGATCTTAAGAAAGCTTTTGATTCAGTGTGGCATGATGGTCTTATAACCAAATTAATTTCACTCAACTTTCCCCGCAACTTTATAATGATGGTGCAAAGCTTTCTTACAAATCGTAAACTCAGAATACTGCTTAACTAAAGCATCTCTAGAGAAGTGGATGTGAAAGCAGGAGTCCCACAGGGCTCAGTCCTTGGGCCACTACTATTTAATATTTACCTACATGACTTTCCCACAAATCTAAGAGATTCACTGTCGATACAGTACGCTGATGATACAATTATAATGGCCAATGACGAAAGACCTTTTGAAGCGCTCTCTAAACTAAACATTCATCTCCAGCAAGCCTTAGTCTTTTTTAAGGACTGGGGAATTGAAGTCAATCATGACAAATGTGAAATTATATGTTTTAGAAACGCGTCTCCAAAAGGTCACCACCTTGCTGTAAGAGAAAGCAAACAGCTCTCCTTTTCCATCGCGGGTACCAACGTCCCAGTTAAAAAAGATATTAAGTACCTAGGAGTTTGGCTTAACGAAAAACTGAGAGCGAACAAACATGCTAGATTGGCTATCTCGAGGGGCAAAGCAGCGGCAGCATTACTCAAACGTCTACTGAATTCCAAAGAGCTAAATATTAAAACAAAATTACTAATGTACAAGGCATTAATTAGACCTGTATTGGGATATGGGTTTTCTTCATGGTTTCACATTTCTCCCACGGTAGCAGAGGAGTTACAACGTTTTGAAAGATTAATAGTAAGAAAATGTATTTCTAAACACCGTCGCCCCTCTGGGAAATGGCATCACAACAAAGTAATATATAACGAATCAAAAATAACTCCGATAATGTTTTATCTCTCAAACTTAGCTAAGAAAAGACTTTCTAGATTAGAATTTCATGATAACCCAAACATGAAAAGTATTTTTGAGGAAAATATACAATTCTCAGTACAAGAAAGATACTATATGTCACCGATAAGCATCCTCAACGAAAGGTCAAGGGAACTTTTCGAACTCCGAAATGACGACCCCTCCCACCTCCCGCCTTTTTATGTGAAAGCAAGTCAAGAAAATCTTAGAGGGTGAAATTCATCAAAACCCCTGCTCTGAACCATTGTCCTTTAAATTAAACACTTTGAACAACTCATCAAATAAAAGAAATGTAATATAAATAAATAAAATAACAATAATCAATGTAAATATAAATTATATCTCAATATTTAGATTTAAGTAATCCTCGAAAAACATATAAGAAAATGTTCCTTTTATTATTATTACTATTATCAATTTAAAATAATTATTATAGAAGTAAGAAATAATCTAATGTAATTATCCCCGGACGGATAACTTTAAAACATAATTTTTCATCATAGCTGGCAGCACCAAGTGCTGAGTTTGAAATGAACACTCTTTTTAGAGTGTCTCTTTCATTCTCTTTTGTTAATTGTTTGTTTTTTAGTTTTAAGTACCCACACGAAAGTACAATAACTAATTGTGTCTTTGAGCAAACACAAATTTTGCTTTAAGTAATTTCATTATAAAAACTAAATTTCACTTGAAAAACTTCTAAATGTAAAATAATAATTCATACCAGACCAATACTAAGTCGGTAAATTAAATTTAAGTAAACGAATGTAAAAACAAAACAAAATGTCAAAAGAAACTGAAGTCTCAATAAAAATAATTCATTCATT
Source organism: Dasysyrphus tricinctus (assembly GCA_963921185.1). Lineage (NCBI taxonomy): Eukaryota > Metazoa > Arthropoda > Insecta > Diptera > Syrphidae > Dasysyrphus > Dasysyrphus tricinctus. Next base: position 23,055,326 of record OY992532.1, on the reverse strand, counting down.
CATTCATTCATGTACTGACAGTATAGGTTTGTTCCTTGGATTCTTCGCACTGTTTCGGACTAAATGTAAAATTTTGACATTCTTCTCTCAGAGAGAAGAAAAACTCGGAAAATGTGTGGAATGGCTTTTGCACTAATTCGAACTAGACGTCAAATGACATACTCGGCTAGAGTTGCCGTACATTAATCATAAATCTTAATCATTATTTTCAGGAATAACAACTCAAGAAAATAAAATTTAATAAAAACAAAAGGTATATCAAGTTTATTAAAATAAAAGCAAAAAATATGAAGGGTATTCATGTAACAGCGTAAAGTCATCGGAAACGTGGTAAAGTTGTAAACTTCGTTAATCTGTCAAATTATCCATACAAATTGTGACAGAATTACGATGTTTAAGACTTTACAACGCTAACGACGACTTTTCGCTGTTGCATGAATACCCATATTCTTAAATTACCTTTATGCTATGTTCCCACCAAAATGAAATCCGAGATTTCGGTTGAAAACTTTTGATATTTTGAACTGCTGGGAAAAAATTTCATAGAAATTTCAACGAAATCTTACCCTGAGGCCACAGCCAGTCGCAATACACTCACACTTTTTTACTAACACATACAAACCTGAGCAACTGGCTCGTCAACTGGCTTGCCTTTTTCGTAGCCAGTTGGGAAGCCAGTAGAGCAGCCAGTAACAGGGTTCGGCAGTACTATTTCGTAGCATGTTTGGAAAAATAGGACTAAAACTTAAGTTTACTCACATTTTCTTTCAAAAAATATTAATAAAATAAAAATCGGGAGTACATGCCCATTCCCTAAGAACTGAAAGTTTTATAAATTTGATAAGCGATCTAAAAATGTTTGAAGATGAATAAAGCCGGAACCACACTTGTCTCGTCTGTTGTGTTTTGGATTTCCGTTCGACAAGAAAGCCAAAAAAATAGCGAATGAATTGATAGAGAATTTTACGAATCTGTCAATTTCAAGAGTGACAGCTTCCATTGAGACGGAAGTGTCAAATTCCAAAGTGATATATTGCTATTTGTTAAAAAGCTCTATTAAATGCTTTCCCAAACCGACGCGAAACGTTCGCCGACGACAGTTTTTTGTTGTTGTTTACCATTATGTATCTGTCGTATTTTGTATCGCTGCACACGAAAAATAAAACAGAGTTTTTACGATAAATATTATTTTGTGATAAAAATAAGTTAAGGCTCTCCAAAATCAAGGCGAAACATTAGTAATGCCAACGAAACTTTGGCTTTTGTTGTTTTATGCTAGTGACATTGCATGGCGTCAGTGCGTGTATTTTTATTGCATTTCTATCTCCACATAAAAAGAAGAAGCATATGTTAAATACAACAAAAATCCGGTATAGTTCCGTATTGCGCTTGCTTTAAATATGCAACTTTTTTAAGCGAAGATAAAAATGCACTTAGTACTGCATCTAATGACAGTTTGCAACATGTCAGGCTTGTTAAGTTAGCACAGAGTATTTAAAATGTCACTTCACATTACACAGAAGATAGAATGAAGTGGTAACATCTTCATTCTTGAAAAAGGTGGTAAATCATAGTAGTTAAATTTCTTTCCTTAAAATCGGAGTAGATTTACTCCATTTGGAGTAAAATCCGAACGCTGGCCAGTAGAGAAGCCAGTTTGATATGCCACCTACGTCACAGCATATACACGAATAGGAATTTGACAGGTAGTCTGTGTAGCCAACTGGCTAGCCAGTACTGGCTCGTGTGGCCTCGGGGTTATTAAAAACTCTGGATTTCAACGAAATCTCCATGAAACTCGGCTGCACCAATTTGAAATCTCGAAATTTTTTTGCTGAAATTTCGGATTTCGTTTTGGTGGGAACATAGCATTAGTTTGAATGAAATATTTGTCATTTTTTAAATGGAGTTGCAATATGATTCATCAAAACCCCAAGGCGTGAATATAAATCAACCAAACGAATTTCTGCATTAAAAAAATAAAAGCACTATACAAACCAAAATGGAGTCTTGTTTCATATCTTTAACAATTTAAATATGCCTACCTAAAGTAATTTGATTGCTCCTTTAAAACCAATCGTTTGATTAATTAATTATTAACTATAGATTCAAGTTCAAAAGAAAATAATAGCCCTGTTCTAGTGCATTTTTATCTTCGCTTGCCAAAAAATAGCATGTTAAATAAATCAACAATACGGAGTTATACCAAATTGTTGCTGTATTTATTTAACATCCTGCTTTTTTTTAGCGATGATAAAAATGCACTAAAAAACAGGGCTAGTAATAAAAGTTGGTAAAAAAAGATTGTGACGTCAAAAAACCCTAGGATGGTGAATTATTGGGTGCATAAAATGAGCATACTTACTTTAGCTCTGTTTTTTAGTGCATTTTTATCTTCGCTTAAAAAAGTAGCATGCTAAATACAACAAGAATTTGGTAAAACTCCGTATTGTTGTTGCATTTAACATGCTATTTTTTGGAAGCGAAGATAAAAATGCACTGTAAAACAGGGATTTTTATTTCTGTTTAAAGTGTTCAAAACCCTAACCAAATTTCCTGAAAATTTAATACATACACGGCGGTAAATCATAATACTTAAATGTTTTCTTTTTAAAAAATAACACTGAAATATACAAGAAATACTTAATTGCCAATAGGTACTACAAATATTTTCTTCTTGTCAAACTGTTTTGCTAATTGACATAATTTTATGAATATCATTTGATTATTTAAAAGAAAAACAAAATTTAAAAATATACACACTCATTAAAATAAAAATAGAAATTAAAGTTGCACCTTAATAAAGGTTTTTTTGATTAGAATGCAACAAACGTCTAAATTACGTCAACTTGGCATATTTGACAGCTAATACAAAACAGCCACCAGAAATTTCTCGGACCAAATCTGGTAAGGAGGGGAAATTTTGTACTCTCTCATGACAGCTCTCTTTGGTCCGAAATAGTACAAATCTTCAAGTGTGGAACGACTTGGACTAAATCTGGCGGTTTTAAACTGTTTGAAAGTCGGCAAGGAACAAACCTTAAGAGCCCTACACACGATCAATGTTTATTGTCAATATTCAGTGAAAGTCATTTTTCGCCGAGTATTGATCGTTTATTTGCTGATACACCCAATGCAATATTTTTGCAGCCAAAACATACAATTTAACGTTCAATTATTGTCAATGTTCATTGATACGTGTGGTGCCAATTTTTCATCAGTTTTTTGACAGAAAATTTCTTCAGTAATTATTAACCCTGTTCCTTGGTTTAGTCCCAAAAAGTTTCAAACATGTCGTTTTCGATTGCACGTTCGGAGTACTCCTTTTCCACTCCATTTTAATTCCTACTACTCCAAGTCTTCGATTGGCTGTTCCGAGTAATGTTTTCGGAGTCTTTTTCTGTTCCCGATTTCAAGAAGGAGTAGATTTGGAACACACGCATACATATGTATATAGTTTTTCGTCGGACTACTTGTCAAAAGAAATAAATGCTTAAAATGGCGTCATTCAGTAGTGTGTGTATAAATTCAACAAACACGATGTTTTCATATTCGATTGGAATCAAAAAGGAGTAGAACAGTACGACAATCCAATCGAAAACAACAACAGTTTCAGACCGCCAGATTTGGTGCGGACCAGTACAATTTTTCAAGTGTGGAACGACTTCGAACTAAATCTGGCGGTTTCAAAGTCCCCTATTACACGATGATTCTTTGCGTCTGACTCTTTTCGAACATAATGAGTGTAAAAGAGAAAAAAGATGAGACGGAAGACCAGCTGCCCTGTGAGTCGTGGGCCAAGGTTTCCGCGACTCTTTTTGACGTTTCTTTTTAGCACTATCCGTGTTTTCCTATTTTTCGTATACATACAGTACAAACCGCAGCAGTGAATTTAGCAATAAAAGAGAACTGTCAATTTTGCATCAAGCGTTGAGAACCACAGTGTAATAGCGTGTGCTTCACAGGATGATTTTCAAAGAGAAATTCGAAAAAAGAGTCAGATGCAAGGAATCATCGTGTAATAGGGGACAAACTGTTTGAAAGTCGGCAAGGAACAAACCTATTGTCAATGAATATTGATCGTGTGTAGGGCCCTTTACAAATCTGTAAGACGGTGTCCACATTGGGTATGAAAAAGTGGATTTTTAATGACTTTTCAATATTCACATCTCACTTCAATGAAGGAGTTGGAGCGAGATATGAATACTGAAGTCATTAGGTTTGTTCGGGTACTTTCTGGGCTAAATTGGGCAGTCTGTCAAATTTTGAGGAGTGGAGATGCAATTCTCTCTGAGAGAAGTAGAACTGTGCAAAAGTACACGAACGCATAGAACCAAAATTTCTAACACTTTTTGAACGTCAACAAAAAGTAAACAATGAACCTTATAAGAAATCAAGAAAACAAACCCACAGCAAATTTGGTATTTTTTTTTGTATTCATTTATTAATCACAAACTTAGGATTCCAGAAAAAAAAATTAAATACACTTTAAAACAAAATTTCTCTATTAAAAAAGAGTTTTTTGTTGTGAAATATCACTTTTTTTAACCAAAAAGCACTTCACAATAAACAATAACAAGAAATTCACAATTTCGTCACATTTTCTGCTTAATAAATAGATGAATAAATTTATTAAATACAAAAAACAACAAACGATAAGAAAAAAAAACACACTTTTTTTACCAAGAAAAAAAAAAACTAAACTAAAAGTAAACAACAGCCATTTTGGTTTTGTGTTGTTGTTCTCAACTCACAGAACACAGCACTTACCAATTCTGCCCAAACAAATTGTTTGGGCAGAATTTGGCAAAAATTGTCAGGAAGGGGAAATTTTTTGCTCTCTCGTGTGCGTTCTCTTCTGCCAAAAACTACACATTTTTTGCGTACGCGAACAGCTTTGGGCTAAATTTGGTAGGTTTGGGTAAAATTTGGCTGTTTTGTGTGAGTACGCGAACAGACCTATTAAAAATTCACTTTTTCATACCCAATGTGGACACCGTCTAATATCCTCGTTTGGTAACAAAATTTCTACCAAGTTTCGTAAAACTTGTTTTTTTTTTTTTTGTTTCATATGGCTTTTGACAGTAAAAAATTTCACGTTACCAAACACCCCTAATAGACTACACAGGTTTTGTCAAAATTGAAAGTGCCAGAAATTAAAAATGGAAGCAAAGGAAGGACTTACCTTGCTTTTTCTTCAGTTCTGGGTAAAAGAATAGTTTCTAAGTTCAAACGCTTTGGTTGTTTTTCCATAAAGGTTGTATCACTGCAGAGATTGAAAAATGAAAATTATAAATGGCTGTACGAGTGACCCCATGCAAAGGAAATATCTCGAAGTTGATGGAACTTACCTTGGTCCTTCTTTAGTTCTGAGTGTTGGAATAGTACGTGCTTTCAAACGCTTTGGTTGTGGGAACCCTTGTTCTTCCATAAAGGCATTCCTTGGAGAAAAATCACTTGGCTTAAAATGTTTTTCGCAAATTCTTGCGTTCTTAGCAACGAAAATTTCTTTTCTGTTGCAAAAGGCAACCCACTTTTTACACAATTCTTCATCTTCTGGGATTGAGAAGAAAGAACATTTTATGTGTTTATTTTTCCCTTTATTATTGGACTTGCACCCTGAAACCGCACACCGCATTATTAGAAAATTTAGAAGAAATTTTAAAACTGGAAGAAACTTCAAACAAAAGACGTGAACGAACACAAAACAAATAATTTGACAGATTGGTACACGGGATACGCCATTTTTGACAGTTGCGCAGAACTGAAAAAATTGGCTAGTTTATATTTCTGAGTTGTGATATGGAGATCTTCGTTCTCTCAGAAATAACCCATTTTCCCAGCCTGATTACACGATGCGTTTTTTGACAGTTATGAACCTTTAACCTGTAAAAATATTGTTGCTTTATGGTTAAAGTTTTATTTTCAGAGATATTCATTGTTTTTTGAGATTGAAGTTCTTGTATCAGCATAAGGAGTTCCTTACCAAGTTGGTGGCAGGTGCTGTGCTGAGACTAACCCGGAGGCCACACGAGCGAGTACTCGCTAGCGAGTTGGGTACATACATTAATTGTCAAATCACTCGCCGCTCTACTCGCTTCCCAACTGGCTTCAAAAAAGGCAAGCCAGTTGGCTAGCGAGTAGGAAAAGTTTCGATGTATTAGTAACTCGCTAGCGATTACTCGCTCGTGTGGCCTCAGGGTAAAAGAGATTTGCAAGCCCATTATTAAAAGGTAGAAAAAGCCAAGATTTTTATTGCCAATACTGAAATTAACACTGATGAAATTTATAATTCACGCTGTGGCTCCATTGGCAATTTTTGAGGCAGTTGCAATTGGAATAGGAATGGCAATTTATTGCTTTGGTGGGCATTTTCATTGCCAGGCAATTTCAATTATAAAATGAGTGTATAGAAATATTTGACAGCAAATGCAGTCAAATGCTGTTCAAATTCCGTTTTAAATAAAATTTATTTTCAATTCACTATATTTTGTCATGTGCGTTCTCATATTCTACGATTTAATTGAAAAAATCAATGAAGAAGTCACTCACAATTACGGGGAATCCCATTTTTCCTCAATTTATTGCCTTGACGATGGAAATCAATAATTGCCTTTCATCTTCTAGGCAATATTGCCATTGCCATGGACAAAGCGTCTCCATTTGCATTATTAAAGGCAATAGCAATGAGTGAGGCAATTTACTGCCTCAAATATTGCCAATGGAGCCGCTGGGTCAATTAAATTCCATTCGTTGGCAAAGGTCACTGACGCTGTGGCTCCATTGGCAATTTTTGAAGCAATTGCAATTGGAATAGGAATGGCAATTTATTGCTTGGGTGGGCATTTTCATTGCCAGGCAATTTCAATTATAAAATGTGTGTATAGAAATATTTAACTGCAAATGCTGTTCAAATCCCCTGTTTTTAATAAAATTTAATTTTAATTCACTATATTTTGTCATGTGCGTTCTCATATTCTACGATTTAATTGAAAAAATCAATAAAGAAGCCATTCACAATTACGGGGAATCCCATTTTTCCTCAATTTATTGCCTTGAAGATGGAAATCAATAATTGCCTCTCATCTTCTAGGCAATATTGCCATTGCCATTGACAAAGCGTCTCCATTTGCATTATTTAAGGCAATAGCAATAAGTGAGGCAATTTATTGCCTCAAATGTTGCTAATGGAGCCGCTGGGTGACTTGCAGTTTAAAAAATTTATTTGAAGGATGACAAAAATTAATGGTTTCTATTTGTATTACAGAACCTAACCAAAAACCCCCCGCTGTTCAACCAACACACACCAACCTCAGCAACTACTGGAAATGGTTTTGAAGTCCAAGAGATTCTTACTAGACATGGGTAAGAGCCTGTTTAGATTGGGTAAATTGAGTCCGGACTCGTGAGTCTAATCGTGTCTACATAAGAAAATTTGAGGCTTCTCAAAACACATAGAAACAACAACAACTGCAATGTTTTGCGCATTGAAACAACAACAAATGAGACTCATGAGTCGGATGTTTATGTTTTCTTCATGCCTCACGACATCCCTGACCCCCCACTTCTCTGGTCCAGAAACCGCCGTGAGACCAGTCTCAGCCTTCCCAATCTAAGCAGCGTCTAACGCAGTGAAAATTTGTGCGCTGATACACTGACTCAAGCGCACTTCAGTGTATCAGCGAAATGCGTTAACGCAATTTGCGCCATAACGCAATTTATTTAATTTAACTCATTTGAAACAAAATAACTCACTGACTCAATTTGCGTAACAGCGCAGCGCGGAGCGCGTCACTCTTTTGTGTGCTTTGTTGACTCAAATACAAATTTCGTACAAACTGGACTGTGTTGAAGCAAAAAAATAAATTAAAAAAAACTAATAATAAAATAAATAAAATTTACAGTTCGTGACGAAAATGTTGTTCTAAATTTGGTTTTCAATTTGTAGGGTTTGGGTGGGTCTATGGATCTTGACAGAGGTGGATTGGATTTGGACAGAGATGGGTTTGGATCTTGAAAGAGGTGGGTCTGGATCTGGACAGAGGTGGGTCTGGATCTGGACAGAGTGAGTCTGCATCTGGACAGGGTGGGTCGGGTTCTGAACAGAGGTGGGAATTTTTTTTTTTGAAAAATATATGAAATTTTTCGACTTTTTTTTGAAAAATAAAAAAAAAACTTTTTTCCAAATATTTTCAATCAGGGTGGTTCATAAAAAAAAGTTTTCGCACTTTAAGGAAATTTTTTTTTTATTGTACAAAAGGTTTATAAAAAAACTGAAAATATTTTTTTGAAAGTTTAAAGCCTAGTACGCAGATCGAGACAAAATTTTTCTCCCATATAAAATTTTTCCCAGGACAAATTTTATCTCGGATTTTTTTCCAAGCGGTACGCAGCTCCAACGCAAAATTTGACAGTTGTAACCGCAGTACGTGAAAAGGCAAAAGAAAGTCTCCACTTAATTTTGCGTGGAAAAAGAATGCTCGAAGCATTATTTTTCCGGACAAATTGTGACGTTTTATATATATTTCGCTTTTTATAAACTAAAATCATCTCCCTGTTTCATTCTTTCCATTATTAAGACGTTGTGAGGACACACGATAGAAATAAATATAAAATGCGTAAAGAAAATGATGACATGGAATGAGAATAGAATAAATAGAAAAGCTGTTTGAAATCAGTCAGTGGCGTAGCTAGTGGGAAAGGGTACAAAAGGGCCACATTCAGATACGGAAAATATTTTTTTCAATAAAAAAATTAAATTGATTCCCAAACTAAGTTGAATCGAGTTGGTTTGAATGAGCAAACAGAGTTGGCTAATTTAAATGCATTTTGGGAGCAGTAAAAAGTTGTGAACATATTTGATTTTAGCAGGGTTATTAAGCCATCGACAACACATCCATCCCTCAATGGAATTTTACAGTTAATGGTTTGAAAGATGAGGAACAAACTATATTTTGAAGGAAAAAAATAATTTAATCCAAATGTCAAACAAGTGCCCTAAATCACCTTTTCCCGAAGAAGTAAAAAGCCTTCAAACAAAAATTTTAGTGGTTTTTTAATCCATTGACATCGCAGCGATACTTCAATATAATTTGACAGTTGATGGCTTGACAGACAAACTATATTTTGACGGAAAAAGTGTATTTTGATCCAAATAATACCAAATTGCCCTAGAATCGCCTTTTTCGAGAGAAGTAAAAAAAACTGAAAGTTTAAGACCTTTTAAAGGTATTTTCATCCATGCACATTATATTGGTCCCCATCAAGCGCATTCGATCAGTTTTTCTTGCTCTGCAATGCTTTGAAGGAATCTGATTTCTGGTAAAAGTTTCAAATTTATGTGAAGTGAGGGATATTTTATAATTTCTTAAATTTCTAACTACGCTACTGTTCTCATTTGACTTTTGTTTTTATCTCTACACCTTGAGAATTTAGGCTAGTTCAGGAAAATGAGATCTCAGAGGGCTCAGTGTCAAAAACTGAGCAAGCGAATCCAATATTTTCTTTCCTCAGTGATTTGACAGTAAAATTTCTGAGGAATCCTGTTCAAGAGACTGAGATTGCTGAGGGCTCTGAGATCTCATTTTCAAGAACACGCCTTTTGTCTCGAGAAAAAAAATGTAGAGATAAAATTTGTCTTTGCTCGATCTGCGTACTAGGCTTTAGGAAAAAACGTTTATACCAAATTTTGTATTTCTTTTAAACTGACGCTTCCTAGATCACGAATATGCATTTTATAAGCCGCTAGGACGCTTAGTTTAGCCGAAAATCAAGTTTAAAGGTGTAAACTTTGATACCCCTAGGACGCTTAGTTTAGCCACAAATCGCGTTTAAAGATAAAAGTCGATTTTTCGTATAATCCGATGCATCAATTGAAAGCCAATGTCAAGTTTTCTTGAGAAACAGTCAATAGGGTGGCGGATAAACAGTGAGGTATAGTGGTGGGGGAATTAAAAGAACAAACAAAAAAGTTGAAGAATTTCTAAACTTTTTTGTCCGTTCTTTTAATTTTTCTTCGAAAAATCAATGAATTTTTTTTTTCTGAAAATTTCAATCAAAAATAAAACTTTACTCAACTTTTTTTTCTTTTTTTAATTTTAGTGGACCCAAAAAGGAGGGTTAAAATTCTGTTTCCTTAAATCCAGATTCTTTAAATGCAAATAACTTTGTTTACAGCCAACCCCGCACCCACCACAAATCCTATAGTGAGCCCAAGCAGGGGGGTTGCGGGGGGCAGCATATGACCCCCCCCCATAATACCTCACTGTTTATCCGCCACCCTAGGTACTGTTTCTCAAGAAAACTTGACATTGGCTTTCAATTGATGCATCGGATTATACGAAAAATCGACTTTTATCTTTAAACGCGATTTGTGGCTAAACTAAGCGTCCTAGGGGTATCAAAGTTTACACCTTTAAATTTGATTTGCAGCTAAACTAAGCGTCCTAGCGACTTATAAAATGCATATTCGTGATCTAGGAAGTGTCAGTTTAAAAAAAAATTAAAAAAATTGGTAAAAAAGTTTTTTCGTGATCTAGGAAGTGTCAGTTTAAAAGAAATAGAAAAATTTGGTAAAAAAGTTTTTTCCTAAACTTTCAAAAAATATTTTCAGTTTTGCTGCTAAACTTTCACAACTTTTTTTTTTCTCCGAAGTATGAATGATATTTTTTCTTAAAGTGCTTTGCATGCACCCAACCTCTCACCCACCCCAAATCCCTATAGTGGGCCCAAGCAGGGGGGTTGCAGGGGGCAGCATGAACCCCCCCCCCATAATACCTCACTGTTTATCCGCCACCCTAGGTACTGTTTCTCAAGAAGACTTGACATTGGCGCTCAATTGATGCATCGCATTAAACGAAAAATCGACTTTTATCTTTAAACGCGATTTGTGGCTAAACTAAGCGTCCTAGGGGTATCAAAGTTTACACCTTTAAACTTGATTTGCGGCTAAACTAAGCGTCCTAGTGGCTTATAAAATGCATATTCGTGATCTAGGAAGTCTCAGTTTGAAAAAAATAAAAAAAATTGGTAAAAAAGTTTTTTCCTAAACTTTCAACAAAATATTTTCAGTTTTTTCAATAAAAATAAAAAATTTCCTTAAAGTGCGAAAACACTTTTTTTATGAAGCACCCTCATTGAAAGTATTTTTTTTCTTCAATTATTTATTCCATACATCAATCACACCTAATTTTATTGAATTCTGTTTGAAAATGTGTAAGATGGCGTTTTTAAGGTACACCCTAATGTAAAAATACTAGATTTAATATTTTTTTCCCGAAACACGCTTCATATAAAATTTTTGAATAGTAAAAAAAATGTTTCCCTAAAGTGCGAAAACACTTTTTTATGAACCACCCTGATTGAAAATATTTTTTTCTTCAATTATTTGTTCCAAACATTAACCACACTGAGTTTTATTGAAATCTGTCTAAAAATGTGGAAGATAGCATTCATCCAAGCACTGTGATGTGAATATAAAATTTTTTTTCGAACACATTTTGTGAGCGCTACAAAGAAATCAGCGCTTTCTCCATTTACTTCAATGGTTTTTGTTTATGCGGCGCGTTCCTGGCACTGCGCTAGCACTTTTCAAAAGCTCAATTCGATTATTGAGTTGATGAGTTAATGAACTGCGCTTTTGCGCTACTGCGTTACCAATTGGTGTATCAGCGCACATAACGCAGCTGCTGCTTCAACGCATTGCGCTAATGCAGCGCTGCATTACACATGTCTAATTCTTACCTTGGCCAGTGATGAGAAAGATTGAGCTGCTGCTTCTAAGCGTACATTGGCTGATAATCCTAAGCCTGTAGCTGCAGCTTTGCCCTTAACCACTAACTAGACAGTCAGCAGAAAATTCTGAGCTTCTACTGGTCCACGTGCCACGAAAGCTTGGAGTAACTACTACTCGAACAACACCGCGAGTCAGCACAATAAGCCCGAAGATGGTTATTTAGAACCGAAACGCGTCGCTTAGTTAATTATATATTCAAATGTTGTGACATATTTTCAAAAAATATTAAATAAAACTTAAAACGATATGATAGAATAGGTGACCTTTTATGATTTAAGTATATATTTGTTTTTGGGCTTTAGGTCAATAAATGAAACAAGATCTTTTTGTTTGTTCACGACGTTTCGTCCATGTCTATGGACATCATCAGGTGTAAAACCAAAAAGGATATCTATATTTGCATTGATAATTAATCAACAAATTAGTAACACATTACATGAATACAAATTTTTACAAAATTTAAAACTTACAATGATTACATTTACATATATAGTAAAAAATACACAACAAAACTCTCTAGCTGACTATAACACTTTGAAGTAAGGCTAACAAGTGACATGCAAGTTTATATACATGTTCCTAACAATCAGTATCTTCTTTTTTCAAGCAAGTGTTTGTAAAGTGGACTAACATTAACATTTAACAGATGAAATCTGCTAACACGGCTTCACAACTGTACACAAAACTAAAAACAAAAACAGACAAAATGGAGCATTCTGACTTAGTCTACAAAATAAGTTGTAAAGGAAAACCCAACGAAGAATGCAACCAAACATACATAGGAACTACGAAGCAAAAATTGAAAAAGAGACTTGCGGGACACAAATCGGACATTAAAAACAACGCACCGCAGAAGACAGCACTGGCAGCACATTGCATTTCCAACGGCCACACTCCTAACTTCAATGACATCGAAGTTCTACAAAGAGAAGAGAACCAGAACAAGAGATTTATTATTGAAACTCTTCACATCATGAACACACACAACACCATGAACAGAAGAACCGATATGGAGAATGTTAGTCCACTTTACAAACACTTGCTTGAAAAAAGAAGATACTGATTGTTAGGAACATGTATATAAACTTGCATGTCACTTGTTAGCCTTACTTCAAAGTGTTATAGTCAGCTAGAGAGTTTTGTTGTGTATTTTTTACTATATATGTAAATGTAATCATTGTAAGTTTTAAATTTTGTAAAAATTTGTATTCATGTAATGTGTTACTAATTTGTTGATTAATTATCAATGCAAATATAGATATCCTTTTTGGTTTTACACCTGATGATGTCCATAGACATGGACGAAACGTCGTGAACAAACAAAAAGATCTTGTTTCATTTATTGACCTAAAGCCCAAAAACAAATATATACTTAAAACTTAAAACTTAAATAATTATTAAAATTTTTAACTTTTAATTTTATTTTTCCAATACTCTTTCATAAAGAAAACATTTATTTTACATTTTAATAATTCTTACATTCTATAATAGCCGCGTTTTATTATCGCTCATAACTACGGTGACCATATTTCTGGGAGCAAAACCCGGGACAAAAAGTGAACAATTTAAAAACGTGAACAAAATTATTGGGCTTTTCAATAATTTGTAGGTAATGTTTAAAATAAAAATAAAAAAAAAACATAGTAACAGAAAAACAAATAAGAAAGAAAGGAGCCATAACATAAACTATAATGTCTTCACAACATAACTACAAACTTAAAAAAAAATAACATTTTTAATTTCATTATTAAAATAAGGACCAGTTTTTTAGTACAGAGTTAACTCTGAGTTAAATCAGAGTTTGCTAGACCTGGAAATAAGCCAACCCTGAGCTATTTCAGAAGCAGCTGGAGGATTTGGTCTCTGAGCCAATTTATCAAACTAGGCGAGTTATCTCCAAACCCCGAAATGTTATTCATACAATTTATTTAACGTTAAGTAGAGTCATTTTAAGCTAAACGCATTTAGAGGTAGAATAGTGATTACATAAGGATATTTTTGTTTGACATCTTAACGTAATAGATTTATCTTTTTCGTACTCTTTTGGACACAAGAGCATTCTAACTAAAATGAGTCGAAAAATATTTTATGAATAAGGATTTACACAACGTTGAATAGAGAATGTGCAAATACGGGACAAATAAGCGACAAATATCTGAATACGGGACATTTGTACGTCCCGGGTTTCTTAAAAAATAAACCGGGACAGGCTATAGAAATACGGGACAATCCCGGGAAACCCGGGACGGATGGTCACCGTACTCATAACCCATATGGTTCACCTCGTGAAAATAAAACGATGTGGGTTAGTGCAAAAGCAGTGCTGTATATCAGTCTCTTTTTTTCTTATGTTTATTTGTTTTTCATGTAAGCACTTGTCTCTTTTCCTCTCTATTCCTAATACTGCTGACATCCATTCACAATGGTAAATAGCCCTCTGCCGGTCAGAGTGAAAATCTCTATCTGGGTTATTGAAATTAACCTCGATAGAAACCTAGATCCCATGTTGTTTTTGTAATGCATGTTGAAATATAACCTCGACCCAGACCCAGAGATAATAAAACGCAGCTAGTAAAAGGACTGATAATTTTTAATATACAAACCAGACTAAACTTTTCTCTGAATTGGAAGATGGACCTCAAAATTACTCATTTTTGTATTCTTATCTTAAATAAAAAAATTTTTTTTTGCTGTACATTTTTCGTTTAAATTCATTTTTATTTTTGCATTCACTTATAACTAATGCCTTGAGGCCTTGTTTAAGCAGCTTATTTTATAACACCCTATTAAAATCTAGAACACCTTATTTCCTATGAACATCACTATCCATACCTTTCATATGGTTCCCACCAAAACTGTACTATCAGCGCTTTTTACAGGTGCTCTCCTATCTTATCACATTTATTTTCCCACATTTATTTTTCCCATAGAATAAGAATTATTGTCAAATTGCTTACATGCTGGCTCCACCTGCCATGAACGATGCCAAGACTATGAACATGTCTAATAAAAATCCAATGGAGCCAGAAAAATCCATGTCTTGTCGACGACATGCCCAAGAAAACCAACTTTTGAACACGACATGTATGCTGTTCAAAGCTTGGCCATGAGATTTGACTTTTCACGTGCGTGTGAGTTTTTTTCTGGTTTTCGTTGTATCTCGAGGTAGCTGGATATTAAAAAAGTCTCTTTACGGTTGTCGGGTGTCTAAAAGGCGTGTATTATTGCAAAAGATAGAAATAGTGGTGAGAGGGAAATGAAACGACATAACATGATTTGCCCAGCGAGAAAAAATCTGCTGTTTTTTGATTGGATTGTGGTTGTGATGTTGGGCATCTGTATACCCTGTGGAGTCGGGGTATTTTATGAATCAAGTATAAATAGCCATGAAAATTAATAATAAAATCACTTTTAATCCAGAAGTCAATTAGGTTGTTTGTGTTTCATTATAATTGCTACCCCCCACCCGAGGTAAGGAGCAATAAAATCAAGTGAATACAATCAAGTCGAATTCAAAAGAGTTTTCGACGTTAAACAGGCCTATTGACACCTGATAAGTTGCTTTCCACACCACCTGCATTTCAGCACATGAACCCTATCTGGGGGATAAAATTTTTTCCAATTTGACGTTCAATGTATTTCCCATAAGAGAAAAGCAAAATAGAGTCATATTCATGTTACTTTTTCTAATAACTTTTATATACACAGATACAACTTTTATGATTGGAATAGAATAACAAAACATGTAAGTTTACAAATCTAGCAAAAAATAAATCAAAACTGACGCCTCAAATGCTTCAAATTTAAGATGAAAAATGTAAACAAACTACCTCTACAACGAGAAACAACAACACCATTACTCGTTTGAGAAAAAAGCAACACAGAGACGTAGCCAAGATTATTTAGAACATGAACAGTTTTTTGTTTTCTTTGTTAATAATGTTTGTATTGAAAATGAAGATTTTTAAATACGTATCAAAATTTTTGTTTGGAATGAAAATTTCTTGCATATATATTTTCCAATTTAATTACAAAAAAAAACTTTTTCAAGTATTTTTACCTACGTACAGAATTTTTTGGTTTGGAAGTATGTAAATATTTTAAATGCTTCTTCGTTATACCGAATTTACACGACTGGTGAAAAGCTGCCAGTATAATGACAAAAATACTGAATTTGTCCATTCTTCTGTTATTATTTTGGTCATTATATTGCCAGTTCCCCAATCGTGTAAATGCAGCATTAAGATTAAAACGCAGGCATGATTGAAGTGTTATTATTCCTGATATTTTTTGGAGGGTACATATTTTGAAAATAAGAATTGTAAAAAATTAAACGCAAAATTTTATTTATTCAATAAAGGGTGTTATTGACCTCATGAGCTTCGCTAGTTTCTAAACACAAAATATATTTTATTGATCTTTTGCACAAACAGTGTACAAATATTTGTACTCCTTTTTTCTCAAGAACACAAATACACATAAACGCAATACATAAATACATAGAAATACTTTATACCTACATCTTCATAAAAACTACCGCAAAGTTTCGGTGACGTAAGCCTTTACTTATTAGAAAACAGTAGTAAAATATATAATATAAAAATCTTCATAATTGACTCTTGTCTATCAAACCCCTTCCCTGACTACGCACATGACACCAATTTTGCTTACGACATAATCCATTTTGGAAAGCAACAACAACAATACAGGTTTGTTTACACATTTCATCTGCAAAATATAGGAAGTTATACATAAGTTTTGATACATATTCTTCTTAATTAACTAACTCACATAAATTCTTTTTCTATTGCAACTATAAAATAAATACGTGTTCATAGAAAATTAATTAGCAAAAGCAATGTTTTTCAGACCTTTTTTTGGTTTTCTCTTATGGGAAATACATTGAATGTCAAAATGAAAAAAAATGCATCCCCCTCATAGGGTTCACGCGCTGACTGCTAGGTGCCGTGACTCCATTCGCCAATATGTTTTTGCTATATTTTACTGATCTTCATTATCACCACCGCCAATGCTGGCATCACTACCAACCTGGTTTTTCCTTATAAATGCAATGGCATCCTTGTACTTATTCACAGAATTGTCGGTAATATTTGATCGTGCTACATCACATCGTGTGTATGTAGCACTCCCGTCGGAACAAGTCTGTAGAACATCTTTGGTGTACTTGGACATGATTTCTCTGCAGCAACGCAGCAGAGATATTCGCAACTGTCGACGCCACAGGAAGACGCCACAAATCGATTACTTCTTGACATCGTCAATGTTCGCTACCTCGAAGCTACTGCATCAGCCATGACTGCTCCCCTGTACTCCTCACAGAAATTATGACTGCATATTAAGTCATATGGACCAATGGTGTATTCGGCAGAGATGTACTTCCCCAACTTTGTCGTGAAGAGTCCAACCGATGTATTTTAGATATGAGTCGTCAAAGAAATTCAGCGAATAATTGTCCATCCAAACACCTATTTCTGACATACAAATGGCTCTGATGTCTGGCAAAGTCACCCTGCAATGTAAGGTTAGTTGTGAAAGTATCATTCCATTGTTTTTTATGGATTGAATATTAGACAGTGTTCAGGCGACTCATTTTGACGTCTCTCTTTTTTATCTCATTCCTATTTATTGGAAGGAAAGAGATGACGAGGTGAGGCCGAAATTTTCACAAAATTTAAAATCTTCAGCCTCACTTGGCCATCTCTTTATTTCTAAGAGATGA
Organism: Dasysyrphus tricinctus; assembly: GCA_963921185.1. Classification (NCBI taxonomy): domain Eukaryota; kingdom Metazoa; phylum Arthropoda; class Insecta; order Diptera; family Syrphidae; genus Dasysyrphus; species Dasysyrphus tricinctus. The sequence goes on along the minus strand of OY992532.1, from coordinate 23,037,792 downwards.
GAGTGAGATACAAAATGAGTCACCTCACGTGAAGCTCGTATGAATACCGTCTTAAATAAGTCGTATTTAATTTAAATAGAAATTCTTTATTGATAGAACTGAACATTAGAAAAGGTTTGATAAGAATGATAAAACTTGAAATACAATTTTTGAGCTATATTATAAAACAAACTTAATTAAAATATAAAAACTAAGTTCTAAAAATGTAAAGTATATAAATTAAAACAACATAAGTTATAAATAACTTCAACACTTTCCCTTGTTAATTAATACTTAACATTTTCAGAACAGACCCATTTCGCTGCACAAAAGTTTTAGTCTTGGACAAGGAAGTGGTTTTGTCATAATATCAGCTACTTGTTTTTCCATTGATACTTGTTGTATTTCAATTTTTCCTTCAGTGACTTTCTCTCGGATGAAGAAATGTTTTGTTGAAATGTGTTTTGTTCTTCTATGAAATTCTGGGTTTTGAGCGAGTCTGACAGCTGCAGAATTGTCCATTTGAAGAATAATAATTTGGTTCAGTTGAATAATTCCTTTAAACAACCTGCATAGCCAAATTATTTCTTTAGCTGCTTCAGTTGTAGACGTTGCAACCATTGCTTGCCTTTGACTCAACCAAGAAATAGCACCCCTGCGTGAGTAATAACTACACCAGAAGTTGATCGTCCAGTCTGCGCATCCACCGAAATCTGCATAAATATAACATACTAATATACCTCTTTTAATATTTTGCTGATATTCAATTCCCAAGCTCAGTGTCCCAGCCATGCGTATCGGAATACTCTTTTGACTCGAGTCATTGTATATAAATTCTATAGTATTCTCATGAAGAAAAAAAGCTCGTGGCCATCTATGCGTCCAAATGTCATACTAATTTTTGTTAAGGGATCTCGGTAAGGCGATCACAGCGAACCTATCGACCAAATATCTACCTACAAAATCGTGTTTCATGAGAATACTATAGATTGGATATACAATGCTCGAGTGACATCTTCTATAGTTGAATTCTCAATAGAATCCTTTGATATTTATGCCAACTCTGGTCTCGTTTCCACCATGAGATACATTAGTGCACCAACTGCATGTCGGTAAGGGAAGCTATGCTTTTCTGTTTCTTGTTTCCCTGTTTTCGTGGTTTCAGCAGATTTCACCATTGTTGTCGAAATTGGCTTGCACTCCGTAAATTGGAATTTATTCAGGATTTTCCTTGCAGGTGCTTCTTGGCTGATTTTTATTCTGTCTTCTTTCTGTTCGATTTCTAGTCCCAAAAAGAACGATGCTTTCTTTGAAACTATCTTGAATTCATTTTTCAGCTCTTCAATGAATACATCAAGTTCGTATTGATCAGTTGATCCAACTAGCCCATCGTCTACGTAGAGAACAAGTATAATTTTCTTTTCGTTTCTCTTCCTCATATACAAACAAGGATCAGCTTAACTAACATTGAATCCTAGTTTGGAAATGAAGCTCCCAAAACGCTTGTTCCAACACCTTGATGACTGTTTGAGCCCATACAAACTTTTCTTTAGCTCACATACCTTATCAGTACCATCTTCGTATCCTTCAGGTTGCTTCATGTAAATGACTTCTTCTAAATTTCAATACAAGAAAGCTGTTGACACATCAAACTGGATCAGATGCATCTTCTCACTTGCAGCAATACTGAGAACTGATCTAATAGTAGCTAACTTCGCTACCGGACTAAAAATTTGACTATAGTCAATACCGATTCAAAATAGCTTTTTATGGCCTTTAGTCCTATAAATTGGCGTTTCGTTCGGCTTACTCACTTGATTTCATCAGTGACATAGTGAGGGCTTTGTCATACGCAATTTATATTAAGTTCAGTTCAACTTACATGAATTTTTCAACGAAAATCCACTGTAAACTATATCCAACAAGATTAGAATTCCTAATCATTAAGCTGGAAGTTTTTTTTGCCCTGGGCCAGGCATAGTTTCTATATAAGAAGGTTTTATAATACAAATTCTATATACTACTGAAATAAATCAGCCAAGTAGAAGACTAAGCATTAAGGATTGGACTTGTTGAATTATTTATTCAAAATAGCTTTTTATGGCCTTTAGTCCTATAAATTGGCGTTTCGTTCGGCTTACTCCCTTGAACTCATCATCATTAAGCTGGAAGCTTTTTTTGCCCTGGGCCAGGCATAGTTTCTATATAAGAAGGTTTTATAATACAAATTCTATATACTACTGAAATGAATCAGCCAAGTAGAAGACTAAGCATTAAGGATTGGACTTGTTGAATTATTGATTCAAAATAGCTTTTTATGGCCTTTAGTCCTATAAATTGGTGTTTCGTTCGGCTTACTCACTTGAACTCATCGAACGAAACGCCAATTTATAGGACTAAAGGCCATAAAAAGCTATTTTGAATCAATAATTCAACAAGTCCAATCCTTAATGCTTAGTCTTCTACTTGGCTGATTTATTTCAGTAGTATATAGAATTTGTATTATAAAACCTTGTTATATAGAAACTATGCCTGGCCCAGGGCAGCTTACCCTGAGGCCACACGAGCCAGTACTGGCTAGCCAGTCGCAATACACTCATATTTTTTTACTAACACATACAAATCTGAGCAACTGGCTCGTCAACTGGCTTGCCTTTTTCGTAGCCAGTTGGGAAGCCAGTAGAGCAGCCAGTAACAGGGCTCGGCAGTACTATTTCGTAGCATATTTGGAAAAATAGGACTAAAACTTAAGTTTACTCACATTTTCTTTCACAAAATATTAATAAAATAAAAATTGGGAGTCCATGCGCCCATTCCCTAAGAATTCAAAGTTTTATAAATCTGATAAGCGGTCTTAAAAATGTTTGAAGATGAATGAAGCCGGAACCACACTAACTTGTTTCGTCTGTTGTGCTATGTAGGGTCTTATTTCCCTTCGACAAGAAAGCCAAACAAAATGGCGAATGAATTGATCAAAGGCTCTCCCGAACCAACGCTCGCCGACGACAGTTTTTTGTTGTTGTTTACCATTGCGTATGTGTCGTATTTTGTATCGCTGCACACGAAAAATAAAACAAGAGTTTTTACGATAAATATTATTTTGTGATAAAAATAGGCCAATGCCCTCCAAAACCAAAGCGAAACATTAGTAATTACTACGAGACTTTGGCTTTTGTTGTTTTATGCTATGTTGCATGGCTACAGTGCGTGTGTTTTTGGTGCATTTTTATCTCCACACAAAAAGAAGTAAAATGTTAAATACAACAACAATCCGGTATAGTTCTGTATTGTTGTTGTATTTAACATAGAGAACCTATATTATCCTATATACTTACTCTATGGTATTTAACATGCTTCTTTTGTTGTAAACAAAGATAAGAATGTACTAAAAGACAAAGCTAATACGGAATTATACCAAATTGCTGTTGCTTTTAACATGCAACTTTCTTAAGCGAAGATAAAAATGCACTTACAAAGTACTACGTCTAATGACAGTTTGCAACATAGCAGGCTTGTTAAGTGAGCACAGAATATTTAAAATGCCACTCCACACCACACAGAAGACAGCATGAAGTGGTTCCATCTTCAGTCTTGAAAAAGTGGTAAATCGTAGTAGTTAAATTTCTTTCCTTAAAATCGGAGTAGATTTACTCCATTTGGAGTAAGATCCGAACGCTGGCCAGTAGAGAAGCCAGTGTGGCATGCCGCCTACGTCACAGCATATACACGAATAGGAATTTGACAGTTAGTCTGTGTAGCCAACTGGCTAGCCAGTACTGGCTCGTGTGGCCTCAGGGTTAATGATTAGGAATTCTAATCTTGTTGGATATAGTTTATGTTGCCACCCTAAGGAATTTACATCCCTGTGCCAGGCCAAGATTATTCTGACAGATGGCAACTGAACTTCACTTACTTCTGGGCAGTCAACGTGTATAGATTAGATACGACACTAATTATACTACTCACCATTTCATTAATTAAACTTAAATTTATATTGTTTTAAGCTATAATTTATTCTTAAATAAATACTATTTGTTCATCTAATTTAGATTACTCTTTCCTTCATTAACAAGGTTAAGAACATAACAGTGGCGACGAGGATTCCTGAAATAAAAGTAGATTAAAAATCCACTACCACCGCACACCATGGCAGAGAACAATCGTCAAGCTCATCAGCTTCCTCCTTTGCAACAACCTCCACCGCAACGCATGCAGCAACAGCAACCGCCTCCGCAGCCACCACCTCAGCCACAAAACCTATTGCAACATAACCTTCAAATGCCACCACCACCACAAGTTCCCGCAGACTTCATAGCCTTTTTTTAAGCGATGATGACCAATCAATCAACCCTCATTGAGCGCCTAACCGAAAATGTGTTCGGGTTAAAGACAGAAAGGGCATCTGCCGAGTATACAATGGAGGTACTTGCGAATAATATCCAAGAATTCAATTACAACGCAGAAAATGGAGTCACGTTTGTGCAGTGGTTTGAACGTTATTCCACCACATTCACAGAGGATGCAAAGGCTTTGAAGGAAGATGCGAAGGTTCGGCTCCTTTTGCGGAAGTTAGGGGCAGCGGAGTACTCCAGATACGTAAACCTCATTTTGCCAAATACACCTGCTAGTTTCGATTTTCACACGACAATCGAGAAGCTAAGCAGTATATTTGGACAAGCAGAGTAAACAAAAATTGCGAACAATTTCAGTTTGGAAAGCTGACGAGTGAACAGTTTAAGTGCTTAATTTTTGTCAAGGGGTTACATGCTTCATGTGATTCGGACGTCAGGTCGAGACTACTCGCACTCCTTCAGTCAGGTGATGAGACAAAAATTACAATTAGCAACTTATTAATGGAATGTCAAAGGCTTGCAACACTCAAGCAAGACACTCAGTTAGTGGAAACTACACCACTCAAAGCACGGGTAGTATCTTTTGGCAGCAAAAATCAACAGACGAAAACACAACAGAGCAACAGTGTTCCCTCCAATCATCGTTCAGCCTCCAGCAGTTCCACCATCAAGCCAGTGCCTCGTACACCATGCTGGGGATGCGGTGGGATGCATTTTTCTGCAGACTGCCAATTTAAAACTCATCAATGCTCATCATGCAAGCGTATAGGTCAAAAAGAAGGATACTGTTCGTGTTTTGCCAAGATGAACACGAATACAAACACCAAGCAACCGGCAACAACCAAACGGAGTGCCAAATCCAAAAGACAGCGAAAATCAAATGTTGTTTGTATCAACTCACTTCGCAAATCAAATCGGAGATTCGTTGAAGTCATTATAAACGGAGTCACAACTAAACTTCAACTGGACACAGCAGCTGACGTCACAATTTTGTCCAGGAGTGTTTGGGAGAAGCTGGGAAGTCCAGAACTCTCCTCAGAAAAAAATATTGAGTCGGTAATTGATGCGCAGGGAAAATTAATTAACATGCTTGGTTCTTTTATTGCAGATGTTACACTGGAAAACAAAACGCTGAAACTGGCTTGTCGAGTCACCAACCTTCCAAATCTGAATCTTTTTGGAATAGATTGGATAGATGAATTTCATCTATGGGATCAGCCATTTAACACCATCAGCAAAACAATCCGGTTAACATCAAACATTTCTGTGGAAAATCATATACAGAAAATCAAAAAAGACTTCGCAGACATTTTCGCCGAAACTTTAGGCCATTGCACCAAATTCAAGCCGAGGTTATATTTGAAGGAGAACGCCGCACCAATTTTCCGAGCCAAACGACCAGTACCGTATGCAGCAATTCAGCAGGTTGAAGAAGAACTGGACAGATTGGAACGTCTGGGTGTCATAACGCCAGTGGATTTTTCTGAGTGGGCTGCACCCATAGTAGCCGTACGCAAAACTAACGGAAATATACGGATATGCCCAGACTACTCCACAGGCTTAAATGATGCTCTTCAGCCACATCAACATCCACTCCCATTACCTGATGACATTTTTATAAAGCATGCTGATGGCAAGGTTTTCACACACATAGACTTGTCAGATGCGTACCTTCAAGTCGAAGTTGAAGAAGAAAGCAAGAATTTCCTCACTATCAACACCCACAGGGGTCTATACAAATTCAACAGACTTCCTCCTGGAGTCAAGACAGCACCAGGTAGTTTCCAACAAGTGATGGATACAATGCTTACGCAGCTTGAAGGCGTTTCAGCGTTTATTGACGACCTTTTGGTATCGGGAAGAACAATAGAGGAGCACCTTCAGAGACTGAATAAGGTTCTGACAAGACTACGTGAGTATGGGTTTCATATCAAAATAGAAAAATGTTCATTTTTGTCAGCCCTCCCTCAAATATTTGGGTCATATCATCACGTCCACTGGTATAAAACCAGACCCAGATAAGTCAGCCGCTATTGTTTCGATGCCAGAACGACAAAATGTATCACAGCTGAGGTCATTCTTGGGAGCCATTATTTACTATGGCAAGTTCATACCAAACATCAGCAAATTGAGTGGCCCATTACATGCGCTGCTTAAAAAAGACAGTAAATGGTCATGGACAAAGGCATGTCAAGATGCTTTCAAAAACTTCAAAAGCATTCTTTCGTCAGATCTGGGTCTCACGCACTATGATCCACAACTACCAATCATAGTTGCTGCAGATGCGTCCAATATCGGCATTGGTGCATGCATTTCTCACCGTTTCCAAGATGGCACAGTCAAACCCATTCAACATGCATCACGGACTCTTGCTTCAACGGAGCAGCAGTACAGCCAGGTGGAAAAAGAGGGTCTTGCTCTCACTTTTGCAGTTAAAAAGTTTCACCATAAACCTCTTCTGTCCATTTTTGGTTCAAAGAAGGGAATTCCGGTGTATACTGCGAATAGGTTGCAACGTTGGGCACTCACATTACTCAGGTATGATTTTTCAATTCAGTATATTTCCACTAGTGACTTCGGAAACGCAGACTTGTTATCGCGTCTGATAAGCCAACATCCAAGGCCTACATCTGAAGAGTACGTCATAGCTACTACCACGGTGGAAGAAGAAGCTTTTGCTGATCTCAATCATACCATTCAGAAACTGCCACTTACATACGACATGGTGCGCAGTGCAACATTGAGAAATCCAGAACTGAGTCGCATAAGTGAGTTCATCAAATCAAAGTGGCCAAACAAAAAGCATCTATCTTCAAACGAACTTCAGTACTTCAATAGACGTGAAGCGTTTGTCACTCGTCAACAGTTGCATCATGTTTGGAGATAGAATCGTGATTCCAGAGTGTTTTCGAACCAAAATACTTCGCCAAGTGCACAGAGGACATCCAGGCATCCAGAACATGAAGGCGATAGCCAGAGGATACATTTACTGGCCGCAAATTGACAAAGACATCGAGAATTTTGTAAAGCAATGTTCAAATTGTCAATCAGCTTCAAGATCACCAGTGAAAACAACGCTTCAGTTATGGCCTCTCGCGACGGAGCCTTGGGAGCGTATACATATCGACTACGCAGGCCCAATTCTGAAATCATATTACCTGTTAGTAATAGACTCTCATTCTAAATGGCCTGAAATCGTCGAAACTTCTTCTACAACCTCAACAACTACGATCAACATCCTGAAATAAATTTTTTCTTGACATGGCTATCCGAAAACTTTGGTATCGAACAATGGGACACAGTTTTGCAGCCAACAATTCAAAAACTTCTGTGAATCTGCTGGTATTTGTCACATGCGAACAGCACCGTTTCATCCCCAGTCAAATGGGCAAGCGGAAAGATTTGTGGACACGCTCAAACGATGTTTTCAAAAACTCAAAGGGGAGGTAACCATGCAGGAAGCTCTTCAGCGATTTCTCTTCATGTATAGGACAACTCCGTGTTACGGATGCCCGGTGGCGGTTGGAAAGAAAAACCTTCTCGTACCACGAACAGCCTAGGAAAATCAGATCAATCAATGTTTAAATTTTTGCGGGTACCTTATAAGAGAAATAACAGATATATACCTACATACATGGTCTGACCTAAGAACTTACAGCAGTCTTAGAGACTAACAAGCTTGCTCACGTCGCCACCGACGGGAAGCGTTACCTCCAATGAAGGGTCTTTCCAATGTTAAGACCTAAGAAATGTCTCATTTCTTTCGATGAAAGGAATTAGAGGTGAATGCTCCCGGTGGAACCTAGGTCCGGTAGGGTCGATTCAGTTGCTCGCTCCAGGGAGTTACATAACGGGGTGGAGTATCGTGCACTAGTCAGAAATACAGATTGGGTTAAATCGGCGGCGGGACAAAACTAAGCCTGAAGGAATCTAGCAAAAGAAAAACAAGGCGCTAGAATAATGGCTAATAGAGAGAAACGAATTAGGAACATTGGGACTTCACTGGCTAAGGCCTCAGCGAGTGACCAATGTGCCTGACACTTGACTAAATTTAAACGTATCCAGACGGTCGACCCCCATTGGGCTCATGTCCTCTTCTGCTTCTGGAACTGGCTGTGCATGCCGCGTTGCCTGATGGGACCTTCCAAAGGCCGAGTTCATTCTCGTTCTGGTGCCATAGGGATTCGAGAACCCCGAAGTTCGCAGATTTAATATGAGATACTTCATAGAGTGTATATCTTGTATATACTTTTTTTATTTATTTTTCATCACACGGCACTCGAGTAAGTAATCGTAGGCCCGGAAAAAAAGGTTATAATAGGGACATTTTGCAAAAGAAATTAATAATCCGACCGGAGGAATGATAGCCCAACGAAATAAAAACACGCGTGACGCAGAATGAAGCGGCTGGTAAAAAGGAAGGGAAATGGATATATTTCCATCGTTATAAAACTAGGAAGATAAAGCGAGGTAGAGATGTTAGGAATAGTGAAAACAGAAGAAAAAAAAAATTGATTAGTTAAAAGGTATAGAGGAAAAAGTGAAATAGGAATAGTGAGATTTAAAACAGCCATAGGTTCTTAAACTGTGTACAAGAGGTAAGTGGTTTGTGCAGAGACTATTATAACTTCTAAGCTTTTTTCGAGTAGGAAATAGTAGTGGACGTTAGTTTTAAACCTGTGTACAAATGTTAGCGACAATCGGTATATCCGTAGGTCGTCGAACCTTAATTAGGAATCCCCCAATCAGGTGGATTTCTAATGATGACAAAGAAAAATTGATACGGTTAGCATCTATGATACCGCAAAGCAAATTCTTCTTCGTCATTTGATATCAAATTAGCGTTGTGGTCACATCGTTCATAGAGAAGTGGTTAATCCGATTTCCAATAGTAGTGCGGGTAAAATATATAAAAAAAAAGGGAAACTCGAAAGGGTACATATATAAATTAACGATATTAATTTTTTTAGTTCGGATTGTACATAGAGTAAAATAGATTTAGCGAAGTCTTATAAACAAAATAGTTTAAACTAAATAAGAAATTTTTAAGGGTGAGTGACTGAGAAATTTTAAATAATATACGGTAGTATAGTGCTATGTTAAATTTGTAGTGAGGGTGAAATTCGGCGGCAAACGACGCTGATGAGGGGCCGCGGCCGCCTTCCTGCAAACTAAGTGATTGGATAAGGTGGAAAATTGTAAAAGGGCAAGCTGAAATCGCATCTGCGTTTATCCCGAATCGAAAGTAGTGCGGAGCGCCTGTCAACACGTTAAGAAGTCACCGCCCAGGCCAATTTTAAGTCCGTGAAAGACCCGGACTCTCAAGTAAACTTGAAAGCAGACATTTTTGGTGTTTCCGCCTATCTAGATAAAATTTCTGGGTAGACAAGTAGAGATACCAACATATATATTGTGTAAAAAGAAAATAAGTTTTAAAATATCTAAACGATCCTCAGTGCGAGGTAGGCTTCCTCTGAAAGCTACCATTTTCACCCTCACCGTTAAATGTATGAGTCCAAACCGAAAAAAAAAAAAAATTATAAACGTATAAGAACCGCCGGAGAAGACAGCAGCATAGCAGAGTTTCTTAATAGAAAAAAAAAAACCTTAGCAGATCGGATCCAGGAGCCGAACTTTGGCTTCAGCAGTTCTACGAAGGCGTATTTGAGTAGGGAGATAGTGACGTGATAGTTTTTTTTTGATTAATGTAAATGATAATTATTATTTAGGTATCCTGACGCCTGTTAGCTTGGAGAAAAGTGTTAGAGCAATTTATGTGTTAATAACCTTATTAGTCGCCCTAGCCAGGTGTGGAATAAGTTCCTTCAAACACCCCGTGATTGAGGCAACATTTTGCAAAGCCCCTAGATACCCACACAGAGCTCTATGTAGGTAGGAAACCGGGGAAATAGCGAGGTACCTTCAGTCGGAAAGGAAGGCTCGAGTAAAATTCCGGTTGGGACCGGGAACTTAACCCCCACTTAGGCGGTTATAACTGGCGCGCAAACGGTAGTGTTTCTACCCCGTATGAAGCCAACACTTTTATCCAGCAGTGGGAGTCTTCAGCAATTTCCTTGTTAGTTTTTTTGTATGATCCTTTTCTTTAATGCACAGTAGTGTTAAATTTTCTTTAACGTTTGTTTTTTTTTTGTATTTCTATCTTATATCCGATTTAAGAACCTAAGCTTAATTTAATGAGATTTTTGGCATAGTTTTCGACAGGGTTTTCTTTTTAATAAAAATTTGTAAATCACGTCAGCTATGTGGATGAAAAAAAATAAGCATTGTTTCTTTTTGAGCTTATAGACTTTAAGGTAGCCATGTTGGAGTGAAAAGATATCCGAAGGGGGTGCGGTACGGCCGGCGAGAGCCCCTTGGTAACGTGAGTATGGCTTGACAGCAGCAAAGGGATTCTTTATTTCAGAGTAGGGGAGTCCGAATTCCAGGCCGACCGGATTCCAGGTTGGGTGGGCCAAGGTCGCGCTGCGACACCATCTGCAGCGTAACCCCAGGTGTGAACCGATTGTGTGGTGGCTAAGTATCGAGTTTTTTTTTGTTTTTTTTTTGGCATGTTATATTATGTTTTGAAATAGGCGAGGTCTGGCTACGGGGGCAAGATCCCCCCCTCCATCCGGCGAGTTAAGCTGAGCACCACTAGCATGCCATCGCCTCCGTAGCGGACATTCTACCCTACCTCTACCCCTCCTGCTTTATCCTGTACCCATCCTGACTTTTGTTTTTTTTTCTATATACTTCTATTCAAACCTCATTTCAGATCCCCACTCTCAAATCCCAAACACCTCCCTTTTGCCTCATTTCATCCGAACTGCAATACACCGAATGGTACATCGCCAGCAGAAGCATTATACAACAGAAAAATTAGAACATCGTTGGATCTCCTATTACAGCCAAAGTCAAAGCAGACAGTCATCAATGAAAAGCAAAACCAAAAATTCAATCGTCATCATGGAGCAAAACATAGGTCGTTCGCAGTAGGAGATAAAGTTTTCGTCAAGTTATACAGCTCTAACAAAAGCAGTTGGATTCCAGGTGAGATACTTGAGCGAGTTGCATCAGTCAACTACAACATTCTAGTAAACACTAGAGACAAGCTAGTTCGTGCGCACAAAAATCAAATTCGGCCTAGAAGTTCAACAGCATCAACATCAACGTCATCAGCAGCTGAAAAACAATTACCAATTTCTATTATTTTGCAGGACTTTAACATGCAACCATTTAAAATCATTTCAGAAGCTCCAATTAGTCCAGTCCCAGATGTCGCAAGTCCTAATAACACTACCAGCGCAAATGCAAATCCAAGAGAACTTGACTCAGAGGTAATTAACACCAACTGCAATCAACCAACCTTACCAGAAGCCACAGTCACGCCACCAATTCCAAGACGATCCGGTCGTAAGCGCAGAGCACCTAAGAGGTATTCTCCTCCCTCACCACCATCTAAAAGGGGAGGTGTTGCCACCCTAAGGAATTTACATCCCTGTGCCAGGCCAAGATTATTCTGACAGATGGCAACTGAACTTCACTTACTTCTGGGCAGTCAACGTGTATAGATTAGATACGACACTAATTATACTACTCACCATTTCATTAATTAAACTTAAATTTATATTGTTTTAAGCTATAATTTATTCTTAAATAAATACTATTTGTTCATCTAATTTAGATTACTCTTTCCTTCATTAACAAGGCTAAGACCATAACAGTTTACAGTGGATTTTCGTTGAAAAATTCATGTAAGTTGAACTGAACTTAATATAAATTGCGTATGACAAAGCCCTCACTATGTCACTGATGAGTTCAAGTGAGTAAGCCGAACGAAACGCCAATTTATAGGAATAAAGGCCATAAAAAGCTATTTTGAATCAATAATTCAACAAGTCCAATCATTAATGCTAAGTCTTCTACTTGGCTGATTTATTTCAGTAGTATATAGAATTTGTATTATAAAACCTTCTTATATAGAAACTATGCCTGGCCCAGGGCAAAAAAAACTGTAAACTATATCCAACAAGATTAGAATTCTTAATGCTAAGTCTTCTACTTGGCTGATTTATTGCAGTAGTATATAGAATTTGTATTATAAAACCTTCTTATATAGTCAATACCTTCACTTTGACTAAAACCTTAAGCCACTAGTCTTGCCTTATACTTATCGATGCTGCCATCCGGATTATTTTTCAAACAATAAACCCACTTGCAAGGGATTGCTTTTGCTCCTCTCGGTAAAAGCCTCAGCCTCCAAGTCTGATTTTCTTTCAATGATGCCATTTCTCTTTCCACAGCTTTTATCCAGTCAGTTTTTTCTTTGCTATTAACTGCTTCTTTGTAGGTTTCAGGGTTTGATGAAGGGTTGACATAATCTTCCGCTGCCATTACATAATCGTTAAGATTCTGAGGTTTTCCTATTCTATATCGATCTGTTATGGCCAGTTGCACCAACCTCTTTTAAATTTGTATTGCTTCATTTAATTTTAAAATGGCATTAATCGGTTGCACCTGTTGCACCCCACATTAAGTCCACTGTGCATAACCGTTGAACCGTAAAGCTGGACCCATTTGGCCCATTGCACCGTGTCGAAACATTATTGCTGTGCAGTATCTTACTCATCAATAATATTTTACCTTTGCGATTGGGCCAAGAGGGAAACAACCTTGTAATGCCAAATGGGCTATTTGGGTGGCAGCAGCTAAGTATCGATCGGAAACATGAACGATCGTTGAGTCTTAAATTAAACTTAATGAAGTGCGTTTCGTGTCGTGGTTTGTGTTGGTATATTAAATAATAAACATATATAACACACCAACCACTTCTTAATCTAACAGGCCAATAAACGAACCAATAAACTAAAGTTCCTTTTTCCTCCAGATAAATTTTAAAAGCATGTTGTAACGAACATATCTAACTACCTACAAACAAAATAGTTCAATTTTATTTGTCAGAATATTGTTAATTCCAGAATAAAATAACGAAAGCAATCGGTGAAATCATTATTTTTCCTATTTATAATTCATTACTTAAATAAATAAATTATTTCAGAATAAGACTGGTCATCATGTGTTCATTTAAACGACCTAACCCCGAGGCCACACGAGCAAGTACTTGCAAGCAAGTTGGCTACATACACTGCCTGTCAAATTTGTAATTTGCATTCCACTTGCCTCCCACTTGCTTTCCACTTGCATTCCACTTGCTTGTCTCCCAACTTACTTCTCAACTTGCTTCGCTACTGGCTTCAAAACTTTCATGCCAGTTGATAAGCAAGAGTTGCTTGGGTTTGTTTGTGTTAGTAAACAAATGTGTATGTATTGCAACTTGCTTGCAAGTACTTGCTCGTGTGGCCTCTGGGTTAAACCATCACACATTCTATCCCACTTGGACGTTTGAGGTTATGGTGAAACTGATTTGTATTGATGCAAGTGTGGAAGCAAAATATGAAAATCATTTTTATCACACAAATTTGGCAGTCCTATGAAATTCTTTCCCACCTTTATCTGACATGTGTTAATACTTTGTGGGATAGTGTAGAGGCACTTTAAGGAGTTACAAACACATCGAAACTTTTCCTACTCGCTAGTAATTTGGCTTGCCTTTTTCGAAGTCAGTTGAAAAGCGAGTAGAACGGCGAGTGATTTGACAGTTAATGTATGTACCCAACTCACTAGCGAGTACTCGCTCGTGTGGCCTCCGGGTTAGCCATCTCTATGTCCCCTTTCACACGAAGAAACAAGTTGCTGGAGATTTTTTTGACGTTTTCTTTAAATCTCCTTAAAAATCTCTTGTACCTTTCATACGAGGAAACAAATCTCCAGGCAATTTTTGAAATTCCCCTTGAAATTATATTGGTTGAACACACCTTAACCTAGGTGTGAAAGGAAATGTCAAAAAATCTCTTCAAATCTTCGACCGGGGAGATTTTGTTCGCCCCTCTTTCCTCCTGCCCTTCTCACCTACGAACTAAAAGTTGCTGGCAACTCAGTTTCCTCGTGTGAAAGGGCACTATCTTTCCAAGAGACGAGAGTGAAATAAAAATAAGAGACGCCTAAATGAGTCGCCTCACTTGAAGCTGCTATGAGCACCGTCAAGAGCTGTACTTGCGTGAAGAACGAAATTGTGAAGAAAATTATTCATTTAACTCGACGGAATCGGTGACTTAAAATTGCTGAACCACGGATCAAGATTTGAACCACGATTATATGTATGCCCCTAGGTCTAGTTTAATAAACTTCGTTAAAATTTTGATCCGTGTTTCAGCGATTTCGAATCACCGATTTTAGCAAGTTTAATGAGAAATTAGGTCATGTAAATGTTGACATAGCCAATTACAAGCTTGAACCACGGTTGAACCTCACTTAACTTACCGTTATCTGGGATTTAAAATTGCTGCACAATGGATCAGAATTTTTACGAATAATGAGATACACGTGAACACAAATACATTGCCAAATTGTAGCCCTGTTTTTTAGTGCATTTTTATCTTCGATTAGAAAAAAGTAGCATGTTAAATACAACAACGATACGAATTATACCAGTTTGTTGTTGTAATTAACATGCTACTTTTTTGTAAGCGAAGATAAAAATGCACTAAAAAACAGGGCTTGTATCTGAATTCAATGGAAAGCCCCATAAGTGTATGTATTGCAACTTGCTTGCCAGTGCTTGCCCGTGTGGCCTCAGGTAACCCGGGATACAAAAACTGCCACTGGGCACGTTCCGCTGGCTATTCTCAGTTATCCGGATAGCTTTGTGTTGTTGTAATCCCTTGTTAAAAAACAGCTGATAACAGCTGACGCAACAACAACTCAAGTTATCTCAAAATTTTTGGGATAGCTAGATAGCATAGCGAATAAACATTGGAACGCGAGGAATGTCTGCTACCTCAATATGTCTCCCGCATAAATAATTATAAATTGTATCAACAAACAGAACTTTACAATCTGTCAAAAACTGACAAGTCTCATGCATCAACAAAAACAAAAACATCCAGTGTGCATTTGAATGCATTTTCAGTCAACAATAATTTTTGTAATATCTCTCTATTTTAAATTTAAAAGAAATGGATAAATTCGATACAACTTGTCGAACTTGCAATGCCATTAGGTCAAATTTAGTAAATCTGTATTCAAATTCACCAGTAGATGATACCGTCAAACTCTACGACGTTCTTTGCTCAGTATGTCCCTCGCTATCAATTCAGAATAATGACAAACTTCCCCATAAGATTTGTTTCTTCTGCTCCAAACAATTGGAAATAGCTTATAAATTTCAACTTCAATGCAAGAAATCCGATGAGGAATTGTGGAAAGTTGTAAAGGATACAATTAAAATGGAACCTTCGCAGGCAGAAGACGATGAGAAGTCTTCAGAAAATGAACAAACCGAAACCAACGATGAAATGTAAGGCCTTTGTTTGGTTAATTGCCCTTATTATTACAAATTTGCCTTATAGGTCTTGTACTGAAAAAGTTTTCGAAGATACAGCAACAGTGGTTGGAAGTCCCGAATTCTTAGAAGATGAAGATGAAGAAATGGAACTGATTACTCAAGCAGACCAAGTTACTTTCGAAACAACTTCAGCGCCGGGCGATGATCTTGAAGAAGCATCTTTTGACTGTAATCTCTGTGCCAAGAAGTATTTAACTTCCAATGGCCTGCTTATGCACATGAAACTAGGTCATAAAAACCTTAAACCCATACAGACTGAATCATTTCAATGCAAATATTGTAATCTGGTGTTTGATAGTAATTTTCAACTTAAAGAGCATTCTCATTCGGAACATAAAAGCGATACGAAGAGTGAGCTAACTTGTTACATTTGTCAAAAGAATTTTCTCGGGAAAAATAAATTAGATCATCATTTGCTTTATCATGGAAAGAATCAATTCCAATGTCTTGTAAAAGACTGTAAACGGACGTTTAACATCAAATACAAGTCAGACCGAAACTGAGTTTTACTCATCGTAGTAATTAATGTTTTACTTTTTTTATTTTTGCAGGGTTACTGATCATCTAAAGCGCTTCCATGGAATCCTTCTCACTGCAAGTCAGTCAAAAGCATTGAAGCCAACTTTGTTTAAAGAACTGTAACTACCCTCCACATTGTTTATTCCATTTATACAAAGTTTTTTATTAAAATTGATGCAGCAATCAAATTTGAATTGAGGAAATGACTACAATCTAGTACTACTTGTCTTTAAATGGTTAACATATTGTATTAAAAAGGTCTAGGACATATTTGTAGATTTCTCAATTTCTGAGTAGGTGTTATGGAAAAAAAAGATCTAGGTATTTAGTAACCATTTAAAATAAAGGAACAGATAAGTAAAACCATGGCCATTACTGATGGATTTACATGACTCAATGCCATATTTTTGTCATTTATGGCCTTAATCGTGTTTTATGACAGCAATATTTTGTTTTGTTAGCCGTGTAATCCGGGATAATTTTGATTTGAAATGAAAAAAAGTACACTTAAAAAAAAAAAAAAAAAGTAAGTGAACATTTTTCGAAATTGTTTTTTAATATTTTGAAAAAATGTACTTTTTATTTCATTTCAAGTCAAAAAAGAATCAAACCAATGCAAAACTGTGAAAAAAGTAGACGGGAATTGTTTAAGAACAACACAATTTGTTCCTTTAATTGGTGTATAAGACTTTGAAATTTTGGTAAAGAAAACCGGTTCGGTGAATAAATATGAAAATTTAGAGGAATCAGGGATTTTGATGCTATAAAAGTCTACAAATCTGCTTACAAATGCAAGCTATGCAATCAAAATTAGCCAAGAAGCAAATGCCGAAAGACAAAAAAACTAACTAGAAAGGATTAGACAAAATAATATCTACAAAATCTTACAAATATCTTGTAGAAAACAAATTTTCAAAACTGTCCTTGTCTTGTTCCTTTAATTTCGTTGACCATTGTATTGTATAAATATGATGGTTAACGGAATACCTTTATAGTCCTTAGGGCCAGATGTGCAATCGATCGTAGTTCAAATTTTGATTCGTGGTTCAGTAATTGAATCACTGATTTCAGCGAGTAAAATGAGGTTCAACGATGGTTCAACTATAACATACAACAAATCAGCCAGTAAAAATGTTCGAACCACGGATCAGAATTTGAACCACGTTCGAACAACAGGTCCTTATTAAAATAAAACAAAGCTCGGTCACTGCGGGTGGAATGTGTAGTTGCCCGTCACATTTCTCTTATGGCAAACATTTGGCATTTTCATGTTCACTCATTTTTTGATTTGCCCGTTGCATTCTTTGTAAAATTCTACAACTGGAGTTTGCCCATCACATTTAGCAAGTTTGTATTTTCTTGAGCGCTCAGTAATTTTCCTCCGTCCTTTGACAGAGCAGGAGGATAAAATATAAACAGAATTACTCACATAGAATTCAAAAAAACTCACTTTTTCTTTTCTTCTTATGTAATTTACTGAGACAAAAAATAGTTACGTAGGCGAATCCAATATAGTCGTTCCCCCCCCCCCCCCTTTCCTCACTAATACTATGTTCCCACCAAAACGAAATCTGAGATTTCAGCTGAAAAATTTGGAGTTCTCGACTTGGTGGAGCGGGATTTCATTAAGATTTCGTTGAAATCTAGAGTTTTCATTGAGATTTCGTTGAAATTTCCATGAAATCTTGTTCCATCAACTTGAAATATCAATTCAACCGAAATCTCGGATCTCATTTTGGTAGGAACATAGCATAAGGGGAAAAGCGAGGAATTTTTGTGGGGAGTCATGTTTATATTTCTAAGTCCTCAGGGACTTCCAAAATATAAACTGGCTTATTCTTTCCTGGCCCGCTTGGCTTATCCGTCTGAATAACGCAAAGAACGCGACGCGACGGGACAGACTTTTGCCCGCACCGCCACCCGGTGCTCTGTTTCAGCAGGCCTTAAGAGAAGTTTGAAAACACTTGGTATCACTAATCATACTGACACATATATGTCAGTCAAACAACAAAAAAATGACAATCAATTTTTTTTTTTGTTGAGTGCTGTCGTGAAATTTTTTTGAAAAGAACAGATCCTTAAAAAAATCATAAAAGTCGCAATTTGCGAATTTACAAAACACAAACCTTCTAAACATTTTCTTATATTTATTAGCATGCCGATGCATCGATATAAAGAAATTCTTATCTTGCTGATGTTATGCAGTTTAAGCATAGCTCGAAAACATCACCTTGAAGTTCGGGTGTGTTTTCCTTTCTATTTATTTAAGCCACGCAATTAATAAATTTCAATTTTATTAAAAAATTACTTTTACTTTTTTTTAGGAAGATACACGACGATATATCGCATTGAGCACTTTTGGTTTTTACCAAAGTGGTATTCTTGATGTGCAATTGAGTAATTTCGTCATATCCGGAGAAAATGAAAATGATTTGGTAATACAATGAACTCTAATCTTTCACTATGAATGGAAATAAGATTTTCCTTTTAGTTTGGACTTTCATTGGACAAGACAACAGTTGATGCTATGAATCCTTATTTAGATTCACACCAAAACAAATGCATTCTGGATGAATCAGCTTCGGCACAACGAAGTGGACCAATTGTTTTCTTCTTGATGGATCTCAAAAATCTCAAGTAAAAAAAAAACTAGTGATTTTATCACTGTGTTCTAAATTTTATTCACAGAGTTCATGTGACATGTTCATCAGACTGGAAAAACTTGCATATTTACAAAGATCGATCACAACTTCCAGCAATGCGAGCAAAGAGACAATCCAAAGTTAGTGATTCTGCATTGTTTATGCAGAGGAGAAAGAAAAGAGACTTGGCTCCACGAGAAGAAAACTCACAAGCAAGTCCAACTGAAAATAAAGGAATTTGTAAGGATCTTGCTTTGCCACTAACCAAGGCTGTGATTGGTGGTCAGAATTACTACAACACATCGGTAAGAAAGATAAATCAATAAAGTAAATGAGAATAGTCGAAGGTCAGTTTTTGATAGGGGCCGAAACCGATTTTTGTCATACGTTTCGTGAGAAGGCTCAACTAAGACATTAAAGTATATTTAAAAACTTCACTGCTCATTCAAAATCTTTCGGGTTTTCACAAAATTTGTACTCGAATGTCCCATGAATCATATTGATTTATTGCAAACAATTTGTTTTTAGCGTCCATGAATCACAATCCAATGAAAAGCATGTGTTTATCAGAAATACCTAAGTACTATGAAACTTAAGTGCCTAAGCACTTAATTTGTATTTAAAAATTTATAGGTTAAGTCTAGTTCCTATAGCAAAACTATACAAGATTTTTAAAAATTCTTCCTTTTTTTATTTAAGACAAAATCGTTTCACCTCTATGTATTTACTTACTTACTTACTTAAGGTGGCGCTACAGTCCGGGGTGGACCAGGGCCTCAACCAACAAGCTTCTTCCAGCCGGCTCGGTTTCTAGCTAGCTGTCTCCAGTTTCGCACGCCAAGTTGGTTGAGGTCCTCTTCCACTTGCGTGCGCCACCTTTTACGCTGCCCACCTCTACTGCGTTGTCCCACGGGGTTGGATTCAAAGGCTTTCCGGCCCGGAGCATTGGTGTCCATTCGCTCTAGATGACCCAGCCATCTCAGTCGTTGGCTTTTCACTTTTGTGGCTACGTCAGTGTCGCTGTACAGCCCATACAGTTCGTTGGTGTATCTTCTTCTCCATTCCCCATCTATGCAGACGGGAGCAAAAATCACCCGGTGAATTTTCCTCTCAAAACAGCCTAACAGTGTCCATGCCTCTGCACCATACATCAGGACCGGGATGATAAGCGTCTTATACAGTGACAGTTTAGTTGCTCGAGAGAGGGCTTTGCTTCTCAATTGCCTTCTTAGCCCAAAGAAACAGCGATTGGCAAGAGTAATTCTTCGTTTGATCTCAGCGCTGGTGTCGTTCGCTGAGTTTATAGCGGATCCTAGGTAGACAAAGTCTCTGACCACCTCAAAATTATAGCTGTCTATAATGACGTTCTGTCCGAGACGTCGGTGCTGGGTGTCCTTTCTTGTTGACAGCATATATTTTGTTTTGCTTTCATTCACCGTTAGACCCATCTTCTTGGCTTCCTTCTCAATGCTCACAAAAGAACCACTGACATCACGCTTTGTTCGTCCGATTATGTCAATGTCGTCAGCGTAAGCGAGTAATTGGACGGACTTTTGAAAGATTGTGCCTCTGGTGTTGACGTGAGAGTTTTGCACTATTCTTTCAAGAACGATGTTGAAGAAGTCGCATAACAGCGCGATGCCTTGCCTAAAACCTTTTTTGACATCAAAGGTGTCGGTGAAGTCTTTGCCGACCTTGATGGAGCAGCGTGCATTCTCCATCGTCATCCTGCACAAACGGACGAGTTTGGCAGGGATGCCAAAACTAGACATTGCTCTATATAGCTCGTCTCTATAGATGCTGTCATACGCGGCCTTGAAATCGATAAAAAGGTGGTGGGTATCGATTTGAAACTCCTGGATTTTCTCCAAGATCCGCCGTAGTGCGAATATTTGGTCGATGGTGGACTTGTTGAAACTTTCAAACTTAATATTTAAAAGTAGTGAACCGATGTTGTAGTCGAAATTTACAAAATTTACTTAAAAAAAGACACTTCCTTTATTGACTACAAAAATTAGAAAAAAGTACAGTAAAAACACGAAATTTAAATTTTCAAGCGTAACGTATTTTTATTGCAAATTTTAAAAAATCGAATGCATTTCGAACTGACATGCAGCTCATCATCAGCGAAACTCGACACTAAAACAAAATAACAAGAAAAAACAAAAAGACCCAAATATATGAGTGTACAAGTGCAAACAATTGAATTAAAAATTAGCGTTATACAATTATGCTTTAAATTAATGAGAATAAGGGAGACAGAATGTTCCCATTGTCACTATTCATTACATTCTTAGCTTTGAAAATTAAAAGAGACTCAAATGCATCAAGCTTTCTTTGAGTCTCTTTTAATTTTCAAAGCTAAGAATGTAATGAATAGTGACAATGGGAACATTCTGTCTCCCTTATTCTCATTAATTTAAAGCATAATTGTATAACGCTAATTTTTAATTCAATTGTTTGCACTTGTACACTCATATATTTGGGTCTTTTTGTTTTTTCTTGTTATTTTGTTTTAGTGTCGAGTTTCGCTGATGATGAGCTGCATGTCAGTTCGAAATGCATTCGATTTTTTAAAATTTGCAATAAAAATACGTTACGCTTGAAAATTTAAATTTCGTGTTTTTATTGTACTTTTTTCTAATTTTTGTAGTCAATAAAGGAAGTGTCTTTTTTTAAGTAAATTTTGATGGTGGACTTCTCGGCCTAAAGCCACACTGATATTGTCCTATCTGGTTGTTGACGAATGGCTTCAGGCATTCACAAAGTACGGCAGAGAAGATCTTGTAGGCGATATTAAGAAGACTGATGCCTCTGTAGTTGGTGCAGTCGAGAGTTCGCCTTTCTTGAGGATCGGGCAAACAATATTGAGGTTCCATTCATCGGGCATGCTTTCTTCCGACCATATTTTACAGATGAGCTGGTGCATACTGCTAACCAATTCATCGCCAGCCGCTTTGAATAGCTCAGCCGCAAGGCCATCAGCTCCAGCATCTTCATTGGACTTAAGTTTAGATATGGCTATCCTCACTTCGTCAAGATCGGGTGGACGGAATTGTTGGCCTACGTCGTCCATGGTAGCGGAATTCGGTTCGTCATCGCCGTTATACAATTTGCAGAAATAATTTGTCCATATCCTCAGCACCGACTGCGATTCCACCACGATGTTCCCCTGATCGTCCTTGCAGGCTTCGGTTCGGGGCTTGTAACCTTGGGAGGTTCTTTTTACTTTTTGGTAAAACTTCCGAACTTCATTCCTGCAGTGGCATCCCTCTAATTCCTCGATCGCGCGCTTCTCATGCTCTTTCTTTTTCCTTCTAAGAAGCTTGTGTTCCTCTTTCCTCTTCTGCTCGTAGAGCTCGCGAGCAGCTCTGGTCCTTCTATACAGCGCCGCTTTGTATGCCTGTTGTTTGGCTGCATGTACTTGCCGGCATTCCTCGTCGAACCAGGGGTTTCGCTGTGGTGGTCGTGCGAAGCCCAGCACGTCAGAGGCGGCATCTCTGATGGCTTCCTGGCAGTTTTTCCACTGGTTCTCGATTTTTGCAGTTGGCGGCAAAGGACTAGTTAAGAGGGCGTGAGAGACTCGATCGGAAAAGGACCTGGTGATTTCTTGCGACTGTAGCCGTCCGACGTCGAACTTCCTGACAGTATTTCCCTGTTTTGGCTTTGGTCTGGATATCCGTAGCATTACCTTGGCTACAACGAGGTAGTAGTCCGAGTCAACGTTCGGACATCCTTGATACTGGAGGAGTGCCTTGCGTCAATCGCAATATGGTCAATTTGGTTGGCGGTTGATTGACCAGGAATTCGCCATGTCCCCTTATGTATGTCGAGATGCGGGAACTGCGTACTAGCTACCACAACGTTTCGCCCCGCAGCAAAGTCGATTAGCCTGAGTCCGTTATCGGAGGTGGTGTCGTGCAGGCTGTATCTTCCGATTGTGCCACCAAAGACGTCTTCTCTTCCTAGTTTGGCATTAAAATCACCCAAGACAATTTTAATGTCATAGCTAGGGCATTGCTCATATGTCTTGTCCAGGAGCTCGTAGAACTTGTCCTTGGTGTCTTCATCTTTCTCCTCTGTGGGGGCATGCGCGCATATGTTGGCATGATGTTGGCGAAGTCTGCCTCTAACAACAAATCCACATCCAAAAAGACGCTGCCCTTGTGGTCGGTAACAGTCACCGTAGTATATATCGCAGTCTTTCAGTTTTCTTTTGCCCGGCCCATCCCATTGCACTTCTTGGATGGCGGTGATGTCTGCTTTGTAGCAGTCTAGGGCCTCCGCTAAATGTTCGGCTGCACGTGGTCTATAGAGAGACAGAACATTCCACGTGCAGATCCGAAGTTCGTTGTCCTTATTTCGTTTGCTAGGTTCGTCAACAGTAAATCCGTCCGTATCCGAGGCTCTATGTATTTATTTAGTTTAAAAGATTGCTTTACTACCGTTTCTCCTTTCTTGAATGAATGAATGAATGTACTTTATTTAGCTATAAAAGCCATTTAGATTACAATTTCATTTTAAATTTAAAATATATAAAAAAAAAAATTTTATGACACAAAATGCATATTTTATTTAGGTATATGGGTGATTCTCTGCCAACTGTGATTCTTTTTTTAGAAAATTTTCAAAAACTAAAACTTCTTGGAAACAATTTTTGTTTTGTGTTTGTGGCTTCATTTAGTCAGAGTATCATATCTGTAAAAGCATTTTGCTACAACTTTTAAAGAACAAAAAATATAGTGAAATGTACTAAAACTAGTATATACGATATTGACACTCTTTTTCTTTTTTTTCTTTTTAATTTTTCTCCCTCTTTTTAACCATATTTTTGTTGAGATTCTTGATTTTCTAATACGTTTTGACCTCTTGACATTTCTACTTTCCTTTTTTTCTTTAAAAAATTATCTCTTTTTCATTTTTGAAGTCTGTTCTTCTGAATGGCAACCCATTTCCTTGTGCTGGGTTATTACTTAGTTTTTATTGCACGGAATGAGTTTTGTTTGGCTCGTCTGAGGTATTGCTACCGTTCTCATAAAGAAAATTGGTAGAAGAAAATACTATTGCAAAGAATTATTTAATTATATTTATTTAAAGCTCAATAAGTATTTAAATGCCACGGTACTGACATCCACGGTACTGACATTTAGACAGTTTATGTAACCTCACTTCTCTTTGTTTATGAGAAAAATAATTTCCAGGACAATTTTAACTTGTGCCTTTAAAAGGAATACAAAATTCTGATAACCAACCAGAAACATGTTATAACATGCTTAAAAAATACTACCACGGTACTGACAAATAAATTTGTGACATACTTTCATCGCATGCAAACATATCACTCTTAAAATACAACAAAGTACCAAAAACAAAATTACTGTTGTTAAATATACATAAATAGTGTCTCTTTTAGAAAACAACAATACACACGTGTTAAAGCTTAATCAAAATAGCGGTTGAGCGGGAAATCTTTTGAATTCAAAAATAAAACTAAAACCTCGGACAGCATTCATTCATGATTATTTTATTCAGCTATAAGTATTTTGACTTAATTTTTGCATTATTTTGTCAACCAAGTATTGCTCTCAAACTTTTCTAAGGGCAACATTTCTATTCAGTGAACTATTTCATTCGAAAACAGTAGACTTAATCGGAAAAACAAGGATCGGACATGCCACGGTACTGACATTTTGACCATACTTTTCCAAGCCATGTCGAAGAAGTTGCAAATTTGGTCATGATATTGAATGTAGATTGTAGTAAACAGCTATTTACACAATCCAAACCAAAAATATATACGAACATTTTACATTAAACAACAAAAAAAAAGCACTGGACGCAAAGAATCACAGTTGGAACGGAATCACCCATATAGGTATCTTGTAGGTTTTTATTTTCTAAAGAAAGAGAAACCGATGAAAATTAAGTTTAAACGATTTTTAAGATTATACTGGAAAATATCGGCTTTGGTAGAATATTGCACATGCATGTGGGTTGTCTAAAGAACAAATGTCTATATTACATCGTGCGTCCGAAGTAGGGCTAATAGGTAAACTGATAGGCATCCAATGCCGTCAAAATCAGAATTAATTAAGTTAATTATCCGAAGAGTGAGGATTGGGAATAAGTACGAAAAACTAAGAGTAAAATCGTCAATTAAAAGACCATTATTTGTAAAAAATGAGAAAAAAGTCGGAGATAAACCAGATCCCTGTGGCACACCAGCATCTATTTGTGGAGTTCAGACTTGAAGCTATCTAATACTAGTTGTATTGAACGCCCTCCAAAGATAATTTGTTATCCATCGAAGTAGTGAATCATCGAAACCCATATACAGTTGTGAACACGAAAATAGCAGTGGGTTAAAAATAAACGAAAAAATGATATATTTTTAACCGTTCTTGTGGAAAACTCGGGTTAAGGTTCAGTGTTGGGGAGACGTCGCACATACTACCAGGATTAAATACCACCATAAAAACAACCTTTGACTCATCTGCCATAAAATATTACGCTCACAGGAAATCCAACATAGTTTCTTGCAAGCTGCATCCGTTTTTCTGGATGTGTTTTGTTGGCAGGTGGCTTATTCTTCGGCATGATTGCTGCTAAATTTGCCTCTAAGAGTCTTCTTCTCCAGTTCATATCACTCATAGAAAGATTGATCTCTTAACGAATCTCGATTGTCGATTTTTGTGGATTCTCTCGAAAAAATCCCATGATTCTCCTTCCGTCATGGAGTGTTATTTTTCTTTTTCCATCTCTTCTTTCTGGCTTTTGCACATATTTTATGGAAATTGGGATCATTTAAGCCGAGCAACAACAAATATTGTGCATTTCCTGGTATGACTTGCTTTCTCTAAGCTGCAACAGAATTAATTTGCACTGCTCATCAGTGAAGTGTTTAATACTGCCCACTTTTGCAAAAAAAAATATTAAAAATGCTTGTTTGTATTCATATTTCTTTAAAAACGTT
Source organism: Dasysyrphus tricinctus (assembly GCA_963921185.1). Classification (NCBI taxonomy): domain Eukaryota; kingdom Metazoa; phylum Arthropoda; class Insecta; order Diptera; family Syrphidae; genus Dasysyrphus; species Dasysyrphus tricinctus. The sequence continues at coordinate 23,011,863 of OY992532.1, read as the reverse complement.
TCTTCTACTACATTTTACTTCCTTTCGGTTTATAGCACTTCAACAAAGTAAAAAAAATAGAATATTTACAAAATACTGCTATTTTAATGTTCACTTCAAAAACGATCCCTAACGATTAAATCTACCGTTATTCTGAACGCTCGGCAAACTAACTAAAGCTATCTCTTTCTTAATAATGCTAATGATTAAGGCTTTCACTAAATGCATTCTTTTTTTAATTGGAAAGTCTAGAACCGAAAATAGAAGGCTTTCAACAATGTCTGTGAAACCACTGCTATTTTCATGTTCACAGCTGTACATACTTCGATAAAGGAACTTGATGACACACTCTTTCAAATGTTTAAGAGTTATCAAGGGGAACAATTTCGCTAACGTCAACAAGACACAAATATTAGTAAGATGTCATCAGATCGCCAGTAAACTTTATGCTTCGAAACCCGTGTTGAAGAGCATTTAGAATATTTAGTTCTTTATTTTATTATCTGGCAATTTATCAGCGTTTCCATGAGGGATGTTATTGCAATTGGTTGTATAATTAGAGGTTGAGCATGATTTGAGTTTTTTTTTATATTGACTGAACAAATGCAGTTTTCCATATACAGTGAGTGCCAAAAGTGACTAAACATCCATTAGGTTTCTTGAGTTATTTGATATAAACCAAAAAATAAACGCGTTAAACATAGAGTATTTTTAGTTTTTATTAGGAAGAAATGCATGAGCTTTGTTTTGATTAATTGCTATTAAATAAAGCATTTGTTTTTTTTATTATTGGAATGCAATTTTCGTTTATTTGTTTGTTTCAGTTTCATGTATGTAACTCCAGAAATCATATGGGTGTTAACTCACTTTTAACGCTCACTGTAAATACTCAGAAAAAGACCAAAAGAATATTACAATTAGAAAAGCTAACGGAGTGGTTTTTCCAATGTGGAAGAATAAATCTTCAAAATACTAGAGACATATTTTGGATGTTAAAGATATTTAAGAAAATGTTTATTCATGAACTGTTCGGGATGCTTTCAAGATGCCAAACTATTGATTCTAATTCCTCAATATAAATCTCTCAGTGTTCACGCATATGGTCCAAGACTAAATTGATAAAAGGTCAGGTCATAGCCTCTCAGAATTTGATAGCTTTTTCGCAGCATCCAGTGCTTTTAACTTTCGAATCCAAGAATATAAGATAATATAAGATGTGTTTTTTTTCTAACCCGAAAAAATTGTATAAAACAATAAACTCAGACTAAATAATGGAAATTTTTGCAACAGCAACTAACTCCCAACGGTCTTTGTTAAGCGCAGATAATTTTGTGTCGTTCCCTAAGTTGAAGTCGAAAATCAGGGGTGACCAAAATGTCAGACTTTTATTTTATTTATAGCTAAAGGAGTAAAGGATGACATTGAAAAATATTTCATGAAATAATAATATTAATAAATTCTGGCCAGGATTAACGAAAACCCAAAGTAAAGGGTTAGGATTTGATATTAAAAAGTTATTCTGAAAGGATATGCCCTAGTCCTTAACAGTTTAAGCTTGGACCGTTAATTTTGAGACACACTGTTTATCTACCAAACAAAAAGAAATAGCTTAAATTCATATTTGTGGAAGCTACAATAGAAAAAGATTTAAGAAAATCCCTATTTTACTATTCAAATTTGCATGACAAACAATAAGGTAATGGTTTTCATAGAACCGAGTTTTTGCACGAACTAACCGACTTTTTTTTTTCTTTCAATTTTTTTATTTCGAGAAGCACAAATTTCTAAAGAAATTGGCAACGGTGAAGTGTTGACATGAAGTATTTCTGTTTTTTTTTGGATTTCATTTCATTTGCAAAGTTGTATTTACCTTTTCGAGAAAGTCTGTTGTCCTGAAACAAGAGACAAAAATTCAGAGCCCAAATGGCTCAGTTGGGGAGGGGGGCTTAATCTTAAAACTTTTGGATACCGCATTCCAACACATTTAAGCTCACTTTGATGTTAGGTTGTTAATTATCTTAAATGTGATTTATTTCTTAAGTTTTAAGATATCCCAAACATATTCTAATTCGTCATATTCAACGTAAAATAAAAAGATCATTACTAGCCTAACAAAATTTTTCAATTTCAGTTCTCAATGTTTGTAGCATCTCCACATGAGGAAGGACTATACAACTTGTATTTCCATGCATGTCCAAACTACTATACCACCAAGGAATTGTCTTTCAATGTAAGAAAAATTGTTATTGTTATATGAATAGATATTTATAAAGATTCTTTCGATTTATTCATTCAGGTCGATATTGAGGAGAACAACAATGGAAATTTTCTTTCAGCTGGTGAGATGCCTTTGCCGGCTCTCTACTTTATGATGAGCCTTTTGTTTTTCCTTTCGGGACTGTTTTGGGTGTTTATATTGAAAAAAAGCAAGTAAGTTTAGGTTTAGGAATGTGTGTCAATTGTGTGTTAAAAATATTCTTCAAAAATTAATTTATGGATCATATGTATTTAACGTACATTTTAAGGAATTTACACACAAACTAAGAGACATTAATAACGATTCAATTATTTAGGAAATGTTTTTTCTTTTTCTTTACAGGCATTCCGTTTTTAAAATTCATTACATTATGGCTGTTTTGGTTTTCTTGAAGTCACTGTCGCTGATATTCCATGCGATTAACTATCATTTCATCGAAATCAGAGGTGAACATGTGGAGACATGGGCTATTCTCTACTATGTTACGCATTTGTAAGTATATGGTATTTAAAAACAAAATTGGATTGGTTTGATCATGATATTTAGATAAGACTTTTATTGGTTTACCACGTTTCGAAGTATGGACTATGGTACGTACTGCTTACTAACGTGTGGAAAAATGCAACTTTATTTTGTGAGTCCTTTGCTTTCAGTTTATTTCGTTCATGTGCTTAGGATTAAGTTGTGCTGCATAGCAAGCAAAACATTTAAATAAAGCCGAACTGAATCTGCAATTCCACATCTTGCACATGCATATGCATAGCGAATGGGCATCTTCACCTAAGATTTCCATAAACAGACGAAACGGTTTGAACACAATTTGTTTGTATCTATGATCTAAAGTCAACAAAACAATCCAAATAATATCTTAACAGAAAAGTTACCAATTCTTCATTTCGTACCTTATAGAAACTCGTTTAACAATTTTTTTTTAAATATTATAAAATTGGCAGATACGAATGAAAAACGGATTTTTCTACATATTTAAATTATATTTTCTAGGCTAAAAGGTGCAGTTCTTTTCATAACCATTTTATTAATTGGAACCGGATGGACGTTCATCAAGCATATCTTGAATGACAAGGATAAGAAAATCTTTATGATTGTGATTCCATTACAAGTGAGTAATTTCCTATTATTATGTATTTGAATTCACAACTGAAAGCCATATTTTAAGATCCTTGCAAACGTTGCTGAAATCATTATTGCTGAAAGTGAGGAGAGTGATGTTGAGTATCGCACCTGGCGAGATATTTTCATTCTAGTTGATTTGCTCTGCTGTGGAGCAATTCTATTTCCCGTAGTTTGGTCTATTCGTCATTTGCACGAAGCATCAGCTACTGATGGCAAAGCTGCTATAAATCTTCGAAAGCTTAAACTATTCCGCCAATTTTACATCATGATTGTTTGTTATATTTATTTCACTCGAATAATTGTGTACCTGTTGAAGATAACAGTTGCATTCCAATATGCATGGCTGGATGAGATGTTCCACGAGATGGCCACTTATGTATTCTTTGTATTAACTGGTTATAAATTCCGACCAGCATCGTCACATCCATACTTTAGTGTATCCGATGAGGACGATGATGACGAGGTTGAAGTACTTACAGAGTCAGGTCTTACTGCAGGTCTTCACAAGACTAAAGCTTTGAATAGAAACGCACCCCCTACTACCACAATAGTCGAGGGCAATGACGAAGAGAGGGAAAATCTTATAAGCAAACGTGAATCAAGTCATGAATACGATTAAATTATTAAAATAAAAATGCATAGTTTTTAAGAACCCCAAAAAACTCAGATTTAGATGATTATAAAATATTGTGCTTTAAAAAAAATATAGGCATTATAGAGACTGAGTTAAATTTTGTCCCCTTTTTTAATTTGTATTTTTTAAGTTTTTTCCATAGAGAATTAAAACAAACATGAAAATGATTTTTATTTCATTTTGCTTTGTTTTTTGTTAGTTTTGTAAGATTTGCACTTTCAGGTGATGCAGTTTTGATTTAAGATTGAATTGTAAACACAAAATTGCTCGAGGAATTAAAATTTACCTTTTCGTAGCATTGTTAAAGAAAATTAGAGAGAGAGAAGAAAAAAATTTGAAAAAAAATAAGTTTTATTGTTGTGTACATACTTTTAACTCGCTTCATTCCCCAATATTATTATTGTACTAGAATACCAAATTCTTAAATTAATAAAAGACTGTGAAATGTTTGTAAATTTCTAATATTAATTTATGAAGTAAGATCAACAAATATCAATGTTGGTAACGTATGACAAAATTTTCCATACGATCTAATTTTTATTTCTCAACGAAATCTGCTTTCAAAACTGTTTTGCCACTTCTTTTTATCATAAGAATTCAAATTACAAATGTTGATTCGGTTTGTTCCCGTACTGCCCATTCATATGAAAATAAAAACAGTCCTCGCGATAAAGAGACAAATTTCCCTTATCAAAAATCCGCTCCTCAGAATATTCGTAGGTTTTCATTAAAAACACTCCTCGCGATAAGGAGACAAATTTCCCTTATCAATGGTGTGTGCAAAAATTGTTTAAGAACAGAAATGCAGAGCTTAACAAAATGTCAGTATGAGAGTAAAAGAATGAAAGCCAAATATCATGTTTTGTGTGTTTTTTAATTTTATGACTACATTCTTCTTAATTGATTTTAAAAAAACGTGTTTTTATTGAACCACATTTTTACATAGTTATTTTAAATGGATGATTTCTATGCTACACAGAAGTTGAATGCTGTATTTTCTTCACCAGATCTGATATTCTGGCAATTTAAATTTTGTTTATTCCTACTCCATACATTTGCCATGCCTTCTGGGGGCATGCCCCACCGATTGGGAACCATTTTCTCAAATTCATATAAGATTTTTTTTGATAAACTGTTTGAAATGACTTCCATTCGTTAAGTTTGTGCAATCATTGATTGTAGTAGGTACTACCTCGTGATTACTTCTTTTTTTAAAACTTGGTCCTCATCTTTCGATCGTTGCTATCTCTCAAACTATAAATGTCATATTACCTAATTCTTGCATTCAGGTGGTGATATAACAGTTGTAGTTTGGAGAGAATCCAACTTCGCTTTTACTTCTTCGTACGTTTTTCCCTCCAAACATTTAAAGCGACTAAATTGCTATCGTTCTTTTATTTGATCCATCTTTGTACTCGTACATACATTATACCTCCTAGTTGAGTCCTAAAACAAACATCTTCTCTCTAATTTTGTTTATCAGTGTATTTCTAGTGGTTTATATTTTCAAGCGTCTTCTTGGAAGTATGTACATCATGGTTAAAATCTTAATCTCTGTGTATCCCTGTTATTTTAAAAATTGCTATTAGTTAAAGAGGCGCTAGGTTACTAGAGCCTTTTTTCTATTACTCAGTAACGTGCTCATTTTCTATTAACGAAAGAGAAAAATAAATCACATTGAGATGGTCGTAAGTCCTAACGTAAAGAGTTTCAATGACGAATTTACGGTTCCATACATATATTAGTCGTTCAATGAGAACTCTTATAAAATATCAAAATCTATATATTGTAAAAGTTGCTGATTTTGGAAAGTAAAAACTCCTGAAATAAAAAAAAAAATCACTTTCTTGTCATTAAAATATCATTATCAACTGCAAATGTACCAAAGCAATAAAGAAGTTATTTGAACGACGACGTCGACTTGATTTGTTTTTGTTTGTGGATGAAATGAAAATTACTTACGTAAATTTGCTTTAAATTTTAAAGTTCTAATTCATTTTAAGCAATTTATTTTAATAAAAATAAAAATATACAATATGTGCAGTAGAATAATGAATCACAATAATAAAGTAATATTTTCTTGAATAAAAAAAAATTGCATTTACAAAATTCACTTATTTTTCGTCGATTAGAAGGTTTTTAGCATTGACATAATATTTGTTCTAAAATTTTGACTTAACCATAATTAGTGAGTAAAAAATAAAAAATAAATGACCAAATGATTACAATCTTTTTTATATACTAAATTTGAATTGTAATTAAAATCAAAATTAAATTTTAGAATGCTTGAAAACTTAATTATTTATTAAATATAATAAAAGATTTGAGAAAACATTTTTTTAATTTTATTTGCATGTGCAGAGTTTTGCTGAGTTGAGTAGTTTTAAAATGTTTAATCAAACTTCGATTTAAACTTGGGCATAAATTGAATAAAAAATACCATATATGTTGTAATGGATCCAACTGCCTGAAATTGAAGACAAAATATAATTTTTAAGAGATACAATTTAAATGAAATACAACAAATGCATAGTATAATTTTATGATTTTTAAAATAACCTTAAATATATAAGTCAAGTAAATCTATGGTTTGGCCCCGGACAAATTGTAACAAAAGAAAATTTTGTGCGAATAGACTCAGACCACTGGTACTTAAGACATATCCTAAATTAGCCAAAATTAGCCCATGGGAACATTGGTATTAAGCCGTTTCCAATATCGCAGATGACAAAATTTATTCTCTTATAAAGCAGACTTGTGAATGATATATCTATTTCTAATGATTTTTCATGCCGATTCGAACTTTGATATCAGTTTTTACCAAAAATTTATCTTCAAACCACCGTTTTTTATTTTCATATGTACAAAACCTTCATTTTCATTTCTACTCTCTACTGATATACATACTGTAGATATTTTTAAACAATCTTGTTTCTTTGAGTTTTGCTAGTAGGTATATGGTGTTTTAGAAATAAATTAGTTTAAAATGGTTTAACTTGTACAGATGCTTGTCGACAGTGCCAGGAATACAGCTGTATTAATTTCGAACAAGGACAGTATGATTTCAATTCAGACGACTCCAATATTGAAGAATAAGTGCTCGGAGTTCATATCTCAAAAATATGTTATAATATATAAATACTGAATTACTTGTTATATTAATTGATTAAAGAAATTTAAACCTTTGGTTTCCATTTTGAATCCTTCTTAAGAAAGTGCATTTTGTAAAAAAAAAAAACAAATATGCATATGTAACTCTAAAGCATAATAAATAACCCCATCGTTTTCTGCTCGTTAACGAATTGTAAAAAGGTACGAAAAGTTAATTTTAGTCCATCCCCAGTGGCAGGATTATATTAAATAATATGAATAAAAAATGCATTTGGAAACAATTTTTTATTAAATAAGGAAAACAATCAGTAAGTTTATCTCATATCCTTACTTATGAGTAAATAGAGTTTTTTTTATTATTTCATCAACTTAGTTTTTCCTTGTTTTTATGAGTACTAGATTGGTTTAGTTATTTGTTTATTTCTTGAAAAATAAAAGTCCTAGGACCATTTGGTTTTTTGTGTTTGACTAAAAACTGACAAAAGCATTGAATATTTAAGTCAAAAATAGTACTTAATAGCATTAAATTTGTAGAAAAAATCAGTTTGAACGATTGATTTTTTTATGTTTTCAAATTCACGTAAAAAACTTAACTAAAAAAAAAAAACATTAAAGAATGGATTTACAAAAAATTATAGCATAATGTTGTACGTAATGCCATTGGGTTTTAATATGGTTTTTAAGATTTAGGTAAAATTTTGTATCATTAAGTTTGCTTAGGTCTACGTTTATATCTAATAAATAAAAGTTCCAGAACCATTTGGTCTAAAGACTGACTAAAGCATTTGAATATTAAAGACAAAAATAGTACTTAATAACATAAAATTTTGACAAAAAAAATCAGTTTGAACAATTTGTTTTTAATTATGTCTGTTCGCGTACCTCCCAAAACTACGAATTTCTACGAATTTAGCCCAAAGTTATGTCAAAGCTCATATGAAAAAAATAAAAATCGTAGAAATTCGTAGTTTTGGGAAGTACGCGAACAGACATATTATGTCTTCAAAATTTTGAGTTTAAAGGTTATTTTTCAAAAACTATTCTCTTAAAAAACTGATTTTACAAATAAAATTAAGGAATGTATTTCTGGCTTTACAAAAACCTATAGCATGGTATTATAAGTGTTGCCATTGTTTTTAAATATGTTTTTTCATAATTTAAGTGATTTTTTTGTAAATTGCCTCTTCCACTCAAACGGGGGGCAGTAAGACCCCCCTTTAAAATTACTTTTTTCTTTTTGCGGTCCAACCTACATTCTCTCATCATTAATATGTATCGTATGTAAAACGCCCTGCACATGCATAAATGCATTAAAATTTAAGCCATTTCCCGATGGTTGACTGTGGCTAATTTTGGATATATGTTTTGGCATGTGTCATTGAACCTAACTGCAAATGAATTTCTTTTGTTACAATTTGTCCGGGATCAGCGTGGATTTACCTGACTAATACATAACACTAGTTTACAAAATTTTGGGTCATGGTAGGGTCCTTAGAAAAAATATATTTTCTAGACTTATTTTGGGTCACTTAATCAAAATAATTTTTTTTCCAAAGAAGCGTTTTCGAGATATGCGCAAAAATCATTTTCTCAGATATTTTTTCAAATATTCCCATAAATCTCGCTAACGGCATAGCTAATTTAAATATTGTATTTGTGTATTTTCTGAATGATGTGATCTGTCTCCTTCCGACGATGTAGTGCTTGTATAAGTCGGACTGAAAATTTATAAGTTACAGGCATTCAGAGTTTCAAAAACGAGTATTTTTGAAAAATTTCTGGTTTTTGGTTGCTCCATATGGATCGAAAAAAATTATTTAAAATAATTTTAAGGACTCAAGTCAAAAACAATCTTTTTAACAAAGATTTGAGCCAAAGCTTTTTAAAATCGGATGATAGATGTAGAAGTTATTAAATAATTAGTGAAAAAAGGCAATTTAATTTTTTTCAATAATAGTCATATAAATGTATATTAGGGTGTCTGTTATTTCCCAAAATCATTTTTTAAAATCAGATATCAGAAACCCCTAAAATCAAAATTCTATATCCTTAAATAAAGTTTTTGACCAAAAAATGTTTGTCTTAGGTGATAAATCGTTGTCTCTTAGGCCATTCTCTTTTCCAAACAAAGGAGAATTGAACACACCAAACTCCAAGACCAATAATGACGTGATATATATCGTTGGAAAGGTATTTTTATGAACTACAATAGTTACTAAAAGAGTTAATTTCAAATCTCTATTTGAAAAATAGTTTTGATTTTCGTGTTCAGTGACCCAAAATTAGTCTAGAAAATATAGTTTTTCTGAGGACCCTACCATGACCCAAAATTTTGTAAACTAGTGTAATTGAGGCGTTAAGAATATTGCTTTGATTTTATTTTTAAATAATGGTTCATTTGAAAACAGAAATAAAGAAAAAAATTCAGTAGAACTTGGGCCGTTATTATTCTAAAATCTGAACGCCTCAATCATAAATATATTCTATATTTTATAGAATTTCTATTTTGTTTTTGGGGAGAGCTTACATTTATTTGGTAGATAAAATAACGGGAACTCCTTACTGGTGGACAATGGTTGGAAGGGTTAATAACATGCAATTTTGGTGCACCTTTTTTGATTTTTCAAATAATTGAAAATCAAGATTGTGACGGTTGTCTCGCAAGGAGAATAACAAGAGAGGTTTCAAAATAAAATAAAATGCACGACTGGGTCGCACGTACTTGCTCTTATGTTCAAGACTCTGCGGGTTTAAGAAAATTGTATACAAGAACATGGACATTTTGAGAGAAAAATGTAGAGAAGCATGAAATACGAAGTTTAAATTGGCTAAAACAACTCTTTTGACAGTTTGAAGTAAAAAAATGCCATCTTAATTCTTGATTGATTATGATTGTATGGGAAAAAAATTTTAAATCGTTGGAGTGGTTTTTAAAAAAATTAATTTTATATATATAAAATTTTTAAATCTTAAATGTGTATATAAAAACAAAATTTGAAAAAAAAATTGTCAACCCGTTTTTGATAAATCGAATTTTCAAAAAAAAAATTGAAACTTTTTTTTTAAATCCAAAAACTTTTTTTTGAAAATTTTGATATGCAATATTATTTAATCGTATCAGAAATTTGTGTATAAGAAAATTCATCTAACGAGAAAATTCAAAATAAAAAATACGTTCTATGACAGCTACTATTATTAGTTGGTAAGTGTAAAATTTTAAAGTTTTTGGTAGTAAATAGATTGTACTAATTTAAGTATATGAAAAAAGTTTAATCGAAATCGAACGAGTCTTTTTTAAGCAAAAAAATATTTCGCTTAACGGTTTTTTAACTTTTGTATGGAAGGTACCGTTATTTTTTGATAAATGTAAAATTTTTTCTAAAAATATTTTAGTAATTACTACAAATCTCTTAAGTATCGAGTTTCATAAAAATTTCTCATGTCGTTTTCGAAATATGTATTTGATTTTCCAAAAAAAAAAAATTTGAAACATTTTTCAAAAGTCCAAAAAATATTTTTTCAAAAATTTTGGTACACAAAACTATTTATATTTTTCGGAAGCTTCTGTATAAAAAAAATATTGAGATCGGTCGTACCGTTTGGAAGAAAATCAAAAATTAAAAAAATGGTTTTTTGGGAGATACCATTAATAACCATTTTTGAAAAATGGTTTTCCACCCAAAGGAAGCCTTTACTAAAATAAATGTATTTTAAGTTGGGTTTGTGTGTAAATGAAAATCCACACAAGTGCAGTGCATGCTGCGCACTATATTTACATCAATTTATATTGAATAATTTTGAATGAACAACAACAACTTGTGTGTGTTACCACCAAGTATATAGGCTGGAGTTATAGCTATTTCACGAGAGCCACCTCGATCATCAGACTCCTTTAGTGGTGCTTAGTCTGGTTATGCTCGTATTAATTGAAAAACTCTTTGCCGTCATATGGGAGCGAACCATGAACATTGCGATTCAGAGGCCGATGCACTACACATTTTTAAGAAAAGTTTTCGAGCCGTTTTTGAGAAAAATACGATTATGTAAAATTGTTAAAAAAAATTGTATGGCAGGTACCGTTATTTTTGGTTCTAAAAAAAAAATGAAAAAACGTGTGGGCATAAAGTTTGAAGAAAATCGATCGAGCTGTTTAGGCTGTAGACGAACAGACAGACAGACAGAATTGTGCCACCCACTTTTTTGGTGTTCTCTATCAATCATCGTAATATCATGTTTGATTGTTATCTCAATTTTTTTTTTGCACGAATCCAAAACTTGCCTTATAGTACCTATATCGCAAGTAAAAAACTTAAGTAATTCATGCGTCCACTTGAAGAGATACGAGTAAGAGCTCAAGTACTGCCTTTACCTTCGCTGGAGTCTATTTTTTCTAACATAAATATGCAGATCAATAATTTCTATCATCTGACAAAATGGCTATTTATCCATGGTTGTATCATTGTATATCCAATCTATAGTATTCTCATGAAACACGATTTTGTAGGTAGACATTTGGTCGATAGGTTCGCTGTGATCGCCTTACCGAGATCCCTTAACAAAAATTAGTATTACATTTGGCCACGAGCTTTTTTTCTTCATGAGAATACTATAGAATTTATATACAATGGTTGTATGGTGATAAACTCAATAGGAGAGACAAGCTTATTGAAGCGATTTTTTTTTTAGTTTTGAAGCATTTTATTTTGTGCGCGATTTGGTGATATCGCCCTACATTTTAAAGAACTTATTAAAGCAAGTTCTAGATAAAAGAAAACGTAGTTTAAATCACTTTATAATCGCTTGAATTATCTTCAACGATAATTCGTTAAATTTGTGTTAACCAAAACCATAGCCTTACACGTTTTCCATTGGACGTCCAGAAGTGTCCAAAAGCACAAAAAACCTCGAAGTCAGTATCCACTCAAGGAGCACCAACAAAAATCCTTATACCGATGGCTTAAGGCTATGGTTTTGGTAAAAGCGAATTTTGGAATTTTTTGACAGACAAAAATAGTTTTTTTGTATACCTTGGTTAGCATATATCCATCCATCGAAGCTATACCCAATCCATCAATTTTAATCTGTTGATGCAGTAGTTGTAATGAGAAATTTTGAATCTGGAATATTTTTATTCAAATCACTTAAAATGTTGAACGCTTTAATGTGGAAAGAATTAGAAATATGTACCTGAATAGATGCTGCAATGTTGTCTGCGCTGTGCTTTAAATTGTGTACTCTGTATGATATGTATTTGGCCTGTAAAATTAAATAAATTAGGATACTTAAATACAAAGATAAAGTTTTTACAATCTAACTGAAACTATTGAAGGCTATCACTAATAAAATTTCCCTGGGAATGTTTCCCTCCTTAGAAAATTGGGAACGTAAATAATTATCGAAAATTTCCCTCGGAGTTTATTGATATCGAGAATAAATTTTCCAGAGGAATTTATACTTTCCATTTCAATAGGACACATTTGAGTTTAAAAAAATCAATGGAAGATAGTATTGGCGTTTGAAATTTTCGAAGGAGAGAAATATTTCCAGGGAAATTTTATTCACGGTAGTCTCCACTGTCGTTGCACTCTGAAAAACACACATAGTTGGCAAAAATTCAAATTATGGAGTTAAATGTTCACTTGTGCTGTTGTAACGAGCACCCTAAAACTATTTACAAAACAAAAAAAAAAATATACTTTGCACATTTCCACTCAGAAAAAAAAAATCATAAAAATTAAAGCAAACGATTGTTTGACGAGAAAAAAACAAAAAAATAATTTAGGAGTCGAAATCTGAATTTGAGGGAGTCGAGACTTTGAATAAAAAAATCAAGAAAAAATAAAAGAATAGAAATAATTAATTGTTGGAATAAAGATTTTTGTGCAAATCTTGAACTCTTAAAACCAATATCAATAAAATTGTGTCGCAACTAAAATACCTAATAAAATTAGTTTTACAAAGTTCAACTGACAAAAAAAAAATTCCGGCTGAATCTTATATATTAAAACTCGAATGTTACGGATCCAATCGATCTTTCGAGAAAAGTAGTTAAAATTCAGTGATTGAATCTATCAAAAATAAACCTCCTTCTTTTCGTATTATAAATAAAATAAAAAGAAAAACCAAGTTGCCAAAGTAACAAACAGTGAACAAAATTCAAGATTTAAAAAAAAAGGAAAGATTGTACAGTCATTGAAAAATTAAATCTTCTTCATCATTTGTCAAGTTCCCGAGAACGTGGATTGCTGTTATTAAATTAGTTTTTTTTTTTTTTCTCTAACCATTATCAATTCCATTTATAAGAATTTTCTTTAATTCATGTTTTTATTTTTTTCTTTTTGTATATATGTATCTATTGTTTTCTTGTTTTTATTATTTTGGTAATAATTTTGTGTGTTAATCTTTTATAAAAAAAATACGGTAAAGTGTATCCTGCTTCGAGGAAAGTTGTGGCCACAAATTTCATCGTTCGGAAAAACCGTAAGTAAATTTAAATGTTGTTTTAAATAAAAAAATAGTTAAACCTTCCTTAATATTAATTCTATTTCTATATATATGTATATATAAAAAAAATGTTTCTTTCTTAGTATAATTCTTTATGTCTGACAATCTAATTTTGAACAGCTAATATCTTCATTTGATTTCAATTAACCTTTAATTTTTTGTTCTAAGTATTTTAAGATTTTGTTTTTTTTTAGAATAAATGCTTATGCATGTCTTTGTATTTTTGAAAAAATGAGGAATTTGTTTGTTATGTGGTAATTTGTGTGATTTTTAAGATGTGATTCGGTAGTAGTCTGCGTGAGTATATGAGGGGCTGCCCTAGTATAATTTGGACAAGGGGCAGTCATGGTGCATCAAGTGTCTGACCGGATGTATAGAGGTGGGATAGGTCCAGCTTCATAATAACTGAAGCGCAGTTCAGATTTGTTTAAGTTCCATTCAATTGATCCAAATTTTAATTAGTTAAATAGGCACGATAATATTATGTATGCATTGATAGGAAGCAAGATCCCACCCCTCCGACGAGCTAAAGCTGCGCAACCGCAAGCGTGCCTACCGCTTCCTGAGACGTTTAAAACCTGTCTCCTAGTGCTTTGACATACATTGGCGCCCAACGTGGGGCCAGATTCATTTGGGTCCACTTCAATCTTTCTTGCGGAAGATTGCTTTCATTTTCAAAATTTAACTTTCATTTTCATTTCAAATTTAATTTCAGTTTTCAAGTTATATTTTTTTTTATTAGATAATACATTTATTTTTGAATATTCAAGGAGTCTAATTGAGCTTTAACAATTACCAATTATTGCACTTGATATTTCTTATAAATTATTATTGAGTATTAATTGTTATTGAAGGCACCTATAAGTCCGTAATTCAAGGTCAAAAACTAGATTATGTTGCAGTAGGAAGTTTTCTTAACATTGAATATATAATAATTTAGTGAGACATTAACTTTAGTTTTTAATTGACATGTTGATAGAACCACGAAGTTTATTGAATTTAACTTTTTCAAAATTAATATCTATTTAGTTTAATACTGGACTACATAACTACTGAACTTATCTCCGCACACGAAATCGGATCACATCTTAATATAAGTTTATAAAAGCACGACTAAGAACTATATTTATTTTTGTTGTTGAAATACAATCTCACAAAACATAATGCCTAATACAAGGAGTAAGGGAGCAATTTCTAAGAATAAACCAATCGCTGATGACATAGGTACGGGTGTTACAACTCGCTCTAGGGATCAAAGGGATGAAATACGTTTGGGAGCTGTAGGCCTAGAAGAAAACTTTCATCCTGTAATGCACTCACCTGTTACAAGCAGACAATTAGGAAAACACTATCTGGATAGGGAAAACAAAAATCTGGATATAAATAATGTAAATTTGCTGAAAGGAGCTTCATATGGTGCACTTCCAAATTTGCCTGAGCCTGTACCTGCAAATTCAACCAATCCGTTTTTACAACATTCCGCAGATTTTATAAACAGTTCAAAACATATATCAGAGCCTAGGGCTAATGTTTCACCTCCTTTATTTCACGGATTTTCTGACGAAGTATTATCTTTTCAAGGAAATGACTTCAGTGATAAAAGAAATCTATTGCCTTATGTCCATTTTGATTCTGGAATTGATTATTCTCAGCATGCTCCAAACTTTGAAAATAACAAACAAAATTTTGAAGAGCACATTAAAAACATTGTTTCTCAGACTTTGGAAGATGTTATTCCAAGACTTCTTTCAAAAAATATTGGTTTAACAAACACAGATTTACGTTTCTCAAAGAATCAAAATGCATTTGATAGATATGAAAATGATTTTCATAATTCAACATGTAATGTCTTTCAAAATATTCCACAGTCAAACCGAAATCAGAATTTTGGTTCTCAACGAAATATAGATACAAACTTAGAACGTTTTTCAACACTTCCATTAGATCGCTGGGGGCTAAGATATGATGGTTCATCAAACGGTATGACCATCGAAGATTTTGTCTTCAGAGTTGAAATTCTGAAAGACAACTACCACTGCTCTTGGGATGAAGTATTGAGGAGCTTTCATCAATTACTTTCAGGCAAGGCTCAGAACTGGTATTGGCAGTACCTTAGAATCAACTCAAGAGGTAGCTGGGGAATGTTAAGAGTAGCGTTGCTTAAACAGTTTCAAAACACAGAAAATGATTTTGAGATAATCAAGCAATTAATTGACAGGAAACAGTTGCCGAATGAAAGCTTTGAAGATTACTTTAACTCTATTCTGACACTTAAAAACCAATCAAGACAAATTATTCCAGACTATGACTTAATTAAGATTTTGAAATCAAATATTTCATCAAAATTAATAAATTTTATATATCCCATGCATATTTTAACTCTGGAGCAGTTTCGCGATGAATGCAGAAGAACTGAAAAGATGTTAAAATCTAGGGTAACTGCATTTAACCGAAACAACCCGTTCAGAGCTGCTCATGAACTTGAACACTATGAAGGTTCACTCGAGGAAATAGATTGTTCAGCAGATTTTAGACAACCAAATAATGCCAATATAAACAAAGCTTTGGTTTGCTTCAATTGTAAAAAGTTTGGTCATATTTTTATAGACTGTAGATCTCCGGTCAGGAGATTATTTTGCTATCGTTGTGGTAATGATGGTTTCACAGTACTCAATTGTGATAAGTGTAACACAAATACGGGAAACGGAAGATCGAACTTGAACAATGCCGGGAATTCTCGTTCGAAGCCGAATCACCCGGTTACTCACAAGTGAACCTATATACCAATACCGATTTTGTTGATGAAAAAATTGAAGGTCCTTCAGTGCTTCAAACAAAAAAATATTTTAAATCAGACGTTTTTAACAAATCCAAATTAAATTATAAAAAAGTTAATGAATTTAAAAATAAACCTTATGAAGAAAGACTAAAGCTATACGATGAATTGCGTTCCAAAATTTTCAAAATTAATGAGTTACAGAATAACAATAAATTCAACCAAATTTCAGCAGTAAGGTCTAGGCATCGAAAACGGAAATTGTTTAAAAAGCTAGTAAGTATTTGCGTACTTGATAATTGCTCTGACCCCAGGCCTTATGCAACTGTTCAGATCGAGGGAGTAAAACTTACTGGACTTTTGGACAGTGGTGCAACGGTTTCATGTCTTGGCAAAAACTGTATTGAATTTGTTAAAAATGTCGGTATTCCTATTCTACCTTTTTCGTCAGAGATTCAAACGGCTGATGGCCAACCTCAGTCAATTGTTGGCCGAATTCAAGTTAAAATTTTGTTTAACAATTTTATAGAAAAAATTGATCTTTACTTAGCTCCATCATTATCTCAAACTTTGTATCTTGGTATTGATTTTTGGCAAAAATTTAAAATAGCACCAAATATAATAAGTGAAGTTTTCGAAGTCAAGGAACCCGAAAACAGCGATAGCAAAGCCAAACCAGAAATGCATGTTTTAACCGAGGATCAACGTAAGATAATGACAAGAATTATCGATTTATTTCCATCAAGCGACAAATTAGGATTGGGTAAAACTTCTCTAGAAACGCATATTATTGATACCGGTGACGCTGAGCCAATCAAACAGAGACACTACCCGGTTTCTCCTCCTGTCCAAGAAAAGATTTTTAAGGAGTTAGATCGCATGATTGATCAGGGTGTGATTGAAGAGAGCAACAGCGCTTGGAGTTCGCCCATAGTTCTTGTCCAAAAGAACGATAAGGTAAGACTGTGCTTAGACTCTCGCAAAGTGAACTCACATACAAAGCGAGATGCCTATCCTCTTCCCCACATAGAAGGACTTTTAAGTCGTCTCCAAGAAACATACTTCATTAGTAGTGTTGACCTTAAAGACGCTTTTTGGCAAATTCCCTTAGATGCGAAATCTAGAGAAAAAACGGCCTTCACTGTTCCAGGAAGACCACTTTACCAATTCACTGTCATGCCCTTTGGGTTGTGCAATGCTGCCCAGAGGATGTGTCGGTTGATGGATAAAGTGATCCCCAGTGTTCTTAGAGATAACGTTTTTGTCTATTTGGATGATTTGCTTGTCATTTCAAAAGATTTCGAATCACATGTCGCTCTTCTTGAAACTGTCTCAAAGTGTTTACGAGACGCAAACTTGACCGTCAATACTAAAAAGTCAAATTTTTGTTATAAAGAACTCAAATATTTAGGATACAT
Source organism: Dasysyrphus tricinctus (assembly GCA_963921185.1). Lineage (NCBI taxonomy): Eukaryota > Metazoa > Arthropoda > Insecta > Diptera > Syrphidae > Dasysyrphus > Dasysyrphus tricinctus. The sequence continues at coordinate 22,994,050 of OY992532.1, read as the reverse complement.
AGTGGGAGAAGGGCACATAAAACCAGACCCTAGTAAGGTAGCAGCAATAAATGAATTTCCTGTGCCAAAATCAGCCAAGCAAGTAAGAAGGTTTTTAGGAATGTGTGGATGGTACCGGAGATTTATTCGTAACTTCGCTTCAATTTCAAGTTCATTAACCGATACACTCAAAAAGCATAAAAAATTTGTAATGTCTCCGGAAGCTCACACATCCTTCAATGCTTTAAAAACTGCTTTGGTAACCGCTCCCTTATTGAGCAATCCTGACTTTACTAAGCCCTTCACCATTCAATGTGATGCATCAAGTTATGGAATTGGCGGCGTGCTTTACCAAATCGACGAAGAAGATAATGAAAAGCCTATTGCTTACTTTTCCAAAAAACTTAACTCTTGTCAACGTAACTATAGTGTTACGGAACAAGAGTGTTTTGCTGCAATTGAATCAGTAAAAAAATTTCGTCCATACGTTGAGGGGTCAGACTTTACAATTATCACGGATCATGCCAGCCTAAAATGGCTGATGAGCTTAAAAGATTTAAGTGGAAGATTAGCACGATGGTCTCTGAAACTTCAAGGTTTTTCATTTAGTATTCGGCACAGAAAAGGTTCGCAAAATGTGGTTCCGGATACTTTGTCACGTGCGTTTAACGAAGAGTTAGTTATTACTCCACCGAGACCAAGTTCGGTTGATTTAGATTCACCAGCATTCAAATCTGAAAAGTATCTTGAGCTTATTGCAACGGTCAAAAATTCCATAAACCAACTACCGGATTTGAAAGTTGTCAATAATTTTGTATATAAGCGTATGGTAGCATCCGGAACGGTTCCAAATGAAAAAGAATATGAGTGGAAACTTTGGATTCCAACCGAGCTAACTAGCGAAATTATTGAGAACTCTCACAACCCACCGAATTGTTCTCATGGCGGCATTTTTAAAACATTGAACAGAATAAAGAAATATTATTTTTGGCCTAACATGACAGTAGAGGTTCGAAACTTTGTTCAAAACTGCACAATCTGTAAGGAATCGAAACCTCCCAACAAAACTTTGAGACCACCAATGGGTGCGCAACACCCATTGAGTAGGCCATTTCAAAAAATCTATATAGATTTTATGGGTCCTTACCCTCGATCAAAACGAGGCAACACTTTTGTTTTTGTTGCTTTAGATGGATTTTCCAAATATGTCTTTTTAAAAGCAATGCGTCATGCAAACACCAAAAATGTTGTTGAGTTTTTGGAAGAAAATGTTTTCCATCAATTTGGCGTACCAGAATTTGTCCACAGTGATAATGGGAAACAATTTATTTCTAAAGAATTCGAAAGCTTTTTAAAACAGTATGGAGTGAAGCATATAAGGAACGCAGTTTACTCTCCTCAGGCCAATGCTTCAGAGCGTGTTAACCAGAGCATACTTGCCGGCATTAGAAGCTATCTTAAAGAAGACCAGAGGGAATGGGATAGACATTTGAGTGAAATTCAACAGGCGATATGCACTTCTGTCCATCAAAGCACTGGTATGTCACCCGATTTTATAGTTTTCGGCCAGCATATGATTACACATGCTAGTCTTTATAATCTGCACCGAAACCTCAAAACTTTGGAAGACGGTGAATTTCATTCATTGTCACAGCATAATAAATTGGAATTAGTACGTCAGAAAGTGAAAGAAAATATAAAAGCCGCTTATGATAAAAACCTAAAATCTTATAACACACGTAGTACAAAAAGAGTTTTTGCACCAGGAGACGAAATTTATAGAAGAAATTTTGTTTTGAGTAACGCTGGTAAATCACTAAATGCAAAACTTTGCCCTAAGTTTATTAGGTGCAGGATTATAAAACAAATTGGTAGTGCATTATATGAAGTTGAAAACCTTAAGGGTAAGAAGCAGGGTATTTTTCATGCAAAGGACTTGCGCAGATGAGTTGAGATGGTAACGAAGTTGTTTTAGGGTTCCCAGTTTTCATATCTTTTCGAAGAAAAGGTTTCTTCTAAAATTTATGATTGTGTAACGAGCACCCTAAAACTATTTACAAAACAAAAAAAAAAATATACTTTGCACATTTCCACTCAGAAAAAAAAAATCATAAAAATTAAAGCAAACGATTGTTTGACGAGAAAAAAACAAAAAAATAATTTAGGAGTCGAAATCTGAATTTGAGGGAGTCGAGACTTTGAATAAAAAAATCAAGAAAAAATAAAAGAATAGAAATAATTAATTGTTGGAATAAAGATTTTTGTGCAAATCTTGAACTCTTAAAACCAATATCAATAAAATTGTGTCGCAACTAAAATACCTAATAAAATTAGTTTTACAAAGTTCAACTGACAAAAAAAAAATTCCGGCTGAATCTTATATATTAAAACTCGAATGTTACGGATCCAATCGATCTTTCGAGAAAAGTAGTTAAAATTCAGTGATTGAATCTATCAAAAATAAACCTCCTTCTTTTCGTATTATAAATAAAATAAAAAGAAAAACCAAGTTGCCAAAGTAACAAACAGTGAACAAAATTCAAGATTTAAAAAAAAAGGAAAGATTGTACAGTCATTGAAAAATTAAATCTTCTTCATCATTTGTCAAGTTCCCGAGAACGTGGATTGCTGTTATTAAATTAGTTTTTTTTTTTTCTCTAACCATTATCAATTCCATTTATAAGAATTTTCTTTAATTCATGTTTTTATTTTTTTCTTTTTGTATATATGTATCTATTGTTTTCTTGTTTTTATTATTTTGGTAATAATTTTGTGTGTTAATCTTTTATAAAAAAAATACGGTAAAGTGTATCCTGCTTCGAGGAAAGTTGTGGCCACAAATTTCATCGTTCGGAAAAACCGTAAGTAAATTTAAATGTTGTTTTAAATAAAAAAATAGTTAAACCTTCCTTAATATTAATTCTATTTCTGTATATATGTATATATAAAAAAAATGTTTCTTTCTTAGTATAATTCTTTATGTCTGACAATCTAATTTTGAACAGCTAATATCTTCATTTGATTTCAATTAACCTTTAATTTTTTGTTCTAAGTATTTTAAGATTTTGTTTTTTTTTAGAATAAATGCTTATGCATGTCTTTGTATTTTTGAAAAAATGAGGAATTTGTTTGTTATGTGGTAATTTGTGTGATTTTTAAGATGTGATTCGGTAGTAGTCTGCGTGAGTATATGAGGGGCTGCCCTAGTATAATTTGGACAAGGGGCAGTCATGGTGCATCAAGTGTCTGACCGGATGTATAGAGATGGGATAGGTCCAGCTTCATAATAACTGAAGCGCAGTTCAGATTTGTTTAAGTTCCATTCAATTGATCCAAATTTTAATTAGTTAAATAGGCACGATAATATTATGTATGCATTGATAGGAAGCAAGATCCCACCCCTCCGACGAGCTAAAGCTGCGCAACCGCAAGCGTGCCTACCGCTTCCTGAGACGTTTAAAACCTGTCTCCTAGTGCTTTGACACTGTCGAAAGCCACATGGTAAAACATTGCTTTGAGAAACTATACATAATAAAAAAAATCGATTTGAAGTCTTATTCGAAGTACTAGTTTAGCCTTGGAAAAACTTAAGATAATTTTCAATAAAACACTTCTTTGAGCACTAACGCAATATTATGACTTTTTATAGTCTTTAGAATTTGAGTTTTGAAACAATATTTGAGCCGTTGTTTTTGAAAGTGGTATAAGTCCATTTTTTCATGTTTCGAGATATTTAAGGTTTTGCGTTTCAATGTGTTTACAAATATAGGCAAAAGTTAATAAATTCAGGTGACGCATTTTAGGTTATAAAAATGTTGAATTTTGAAAAGCAAAAATATTTATTAAAATCCTCCAAGAAATTTAAAGGGACCTGAGCCCTAAATGGACTTATTCCATTTTCAATAATAACAAATTATAAAAAATAAAAATCAAGAGAATTTAAGTCCATATTCTTATGTAGGCATTGTTTAACTGAATTGTTATTTAAGAGTTAAAAGTAATATAGCATTAAAAATAAAACTTAATTAAGTGAATAATAAAATGTATGAGGATATTATTTAGGTAGGTATGTAATATAACATTTAAAAAAAAAATGGTAAACTAATTTTAAGTACTATTTACTACCATACGTTAAACTTTGGTTCCAAAAAAAAATTCATCAGCTCGTTTTTTTATCAATTTAATTTTCAACCAGAAATTTTAATGCTCCATTTTTTTTTAAATTTTGATATGTAATATTATTAATCCGCATAAAAAAAATAATTGGAATCTGTAGGGAAGCTGACGAGCAAATTGAAACTAAAAATAAACGCAATTTGATGGGTACCTATCGTTTATGAGAGTTCTTGGTAAAATTAGCTTTTACCAAAAAGTACACCATGCCAACTCACAGTCTTATGATTTTGATAGAGTCGTGTTAGAGATACTTAAATATGTTCAGAGTTAAAAAAAATCTATTTGCCTCAATAGGGTTACCAAAAAACTCAAATTCAAAATTCAAATTTCGCTTCAGTAATCTAAGCTGTAGCTTGAAATTCAAAGAGAAAGACGTATAGAATTGCGGCATCAACTTTTTTGTGTGTTTGTATTATGGGTTAATGTCAAGTTTGATTTTTTTTGCACGAATCGAAAACTTGCCTTACATATAGAGAATAAAGTTACACCTTATTCTAATAAATCTTATTAAACAGCTATGCTTGCAAAAGAAAACTAATCAAAAATTACTTGCCATTCGAATTTCTAGAGTAAAAATACAGTTATCTTGCCTATGATGTTGTTCTTAGATTTCAAACTAATTCCTATGAGTGGATAGTGCACGCTGAAAATCGTTCTAATCAGTAATAATCGTAATTATACATTTTCCAAAACTATGCTTATAACAAAAGTCGGACTTATTCCACTTTCAAAAAAAATAAAATGCACGACTGGGTCGCACGTACTTGCTCTTATGTTCAAGACACTGCGGGTTTAAGAAAATTGTATATAAAAACATGGAAATTATGAGAGAAAAAAATGAAGAAAAGCATGAAATACTACATTTAAATTGGCTAAAACAACTCTTTTGACAGTTTGAGGTGGAAAAAAAGAATGCCATCTTATCTTGTTGAATATGATTGAATAGGAAAAAAAATTTAAAATCGTTGGAGCGGTTTCTTAAAAAACTAATTTTTTATATATAAAATTCTTATAACATTTTTAAGAACAAATTTTGGTATGCAAATTTAAAGAATATATTTATGTGTATATAAAAACAAAATTTGAAAAAAAAATTGTCAACCCGTTTTTGAGATAGCGAAATTTAAAAAAAAAATTGAAACTTTTTTTTTGAAAATTTTGAAATGCAATATTATTTAATCTTTGCTGAAATTCGTACATAAAAAAAATCATCTTAATACGCTTAGCCAAAAACGAGAAAATTCAAAATAAAAAAATACGTTCCATGACAGGTACTATTAATAATTGCTAAGTGTGAAATTTTATAATTTTTGGTAGTAGATCGTACTATTTTTAGTATATCAAAAAAGTTTAATCAAAATCGTAGGAGTCGTTTTTAAGCAAAAAAATATTTTTTTTTGTGGTTTTTTAGCTTTTGTATGGAAGGTACCGTTATTTTTTCATAAATGCAATTCAAAAAATATTATTGAGAATACTTAAAAACTCTTAAATATCGAGTTTCAAAAAAATCGATCATGTCGTTTTCGAAATATTTGATTTTCAAAAAAAAAATTTGAAACATTTTTTAAAAATCCAAAAAATATTTTTTCAAAAATTTTGGTACGCAAAATTGTTTATATTTTTTTGAAGCTTCTGTATAAACAAATAATTGAAATCGGTCGTATCGTTTTGAAGAAAATCAAAAATTAAAAAAATGGTTCTTTGGGAGGTACCATTAATAACCATTTTTGGAAAATGGGTTTCCACTCAAAGGAAGCCTTTACTAAAATAAATTTACTGAATTTTTTTAAGAAAAGTTGTCGAGCCGTTTTTGAGAAAAATACGATTATGTAAAATTGTTAAAAAAAATTGTATGGCAGGTACCGTTATTTTTGGTTCTAAAAAAAAATGAAAAAAACGTGTGGGCATAATCACCAAAAACCACTATGTACCAAATTTGAACAAAATCGATCAAGCCGTTTAGGCTGTAGACGAACAGACAGACAGATAGACAGACAGAATTGTGCCACCCACTTTTTTGGTGTTCTCTATCATCGTAATATCATGTTTGATTGTTATCTCAAATTTTTTTTCTGCACGAATCCAAAACTTGCCTTATAGTACCTATAATCGCAAGTACAAATATTTTCAATAAATTTTACAAGTTTTTTTTATTTCTTGAATTCAGGAAGAAATCGTGCTCTATTGAGTATAAGATAATTAATACAAAAAGAGGATACAATAATTATTTTATTGAATTTGCCAATAACTCATTTTTTCCAAAAGTGGACTTATTCCATTTTCAAAAAAAACGGCTCATTTATTCTTTGTATGTATGTATATTAGGGTGGTCGTTATAATGGGTTTTTTTAGTTTTATTATTTGGATGGGCCTAAATCAGCTCTAAATGAAGAAAAAAAAATTCCCTAATTTTTTCAGATTTTTATTTTCATCCCCTATAGTCGCTGTAGGGGTAAATTAAACTTCCCTTTTTTTTGGAAATTCGCATAAAATTTGCCGAAAAATTCAGGGCATGTAGGTGAGAAGTAGACAAGAAAAAAATTCTACGGGAGGGGGTAATATCTCCCACCGCTTGGAAGGGAGGGGCAATTTAATAAAATTATTACATATAGAAAAAAATTAATTAAATAACAAGGGCAACGTTTGCAGTAATGTTTTATAGCTTTTTGGAAAGCCAGAAGTCCTTTTTTATAGTTGACTATTTAATAAAGTTCTTTGAATAAACAATTTCAGCAAAATCTGTTTTCAAACCTATAATTAAAAAAATAAAATAATAATTTTTCTTCAAAATATTGAGTTCGAAAATTTGTTTTGCCAAAACTGTTCATCAGAAAACCTTAATTTAAAAACAAGACATAAGAATGGACATCTGGCTTTCCAAAAAGCTACAAAACATTACTGTAAGTATTGCCGTTGTTTTTTAATAATTTTGTTTCTATTTTATGCAAGTATTTTATTAAATTGCCCCTCCCGTTCAAGTGGGGGGAGACATTACCCCCCTCCGGTAGGCTCTGATTTTTTTTGGCAGATCTTACGTGAATTTTCTAGTATGCAAAAAAAAAGGGAAAATTTAATTTACCCCTACAGCGACTAAAGGGGATGAAAATAAAAATCTGAAAAAATTAGGGAATTTTTTTTTCTTCATTTAGAGCCGATTTGGACCCATCCGGGTTGACCATTTTTTTAACGACCACTCTAATGTATATATTTGGACTTTCAGCTTGGGACATTTGAAAATTCAAATTGACACTTACCGCATTCATACAACTCTTAGCCGTAAGTAAAAACATAGGTATTTCCAAAATTGCCGGCACCAATAAAAGATCCTCTGAAATTATAAAAACAAAAGAAATGTATTCAAAAAATCTTCTTTATAGTAAAAAAAAAATCAACCCACTATGAGTTAGCCGCGAATTTTCCCATGCCCAGCAAAACCAACCACAATTAGTCAAAAGTCTAACATAACACTTAAAATAATTAGCTACAATTGCCAATCCACCAGCGTTTTTAAAACACTCGACCATTTCAAAAATATTTTCGTAAATCTTTTGTTTGGCCGAAATGCTTTTACCAACAAAATCATCAAAGTTCATTCTACTAAACTGAGTATATTCAACTAGAAGTTGCAAATCTTTGTCCAGGCTTTCGATTTCAACTGCTATCAAATCCATATAAAACATCAACTGCATCGTTTTGAATCTCAGAAAATATGTATAAGGAACGAACACTGACCAAAAAATTATCACAATCGGATCGCTATTATCCAAAAGTGCTACAATAATCATAAGCACACACACTTGATTGAGCACAAAATATGTGTAAAATTTGAACAGAAACGTTTTATACTCTTTGACTTGGGTCCAAAATGGAGCTGATATTAGCTTACGTTGCGAACTTAGGTGAATGTAATAGTTCCAAAAATTTCGTTCGTTATTCTTTTGAAACAATGGTTCTAAAGTACAAATATTGACACTTAATAATGTGCTAAATAATTTAATGGAATCGGTAAAAGATTCAAAACCTTCTTCGGTTAACATAAAATTTTGATGCACCATATAATATGTGTAGGAGAAAAAAGTGAAAAAAGTTATAACTATGATACTCCAAATAAGCCATAACCTCTCCTCACTATGAACAAGTTTAGCTTTGCAATTAAGAGATATTGGAGAGAAACCGAATATTCGAAATAATTTAAAATGCCAACGGACAATGGCACAAATTTGGTCTTCCATGACTTAATATTAATACCCTGGAATACACTGATATTTTTTCAACAAGGTGAAAATGTTATTTCAGGAGGTAATTAGTGCAATTGCATTAGTGCGTATTTGTTATCTTTTACGCATCTTTAATCATTTCATCACCATTTGATAAATTGCAAACGTACACATAAAACAAAAGTCGGCAACTCGCAAAAAAACTTGCGGATTTCAGTATGATACAAATATTAACAGGCAAGTTATCGAGTTAATGTACAAGTGTACACGTATGTATGCAGGATTCAAGAATATTATTGAAAGAACCAAGTCTGTAGTGGTCAAAGGCTCTAAGAAAGGAATAAGGTAAATACTACTTATGCTCCTATTGCTCAAAGCTATAATGTGGTTAAGCATGTTGTACTGAATTTCCATTATAAGAGGAGGTTAAAATTGGCTTTAAAGCACCGAAGCTAACTAAAAACTTCAAAAGGTACTGTTGCGTTATTTTATTTTATACTGAGAAGCACTATTCTCAGTTAGGATTCTTTCTTTTTTCAGAGTTTTTTCAACTAAGTGATAAGACGATTTTTACGTTCCAAAGTTTATATTAGGTTATAATGTAATAACAGGCGCCACGTAAGTAAAAAAAAAAAAATTGCTCTGACAAAAAACATATTTTAATGAAAACTGTAGGCAATAGTGTTTTGAAGTAGTCGGAAGAAAATTGTTTGTACAGGGTGTCCGCCTGGAAGGTACCTATACTAGGTACTTTGTTTTGCCGCCATTTTGGTAAACATTAGTCTTGAAAGTTCATATTAGGCAGTCGTGAAGTAGACACGTGACAAATTTATTATAAATATTGATAAACCAACGTGTTTTAATCGTTAAAACATTTTATCAAAATCAATCATCGATTACTGTGACGATGAGAAAGTTACGTGAAATTTTTGGGAGAAACAACATGCCAACAAATCGCACTATTTATCGTGTAGTGAATGATTTCGAAAAAAGAGGGTCTGTAAGTGATAGGCCCAAGCATGGACCACAACGTACTGCAAGATCGACTGAAAACATTACTGTTACTCAAGGAAGGAAGTGTTCAAAACAATCCATCAACCTCAATTCGACGGCGTAACGATAACTGTGAATGGGGAGCGATATCGTGATATGATTGAAAACTTTTTAAAGGCACATCTGCATGCTTTGGGCTTGATTAAAGGTAGAACTATAATAGTCGGATGGGCACTGAATCTAATGTCAAAAACCAACGAAAAGTAGCTTTCCGAACCGGAAAAAGGGGAACATACCCATAATGTAATTATCATCTATCTCTTTTTGGAGTTCCTATTTCACAAAATGTCAGTTTTACTTAAGTGAGGTGCGCTCGGGAGGGCAGGTAGCTTTCCGTACCGAGAAAAGGGGAACACACCCATAACGTAACTATCATCTTTCTCTTTTTCGCCTTCCTATTTCACCAAATGTCAGTTTTACTTAAAACGCCCAAGAGCGCACCTCACTTCCGTAACCAAAGTTCAACGAAACTTGACGAAACGCACCACTCCGCAGTTATAGTCGCGTCAAATGCTTTCCGTGTACCTACTCGCTTATTTTCTTCCGACCACTTAAGTGCCCCTCCGAGCATTAAAGTTCTAGCTTTAGACGGTGCCACATCGCATACAGCCATGATTACAATGGAATTACTGCGAGACCTCTTTCCACAACAAGTTATTTCAAGAAATCGTGATGTTGATTGGCCTCCATGGTCGCCTGATTTGACTGCTCCGGACTTCTTTTTGTGGGGATATCTGAAAAGCAAGGTTCATGCAAGCAAACTAGAAACGCTTGTGCAACTCAAACAAAATATTCGTGATGAAATTAATGAAATACCGCGTGAAATGTGTGAGAATGTAATGAAAAATGTGCTCAAAAGGGCTCGCATTTGTGAGACTAAGGTGCCAGTTATAGCTATCATTGAAACTCATCATTGAAAATTTTAATGATTGATTTTGAGACGTTTAGGAAGTAAAATCATTTATAAATTGGATGGAAAAATAAAGCTAAGGACTTAATTAATATTTCTAGTCAAAAAAATTGTTCAAATAGGCCCAACTTTCCACATAAAAAGACTTTTCTTATTTCAATGGTTGAACTACCTTACCAATGATCATTGAAAAATTAAAAGTCAATTTTTGTGGAAAGTTCGGCCCATTTGAATTTTTTTTTTGACTAGAAATATTAATCAAGTCTTGAGCTTTGATCGTCCATCAAAATAATAAATGATTTTGCCTCCTAAACGTCTAAAAATCAATCATTAAAATTTTCAATGATGAGTTTCAATGATAGCTATAACTGGCACCTAACAGAGGTGCACATTAACCTGATATTGGGCACGTTCCGATGGTTATTCTCAGTTATCCGGATAGCTTTGTGTTGTTGTAATCCCTTGTTAAAAAACAGCTGATGACCGCTGACCCAACAACAACTCAAGTTATCTCAAAATTTTTGGGATAACTAGATAGCATAGCGAATAAACATTGGAACGCGTGGATTATATTCCATACATAATTGCCGACATTAAATAAAACATTTATCAAAATAAGATCCATTCTCTTTCATTTAATCAAAAATTATAATAGCCATTCCACACTATCCCACTGAGTATTAACACTTGTCAAAAAAGTGGGAAGAGATCATGTATAATAGTGAGGAAACAAAATATGACATTTCATCACACACAAATTGACAGCGCATCCGACACGATTTGACATGTGTTAATACATGAAAATATTTAGGATCGGTTCTAAAACCATCACAGTTTCTATCCCACTTGGGCGTTTGAGATTATGGTGAAACTGATTTTTTGATGCAAGTGTGCAAGCAAAATATGAAAGTCAATTACATCACACAAATTTGGCAGTCGTAAGAAATTTCTTTACACTTTATTCTGACATGTGTTAATACTTTGTGGGATAGTGTAGTGGCACTTTAAACAAACAAAGTAGTATACCTTCCCGGCGGACACCCTGTATAACACTGAAAGAAAAAATAAATATTTAGCTAAAAAACAGCACGTGACCTATTTGTTGTAAGAACTAACAATAATGATAAATCAGTTGATTTCGTCTAGTTTTGATATGGAATCCTCAAAACCAGGCACAAAATGTACGATCGGGTCGCACGTATTTGCTCTTATGTCGTTTTCCATTGAACGTCTAGAAAACAAAGGCAACACGAGCAATAATTTTATGTAGCTTTTTGGAAAGCCCGAAGTCCATTCTTACGGTTTGTGTTAAAATTATATTTTTTTGATGAACAGTTTTGGCTAAAAATTGTCTCAAACTCATAGACCGAGAGCCCACAGCATATTTTGGGTGTGAGTGATAGCAAAAAAAGAAGTATATAGGCGTCGAAAGCTTCATTAAAGGCTATTCAAAAAATCAAAGTCTTGCAGTCCACAACTGGGGCCTTTGCGAGAAATGCATCGAAAAAAAAAAAAATATGAATTCAACTTCGAGGATAATCGTGTAAGCCGAAATTGGTTTTCACTCCACCCTAGATAGAGGCTCCTCGGATCACATCACGGAATCTGAGGCCATTTGAGTGTTTAGTTCGCTCTACTGGACCGTTAAAAAAATTCAAAATTCTGGGTGAAAAACGGTTATTTAAACAGTCTGGCAGGGCGAATTAAACACTCAAATGATCTCAGATTCCGTGATATGGGATACGCGGAGCTTATCTAGGGAGGGATGAAAACCAATTTTGGGCTAGTGTAACCATTTTCTCAGAAACGTAAGGATGAATTTAGTAGCATTTTCGGCTTAAAGCATGTTAATGCCCAAAAAAAAACATATTCAATAATAAAAACCCTTGCACGTAATTGTTCCTTTATACTCCTCATTTTCCGGTTTATTCAATAAGCTATTATTCCATTATAAAAATGTACGTTCAATAGCCTATTATTCGTGAAAAATGAAATTTATTCTTTTTAATTCAAGATAGTGGCAACCTTGTAAGAAGTTGATGGTCGATAAATTAGATTTAAGTTTTCTATATGGTATCCTAACGAACTTAAGATAAAAATTGCTCCCCAATCTGATATTAAAAAAATCTAAATTAACTGGATAAAAACACACTGACATCCCAGACAAGGCTTGACACATTAGTACTCAAATGTGTTTGTTATATCGTTTTTCATTAAAAAGTTTGATCTCAAAATCTAGAATTGATCTTTTAAACGACACATCTGAGCACTGAGAGAATTTCTCTGGTTCATAATTTCCAAAGAAGAAGAAGTCTTCTTCTTCTATGATAGTTTCTTACAGTCGATTTGACGTTTCACAAGAGAAAGGGTGGGCTCGGTTGCGTATCTTTAGCGATCCGGATTTGTTTGTGTTGTTGCAATCCCTTGTAAAAAAAACAGCTGATGTCAGCTGATACAAAAACAACTCAAGGTATGTGAAATTTTTTTGGTTTATGGATTGGATATGGATGGATAGCCTATCGTTTAGATGGCTGAACGCGAGGAATGCTTTCATGCACAGGAGACAAGGTAATATACTGCGCAGCGCACAGGCTGTCAAAATTGAAAGTGTCAGAAATAAAAAAATTGCTGTTCCTGTACGGGCGTAAACGCACGTAAACACAAAAACAATTTTGATAGATGCACAGAACTGTACTGTGATTCTCATGAGAATGCAGGGCTCATATTACGAATAACGAAACGAAAGGCAAACAACGATACTTAAGGAAACGATAGTCCCGAAATTTACCGATTATTACGAGAATGGGTGCTTGAAAATATTTCCAGATAAAATCAAAAAATCTAAACCAAAACAACAAACATAATAAGGGTATTCATGCAACAGCGTAAAGTCGTCGTAATCGTAGTAAAGTTTTCGTAAATCTGTCAAATTTTTCTTACAAATTCTGACAGAATTACGAAGTTTACAACGTTTACGATGATTTTACACTGTTGTATGAATACCCTTAATAAATTTGTGCCACTTTTAAGAAAACGACATAGTAAACCGTAATCGCAATGTAACGAAAACGATGGATTTTGAACGATAATCATAATCGTAATACGAGCGCAGATTGAACCGTCCAAACTAGAAAGACCGCATCTTTTGTCTTGAGATTCCATCTAGAATGCGTATCTGTTTTTAATAAAACATGAAGAAATTGACAAAGTGAAATAAAAAAACGACATTAAATAAATCCGAATATCCTGATCCTGAACACATTTGAAATGAGAAAATAAAAAAAACGGGCGAGGGTATCCGCTAACTGCTCAAGTAGTGTGTTTAAAAAAAAATAAACAAAGTGCTCAGAGCACGTTCGGTTTAGAGGCTGTTCAGTGCTCAGTGAAATAGAATGACAATGACAATGCTCTGTTCTGAACGAATAGAGAACAACTCACCGATTTCGGTGGATTAACTGAGGTTTAACGATGGTTCAAGGTTAAAGTATGTATATGATCAAAAACAATTATATACTTGAACCTACGTTGAACATAAATCCGTTGAAGTTGGATTTAAACCGCGTTTGTACAACTGGCCCTTATTTATTTATTTAATATATGTGTTGTTTTGCACAAATATTGCGTTGTAATTATAATTTGACCTTTTTTCTTAACAAAAAACTCACTGATTATAAATCCAGTATTAATAACTGACCAAGCACAATAGTAGCCATCCACAATAAGCCGTACGTATCCTCTCAATAGATGAAATACCATTGACCAGTTACATGCCTTATGAAAACTTTCAGTCATATCATAAATCGATTGGTGAATCCGTTGTTTCTCAATCAGGCGTCTTCGGACAAACTCTTCAAATTGTGGAAAAGTCTTACATCTAAAATGCCAATCCGTAAACTCAACGAGTGCATCCAAATCTCTTTGAAGATACTCCACTTCCAAACGAATTAAGTCCATATACAAAACATATTGAGCATTGCGAATGCCGATGACAATTACGTACGGCGTATACATAGCCCAAAACATAACCAACTGAAAAGGCATGTTCGTATAAATAAGCCCAAAGGCAACAAATAACCCAGCATTGATTAAAACTATTCCACTAAACTTCAATATGAATGACCAATGCTCACAAATTTGATCCCAGCATGTCATATTTTCCACCAACGAACTTCTACTCGATCGCAGTTTTGTGTAATAACACCAAAATTTTCTTTCGTGAATTCGTGAAATCAATGACTGAAATGCGGATACATTAAAAGAAATGAATGTTACCGAAACTTTCAAAGTATCATTGAACAATGCAAATCTATCCTCGGTGTACAAAAACACAGAATAGTTCATGTATACAGTTAGAATGAGTGCGTTATAAGCTGTCAGCACCAACATCGACCACATAAATAAGAGTTTATTTTCAAGACAATTTACATTGGGATGAATAGTTATGGGACAAAATCCAAAAAATCGAAAAATATAAATATGCCAGAGCAATACTGAACCGATTTTGTCCTTCATTTTTGACTAAAGTGCACTCAATAGATTCAAAAAACAAACTACAATCAAGAAGCTTATTTCTTAAGAAAAGTGTATAAAAGGGCAAAAATGAGAAATGTAATCAACTTTAATAATTACCCAACTCTAGTTTCATCCTTATGCTTTGAATAAACTTGATTGCCTTTTGTATATTGTGATAAGTTAATCTATGACAACCAAACTCAATCATGAAAATTAAAAAGTCCTTAAACCATCGCTATGTGCGACCTTGGCGAAAAAAAAAGACAATCGTATTTTGTTTGCCCTTGGAATTACATAATTGTATGTAAAGGTAAATCCACACTGGGCAAAACGAAAATGATTTTCACACACACAAATTTTGAAAGGAGATTGGGCATAATTGTTTGAGTTGCGTCCCATCGTTGTAACACTTTATGACCTACATTTATATCATTGGAAACGTCTCAATGAGTGATATTCTTTTTTGTATGAACGTAACTCTGAATTTTTTGCAGGGAAAGTGTTATAGCCCAGTGCACAAAGAGTTGTGACACCTTTAAACTTGTATCATTGGAAAGGTTTCAAGGTTTCACACCCAAACCACCAAGGGACAACCGGGACGGAACACCCCGAGAGCATCAAAGTCAACCGACTTTTAATTTTAAGTTGACATGTATAATATATACTTATATTTCCTATTAAATCTAATGGGGTTTTCTTTTGGTAACAAAAATTGATTTTTTTCCCCTTCAGATCTGTCAAAACACAGATTTTGGCAATTAAAGCCTTCCAATGGGCATAAAAATCAATTTTTTTTTTGATCGAAAATCAATTTTGCAGATCTAGATTTTTCGGCAGATTTACCCCTCTTTTACTAACACCATTACACGCCAGAACAATTGAAAGCCATCAATTGACATGCCTGGATCGCTATAGCTTCACAGACACAAATTATTCACCAATACACAGAAAAAGAAAAATCAATCTGAAATCGTATACCATTCGCGACGACAAAAATCAATTTTTGGATCAAAATCTGAATTTACCAAAAGAAAACCCCATAAGCCAATGTATAACAATAGGCCCCCTATGTGCCATAAGATTTATATTCTTCAATGTATTTAATAGTCGTAAGTTAACTCAAATTGTATATAAATGTTCAATAAAAAATCGTTAAATCGTTAAATCGTTAAATCGGTTTCAATGAGTGCTTTTTTTGCCTGTACGTCATGCAGGGAAAGTGAGCCCATAATAATTTTTGCACAGCACTACAAATCTTTCTTCGCACAAGTTGCGTCAAAAGTGTTGTATCACCTTTTGACCTTAGTATATCATTGGAAAGGTCTTAATAATTGTTATTTTTGTTGCATGAGCATAAGTTTGCATCTCTTGCAAAAATTGCGTCCCAACACTTCCTGACCTAATTCAGTGGAATATAACTCTTTCCCTGAATAAACTGCAAAGTGTAATAGCACTTTCTGAGCGTCATACATATGTCATTGGAGAGGTCTCAATGAGTGCTATTTTTAAATTATGGGTATTCATGCAACAGCGTAAAGTCATCGTAAACGTTGTTAAGTTTAAAATTTTGTAATTCTATCACAATTTATATGGAAAATTTGACAGATTTACGAAGTTTAAAACTTTACCACGTTTAAAATGACTTAACGCTGTTTCATGAATGCCCTTAGATATTGTATAAGCATAAGTTTGTAGCACGTACAGGGAAAGTGCAATAACCCATAATAACTGTTGCACTGCACTTTGATCGTTTCCTGCATAAGTTGCGTTCCTAGTGTTTCCTGCATAAGTTGCGTGCCACGTGTGCAACGAGTGAGTGTTAGGAACATACATAAGGAAGAATCGAAATCGAAACGATAACCCTGTTTTTAGTTCATTTTTATCTTCGCTTTAAAAAAGTAGCATGTTAAATACAACAACAATATGGAGCTATACCAAATTGTTGTTGTATTTAACATGCTTCTTTTTTGTAAGCGAAGATAAAAATGCACTAAAAAACAGAGCTGATAAACCTACCTACCAACACACATTGTTCTGAAGTTCTGAATGAAGAGACAAAATATACTCTACACCTTCACACATTCTCCCTTTTCTTCTTTATTTGTAAAATTGTTTTGCGCCAGACATGTGACATTAGAAGCATTTCACATGATCTAATCCGGATCAGTTCGTAATAAATAAAACAAACAGGATCAGTGACAAGACGACAAGAGTGTTATATACCCGTCCCTTTTTGCATTACGGTTGTTTATTTTTGACGGTGTTCATACCAGCTTCACGTGAGGCGACTCATTTTGACGTCTCTCTTTTTTATCTCATTCCAATTCATTAGAAGAAAAGAGATGGCGAGGTGAGGCAGAAATTTTCAAAAAGTTTAAAAACTTGAGACTCACTTGGCCATCTCTTTCTTTCTAAGAGATGAGAGTGAGATACAAATAAGAGACGTCAAAATGAGTCGCCTCACATGAAGCTGGTATGAACACCGTCTTTCATGTGTCTGCTGCCTCTTTTCGTTTCACTACTGGAACTATGTATTCACAATCGTAAATAGCCTCCTATACCCACCAAAGTAAAAACTAATTTTTGAATCATTCAAACAGACCCATAGATAAAGAGCAGGATACCATGTTGTTTTTGCAATTACGTGTTGAATATTGATCCAGATCAGATCATGAGCAATTGTGCATAATAAAATGTGGCTATTATCACTGTCATTTTTCAAACCAAAATCTATAGGTAGAACTATAATGGTCGGAAAGCCACCGAAGCTAATGTCAAAAACCAACAAAAAGTAGCTTTCATCATCATCTATCTCTTTTTGGCATTCCTTTTGTCACCAAATGTCAGTTTTAAGCTAGAACTATAATGCTCGGAGGGACACTTAAGTGGTCGGAAGAAAACAAGCGATTACACGGAAAGCATATGACGCGACTATAATTGCGGAGTGGAAGGTTTCGTAAAGTTTCGTTTCACTTTACTTACGGAAGTGAGGTGCGCTGTCATTTTTGTATGGGGCTTTTCGTTTCACATCAGCAGCATACTTGGTTTAAACCTGATCTAACTCCAGAAACAAGTTTTTCAGTTAATTTAGATCTCGAGTTAATTCATCATTCCCATAGGAATGTTCTCGTCGAGAAACTGTATACTTAGCTTAACTCGTCAAAATAGGTGAGTTTACTAGGGCCAGTTTTTCATTGGGAGTTCATCCTTAGTTCGGGCTTCGGGAACTTCGGGGTTAACCTGAGTTAACTTCTCAAGCGTGTTTTCGTTCAACTCAAATCCCAAGCTAATTTCTGAATTTACTAACCTAATTTGGTAAGGGGACTCAGGGCAAACTAAAAAGATTATAGCGCAGCGTAATATGTCCACACCAAAAGTCTACAATGTTCTTTTGAATAAATTGAGTGTGTTGTGAATCCACGAAGACATTCTTTTGGGTATGGTGACTTTTGACCGTGGGCCTAAATATGTGTGTTGACTTGAATCCAATCCAATCAACAAGCCCTTAATAATAATTCTGTTTATACATTTTAGGATAAATAAAGATGTGTATGTAAATAAATAAATAAATTAACGATACAAACTCACCAATTTGATCACTTTTATAAATAAATGCCCAAATACAAAAGTATAAGTCCACTACAATGCGAATGTATCCTCTTAACAAGTGCATTACCATAGAATAATTGCAAGCTGTTTGAAAACTCTGGGACATTTCAAAAATCATATCATAAATTTTCTGTTGTTCCAAAACGCGCCTTCGTATAAACTCGTTGAATTGTGGAAACGATCTATTTGGCTGTTCCCAATAAGTAAATTCCACCAGAACACTTAATTCCAAATCGAAAAATTTAATTTCACTGTGAATTAGATCCATATAGAGTACAAATTGGGTGTTCCGAATAACAATCACATAAGAAAACGGAAGGAACATGAACCAAAAATTTTCCATTCGTACCGGCATAATGTCCTTGTAGGATATTTTAAACACACAACTCACTACAATGTTGAGGACAATCATGAAAACGAATTTAAAAAATAATTGCTTATATTCCCGGAACTGACTGCAAAAACTTTGTCTTTTAACGATTGGATTTCGCCGAGAGCGCAATTTAGCATATAATTTGATAAACTGTCTTTCATGTTTTCGCATTTTTAAAGATTGCAAAGCCGAAATATTCAAAGAAATCGAGGTAACACTGAGTTTTAAATAGTCATTAAAAGTATCAAAAGATTCTTCTAGGAAGAAAAAGTTTTCATTAAATACAAA
Organism: Dasysyrphus tricinctus; assembly: GCA_963921185.1. Lineage (NCBI taxonomy): Eukaryota > Metazoa > Arthropoda > Insecta > Diptera > Syrphidae > Dasysyrphus > Dasysyrphus tricinctus. Next base: position 22,974,933 of record OY992532.1, on the reverse strand, counting down.
AACTAATATTAAACCAAGGTTTAAAGAAGTGATGAAAATAATAGTCCAGATAACGTAGAGTCGATTCTTGTAGGAATTTGATTGAATCACAAATGGGCAGTAACCGAAAAGACGAAATAAGTTAAGAATCCATTGCAGAACACAGCCAATGTCTTCCTCGTCGTTCATAGTTTCAATTGGTCTACTTATGGCACCATGTATAGCAAAAGAAGAACCTACCGGGCGAGCTAGTTTTCAAAACTTCCAGGAAAATCATTTTGAAATAGTCCTTGAAAGCTTTACAAAGTTTAGTATGAAAGTAGTGGTATGATGATGTGAACAATAAAATTCCTTATTTCATTTCAATTTCTAATGGAAAGCCATTTAACCAAACAATATTAATTTGATTAGGATTAATATCAAAATGATTCACGTGGATAAATTATTTATAGGTACATATTATAATTAAACTGACTGTTATAGTCATTTCATTAGGTATGAGCCAGCACATCTACAATTTTTTACTTGCTCTTTTTTATATAGGGCAATACTCGGTTTTGTATGGGTACAACATTTCGACGTTTTAATCAAACCTACCATTACGATAATGGAGATCCAAGGAAGGTGGTGTTCGTTAACATATTCTGTGAACACCGTTCAAAAATAAAACAAAAAGTATTTACATCTAAAATAAAATGCACGACTGGGTCGCACGTACTTGCTCTTATGTTCAAGACACTGCGAGTTTAAGAAAATTGTATATACAAACATGGAAATTATGAGAGAAAAATGTAGAGAAGCATGAAATACGACATTTAAATTAGCTAAAACAACTCTTTTGACAGTTTGAGGTGAAAAAAAGTATGCCATCTTAATTCATGATGGAATATGATTGTATGGGAAAAAAAAATTTTAAATCGTTGGAGCGGTTATTTTTTAAATTAAGTTTTTATATATAAAATTCTTGAAACATTTTTAAGAACAAATTTTGGTATGCAGTTTTAAACTTAATATATGTCTATATACAAACAAATTTTGGAAAAAAAATTGCCAACCCGGTTTTGAGATATCGAATTTTCAAAAAAAAAGTTTGAAACTTTTTTCAAAAATCCAAAAACTTTTTTTTTGAAAATTTTGATATGCAATATTATTTAATCTTATCTGAAATTTGTATATAAAAAAACTCATTTAAATCCGTTGAGCCGATAACGAGAAAACTCAAAATAAAAAAATACGTTCTATGACAAGTACTACTAATAGTTGCTATGTGTAAAATTTTATAATTTTTGGTAGTAGATCGTACTAATTTTAGTATATGAAAAAAGTTTAATCAAAATGGTAGGAGTCATTTTCAAGCAAAAAAATGTTTTCCTTTGCGGTTTTTCACTTTTGTATGGAAGGTACCGTTATTTTTTCATAAATGTGAATTTTTTTCTAAAAATATTTTAGAGAGTACTAAAAAAGTCTTAAATATCGAGTTTCAAAAAATCTATGATGCCGTTTTCGAAATATTTGATTTTCCAAAAAAAATTTTTTCAAAAATGTTGGTACACAAAACTATTAACATTTTTTTTAAGCTTATGTATAAAAAAAATAATTGACATCGGTCATACCATTTTGAAGAAAATCGAAAAATAAAAAAATGGTTCCTTGGGAGGTACCATCAATAACCATTTTTGAAAAATGGTTTTCCACCCAAAGAAAGCCTTTATTAAAATAAATTTATTGAATTTTTTTTAAGAAAAGTTATCGAGCCGTTTTTGAGAAAAATACGATTATGTAAATTTTCCAAAAAAAAAACGTATGGCAGGTACCGTTATTTTTGGTTCTAAAAAAAAATGAAAAAAACGTGTCGGCAGAATCACCAAAAACCACTATGTACCAAGTTTGAAGAAAATCGATCGAGCCGTTTATGCTGTAGACGAACAGACAGACAGACAGACAGAATTGTGCCACCCACTTTTTTGGTGTTCTCTATCATCGTAATATCATGTTTGAATGTTATCTCAAAATTTTTTTTTTGCACGAATCCAAAACTTGCCCTATAGTACCTATAATCGCAAGTAAAAATAAAATAAATTTGGTGGCGCAACAGCTCATGGAGAACCAGGGCCTAGTGACTTACAACTCACAACCATTCCTGTGTGCGTGTTTGTTGGCAGGAATGGAGGGGACCTACAGTTTTTTGCCGAGTCCGAACGGCTAAATGAGAAACACTTTTTCATGACAAGTATACTCTTGGAGGATTTGTCAGTTGGGTAATTCCATGAAAAAATGGACATGAAGATAGAAAAATGCAAAATTTCTCTCGCCCCCTGTCTATTGTTCGCTAATTTTGAAATTAGAATTACAAAATATTCTACAAGTAATAAGCATACGGCTAAAAATAAAATAAAATTATGAAAGGCTTAGCCTTAAATTTTTAAATTAAAAACGTGAAATAACGTGAGTTACCGACTTTTTGTAACGTGAGTTACCACGTATTTTATTAAATTTGTATAAAATATTTTCAATAATTTAAAATTTGTGTACAGATATAAAAACGCTAATAAATTCTTATATCTAATTGAATAAACCTATTAACATTTATTGGTTTGTTTAATTTTTAGAAAATATGCATAGTACTGCTACAAAACCCGTGTCCGAATATGATAACGTGAGTTACCAACATGTTTTAGTATTTTTTACTAAGAAAGAATTTATTTTTCCCAAAAATTTTAATTTTTCCTAGAAGTCGAAAGCATTACCATGTATGGAGTTTATATTTTGTTTTATTTACATTTATATAAGTATGGAAATTTTAATGAAAGAGAACGTGAAACTCTCCCAAATGTAACGTGAGTTACCATGGAATTGCCCAGTTCCTCGCAAGAGGCAGTACCTCAAATAAAACATTTCTGTTTTTAGGTGGCACGGTTGGGAATCGAACCCACACCTTCGGCATGACAGTCCTACGCACTAACCATCAAGCCTCGAGGTACTACATTACATCTAAGACAACAAAATATTAAGGGTATTCATGACACAGCGTAAAGTCGGCGTAAACGTAGTAAAGTTGTAAACTTCGTAAATGTGTCAGATTTTCCATACAAATTGTGACACAATTACGAGTTTTAAGACTTTACAACGTTCACCCTGAGGCCACACGAGCGAGTAATCGCTAGCGAGTTACTAATACATTGAAACATTTCCTACTCGCTAGTCAACTGGCTTGCCTTTTTCGAAGCCAGTTGAGAAGCGAGTAGAGCGGCGAGTGGTTTGACAATTATTAATGCATGTACCCAACTCGCTAACGAGTACTCGCTCGTGTAGCCTCCGGGTTACGGTGACTTTACGTTGTTGCATGAATACCCCTGTTAATTTTGTGATTGCAGATTACTGTGATTCGGACGTTAACGAAAATACCCATAGTATGTCAAATTAACTGTTTATTATTCAGTTGCAAATGCCAAGTCACCATGGCAAGTTACACGAGTGAGCAACACGTGCAAATGATAGAACGTTATTATCAAAATGGTTCTTCTTTGTGACAATGATATGGGCACCTAAAATTTACGAATAACATGATGGTCATCCTTCCCAGACGACTATTCAACGTTTGGTTGCCAAATTCAAGTCGATTGGTTCAATTCCAGAGACTTTTATTTATGGATGTTATAGGCAATTGCTTTTGGCTCAAATTGGATGATTTAAGTTTATGAACAACTTGTGGTTTTAACAGGACAGCACTACGTTTCATAAAGCTGATGTCACAAAGGACATTCTAGAGGAATGATTTGACGTTAAGGTTATCTCTCGCGGATATCGTGCAAATATTACACAAACGTCAGATACAGTGAGAAGGAATTTCATACGACTGCTAAATTTGTGTGCTGAAAATAATTTTCATATTCTGCTTTCACACTTCTTGCATCTTAACAAATCAGTTTCACCATAAACTCAAATACCCAAATGTGATAGAATGTTTGATGGTTTTAGAATAAATCCTAAAAATTTTAATGTGTTAACACTATCATATTGTGCGAGATGCGCTTTCAACTTGTGTGTAATGAAATTTTATATTCTGTTTCCACACCATTAAGGCTGTCCCAAACCAATGCGAAATCATAGCGAATCATTCGCAGCGGTGCGAAATATGTAGAATAAACAACGCTAAATAATATAAGAAACTATCGTTAACAAATGTTTCGTCCTCGGGTTGTTCAGTCCCGGTTGTCCAGTGGCACTTTACGGGAAATGTCAAAGAAGAATGTCTCACATGTGGTGTATTTGCTTTTTAAAGTTTTTTTCTCGGTATCCATCGACTAAAAATTATGCGTCTTAGAAGGGTAAAACAACATCTAACTGATGAGCCTAATATGTTGTACCTGGGCGAAATGCATTTGGACTAAAGGTCACAAATACTTTAAACTTATCTTTTCGCCAAAGTCAGACTATTTGAGTTGATCAACTATGTAGGTGTACGGAGCTACTCAACAATTATTGAATGTGTTAATCAAAGGTGTGTACGAAGCTATTCACATTTCAGTGAGCTGGTCAACTAGATTTATGGGGCTCACAACGCTTGTACCACTAAATTAATAGCCTGTTCAGGAAACCTAATCCCGTGCGTTTTTTTTTGGCGGGTGTCTTTTTTGTATGTTTAGAAACTGTTTTTGAGATGATAAGAATGAAATTTAGCCTGGAAGTCATTTTTTTAATCCTGTCGCTTGGCCGCCATTTTGAAAAATGGCGCCCAACCTGTACTTCGGTCAGGAAACCCAAATCCTGGCACTTTCTGTGGGGGATCTTATTTTTACATTTGAAATTTACTTTGACATGCTAAGACCCATTTCACACATAGCCGGCAACCGGGTACCCGGTACCGGCTAACCGGTCGTTTGGTTAAGGATCTTATGGAAGCTTTCACACATGCCGGAACCGGTTCTTTTGTTGAAAACCGGGTAACCGATGCCGGCTGCCGGGCATGTGTGAAATGGGCCTAAGGATTACATTTAGCTTGGAATTCATTTTTTAATCCTGTGGTTTGGACGCCGTTTTGAAAATTGTCGCCCAATCTGAGCCAAATAGTAAAACGAAGAGAAATTCGTAAATTACTTGGAAAATTTCCATGGATTAAATAAAGGTTTTTACCTTAAAAGATAGGTGTTGAGTAGACGCAACTTCGGGTAAAATATCAGTGTTGCCACTTTTCGGGAACATACCTTTTTTAATGTCAACGGGTGGAACATCCACTTTTTTTGATTATTTTTAATATTTTAAACATGAAAAAAGGTGCGGAAGTGCCAAACATGTGTCGATTTTGGAAAATAAGTGTTGAGTAAATACACTTTCTGTTAAATTTTAAATGTTGCTACTTATCAGGAACATACTCTTTTAAATGTCAAAATGTACCTAGAATTTCCCCTTTTTTAATTGTTTTTGACGTGGAAAAGTTGCGGAAGCACCTATGGACATCAAACGTGTCTTGTTGATATCTTAAAAGATAAGTGCTAAGTAGACGCACCTATGGGTAAAAAAATGTTGGGACTTCCACTTTTGCTGGTAGTTTTTAATATTTTGAACATGAAAAAGGCTGTGGAAACGCCTCTATATGCCAAACGCATTTTGGGAAAAATAACGGTTGACGTCTTAAAGGATAGCTGTTGAGTAGAACAATCTTCGGTAAAAATGTCAGTGTTACTTTTTTAATATTTAAAGGGTGGGATTTCCATGTTTTTGTAAATTTTAAATATTTTAAACACGAAAAAACTTTTTTTTACCAACATGAGTTTGGCATCCGGAACTATTTCCGCAACTTTTCTCACGTTGTTTATATTAAAAATTACCAAAAACTGGGAAATCCCACGCTTTGACACAAAAAAAGTATGTTCCTCAAAAGTGTTAACACTGAAATTTTAACCGAAGATGCTTCTACTCAACATCTAAATTTTAAGACACCTTTTAACCGTTATTTTTGTAAGTTAATTTGGTGTCTGGAGGCGTTAAAACATACCAAAAAAAGTGTGACATAAAACAAAAGTATTTCCCTAAAAGTGGTAAAACTGAAATATTAACCGAAGGTGCTATTTTCCCAATACGCTTTCGGCAACCGGAGGCGTTCCAACTACTTTTTACTTGCGATATAGGTACTATAAAGCAAGTTTTGGATTCGTGCAAAAAAAAATTTAGAGATAACAATCAAACATGACATTACGATGATAGAGAACACGAAAAAAGTGGGTGGCACAATTCTGTCTGTCTGTCTGTCTGTCTGTCTGTCTGTACCTCAGCCTACAGCCTAGACCACTGAAGCGATTTTCTTCAAATTTTGAACTTAAGGTTTTTTGTAACTCTCCAGAGGGGAAATTGAAATTTTTTTTTAAGCTCAAAAAATAACGGTACTTGCCATACAACCGTTAAGGAAAAGCTTATTTATCTCAAAAACGGCTCCAACGATTTTGATAAAAAAAAATCAGTGTATTATTGTAGACATGACATGGTGTACTTTTCGGTAAGAAAAAAAAAATTACCAAAAACATTTATTAACGGTACCTGCCATATCACGTTTTTTTTGATTTTCGGTTTTCTCATTAACCGCTCATCCGATTTCAATAATTTTTTTTGTGCAAAAGCTTTTTTAAAATATAAATAATACTGTGTACAAAATTTTGGAAAAAATTAATTTTGGATTTTTAAAAAAAGATTCAAAATTTTTTTTTGAAAATTCAATATTTCAAAAACGGGTTGATGAATTGTTTTGAAATTTCAGTTTTAAATGTATATTAATATATACTCAAAATTGGCATACCAAACTTTTTTTTGAAAAATGTTACAAAAATTTTATTTATAAAAAATTAATTTTTAAGAAAACGGCTCCAACGATTTTAAATTTTTTTTTTGCATATATTCATATTTTTTCAAGTTAACAGATGGCATACTTTTTTTTGAGCTCTAAGTTATTTATCAGACTGTTTATACAATTAAAAGAACGATTTAAATGCTTTTTATACTTTTTCTACAATAACTTGAATATTTTTTAAAGTTCTTAAGTCCCACACAACTTGAACATAAGAGCAAGTACGTGCGATCCAGTCGTGCATTTTATTTCATGTTCAAATCATAAAAAAGTGCCAACAAAGTTGAAGTTCCGCCCATTGAAGTATGTTTCTCCAAAAGTGGCAACACTGATATTTTACTTGAAGTACTTCTACTCAACATCTATATTTTAAGACATCAACCATTATTTTAGTTACGGAAATTTTCCAAGTGATTTGCTTGTTTCTTTTTATTTTAGTATTTGGCCCAGATTGGGCGCCAATTTTCAAAATGGCATCCAAATGACAGGATTAAAATAATGATTCCCAAGCTTAACTTCGTCCTTAGCATGTTAAATCTAAAAAGAAGATCCCCCCACAAAATGTGCCAGGATTTGGGTTTCCTGACCGGAGTACAGGTTAAGCGCAATTTTTCCCCCTAATCAAGATCTATTTCATACAATATGTCTTCTTTGTCAAAGGTAGATTTCTATAATAGTACTAATTTTTTAATAAACAAAACAATATTTTTTATACATACATCCTTTCATTACTCAATTCGACATATTAACCAGTGCATTAATATCAAATGATAAAAATAATCTGTAATTTTAAACGATGTCGTGTTTCAAGTTTTGGTGGTGATGTTATGTGGCAATGAAGAGTGCCTGTTTGACTGATTTAGAATTTCCGAATTTAAAAAAGTTATATTTTTATATAATTCAGGCGTTCAAGTATTATTTTAAAAATATTTTAAAAATTATTAAATAACTCACCAATAGGATTTTTATCTGCCACAAAAGCCCACAAGCAAAAATAAGTATCGACTACTATCCGAGTGTATCCTCGCAGCAAACTGATAATCATTGACCAATTGCAAGCCACCTGAAAACACTGACACATATCGTATATCGTCTGATAGATTTGTTGCTTCTCCACAATTCGTCTTCGAATGAACTCATTAAATTGCGGAAAAGATCTGTTTGGCTGTTCCCATTCAGTGAACTCGACAAGAGTTCTCAAATCTCTATCCAAATACTCGATTTCAATGCGTATTAAATCCATGTAGAGCACAAATTGTGAAGTTCGGACAAATTCTGATGCCATAAAAGGTGTAAACATACTCCAAAATAGTACCAATTGTTGCGGCATGTCCACATAAAGTGTTATAAACAAAGAAATTACCGTTATATATAGAAAAACCATAGATACAAACTTCATAAGAAAATTACGATACTCATGAAGTTGAGCATAAAAGCTTTGTTCTATTAATTTTGGATCTCGGTGCGATCGCAACTTAATGTATAAGATCCAAAATTGTTTTTCATATTTTCGCTTCAGTAAAGATTGCCAGGTAGAAATATTTAAGGATAAAGAGTAAACACTGAGCTTTAAACAATCATTGAAAAACCCGAATGCATCTCCAACATAAAGAAATTGGTCTTTGAAAATGAACGTAACAGTTATACACACATTCGAAAACACTATAACTAAAACCGTCCATATAACGAAAAATCGATTGCTGAAGTTGTTTGAATGACGCCGTTGGTGTATTGAAATTGGAAAGTAACCGAAAATACGAAACAAATAGATGAGCCATTGCAAAATGCATCCGAGATCGTTGGCTTCGTCTGCCATAAGTGAAGTTGGTGCGCCACACGTGCTTTTTGGATTAAATATTCTTCAATCATAATGATACGAAAGTTCTTATCTAATTCACATGATAAATTATCTACTACCACACATCTAAGAATTTTAAACACGACAGTTAACCCCTGAGGCTTTATATCGTAGTCATTTCAGAACTCTGTTTTTAATTGAATCTTTCTACTTTTCACTTAATTTAATAGAACAATATAATTGTCCTTATGATTGTATACTACATTCCAAGAATTAAACTTCCTTGTTAATTTCCTACATATTTATTTGTGTATATTAATTTTCTGTTTCTTTTACCAAATTGACCTAAAAGGTATATATTAAACATACATTCCTACTGTATTAAACGAAGGAACTTGCACAATGCACAAACTAGAGTGGCATTTAATTTCTTAAATACTAATCCATTAAAGTAATAAACATGGTGATTGTTATTATAAGATGGGACAAAAGCTAAAAAGGCATGTATGTAGGTGTTGCAAGAAGTTGATTCTATCAATATTGGAAAGGGTATTTCTTCTTCGTTAAGGCGGGAAGGGAAATATCTTAAAACAATGACGCCAATTAGGAAAGTCGTATTACCAAATGCCCTGCTGTCGTAAGTTGTTATTCTGGCTTTATTAAAAGTAAAAATGCTTTATTAAGGCTTAGTTTTAAGGAGTATAACAATAGAGTGGGTATTCAAACTTATAGTCTAAAGAGCTCTGGAGACGCTCGAACATATGGTGCGAGTGAACATGGTTCGACTAAACTCCGCAGACACTGAAACCAAGCAGAAATCAAACTACTCGAACTTCATTATTCTTACGACTGATATGTCATTCAAAATATTCACTGTCACATTTATTTTATTTTCATTCAGGTTGTTTGGCATGTCTGTTTGTCTGTCTGTCTGCCTGTCTGTACCTCAACCTAAAGCCAAAACCACTGAAGCGATTTTCTTCAAATTTTGAATTTAAGGTTTTTTTGGAACTCTCCAGAGGGGAAATTCAATTTTTTTAGCTCCAAAAATAACGGTACTTGCGATACAGATACAACCATTAAGAAAAGGCTTATTTATCTCAAAAATTGCTTCAACGAATTTGGTAAAAAAAATCAGTGTGTTATAGTATATATGGTATACTTTTTGGTATACAAACAAATTCCAAAAACTGTTATAACGGTACCTGCCATATAACGGTTTTTTGATTTTCTATTTTCTCTTTAACGGCTCAACCTATTTCAATCAATTTTTTTTTATACAAAAGCTTCTTTAAAATGTCAATGATATTGCATATCAAAATTTTGAAACAAGTAAGTTTTGGATTTTTTAAAAAATATTAAAATGTTTTTTTTTTGAAAATTCAATATTTTGAAAACGGGTTGATAAATTTTTTTGAAAACAATTTTGTAAATGTGTGTTGATTAATACTCAAAACTGACATCCCAAAATTTTGTTTTTAAAATATAAATACAATTTTAAATATAAAAAATTAGTTTTTAAGAAAACCACTCCAACGATTTTTAATTTTTTTTGAATATATTACTATTTTTTCAAGTAATAAAATGGCATACTTGGTTTTGAGCGCTAAGTTATTTCACAAGTTAGTTATACAGTTTAAAGAACGATTTAAATACTTTTTGCATATTTTAAGAGTTCTTAAGTTCCAAGCAACTTAAACATAAAAGCAAGTACGTGGATCCAGTCGTGCATTTTATTTTTTGTATTTTTAATATTGAAACTCAAAATTAAACCGAAATGTTAGAGTAAACATACGGAACCGGTCCGCATACAGTCGAATCTGGTACGACAAACGATTAGCCCAGCCTTCGAGCATCGATATATCAAACTTTTTTTGATATTAGTAAGACCAAATTTAAGTTTAGTGACACCAAATATTTGGTACTCGAACCAGCCCACAGGCAAGTAAAATCAACTCAAACATAGTACTCGAACTATGTTCACTCGAGCTTCTCCAGAGCCCTTAAGAGCAAGCAACGTTTTAGAGAAGTAATTTTTAGAAGGCTGGTTTGATTTATATTCTCTCGTTCTCCTTCCATTCACCTGAGGGAAGTTTGCAAATGTTGCATTTTCATGTACATATATGGGCATGGTATTTATAAGCAACGGGAAAATACCAAGTCAGTCACTTTAAGACGATTAACTTTTTTCAATGCTTTCTGAAACCTTTTTAGGAAATTAGATTCAGACATTTGTTCCAAGCCAGAGACTTCTTGTAATTGACAAAAAAAAATCAAGTGAGAATGGGCGTTTCGTCACATATGTTGAAACACTTTCTGATCTCGTTCTTTCTGTATCTCGTGCAGGCAAAATGTAATAGCCCAATATTACTGTTGCACTGCGCTAAAACAGCTATAACAGCTATTGGGCAGTTACACTTTCCCTGCACGAGATACAGACTTGTACCCATACAAGAAAAAAACACTCATTAAGATCTTTTCAATGATATATAGATCAGAAAGTGTTACAAAAATTAGGACTCCATTTGTGCAGGGAAAGAGTTCTAACTCAGTGCAACAGTTATTGAGCTATAAAACATTCCCTGCAACAGATACAGACTTATGCTTATAAAGAAAAACAATAATTTAAACCTTTTCAATGATAAAAGTCAGAAGGTGTTACAACACTTAAGACGTTACTTGTGCAGGGAAGGATTTATAGTGTTGATTCAAATTTAAAGTTTATGTGACCTTTATTTTACTTTCGATATTGTGTTCTTTTTTTTGTAGATCAAAAAAAGGGCTTTTAACTAGGTGCCAAGTAAGAAATGAAAACAATTTACAGAAGGCCACGAAGAAAATGCACGTCTTGAAACATATAGCGCCTGACCCACCGGCGCGGCGCGCGGCGGCGGTACATGGTGTCTCCTGAGAAAAAATTACATAATCCACCACCGACCGGCGGGTCAGGTAGCAGTCAACGTGTTATAAACACCCTTACTCGATTAATCGAGAGTTTTGTTTTGTTCATTTGTTTTCGAAACTTTTGTCTTCCCGAGAGGAGCAGGAGCGGGCCAGCTAGTATACAATAAATTTAATTTCAGACAAATTTGTGTGGTAATCCAGACGTAGAGGGTAGAGGATAGACTCCTAAATTTTTCCTTCAGATTCACCAACGCGCAAGTGCCATTTTGAATTGAATGAATTTCGGAGGTGGTGAGCTTAGTTATCTCGTTAGTTATAATAAGTTTGTTTAGTTTTACGTACGAAATTAATTACACTAAAATTATTAACAGATATGATAATGGGTGTTCACGGGGGGTAAAAGGAAAAAGTAGTTACAAAATACATATAATCATAGGAAAAATGAAATCCCTTAATTACACGGCTCTGTTATGTGTAAACACCTAACAAGATAAGCTTTGAAATCATAAATTTATCTTAATAAAATAAAATGCACGACTGGATCGCACGTAATTCCTCTTATGTTCAAGAATAAGCTGAGGGCTTAAAAAATCGTATCTAAAGATATGGAAATTATGAGAGTGAAAATGATTATAAACATGAAATTCGACATTTACATTAACAAACCTACTCCTATAATAATTTGAAATGAAAAAGATAATTTCATCTGAATTCTTTATCAAATATAATTGCATGGAAAAAAAATTCAAAATAGTTGAACAGTTTAAAAAAAAGAAATAATTTTTATATATAAAATTCTCAAAATTTTGGCATGACAATCTTTAGTATTTATTTATGTGAATATACATAAATATAGAGTTAAAAAAAATATGTCAACCCGTTTTTAAAACTATTTTTAAACATGCAAAATCTTTTTTTTTTGAAATTTTGATATGCAATATTATTTAATTTTATTTGAAATTTGTATACAAAAATTAAGGGTTGGGGTCATAATTCTGTATGTGTCAAAATTCGGATTGCAAAATTCTGTAATCCAAAATTCGGTATTTGAAAATTCTGTAAATCCAAAATTCTGTAAGTGCCAAAATTCAGTTTTCAAAATTCTGTATTTCAAAATTCTGTAAATCTAAAATTCTAAAAAAACAAAATTCTGTATTTTCAAATTCTGTCTATACATAATTTTGTATTTCAAAATTCTGGATTTCAAAATTCTGTATTCCAAAATTCTGTAAATGATAAAAGAAAAATTGTTTTGATAATGAAAAAAAGTGCGCACTTTGTTTTGATAATGAAAAAAAGTGCGCACTTTTTTTCATTATCAAAACAATTTTTCTTTTATCATTTACAGAATTTTGGAATACAGAATTTTGAAATCCAGAATTTTGAAATACAAAATTATGTATAGACAGAATTTGAAAATACAGAATTTTGTTTTTTTAGAATTTTAGATTTACAGAATTTTGAAATACAGAATTTTGAAAACTGAATTTTGGCACTTACAGAATTTTGGATTTACAGAATTTTCAAATACCGAATTTTGGATTACAGAATTTTGCAATCCGAATTTTGACACATACAGAATTATGACCCCAACCCTTAATTTTTGTATACAAATTTCAAATAAAATTAAATAATATTGCATATCAAAATTTAAAAAAAAAAAGATTTTGCATGTTTAAAAATAGTTTTAAAAACGGGTTGACATATTTTTTTTAACTCTATATTTATGTATATTCACATAAATAAATACTAAAGATTGTCATGCCAAAATTTTGAGAATTTTATATATAAAAATTATTTCTTTTTTTTAAACTGTTCAACTATTTTGAATTTTTTTTCCATGCAATTATATTTGATAAAGAATTCAGATGAAATTATCTTTTTCATTTCAAATTATTATAGGAGTAGGTTTGTTAATGTAAATGTCGAATTTCATGTTTATAATCATTTTCACTCTCATAATTTCCATATCTTTAGATACGATTTTTTAAGCCCTCAGCTTATTCTTGAACATAAGAGGAATTACGTGCGATCCAGTCGTGCATTTTATTTTATTAAGATAAATTTATGATTTCAAAGCTTATCTTGTTAGGTGTTTACACATAACAGAGCCGTGTAATTAAGGGATTTCATTTTTCCTATGATTATATGTATTTTGTAACTACTTTTTCCTTTTACCCCCCGTGAACACCCATTATCATATCTGTTAATAATTTTAGTGTAATTAATTTCGTACGTAAAACTAAACAAACTTATTATAACTAACGAGATAACTAAGCTCACCACCTCCGAAATTCATTCAATTCAAAATGGCACTTGCGCGTTGGTGAATCTGAAGGAAAAATTTAGGAGTCTATCCTCTACCCTCTACGTCTGGATTACCACACAAATTTGTCTGAAATTAAATTTATTGTATACTAGCTGGCCCGCTCCTGCTCCTCTCGGGAAGACAAAAGTTTCGAAAACAAATGAACAAAACAAAACTCTCGATTAATCGAGTAAGGGTGTTTATAACACGTTGACTGCTACCTGACCCGCCGGTCGGTGGTGGATTATGTAATTTTTTCTCAGGAGACACCATGTACCGCCGCCGCGCGCCGCGCCGGTGGGTCAGGCGCTATATGTTTCAAGACGTGCATTTTCTTCGTGGCCTTCTGTAAATTGTTTTCATTTCTTACTTGGCACCTAGTTAAAAGCCCTTTTTTTGATCTACAAAAAAAAGAACACAATATCGAAAGTAAAATAAAGGTCACATAAACTTTAAATTTGAATCAACACTATAAATCCTTCCCTGCGTCTTAAGTGTTGTAACACCTTCTGACTTTTATCATTGAAAAGGTTTAAATTATTGTTTTTCTTTATAAGCATAAGTCTGTATCTGTTGCAGGGAATGTTTTATAGCTCAATAACTGTTGCACTGAGTTAGAACTCTTTCCCTGCACAAATGGAGTCCTAATTTTTGTAACACTTTCTGATCTATATATCATTGAAAAGATCTTAATGAGTGTTTTTTTCTTGTATGGGTACAAGTCTGTATCTCGTGCAGGGAAAGTGTAACTGCCCAATAGCTGTTATAGCTGTTTTAGCGCAGTGCAACAGTAATATTGGGCTATTACATTTTGCCTGCACGAGATACAGAAAGAACGAGATCAGAAAGTGTTTCAACATATGTGACGAAACGCCCATTCTCACTTGATTTTTTTTTGTCAATTACAAGAAGTCTCTGGCTTGGAACAAATGTCTGAATCTAATTTCCTAAAAAGGTTTCAGAAAGCATTGAAAAAAGTTAATCGTCTTAAAGTGACTGACTTGGTATTTTCCCGTTGCTTATAAATACCATGCCCATATATGTACATGAAAATGCAACATTTGCAAACTTCCCTCAGGTGAATGGAAGGAGAACGAGAGAATATAAATCAAACCAGCCTTCTAAAAATTACTTCTCTAAAACGTTGCTTGCTCTTAAGGGCTCTGGAGAAGCTCGAGTGAACATAGTTCGAGTACTATGTTTGAGTTGATTTTACTTGCCTGTGGGCTGGTTCGAGTACCAAATATTTGGTGTCACTAAACTTAAATTTGGTCTTACTAATATCAAAAAAAGTTTGATATATCGATGCTCGAAGGCTGGGCTAATCGTTTGTCGTACCAGATTCGACTGTATGCGGACCGGTTCCGTATGTTTACTCTAACATTTCGGTTTAATTTTGAGTTTCAATATTAAAAATACAAAAAATAAAATGCACGACTGGATCCACGTACTTGCTTTTATGTTTAAGTTGCTTGGAACTTAAGAACTCTTAAAATATGCAAAAAGTATTTAAATCGTTCTTTAAACTGTATAACTAACTTGTGAAATAACTTAGCGCTCAAAACCAAGTATGCCATTTTATTACTTGAAAAAATAGTAATATATTCAAAAAAAATTAAAAATCGTTGGAGTGGTTTTCTTAAAAACTAATTTTTTATATTTAAAATTGTATTTATATTTTAAAAACAAAATTTTGGGATGTCAGTTTTGAGTATTAATCAACACACATTTACAAAATTGTTTTCAAAAAAATTTATCAACCCGTTTTCAAAATATTGAATTTTCAAAAAAAAAACATTTTAATATTTTTTAAAAAATCCAAAACTTACTTGTTTCAAAATTTTGATATGCAATATCATTGACATTTTAAAGAAGCTTTTGTATAAAAAAAAATTGATTGAAATAGGTTGAGCCGTTAAAGAGAAAATAGAAAATCAAAAAACCGTTATATGGCAGGTACCGTTATAACAGTTTTTGGAATTTGTTTGTATACCAAAAAGTATACCATATATACTATAACACACTGATTTTTTTTACCAAATTCGTTGAAGCAATTTTTGAGATAAATAAGCCTTTTCTTAATGGTTGTATCTGTATCGCAAGTACCGTTATTTTTGGAGCTAAAAAAATTGAATTTCCCCTCTGGAGAGTTCCAAAAAAACCTTAAATTCAAAATTTGAAGAAAATCGCTTCAGTGGTTTTGGCTTTAGGTTGAGGTACAGACAGGCAGACAGACAGACAAACAGACATGCCAAACAACCTGAATGAAAATAAAATAAATGTGACAGTGAATATTTTGAATGACATATCAGTCGTAAGAATAATGAAGTTCGAGTAGTTTGATTTCTGCTTGGTTTCAGTGTCTGCGGAGTTTAGTCGAACCATGTTCACTCGCACCATATGTTCGAGCGTCTCCAGAGCTCTTTAGACTATAAGTTTGAATACCCACTCTATTGTTATACTCCTTAAAACTAAGCCTTAATAAAGCATTTTTACTTTTAATAAAGCCAGAATAACAACTTACGACAGCAGGGCATTTGGTAATACGACTTTCCTAATTGGCGTCATTGTTTTAAGATATTTCCCTTCCCGCCTTAACGAAGAAGAAATACCCTTTCCAATATTGATAGAATCAACTTCTTGCAACACCTACATACATGCCTTTTTAGCTTTTGTCCCATCTTATAATAACAATCACCATGTTTATTACTTTAATGGATTAGTATTTAAGAAATTAAATGCCACTCTAGTTTGTGCATTGTGCAAGTTCCTTCGTTTAATACAGTAGGAATGTATGTTTAATATATACCTTTTAGGTCAATTTGGTAAAAGAAACAGAAAATTAATATACACAAATAAATATGTAGGAAATTAACAAGGAAGTTTAATTCTTGGAATGTAGTATACAATCATAAGGACAATTATATTGTTCTATTAAATTAAGTGAAAAGTAGAAAGATTCAATTAAAAACAGAGTTCTGAAATGACTACGATATAAAGCCTCAGGGGTTAACTGTCGTGTTTAAAATTCTTAGATGTGTGGTAGTAGATAATTTATCATGTGAATTAGATAAGAACTTTCGTATCATTATGATTGAAGAATATTTAATCCAAAAAGCACGTGTGGCGCACCAACTTCACTTATGGCAGACGAAGCCAACGATCTCGGATGCATTTTGCAATGGCTCATCTATTTGTTTCGTATTTTCGGTTACTTTCCAATTTCAATACACCAACGGCGTCATTCAAACAACTTCAGCAATCGATTTTTCGTTATATGGACGGTTTTAGTTATAGTGTTTTCGAATGTGTGTATAACTGTTACGTTCATTTTCAAAGACCAATTTCTTTATGTTGGAGATGCATTCGGGTTTTTCAATGATTGTTTAAAGCTCAGTGTTTACTCTTTATCCTTAAATATTTCTACCTGGCAATCTTTACTGAAGCGAAAATATGAAAAACAATTTTGGATCTTATACATTAAGTTGCGATCGCACCGAGATCCAAAATTAATAGAACAAAGCTTTTATGCTCAACTTCATGAGTATCGTAATTTTCTTATGAAGTTTGTATCTATGGTTTTTCTATATATAACGGTAATTTCTTTGTTTATAACACTTTATGTGGACATGCCGCAACAATTGGTACTATTTTGGAGTATGTTTACACCTTTTATGGCATCAGAATTTGTCCGAACTTCACAATTTGTGCTCTACATGGATTTAATACGCATTGAAATCGAGTATTTGGATAGAGATTTGAGAACTCTTGTCGAGTTCACTGAATGGGAACAGCCAAACAGATCTTTTCCGCAATTTAATGAGTTCATTCGAAGACGAATTGTGGAGAAGCAACAAATCTATCAGACGATATACGATATGTGTCAGTGTTTTCAATTTTTCTTTTATCATTTACAGAATTTCGGAATACAGAAAAAAAATAAACAGATTAAGCGTTTGATTAAAAAAAGAAGAGCTTTAAGTCAGACTGAGTATTTAAAAAGGTTGGCCAAGAATCTTCATCTTTATTAAATGATATAGTTATACATTTTGTTTTGTTTTTGTTTTTTTTTTGTTTTTTTTTTTGTTTTTATTTTTTATTTTTGAACGTTTTTCCTTGCAATACTTTGTAATTTTTGTTAATTGAATAAAAGTTGTTTAACGGGGTCTAACAAACCTGTTTAAAATTATTACAGAATTTTTATTTACAAGTTTGGATTTACAGAGTTTCGAAAAGCAGAATTATGGATAAACAGAATTTTAAAACACAGAATATTAGATTTACAGCATTTTGAAATATAGAATTTTGGATTTACAGAATTTTGAAATACAGAATTCTGGATTTACAGAATTTTAGATTACAGAATAATGGAAAAGCAGAATAATGGAATACAGAGTTATGTTCATACAGAATTTTTATTCATATACAGAATTTTGTATATACAGAATTTTGGAATACAGAATAACGACCCGTTCCCAAAAATTAATTTCAAAATAAGTTCAAAGTTCAAAATAAAAAACACGTTCTATGAGAGGTACTATTAATTATAGCAGCTAAGTGTAAATTTTTATAATTTTTGGAAGTAGATTGCATTTTAGCACTCAGAAGAAGTTTTATTAATATCGTAGAGTGATTTTTAGAAAAAAAATATTTTCCTCAACGGTTTTTTAAAAATTTTATGGAATGTACCGTTATTTTTTCATAAAAGTTATATTTGTTCCTTAGATATTATAGTGAGTGCAAAAAAACCTTTAAATACCGGGTTCCCAAAACATCGATGCATATTTTGTTTTCAAAAAAAAACTGAACATTTTTTTGAATCCAAAAAACTTTTTTTTTTTAAATTTTGGTAAAAAAACATATTTTTAGTTTTTAAAAGTTACTGTATACAAAATAATATAAAAATCGGGAAAACTTTTTTGAAAAATTGTTCTTTCGGAGGTATCATTAATAATCATTGTTTGAAAAATGGTTACCTATCCAAAGGTTAGGTTAAAGGTTACTTAAAAAAATACATTGAATTTTTTTAAGAAAAATAATCATGAAGCCGTTTTTTAGATAAGAAGGATTATGTTAAATTGATAAAAGAAAATTGATGGCAGGTACCGTTATTTTTGGTTTTAAAAAAATTAAAAACGTGTGGGGAGAATCACCGAAAACTACTACACCAAAATTTAAGAAAATTCATTCAGCCGTTTAGGCTGAGGCTGTAGCCTTACAGTTAGAATTGTGAGGCCCACTTTTTTCGTCTTCCCTATAGTGGGGCTGTTAGTGAGACCAACCTTTCATTTTGACCTGATGGTTGAGCTTTAGTATACAAATAGTTAATGTCCCAACTTTACTTTTAAGAAGTGTTGCCAAGTTGGCAACACTGTCAGAAGGACAAGAGAAGGGTTGCCACAATTCCGAAATGTTGCTTATAAATCGAAAACCAAGGGTCGGAGGATGACCCGAGAGCTCTCGTTAGATTCAGAACCTTTCAAAACATAGGACCACATTATTGTTTTTCTCCCACCCCTCCCCATGCATGAAGGGGGTGGAAAAAAGTAGTTTTGGAAACAAAATTTAAAAAGCCAAGAAAAGTTAAAAAATATTTGTATTAATGAAACTTAAAGATAGTGTCGACGCAGAATTTCACAATCTATTACATTACATCCAGAGTTGATTGAAAACTTACTTTGGTTTTTTTAAAAAGCCGATTTCCAAGTTTGATATGAAAGATTAACAGACTTAAATGTTTATCTTGGAATAATCTAGGCATAGACACATGTTTTAAGGGTATTTTTTAATGCCCAATCCTACTTAATCAGAATGAACTCGATACAACCCCCTTAAAGGGGGTTCATGGTAGTAGTTCAAAAAATTTCCATTTCAATGAAAAAAACACCCTTTTACTATAAATATTTTTGTAGACTCTTTTGATTCTTGTTGCTTATGACAAATGAAGTATGTGGGCCAAGTTTCGTGTCAATGTTGTTAAAATTTGGTAATATTTTTCGTGTTTCACTAATAATTCGGTCAACATTTATGAAGAACGCTATAACTTTTTTGAAGGTAGTTGTATCGAGTTCATTCTGATTTAGTAAGATTGGGCATTAAAAAATACCCTTAAATGTGTCATATGCTTATATTATACCAAGATATATATTTAAGTTTTTTAATCTTTTATATCTCTCCTCCCCAGCACTTTGAAAGTGGCTTTTTAAAAAAACCAAAGTAGGTTTTCAATCAACTCTGGATGTAATGTAGTAGATTGTGGAATTCTGCGTCGACACCATCTTTAAATTTTATTAATAAAAATATTTTCTAACTTTTCTGGCTTTTCAAATTTTGTTTCCAAAACGACTTTTTTCCACCCTCTTGGTGCAAGGGGAGGGGTGGGAGAAAAACAATAATGTGGTCCTATGGTTTCAAGTGTGCTGAATCCAACGGGAGTTCTCGGGTCATCCTCAGCCCCTTGGTTTTCGATTTATAAGCAAAATTTCGGGATTGTGGCAACCCTTCTCTTGTCCTTCTGAAAATGTTGCCACCCTGGCAACACTTCTTAAAATTAAAGTCAGGACATGAGCTATTATAGTGTACTTAGGCTTAACCCGTCAGGTCGAAATGAAAGGTATGCCCTCCTATCGTGCACAATCGCCCCTACTACTATCATCGTAATAGAAAGTCTAGTCTGATTAAAAATTTATAACTTTCCATATAGTACCTCCAATTCTACATATATGTACATACATATCGCAAGTAAAATTTCGAATCAAATTTAAAGAGTTGCATGCCATAAGGTATGTATGCATGTGGGTAAACGAGCTTTGCTCGGCGTCCTTGGATTTTTTGATGAAGTAAGACTGAACTTTGACTATAAACTAATATCTAACAATGCATGTCGTAGAATGCTTAAATGATCCTCATCAAAATACTTTTTGTATTCTTTACTTTTTTCTCTTTCTATTACTTTCCAATAAAAAAGTGTATTATTTTTGAGTTCTATTTTTAAATAATCTGATGCTTATTGGTAAATCTATTTAATAAGATCTGGGATGTAATTTTGTTGTTTTATTTTTACCATTTTTTATTTTTTTTTCTTGTCTCTCGAGGCAAAAGTTTACATATCGGATGAGGCCCTAAGGATCAATTTTAAATTTTCCACGGCCCCGTTAGGAACTAGATTGGCAAACCCTTGCTAAGTAATATGAGAAAGTTAAAGTTTTATAATTCGTAATGTGTCACAATTTGTATGGAAAGTTGGACAAAATATCAGCAAATTGTCATAAAATCAAAGTGACACTTATTTAGAAAAAAATTATCTAATTACAAAACCTCTGTTCGTGTACTACCCAAAACAGCCCATTTAAGTCCAAAGTTCTGTCAATATAATTTTTGTATATGAAATTTGACAGAACTTTGGATTAAAATGTGTAGAAATTGGCAGTTTTAAGAAGTTCACGAACAAACCTAATATGTCATCCAAATTGTTGAAGTCCACTGTACACATACTAAAATTAATATCATTAGCGTTTCAATTTTTGTTCAGTTCTGCACATCTATCAAAATCGTTGAAAATGCTGGATCCATAGGTCCCCTTTCAATTTGTCAAAATATGTCAATATTTGTTGTTGTGTATACTTATTATTTGAGGGGCTCTCGAATATTCATTTTTTAATTTCTGACACTTTCAATTTTGACTAATTGCTACTTTTGTGGTCAAAGCCTTCGGAGAAAAATAAAATGCACAAGTGGGTCGCACGTACTTGTTCTTATAAAGAGTTTTCTAATAACGGCGGTGGCGAGACCGTTTTGTAATGAAATAAAACAAGCTGTGTGTGAGGTATTATTAAAATTCTTTTTTATTTGAAAAGCACATGTACCTATGCCATTATGTATGGAATATGAAGTAGTTCTAATGTCAACCGTGACTTACTAACGGGGTCAAATCCACGATCTTTGTGGCCAATTCTCGTCATCTCCGCGAGAGAAAACCTCATACTCTCCAATTGTTCTTGCAAAAAGTCCTTTCCTCTGTGAACTGTGACATCAGCTTTGTGAAACCTATTAGTGTCCAGTGGTTTCACATGTCGTTCACATCCATATCATTCTCTGTAGAGTTATCCATTGACTAAATTGATAGAATTGACTACCTTGGGTTCTCTTGCACAATCTCATAGGCAGAGGTGAAGTTCCCAGCAGATCCTGCATTTCGACGACATACCAGGTACTGGATGATTATTCTTATTATAACTGGTTGACTTAAATTTTAGTCAAAAATTCTTTCAATTTCATTTTTTTATATGAACTTTGACAGAACTTTGGACTGAAATGGCTAGAAATTGGCAGTTTTGGGAAGTACACGAACAGACCTATTGAAAAATCAACTTGGAAGGACGACCATACAATCCGTCAAGTAGGTGCGCATGTGTCAGAAGAGAACAACCAATTTGATAATAAAGTTTTATAATTTGCACGTGTAGTTCAATCGTTTTACTTGCCATGGTGATTGAGGGCATCAGTGACTGTATAATAAATAACAAATTGGACAGACGCACGGCTGCCAAAGACTGTCAACATCTACCCTTTAAGTTAATCCGATGTGATATTTGTTGGCTTTAGTTTAATAATTTTTATATGTCTACGTTCCTTTTTTCTTAACATTCAATTAAGTAACACATTCACATTCAAAACATTTTTAAAAATATTTATTGACTTATGATTGCCCTACGGCAGCTCTAGTCAAGTATGCCTTTGGCGGTGTTGCAAATTTGTACAAACTAGTGCTCAAATCGTTCCCGGAATTTTGACAGTTTTTCTTCTCTCTCAAACGATTTCATCCCCACTCCTCACACTTTGACATTTAGTCCAAAATGGTGCAACTAATTTAAAGAACACACCTCATGTTATGGCCATTTCGATTGGCAATTCGGAAGAACTCTCCGATCCGGAACGCCAATAAAACAAACAGGAACATGCAGTTTAATTCTGAAGTTTTCGTATCCCTGTATTTGTGCAACTTCACATGCGGATGCCGAAATAGTTCTTCACATTTGGAAACTTGTCGGACACAAATATGAACGAGTATGATAATTTTCTAAAAAGAAAATGGGAAAATTATATTCTAAACGGAAAATAATTGTTCTTAGAAACAATAAAATGTGTGAAATTTACTTATTTTTAGCTAAAAAATTACTGTTTGCAATATTTGACAACACTTTGACAACTACATATGTGTTTGAATGTGTGAGTAGTTCTGGTTTCGATTCTGAAATGAAATCCAGAATTGTTTTCTGTTTTTTTCAGGAGAAGAACTGCCGTTCTGAATGCCAATAGAACACTTTCAGAAGGGTTTACACGCATTCCGAACGCTTCTGGATTGCCAATCGAAAAGACCATTACATTTGATTCTGCGTTTTATTTTGATATTAATGAAGCAAATCTATAGGTGTAAACGTCAAAATTTAATGGACGGTGTTCATATTGGACTGAAAACTGGATTTTTTTGACGTTTCAGTATTCAAATCTCACTTCACTAGTGGGAGCGAGATGTGAATACAACATCGTTAAAAAAATCCATGTGGGATCAAATTTAATCGAAATTTCATTCCAACCTACACAGAACCATAATCAACATGATAAATTCTAAGCCAACTTACCTATTGAATTATTATCAGTAAGAAAAGTCCAGACAGAAAAATACACATCGTCTACTACTCGTGTGTATCCTCGCAACAAGTTTACAACCATCGACCAATTGCAAGCCATCTGAAAACACTGACACATATTATAAATATATCGTTTGATAAATTTGTTGTTTCTCTTCAATACGCCTTCGAATGAACTCGTTAAATTGCGGAAAAGATCTGTTTGGCTGTTCCGATTCAGTAAACTCGACAAGAGTTCTCAAATCTCTATCCAAATACTCGATTTCAATGCGTATTAGATCCATGTAGATCACAAATTGTGAAATACGGACAAATTCTGATCCCATAAAAGGTGTAAATGTACCCAAAACTACTGCAATATTTATCGGCATGTCCAAATAAAATATTACAAACAATAAAGTTGTCGTAATATTTATAATAACCATAGACATAAATTTCATCAGAAAATTCCGGATCTTAAGGAGTTGATTGCTTAAGTTTTGTACCATAAATTTCGGATCGCGTTCCGATCGCAATTTAATGTATAAAATCCAAAAATGTCTTTCATATTTTCGCATGAATAAAGTTTCCAAAGTAGAAATATTTAAAAATAAAGATGTAACCGAGCTTTAAGCAATCATTGAAAAATCCAAACAAATCATCAACAAAAAGAATTTGATCTTTGAAAATTAATAGGACCGTTAGGCAAGTATTCAAAAATGTTGCAACAAAAACTGTCCATACAAAGAAAATTCGATTGTTGAAGTTGTTTGAATGTAGCCTACGTTGTCGCCGCCGTATTGAAATTGAAAAATAACCGAAAGTCCGAAATAAATAGATGAGCCATTGTAAAACACATCCGAAGTCCGTTGTGTCGTCTTTCATTAGTGTATTTTGTATAACACACGATCCTGCTGCAAGAATTACAACAACTGAAATGTCCTTTAACACAAATTCATAGATTCCAATCCAGAACTTAACCCCCAAGGGCCTCATGAAAACTTTTGATCAATATCAATATCCAATTCTAATTAAATCATTAGACAACTTTTAACTTATGAAATTTAAAAATGAAATCTTTTACATATGTATGTATATACATACATTTATTATTAAGGTCTTCAAGGTTTTATAATTATTAATAATTAAAAATATTAAGGGTATTCATGCAACAGCGTAAAGTCGTCGTAAACGTGGTTAAGTTTTAAACATCGTAAATCTGTCAAATTTTCCATACAAATTGTGACAGAATTACGAAGTTCTGAACTTTACAACGTTTACGACGACTTTACGATGTTGCATGAATACCCATATTAATTAATAAAATACATAAAATGTTGAAATTCGATTGAAACCGTTAACGCGGCTACTAAAAAGTCATACCGAGAATCGATTTAAAGATTCATAGCTTATGGACCAAGATCCCAGGGCCGCACTTTTAGTACTTAATACCTCCGAAACGCACCCGGGTTCAAGGTTCGTATTATCCATTCGTTCATACCTTCCCTAGTGTGCATTCACAGAAAAAAACTCAGCTATGATAAAATGACGTATGTCTGGCGGCCCTGGGATCTTACTCTATTAGCGTTTATACACTTCAAAAAGAACAGAATCCAAAAACTTGAAAAAAGTTTTCCAGGCTTACCGGATCCTGAGGTTTTTTATTTTAGGTGATTATGTATTTTTTTGATACGTATACGTCACAGTTACCCAATTCACTTTCAATTGAATTATTCAAAAACCTTCGTTGAAGTGTGTGAATAGACATTTGATTTTGAGTATATTATGGTATACACTTTGGTAAAGACTCATGTTTAGCGTATTCCGCTATATTCTCGTGGTGCATATTTTTCGAAAAAGAGTTTGAAAAATTATAAAATTTTTTCTAGTATTTTACAACTCACAGATTCAACTATGTGACTTACCCAAAGGCTTCCAATCCTTTAAGCCCAAAAAGATACAAAAATACAACTCCACGAGGACACGTACGTATCCTCTAAGTAAATGTACCACCAATGACCAGTTGCATGCCTCTTGAAATGACTGACTCATTACAAAGATATCCTGATAGATTCTTTGTTTATCGACTATGCGTTGCCGGATGAATTCATTGAAATGTGGAAAAGACTCATTTGGACATTCACATTGCATATATTCACCTAGCGTAGCCAAATCCTTTTCCAGGTGTTCCACTTCAATACGAATCAATTCCATATATAAGAGGAACTGTGCATGTCGTATGATATTAAAAAGCGTTAGTAGTCCTGTAGTTACCCAAAAAACGTAAAGTTTCATAGTGCTTTTGTATTGTATTGAAAACGCACAAATTGTTGCTACATGTAAGCCAAGGGTAAAGGTTAATTTGTAAATATATCTTCGATGTTCGTAGAGTGCACTCAATAGATTTTGGTCCTTAAAACTTGGATATCGACTGGAACGAAGTTTTATGTATAATTTCCAAAAAATTCTTTCATGATTTTGGCCTAATAGCGACTGCAATGAAGAAACATTCAAGGACACTACCGTGGATGACAATTTCATTACATCAACTAACAAGGAAAATGCATCAGAATCGACGAGAGCCAATTTTGGATAGAAGGCAGCGGCTATAATTGACAAATTAATAACGGTTATAATTAATATTGACCAAAGAACAGCAATAGATCGGCGTTCAATTTTATTAAAATTAAATGAGATTGAAAAATATCCAAAAGCACTGAATATATAAAGTTGCAGTTTCAAAACAGAACATAATTCTTCGTTCATTTGCGAACCGAGTGGGTATAACTTAATGGCCGAAAGTTTGTATGTATCAACTTTATCTGGAATTTGATTAAGCAAATTTCATTTGGACTAGAGTTGAGTTATTAATTTTTAAAATATAATTAAATTTAATTCAGGGTTTGAAAATAATGGATTTGATAGACAGACACATTCATATTGTGATAATCTTTTGATCGAATACGTGTCATGGTCGAAATAAAACAAAAATAAAATGCTCTACTCGATAGCACAATCAAGTTCAAGTGGCTTAGAACTTTTAAGATTAAGGGCGGTTAGGCGAGTGTTAAAATTGATCCCATGGCTAAATTTTGACATTACTGAGGGGAATATAGACGTCAAAATTTAACCTGCTCAGGAGCTCGTTAAAATTTTAGCCGGTGGTTAATTTTTGACATGTCTATGCTCATAAAGAAGTGAGGGAGATGAATGTAGATAAATATTTTATTTTTCTATCATGAAGTCATGAATCCTATCGGGAAAGATGAAAAATGGAAAAAAAAACTAAAATTAAAGGAAAGGATTAAGAAATATAGACAAAGACCTTATAATAAATGTAAGTATGCACTCAAGAAGAAGTTTGATAACTTGTCATAAATCCTAGATAATGCAAAAGAATCAATAAAATTTATTGAAAATACTTTTTCAGATGATTCATTCATTTTGCAATTGCATTATAGGTGACTTATGAAAATGACGTTTCGGAAAGCTACTTTTCGGTCGGTTTTGACATGAGCTTCCGACAGCTTCCGCCTATTATAGTTCTACATTAATCATTTCACTCGATCTTGTTAAAAAATCTAATAGTGGAAAAGTCCGGCAATGTAAATGCCGACTATCGAGATTCCTTTCGAGTTGATTTTGTATCAGCTGTGATTTCACAAGATACATATTAAGCCAGTTTATATTTCTGATATCTCAGAGGACTCAGAGGGCTCAGAAATATAAACACGATTCCTCTAAAAAATTCTTCACTTTTCCCCTTAAAAACTGAGACTGAAATTTTTTGGATTCGCTTGCTCAGTTATTTTTTGTCGGAGTAAATTACATAGGAAGAAAAGAAAAAGAGAGTTGTTTTGACTTCTATGTGAAGAATTGTGCTTATATTTTATCCTCCAGCTCTGTCAAAAGAGGAAAAAATTACTGGGCGCTCACGAAATATAAACTGGCTAATTACAACAGCGCAAAGCCATCCAGATATATTTCCAAACAAATGTGATAAACGTGCCTAAGACGGTGTTCATAGCAGCTTCATGAGGCAGCTCATATTGACGTCTCTCTTTTTTATCTCATTATTATTTATTGAAAAGAAAGAGATGTAAAGGTGAGACAGACATTTTCAAAAAATTTAAAAACTTCTGTCTGACCTCGCCATCTCTTTCCTTCGAATAAATATGAATTAAATAAAAAAGGGAGACGTGAAAATGATTCGCCTCACGTGAAGCTGGTATGAACACCGTACAATAAGGACTCTCGTCATCAATTTTGACATCTATTAAGGCCTGGTCAAACAAAACGCGGGCCGACCCTGGGTAAGAAAGATCGCAGCTGTCAAATTTTGTTTGTTAGTTAGTTAGTTAGTTGAAAAAACTTTATTTATACAAAATAGCTTTACATTTACAAATTTTTTACCTTAAGTTTAATATGGTTTGGCCAAAGGCCGTCTACCAGATTGACATTTTTTTTCCATTTAGCTTATGTAACTATTAAATATTATATTATTTTTTTTTTTTTTACATTTTAAAAGTCTCCTTCAAGGATGCGGTTTCTATAGTTCAAATTTTGTTTGTAAATTTATACAAAGACCGCTGGACCGCGATCTGTTTAACCAGGGCTTTATTATTTGTTTTTTTTTCGTAAAGTTTCCCACCTGGAAAAATGGCAATTTTTTGTCAAGTTTAATCAAGGCCCTAGAAAGGCTTTGGTAGGGTAAATCTAGACAGAGAAAACTTGTCAAATACTCCTGAGGCCCTCCCTAGTATAAACTTGTTGGATAAAGGCTTGGTCAAACAGAACGCGGTCCGACGGAACGGTCAATACTTTACTGGGAAAGTAAGAACGCGACGGGAAAATCTTCTTTGTAAATTTTTACAAAGATCGCCGGACCGCGCTCTGTTTGACCAGGCCTTAAGTCTTGTTGTCCCTTCACAAACACCCCATATATAATATAAAAAAAATTGTATACCCATCATACAATATTAAGAAAAATTGAAGTAGATACATTACATATAGTTTTTCATTTTCAACATTACACAACAAAAAAGTTACTTAACGGGTGAGGCCAAAACTCGATTTTGGTAGCCCCCATCAATCATCGATCAATTTGAAAGTTTCGAGCAGGTTAATGATGTGAAGACTACCAACTCGTGTTTGTTCCGATCCCGTAAGGCCAGGTACAAAAATCACCCTTGTAGCTGAGAATGTGGCTGAAAGCATATAGCTGTCCATTTCGAGACGATCTCATGAATTTAGGGTTAGGGTATTCAAAACCGCTTAAGACGCTTTTTTTTCTGAAAATAATGCTATTGACGTCTGCGATGTTTTCTTTCAGCAGGATGGTGCACAGTGGTTCAAGTTTCATGGAGAGGTATGGTATCTATAAAATCTAAAGCAGTCAACCGATTTAGATGAAATTATGAGGCATGATAAAGAATATCATAAGAAATCATAAAGGAAAAATCCACCTATAGGGCTTTCTACCAAGCTATCTCTTTCTATTTGTAATGGCACTTTGAGGGAAAACATTTGTGATATTTATTGTCTTATTTCACTTTTATGCACTTTATGCACTATTTTGTGGATAATAGTTTATAAATTTGATCGATAATTGTTTATTAAGCATTTGCAAGAAATATTTTGCATTCAATTAGATTCGCCGCCGCCAATGTTTTCCCTCAAAGTGACTAAGCTGCTTGACACTGACGTATTCGTGGAGTGCCCTATTGACAAGCCCTCTTTTTATAATAGGTCTAATCTAATCCTAACCGTCGCAATTTCATGTTAATGAGGGGTGTGTTCTTTACAAAAGTTGTAGATAATGTAATTTGTAATTACATACACACATTTTGTCCACGCCCACTTTTGGGGGAATCGTTGATAAATTTCTATGAAAACAAAACGAATTGACTTTACAGGTTAATCCTAGTTTACAGTTCCCGTGTGCAAAAAAAATCTATACAAATATTCTGGAATGCCAAAAATAATTGAGGTAAAATGCAAAATTAATTGCTTGCATAGTTGGTTTACAGTTTCATGCAAAAAAAAAAAATTGTTGTCATGGAATGTCATGCAAAACAATAGACCGGCAATAGTTTTGCATGCGAAAAAAGTGTGGTGAGTAAATTTTTACACTTCCCAAAAAAAAATATTTTCACCTCAAGGCATTATTTGCATGCAAATAGATTTTGCATCCAAAAATAATTATTTTCCATTTTTGGGCCTATAGTTAATTGATTAAGGCTTAAGGGTTAATTTATGAATCAATGTGTGGCTTAGGCCAGACAAACGTTTTTCGCCTTGAATATTATTCAGTTTGATGCATAGAATATGTAGGTGGGAAATCGTTTTAAAATGTTTGATTTTTTTTCGCATGGCAACTGTAAACTATGCTTTAAGCCTAGTTTATAATTCAAAGCGAAGTGAAATCAAATGTGAAATGAAACATCAATAACACTGGTCAACACAAATTTTGTGCCTGGGTTCTGCATATGATTTTCTTATTCCTTACATATTACTTATTAAATAAAAAATTGTCTTGTTTGAAAAAGTTTGCTTTTGTAGTCAGGAGCACATTATTTGAAAATTCATGAAAATGTGCTATGTTAGAATCAATTAATATAGATATTCTAACATAAAAGACTAGGATACAACAAAACGCTACAGCGTGTAGGCTGGTTCTAAACAAAAAAAAGAAACATGAGAAGGGGTGTCTATGTTCCCCTGTTTAGGCAGGAGGGGTAATTTTCTTTAAAAAGTTACTTAAACTAGTAAAAAAAATATTGAAAAACAACGGCAGCACCAAAAATATCACGGTATATATTTTTTTAAAGCTAATACACCATTCTTTAATTTAATTTTTAAATTAAGTAATTTCCATGAATAGTTTTTTTTTAATTAATGTTCAAACTCAGAATTTTGAACACAAAAAATCAATAATATTATTTTTTGTTTAAATTAAAATTTTCTTAATTTTACGTGAAAAGTTATTCTTCTGTTTTCAATATTCAATGCATTCACCAAACTTAAGTGAAAGTTTAAAAACTATATGGTTTTATATACACTAGTCAACAATATTAAAGGAACAAATTTTTTTTCAATTTTTGTTAGCGTTTTTTGAAGAGCTGTATCTTTGTGACGAGTGGTCGTATTGAGTTGAAATAAAAAGCATTTTACAGCTTCATGTTTTTTGTTTCGAGATTTGTTTGCAAACAAATTTTTTTGAAGTACCGTTATTGCGTTATTGCAAAAAATGAGACGAGATAACAAAATTATTTTGTTTTTATTTTTTTTGAAGGTCCTCATTTCTATGGATAAATTTTTTTGAGTCAATTAAATGTCATGATCAGATACCTTGTTTATTCAGCTTCGATTCAGTTTTTTTGTTGTTTTCGTACAATTTTTGTTGACATGGTTTATCTGACTTTGAATGAAAAAAGATACTTTTAGCTTTGATTACCAATATCTCAGCAAATAATGACGTTATAAAAAATTCAAAGACAGTTTTGGAAATTTGAAAAAGCGTTTTACAAGATTTTTTTATGATTTTGTAGAAATTATTTTTTTTTACCGTTCACCGTTAGTTTAAAAAAAGTACTAAAAACCGACGTTTTGTGGTCTTTTCGTAAATCTTTTTTTTTCGTTGCAAATATTGATTGCATGGCTTGCGTTGGTATGCAAATTTATAGACTTTTAAATCATCAATATTCTTGTAAATTTTCAAATTGATTCATCGAACCGTTTTTTCTCACCAAAACTTCAAAGTCTTACAAACCAGGTAAAGGAACAAATTGTGTTGTTCCTAAACAATGCGAAATTGTCATCAAAATGACAAGAAAACCGCAATTCCAGTGGATTTTTTTCACAGTTTTGCATTAGTTAGATACTTTTTTGAATGGAAATGAAAAAAAATTACATTTTTCAAAAAAAAAAAAATTAAAAAATTCAAGTTTTTTTGTTTGAAAATTTTTTTTAAATTAATTTTTTTTATTTTTCTGTTTAATGTACTTTTTATTTCATTTCAATACAAAAAAATATCTAACTAATGCAAAACTGTGAAAAAAATCCACTGGAATTGCGGTTTTCTTGTCATTTTGATGACAACTTCGCATTGTTTAGGAACAACACAATTTGTTCCTTTACCTGGTTTGTAAGACTTTGAAGTTTTGGTGAGAAAAAACGGTTCGATGAATCAATTTGAAAATTTACAAGAATATTGATGATTTAAAAGTCTATAAATTTGCATACCAACGCAAGCCATGCAATCAATATTTGCAACGAAAAAAAAAAGATTTACGAAAAGACCACAAAACGTCGGTTTTTAGTACTTTTTTTAAACTAACGGTGAACGGTAAAAAAAGTAATTTCTACAAAATCATAAAAAAATCTTGTAAAACGCTTTTTCAAATTTCCAAAACTGTCTTTGAATTTTTTATAACGTCATTATTTGCTGAGATATTGGTAATCAAAGCTAAAAGTATCTTTTTTCATTCAAAGTCAGATAAACCATGTCAACAAAAATTGTACGAAAACAACAAAAAAACTGAATTGAAGCTGAATAAACAAGGTATCTGATCATGACATTTAATTGACTCAAAAAAATTTATCCATAGAAATGAGGACCTTCAAAAAAAATAAAAACAAAATAATTTTGTTATCTCGTCTCATTTTTTGCAATAACGCAATAACGGTACTTCAAAAAAATTTGTTTGCAAACAAATCTCGAAACAAAAAACATGAAGCTGTAAAATGCTTTTTATTTCAACTCAATACGACCACTCGTCACAAAGATACAGCTCTTCAAAAAACGCTAACAAAAATTGAAAACAAATTTGTTCCTTTAATATTGTTGAGTAGTGTAGTTCTCGTCATAATATTTGGTTCCAAAAAGCCGATTGAGTTACATTTGTTTCGAGACAAATTTGTTGTCGCCAAAATAATTGCATTTAGTTTTTGACAGTTTTTCACGCCT
Organism: Dasysyrphus tricinctus; assembly: GCA_963921185.1. Classification (NCBI taxonomy): domain Eukaryota; kingdom Metazoa; phylum Arthropoda; class Insecta; order Diptera; family Syrphidae; genus Dasysyrphus; species Dasysyrphus tricinctus. The sequence goes on along the minus strand of OY992532.1, from coordinate 22,942,509 downwards.
AGGAAAAAATGTATTTTTTTATATGAAAATTACACTTCGTATGGATGTATAAACTAGACTATAAGAACAAAACATGATGCAAAATGTTTTCATTTTTTTAATTGTTTCCTAAAAACATATGAAAAAAGAAAAAGTCAAGTTATTTGCGTAAGCTTGTAAGCAGAGATCGGAAATAAAACTCAACCTTTTGAAAGGTTCTTCAATAACTCCCATTTGTTGTCATTTTCAATTAAAATCACTCACTAACCTTTATAATAATAAAAAAGAAATTTTTTCGGTCAAGTTCTGAGAGAAACCTTTATTTTGATTTTTTTAATGTTTCGGTCAACCAGTGAGATTTATCACTGAGAGAAAAAAAATAAATCTCATCTGCAAATTGATCAATCAGAATGTCCGTTTAGTATGAATGTTTAAATTTCGTAGGCCCTACATGGAGATATGCATTTAATTAGGCTATTTAGTCATCGGTGAATACCTACTCGTGGATTATGAGCAGAGTTGAAAAATTTATTTTTTTAATGCATTTTTTTAAATGCATTTTTGTTTGCATTAATTACTAAAAATAAAATTTGAATGCAATGTGAAAATATTTTGCATTAAAAAAAAAAAACGTTTTTGCAAACTCAAAATTTTGTTGCATTAAAAAAAATGTGAGAATTTTTGTTTGCTAAATCGTTCAACTACGTCAATAATATTTAAGGGCATGATTCGTGATAAATGATGGGTAGGACACGAATTTCAAATGAGTTTGTATAAAGTACTCATTTTGTGATAGGACATGGATTCACATGAACACGATTTTTGACAGGTGTTAAAATGTCAACATCCAAATTTTGAAAAACCGAGTATGTATGTCAATCGAATTAGAAGGGGGGTATTACCTAGTGTTCCCGCCAACGCTGTGGGACCACTAGAACACATTTTATTCGACAGGTGTTAAAACATCAACATCAAAATTTTGAAAAACCGAGTATGCCAATCTATTTAGAAGGGGGGTATTACCTAGTGTTCCCGCCAACGCTGTGGGACCACTAGAACACATTTTATTCGACAGTGGTGTTAAAATATCAACATCAAAATTTTGAAAAACCGAGTATGCCAATCGATTTAGAAGGGGGGTATTACTTAGTGGTCCCGCCAACGCTGTGGGACCACTAGAACACATTTTATTTGACAGATGTTAAAATATCAACCTAAAAATTTTGAAAAACCGAGTATGCATAGGTAATACCTCCCTTCTAAATCGATTGGCATACTTGGTTTTTCAAAAAAAAATTTATTTTATTTTATTGACATTTTTTTTTTTAATGCAACAAATTTTTCATATTGCATTCTATTTTTTTTTAATGCAGAAAATACTTGATCCGCATATTTTCACATTGCATTCAAATTCTATTTTTAGTAAAAAATGCAATTTTTGACATTGAAATTTTACCAACTCTGATTATGAGTGATTTTATGCAATAAATTGTTAAAACCATTTTTGATTTAATGATTCAAAATAGGTTATTTCAGTAGTATATAGAATTTGTATTATAAAACCTTCTTATACATTTTTGATTTATTTTCAGCGAAAAAGGTTAATGGTTGCATTCTTCCATTTATTTTTTCGCAAAAAACTTAACCATTGAGATTAAATTATAAAAATTAAAAATAAATCTCAACCGATAACCTAATTTTTTTTTTTTTTTTAAATAAATGTCAAACCAAAACCGAAGTCTTTAAGGGAATGTAGTAACTCTCAGAGAGAAACCAATTAAAAATAAAGTTTGACAGTTATTTCTGATCTCTGCTTGTAAGTCATATCAGCAGGCGCGGATCCAGGATTTCGTTCAGGGGGGGGGGCAATTTTCGTGAGTTTCCACTATCTTGATAAGGTCTACAGAAAATAGGAGTACACTTCATACTGCTCTGCATGAGATGAGTTGAAGAAAGCAATATTACGTCTTTCATAACTGCCATAGTGTCTTAAACAGCGGCTACTTTGGAACTTCGTTCGAATTGAAGTAAAAGTTTCAGCCTCTTCTTTAGCTGGGACAAGAAAATTTCGTCAATAGCCTTGCCAGTTAAAGGCTATTTTAGAAAACGTTATCTGCGTTTGCAGAATGTTCTCAAACGCAAACTGCAAAAGTCTTCTGTCCGAAAAGGCAAATACAAGTTTTACTGTATTAGTACTGTGTTCGATAATGCAGTTTTCTTAAGTCACATGTTCTGCGGTGCAATTCTGCAGTAAGAGATCGAGAAAAAATATTGATAAGCCAGAGAACGTGTTCATAAATGTCAAATGCGTTTGCAAGAAAATTGAATGACGTTGGTAGAAAAGATTTTGTGCAAACAAAACTATTGCATATATTTGAAAATAGCAATACTCGCGTCAAGAAATGACGATCATTTGACAATCGAATCGACGTTTACTTGACGTTTTCAAAAACGCCAAAAGAACAACTACCCTTAGGTGTAGAAGTTCCATCCAACTTCTCTTCGGCAGTGACTGCTGCAGCCGTTTCCTAGTTTCTCTCCAATCTTCTTCATCGTATTTGTACGCTTCGCCAGTTTAATATGGAGCACGGAAGTCACAAAATCCTCACGAATACTACCATCAGAAACGTATCTTATGGCATGGCTAAAACAGGTGTGCAGAATGTCTGCGCGCATCGGTGCGTACAGCACCGCACTTGAAACACAGGTGCGTATCCATTTGAGAGTAGAAAGACGGCGAGTAGCTCTGAAGAAGCTCTCGAGAATAAAATTCGCAAGTGGACACTGTCAGGAAATTATATCAGCAGAGGGGAAGACTGATATCCAAGAGTCACTCTCGAGAGTTTTCTAGTGAAAGTAATCTCTCAAATGGAAATGCACATATAAATATTTATCATAAAAAAGACTCAATCACCCTTTTAGTATGAAACTTTTTGGTTTTTTCAAAATAATTTTTATACACAATTTAAGTTTTTTGTTTAAACTTTATTTAAATACCTAAATGTAATAGATCCGAGCATCCTTGCGAAGCATGGAAAACATTTTTTGAAGCATTTTAAAGATATTGGCGGAAAATTTTAAACGATTAAGGAAAGAACGATTCTAAAACAATTTTAATATGATGCTCAGTTAAAAAAATAATTTTGTTGATCTTATACGATTTTAGAATCGTACTGTCTCTTAACATTTAACTAAAGTTAAAATCATTAAATGGCTATTTTTAATTTTTAGTATCATGCTAAATCTATGACATCTGTCATTTTCCTCCAAAAAAAATTCTTGACAATGATTGTTATTCCAGAATTGAATTGTGCTTTTATTGTAAATTGTTTTAATAAATTATACTTTACTAAGGATGCTCACGAATCAAGACTGAAGAGCCCTTTTATATAAATTTCTTCCCATTGCCATAACAATGACAGCCGCAGCTCAATCAGAGGTGAGTTTCTTACAAACTCTATTTAAACCAGGCACTACAACCAAACAAAGAATTAATTTCAATAATTTCAAATGAAAATCGTTTTGTAAATTTAAAAGTGACAACCTACACTTTGACATAATTATAAAAAAATGCTTGTTTTTTATACGAACTTCCACTAGTTGGACGTGTTCAGATGAACTGTTTTTGTTAGAAAAGAATTAGATGTTAAATCAAAAAAAAAGGTTTAAAAATTGGGAAGAGCTAGTAAATTACTAGATATTTAGAAGATTGTTAATTAGCATCATGCTAAGCGTAAGAACTTAACAAAAGGCTGTTTAAAATTTTGCGCTATTGTTATTTTTTAAATTAAAATCAATTTTAAGGTGGACAATTTAGAAAAGTGCCCCTGCCGCCTCTCCATTTACACTTAATTATAAAAACCACTAACAAATTTGTGGAGAAGGGTTAAGGCAATAACCATTAAAACATTTTTTTACAAAATTGTGAAATTTTTCTTTCACATTTGCATTTTTAAAAGTGAAAATCAAGTCGATTTGGGACTCAAACTGCTCTCTAGTATGAAATAATTTTACTTTTCTCTAAAAATGTTATAGAGTATAGGTAATATTTTGTTTTTTGATTGCACTTTATTAAATTAAAATTTTATTTCGTTCGTACTTGCCCAGGGGGGGGCAATTGCACCCATTGCCCTCCCCCTGTATCCGCGCCTGCATATCAGTAATAGCCTTTAAGATGTTGAACCATTAGCCGGTTGTCTGCCTACTTAAACACGTGACGAACAAGTGTAAAATTTGACGTACGTTTTTTAAATCGATTTATTTCAATGCATATCGGTCGGAGGGAAATAGTGTGCATAGATGAAATATTTAGCTTTCTATTTTGAACAATTTGTTGTTGTCAAAGGTCAAAATCTCTGTGGTTTGTCCCTTAAAAGAAAGAAAGTGGCAAAATATGCAAAAAAAACACTCAGGTAAACAAGTGATTTTTGGAAACTTCGTGGCTCTTCATCTTCTTAGGTAGGGGGATTCGCTACAGAGAGATGGACAAGCTAAATATTTCATCTATGCACACTTTCCTCTCCGACCAATATGCATTGAAATAAATCGATGTACGAAATTTACGTTAAATTTTACAGCTGTTCGTCAAGGTGTTTAGGTAGGCAGACAAACGGCTAACGGTTCAAAACTTTAAATGCTGTTACCGACATGACTAACAAGTTTACGCAAATAACTTGACTTTTTATGTACTTGGCTCGTAGACTATTACTCATTGATGTTGTGGGGAAGTAATGCATACATAAATGTATGTACCTACTAAAACTAAAATATTAAAAATTTTCATAATTTAAGGCAGGGATTTGAAATCCCATAAAAAAAACATCATTCAAGAAATTTTTATTTTCGGGGGTCCAAAGACTCGGTGAAGGTTCGCAGGTACTATACTCTTTCCAACACAAATTGTCAGTACGGGGAAGATAGGACGTTTGCCTCTCAGTCTGGTTAACTCAAAATAATGGTCTCTCTTTTTTTGCTTCAAAATAACTGAAATTTATTTTATCAACTTTAAAGCCCAGAATTTTATATTTACTCTTATTTCATTAAAAAAAATGCTAATGCCTTAGTAGTAAATCAAAAAATAAATATTTAACAGTGGATCAAATTATTTTTGTCCGCCTCTGAAAGACAGTGCGGTATCAAATGAAACATAACTCGTGAAACAAAATGGCACTATTGCGTGAAATGGAAACCTCAATTTGGAATTTACACCAAATGTCTGAATCAAACAAGCAAAAAAGAACAAAATAAATATGGTAGCTTTTTGTGAACAGAGTGAATCACTTAAAAAAAAAATGCGTCATTTGAATAGGTGTGTCTCACCAAATAAAATTTCTGAGCGTTCAGATTTTTTAAGTGGGACAAAAAGTCTCACCTGAGCACTGAGATTTTTTCCAGAGATTACTGAGACGAACATTTTTTGGATTAATTTCTCAATATTCTTTCTCAGCTAAAACAGCTGTTCAATTGACAGCCAAATTGCAGAACAAATATTAAATTGTTTAAAAAATACAAAGTAAAGGTGGAATGTCAGTAAAAATGAAAATAAATTGAAGTAACTATCATTTTTCATTAATTTCATAAAGTTTTGTGCTTAATATTTAAATATTTTAAGCAAAGTTGAAATTTAGCTTCCAGAATTTTAGTACAAAAATTATAACACATGTTTTTGATACAATTCAACGGAGAATCCTGTCCCACCAAAGCATTCCGCCTCCGTAAACTTGATACTGAGCGCTCAGTGAGAATTTAGTTGGTGAGACGCGCCTAATGATTTAAAGCTCCCCCAAACCAACGCTAGATCGGAGCGAAATATTCGCAACGACAAACCAACCTTCCACGATTTTTTAGTTTAAGTGAGCAGCCACATTTACAGATCCTTCCTACTCAGAGTTTGAATTTGAATCAATCGTAAAATAACAACAGAGTTCCATGAAATAAATGTATTGATTTAATTTGTTTGTAGTTCTTGAACAACATATTTATTTATTAAATTTAATTTTTTGGGAATATTCTTATATGCCAAGATTACAGTGTAATTAACCAATATATAATGATAATGATAATAATAAACGTTTGCCAAAGAAATACAGAATTCGATACAATGGATACATTAATTATTATTATTTTTTTAATTTATGTTCCTTTACTTGATTGAAGATTCTTCTTAATTTTTTTTTATTCAAATTTAACTTATAAATAATTTTTATCTTGTTTTATGTATATGCTTATCGAAATTTAAATTATCCTCATTTAACTAGCATTTGTGTTTGAACACTACAACATAATATGTAGTTTGTGTACTTTTTCTTATTTTTGTCTCTGTAGCTTAGGAAATTATTTTGTTATTGTTTTGTTATTTCTTCTTTTTAATTTCCCTTTTTTTATTTTGTTCACATTTCACATAGGAATCAACTTGTTCTTTTTGTATTGCTTACATCTGGATTTTCAAAATTTAAATTATACACTTTAAAAAAATACATATACAAATTACTTTTACAAAAGTACATAGGTATATATAAAGCAAAATTATATTCATTTTTATATTACGTACGTATAAAAATAATAACTTCTTTTTTTGTTTTTTGAATTTTGTTTCTATAAATTCATTAGAAACTATTTAGCTAAATGAAAAATAGTAAAAATAAAAAAAAATTAATTAATTAATCACTATTGGGCTGATTAGAATAAATAAAAAGTATTTTCTTTTTTCTTCTTCGTCGTTTTATCAATTCTTTACAGTTGTCTAAAAGTACACGCGGTAAGGTTCAGCATAATATACCTTGGAAAATAATCTTCGATCGGCTGGCCTTACATGATGTTTGAGTTGGTTATTTGCATTGTTTTAATTTCAGTTTTTCCCGGACGAAGAAGCTCTTTACATAAAACGTTGCCGCTTACTGCTGTAGTGACAAACATCCATTGTGTCGTCTAATGGACTTGCTGGACGTTTACAATGACGAGCAATTTCATTAGCTACAAATGCGAAAAGTTCTGGGCCTCTGTAAGAAATAATAATAGAAAGTAAAATGTCATTAGAATACATAAATATTAACAGTATATTCCGATAATCATCTATTAACGAACCTTTTAGAGGGTTATGAAAAGGGAAGTCAAGGTTTATTTCTATTTGGTCATGTTATCAGAGTTAAGGAAACTTATGGAATAAACTGATGGCACTTCAATAATCATCATAGACTAAGAGCCCACAGCAGATTTTGGGTGTGATCGATAGCAAAAAAAGAAGTATAGGCGTCGAAAGCTCCATTAAAAGCTATTCAAGAAATCAAGGTCTTGCAGTCCACAACTGGGGCCTTTGCGAGAAATATTACATCGAAAAAAAAATATGAATGCAACTTCGAAGATAATCGTGTTAGCCGAAATTGGCTTTCACCCCTCCCTAGATAAGCTCCGCGGATCCCAAATCACGGAATCTGAGATCATTTGAGTGTTTAATTCGCCCTGCCACACTGTTTCAAAAAACCGTTTTTCACTTAGAATTTTGAATTTTTTAAACGGTCCGGTAGAGCGAACTATACACTCAGGAGCTTATCTAGGGAAGAGTGAAACCCAATTTCGGCTAAAACGATTATCTTCGAAGTTGCATTCGTATTTTTTTTTTCGATGCACTGTTTCTCGCAAAGGCCCCAGTTGTGGACTGCAAGACTTTGATTTTTTGAATAGCTTTTAATGGAGCTTTCGACGCCTATGGGTGATTCCATAGAAAACGACCCTTTTCGAAAAATCACAAAATATGACTTAGAATTGAAAAATGCACCGTTAGACGGTTTCAAAAGATTGCATGTTTCATTTTTAAAGTGAAATTATCTATAATTTTTTTTATCGCCGCTTATTTCGCAGCTTGAACCACTTTGCAGAATAGGTCTCCAAAAGTCACTTTTGGTTATCAGAAGCTCAAAACACTATTTTCAATAATTAATTGTTTCACAATTTGAGAACCGGTGGTTATTTGCCCTTATCAGAACTCTAAGCATGTTTTCGTGTCATTTAATTATTCTATAGTAAATACAATTTTAGTTTTTAGGCAGTTGATTCATAAAGTGGTAAGTGTCACGCCCGTAACAAAAAAACATTATGTTTCATTACTAGAAGAAAAAAATTTGTATCAATGTGATAATTTGGGGAAGAAAGGAGAATACAATGATCTACTGTCAGACAAAATTTCAAGACTTTGAAATTTATACTGACCCCGTATTTAAAATTTTAGGTCTATGTCACACCCGTAACAGGTTGGCATTTCAAATCATAATCTTTCTGTTTTTCAACTCAATTTTAGTTTTGTTGCTTTTAGATATGAAACTCATGATGTAGGGATATAATTCTAAGAGAATCTACTTTAAATATAAATTTAATCGGCTTTAAGTGAAAGTTTTCCCTATTTCAAAAAAATCTCATTGAAGTGAGAAATCTATTCACTTTTCAATGAGAAAAACTTCATTTTTCTAGAGAAAGTGTTCCTGTCATCATCTGAGATTTGATTATGCATCGATAACAGCAATTTCCCGTCAAAATATTGTATATTATATTGTTTTCATGCATACAAATCATACTCGGTCACACCCGTAACGATGACCTGTCACACCCGTAACGTTTTCAAATAAAAATTTTGTATAGTTTTTCGTAGTTTTGCATCTCATTTCTTAACTGAAACTGAAGATCAACTATCTGGGTTAGTATATGCAAAAGAATGATACACACTTTTCATGCAATATTTTACACCACATGAAAATTAGATATCTTAATCGCAAATCACCAGTTTTCTAAGGTCACACCCGTAACGCAACTAAATTGCATCCTATAACTGAACCACTAATTTGTCATACTTTAATATACTAATTTTTTAAAAGGGCTTCAGGTGTCCTATAGAATAGTAAAGTTATTATTTATAAATTGGGAATAGTATGTGAATAATTAATAAAATATGGAGTCTCACTGTCACACCCGTAACGATGGAAACACCCCTATACTTCTTTTTTTGCTATCGATCACACCCAAAATCTGCTGTGGGCTCTCGGTCTATCATACTTACTTAATTTTTAATAATCAATAAAAGTGAAAGTGGCTTATATAAAGGGTTTTATTTCAAATAAAACAACAAACCATAAGGCTATCCTAACAAGTGGGTAATAACGCGGTCGGCTGCAATGCAAATGACTTTAAAGAAAATTACCTCCTCAGGACAATTAACATCACAACTGCTCTGGTTGGCGACAACTACACCAAGCAGAAGGATATAATAAATATCTGCACCTGGGTATCAAGGACCTTCATTTGAGTCATATCCCAGCTATTTTGACAGGCTGAAGATGGCATGATGTTCAAAGGGTAGACATGTGCATTCAAGAGGACACAAGCGTCCACAAGCTTTTTTTCAAAGCGAACCTCTATCTATCAACTCCTACTCTCACCTCCCCGCTAGGTTGAACTACTTAGTGAACACCTTATATGGGCTACTACGACATATTCGTAGCTCAGGCCTATAAGGAGCGGTTTATCCGGCTCCCCACCCTTGGAGTTATACTAAGGGTCTGGTCCTCCAGGTTTGGGGTTGTGCGTCGGGGTAACTTCTCTACCACGGAAAACAACAATAGTTCCGAAACAACAAGCCTCGGATATGGATGATTTTAATGTTGACGGCCCCAGCAAACGAAACAAGGACAATGAATTTCGGATCTGCACGTGGAATGTCCGGACCTTAAACAGACCACGTGCAGCCGAACAATTAGTGGAGAACCTGGATAGGTTAAAGGCTGATATAACAGCCATCCAGGAAGTGCGATGGGATGGAGAGGGCATACGAAGGATGAAGTCGTGTGACATATACTTCGGTGAGTGCTGCAAGGAGCAGGGTCAGCGACTCTTTGGTTGTGGTTTTGTGGTAAGGGTCCGCATCAAAGCAAAATTCAAAAATGTTACGTTGATCTGTGCCCACGCCCCAACGGAAGACAAAGATGACTCAACCAAGGACGATTTCTACGATCTCCTCGAGAGCACGTATGATAGGTGCCCCAAGTACGACGTCAAGATCATTCTTGGTGACTTCAACGCCAAAATCGGAAAGGAGGGCATCTTTGGTTCGATAGTCGGAGGACACAGCCTGCACGACAACACTTCCGGTAACGGACTCAGGCTGATTGACTTTGCGGCAGGGCGTAACATCATCATAGCCAGCACTCGATTCCCACACTTCAATATACACAAAGGGACCTGGCGGTCTCCGGATCAACGAACCGTCAACCAAATTGACCATGTTGCGATAGACGCCAGACATGCTTCCAGTATCCTGGATATCCGAACGTTCCGAGGGGCCAACATTGATTCGGACCATTACTTGGTTGTAGCTCAAGTACGTATGCGGATATCTATGACGCCACAACACCGAGCGGATGCTGTGAGAAGATATGATGTCGCGAAGCTTAAATCGCAAGAGATTGCCAGGACCTTTGCTGATCAAGTCTCTCTGAACCTTTCAGCAACTCCGCCACCAGCACCAACTGCAGAGGACCAGTGGAAGCACTGCCAACAAGCCATCAGAAGTGCCGCCACTGATGTGCTGGGTTTCACTAGGCGACCACAACGAAACCCCTGGTTCGATGAAGAATGCCGGTTGGCGCATGCAGCCAAGAACGAGGCCTACCAATCAATGCTGCAAACTAGAACCAGAGCTGCTGAGAGAACAGCCCGAGAGCTCTACGGGCAAAAAAGAAAGGAGGAGCGCCGACTTCTCAGGAGGAAAAAGAGAGAGCATGCGAAGCGGGCGGTCGAGTCTATTGAGGACTGTTGCGGTAGGGGGGATGTTCGAAAGTTCTACCGAAGGGTGAGGCAAACTATCCAGGGCTACAAGGCCAGAACAGAAGCCTGCTGAGACGAGAGTGGGAATATGGTAGTAGACACACAGTCGGTGCTGAGGATCTGGAAACAACACTTTTCTAGACTGCTAAACGGCGAAGATAACCAAAATTCCGCTGTTAGACAGAATAATCCATTCAACCTGGACGATGATGGTCAAAATTTCCGTCCACCCGACCTAAATGAAGTGCGGTTAGCGATAACCAAGCTTAAAGCGTACAAGGCTGCTGGTGCAGATGGCCTTCCAGCCGAGCTATTCAAAGCAGGAGGAGATGATTTGGTAGGGAGTATACACCAACTTATCTCCAAAATTTGGTCGGATGAAAGTATGCCCGATGAATGGAACCTCGGTATAGTGTGCCCCATCCACAAAGAGGTATAAGTCTCCTCAACGTCGCATACAAAATCCTGTCATCTGTGCTGCGTGATCTGATCGGCCCTTATCAGTGTGGTTTTAGGCCCGGCAAATCAACCGTCGATCAAATGTTCACACTTCGACAGATTCTGGAAAAAACCCAGGAGTTCCAAATCGATACACACCATCTCTTTATCGATTTCAAAGTCGCGTATGATAGCGTAGACAGAGACGAGCTATACAGAGCCATGTCGCATCTCGGCATCCCTGCCAAACTCGTCCGCTTGTGCAAGATGACGATGGAGAAATCTCGCTGCTCCGTCAAAGTCGGCAAGAACACCACCGAACCATTTGATGTCAAGAAAGGTTTGAGGCAAGGCGATGCGTTATCATGCAACCTGTTTAACATCGTACTTGAATCAATTGTACGCAACTCGCAAGTCAACAACAGAGGTACAATTTATCAAAAGTCAGTTCAACTACTTGCTTATGCAGATGATATTGACATCATTGGGAGAACGAAGCGAGCTGTTACCGGCGCATTTGCAAGTATTGAATCGGAAGCGGCGAAAATGGGTTTGGCTGTTAATGAGGACAAGACGAAGTATATGCTATCATCGAGAAAAGAATCTCAACACCGTCGACTCGGCCAAAACGTTACGATGGATAGGTACAACTTCGAAGTCGTCAAGGACTTTGTCTACCTGGGCTCCACTATTACATCGCAAAATGACATCAGTGCAGAGATCAAACGAAGAATTACTCTTGCCAACCGCTGTTTCTTCGGGCTAAGAAGGCATTTGAGTAGTAATGCCCTCTCTCAAAGAACCAAGGAGACCTTATATAAGACCCTCATCATCCCGGTTCTGCTATATGGGGCAGAAGCATGGACCCTGTCAAAAACGGATGAGAATCTGCTTGGGTGCTTTGAAAGGAAAATTCTTCGGGTGATCTTCGGTCCAGTATGTATCGATGGAGTATGGAGGAGAAGATTTAACAACGAGCTTTATGGGCTTTTCAGCGACGTCGACCTAGTCAAAAAGCTGAAAATACAGCGGCTGAGATGGCTGGGACACGTGGAGCGTATGGACACCGACGCACCAGCCCGACGAGACTTCGAATCTACCCCTGATGGTCTACGCAGCAGAGGAAGACCCCACCTTAGGTGGCGCACACAAGTGGAGAACGACCTCAACCAACTTGGAGTGCGTAACTGGAGGCAGCTAGCTAGGGACCGAGCTGGCTGGAGAGGCTTGTTGGTTGAGGCCGTAGTCCACCCTGGACTGTAAGCGCCATCTAAAGTAAAGTAAAGTAAGAAGATGGCATGATATAAATGTTGTCTGTTTCAGCAATAATCTTGGCTAGATTACATATTTTATACGCTATATTCTGACATTTTTTGACATTGTTTCTGCTGAATGTAATGCAGAAATGCATTTTTCATACACAATTGAGGTGATGAGAACCAAAACTCGCCATATCCATGTCAAAAAAAACTCTCCATAAACAAATTTAATTGTTTTATACCATTTAAATGAGAGTAGTTAGAAAATAATATTTTATATCTTATCTTAGTAGTCCGGGAGCCGACCGTAAGATTACCTATCTCATCGCGGCCGCGCAAAAATTGGGTGCCAACCGATAGCTATAGTCCAAACATATACAAAACTGCTGGTCGGACAAGCTTTATCTGGTCGCAATGGTTAGAAAATGCACTTTTCAGGTTGCATTTTCCGCTAAATGGTCCTATAATATAAACAACTGCTATAAATGGGGTATCAAATGAAAGGAAACACTGTCCTCTACACGATATCAATGGTCGGAAAGACTTTTTTCATTTTCATCCAAAGATGCAAAAAATCCCTAATTTAGAAAAGTGGTCGGACTCGTGGCAACAGCCAAAAAAAAAGGAAAATTATATTAAAAGTTTCCTTAAAAAAGATATTTAACAATTACATCTGGCTGTGAAAAGGTTTTTCACATCAAAATGTCCTGAATGAAAACTATTTCCAATAATAGAATATGAAGAAAATTTGGGAAGATAGTCATCGAACTGATGAGCCCAACTATCGTACCTGGGCGAAACGCAGTATGGAGTTGAGCTCATTTGAACTTTTAACTTGAAAACTATTTCCGTTAACCTGAGCGCACATTAGCTATACAAAAGTTTGAGCCTGACAGCCATTTGGAAAGATGCCAGCAATGAAGAAGAACCATAATTACAGCGAACATCTTTGACTTTGTATTTCTGAAACCAAATCTCATGAGAACGACGAATTATATTCAGGTAAAAGTTTTAGATTAGAATATCAATTTTAAACATCAAATATCACAGACTTATTATTATTATTTTAACTTACCTTGGTCTTAAAACTAGAGCTTCTTTAAATGTATGCAGATCTGTCGCAGGTTCTTCATTTGAAGTTGTTGAATTACTGGCTATGCCACCTAACATAAGTGCATTCGAACTATGTTCTGGTTTTGGCGAACTACAATTGAGATAAAAAGAAAAACAAGAACAAAAATGAGAAAATTATTATAATGATTTTGTTTCAGTGTAAAATTAAATGAATTTTTTTTAATTGACCTTCCATCAAAACTCACCGACGTGTGACATTCAAAGGTGGTGGTGGTTTCCCAGCTAAATATGCTAAAAGATCAGCACGTCGAATAACACGGCGCTTTTTGCTTCGTGCCCAATCAACTAATTCTCTAGTTCGCCTTTGGTAACCACTTTGCACGCCTGCTTCGCCAGTACGTTTAATTCCTTCACAGGAATCTGAACAAAATAAATTAATAAATATGTAATTAACTTTTAAATAAATTTTCAACAAAAATATTGATAGTAAAATATTTATAACCTTTGTATAAAGTCGTCACTGTACCAGCAGCAGTTTGAAATGGTAACCACAAAGCACCCGTATCATGATGATAAGCATTGTTTGAGCGTTCTGTAAGATAAAAAAATTAAATACATTTTGAGTAATCTTTTAGATCGAAAACCCACAGAAGATTTTGGGTGTGAAGGATAGATAGGAAAGAAGTACAGGCGTCGAAAGCTTGAGTAAAGGTTATTCAAATATAAATATCTTGCAGTCCATAACCGGGGCTGTAGTGATTAAACAGTGCTTCGGATATTGGTATTCGCCCTTTCCTAGATAATGCTCCTCTGATCACAGATAACGGAATCTGAGAACATTTGAGTGTGTTGTTCGCCCTGCCAGACCGTTTAAAAAATTCAAAGTTTAAAGTGAAAAAAGGATTTTGTAACGCCAAATGGGCCTTAAACGTATACTGCTGCGTATATTTATTGCGAAGTACATATGCCGTGAGCGAGATCCCGTAAGCCCCCTCAAGCTTCAGTAGGGATTATCGTTAAAATAAAGTTTTCGATCTGTTCTGTATTTGTGAACTGTGCCTACGTTCTGTAACTCTCGCATCGAAAAAACTGGTCGAGAAACGATGAAAATTGAAACAAAATGCATGATAGACTAAGAGCCCACAGCAGATTTTGGGTGTGATCGATAGCAAAAAAAGAAGTATAGGCGTCGAAAGCTCCATTAAAAGCTATTCAAAAAATCAAAGTCTTGCAGTCCACAACTGGGGCCTTTGCGAGAAATAGTGCATCGAAAAAAAATATAAATGCAACTTCGAGGATAATCGTGTTAGCCGAAATTGGTTTTCACCCCTCCCTAGATAAGCTCCGCGGATCCCATATCACGGAATCTGAGATCATTTGAGTGTTTAATTCGCCCTCTAAGACTGTTAAAAAAAAAAACCGTTTTTCACTTAGAATTTTGAATTTTTTTTAACGGTCCGGTAGAGCGAACTATACACTCAAATGGTCTCAGATTCCGTGATATGTCATCCGAGGAGCTTATATAGGGAGGAGTGAAAACCAATTTCGGCTAAAACGATTATGTTCGAAGTCGCATTCATATTTTTTTTTTTCGATGCACTGTTTCTCGCAAAGGCCCCAGTTGTGGACTGCAAGACTTCGATTTTTTGAATAGCTTTTAATGGAGCTTTCGACGCCTATACTTCTTTTTTTTGCTATCGATCAAACCCAAAATCTGCTGTGGGCTCTCGGTCTATGAGTTTTGTTCCATTTTTCAATGTTTCTCGACTGATTTTATCGATGCGAGAGTTACAGAACGTGGGCACAGATTATGGAATATGAAGCAATTCTTTTTTTACTCGCCTCGATTTACTTAATTATGGAATAATGTAGACAAAAATTTAACTGCAAAGCTGATTTCTAGGGAGTATTTTTGCAAAATGGTCAACAAACTTGATTTCCATAAGCTTCGAATCAAAAGGCTTCAATAGAGAAAATCAACCGCTGGTTATATGTAGTACATATATGTATATTCAAGTTGAATCGATCGAATTCAAGAACTGTGAATTAGATACAAAAAAAAAAAAAAAAAAAAACGAGCGAAACATTGCCGGAAAAGGTTCGATGTGAAGTCACAATTTTTGGTAACGGTTACTGTGAGGATACAAAGAAAATTATATGAATTATTCGCCATCGATATCAATTTATAAATAAAGCGTAGGTGAACCACAACCAACTTATACCGAAGTATTTTCGCTGTTGCATCATCAATCCGCATGTAAGAGCTGCTCAAAGTTTTTTGTAGGTATATAAATACATAAAATGAATGTTTTTACGATTTGTAGAATAGTGGTATGCTGCATTATGCCTTTGTTTCCAAAATCTAAAAAACCATAACATTTTCCTTTTTTTTTTTGATAAACTTAGGGTCACTTTAACATTGAGTGTTTTTTTTTTTGTAACTTAACTTTCCTTGATTGCCGCCCGCCGGATACTTTATTATAGGATGTCGCTTGACAGATGGATGGATTTTACAATCAATCAAGCTTTTTTTTGAAGTTTTCTTGCCCTCTTTAAAGTATTGCCACCCGACTTTTGAGTTTGTGGGTCTGAATGTTGTCTTTGAGGGCTTCAGGGGTCATGGAACGATTATTATTAAGGATTTTAGGTATAGCCACAGGAAAAAATCGCAAAGGTCGAAGGGGTGCTGGGTGGCCAGTTCAAACGGCCTCTTAGAGAGATGAGGTGCGTGGGGAATCCTCTTCAAATCTATCTTCTGCCAAACGCCACCCTGTACATAAGAAATACAGGTCTAACATGAGAATATTGTTGTTTATCAATCACCAAACCAGTCTCAGAAGTGACGCATAACGACCAAGAAATTCAACAATGAATATCATACAATGTATTCTTTATACCACACAGCAGCTGTTCGACCGAAATTTCTATTGAAATAAGAGCTGTCAGTGAGAAAATAACATACTTAAAGAACCCGAAGTGCTGTAGAAGCACGAATACGTTTGTATCTTTCCAGGTGTTTTGAAACTTAGAAACTACCTACTTCATATAAGAGATACAGTTTGTTTACAAGGTCCAAAATCATAAAAAATATAGTTACATTTGTGTGGCACTAGAGCAACGCTATATTTCACCAAATAAGAGATCAATCATTTGCAAGTTTAAATGTGGGAACATTGACGTTGAGAAAGTCGTTAAGCTCGAAATCAAGATTGTCTTGGGAATTCAAATAAACACAGATCGGAAAAGGTTTAATTTTTAATTTAATAAACGTCTCGAAATTCTTAAGCTTGAATAATGTACCTTGTCAGAAAGTTTTCGACGAAGTTTGCGGTTTGTTTTTCTTTTGGTGTATAGATACATAAGCGCATCAAATGCCTATTATGAGGTCTAGCGTTTTCTCCTAGATGCAGCATAATCTGCACGTGGTACCTACTACTTACTAGACAAATACTTGGTGGCTTTTTAGTTTGCAGTAACTGAAGAAACCCGTCATTATTTGAAGCTTATTCCTACATATTTTGATACAGTTTGTTAAACGTTCTTGGTTGTAGTTTCAAAGTATAAGGTGGCGCACGAATCGTAATACAAAGATGACATTTAAAGATATTGAATGAGTTATTTTTACTCAGAACAGCGCCGATGACGTATTCCATTGAACAGCATTTAATTCCAGTTATGGCGGAGCTCCAACAAAAATTCCCAAACAAATTAATTTCCAGGAACTCCACTTTTTGCGAGGTGTAAAAAACGAAACCCAGGAATTTGATTGAATTGAAGCAGTTCATTAAGACAACATGGCTAGGTGGGTATTCCATGAAGTGTGACACATTCAACCCTCATCATTTTACTACTCATCCCGGTCGCACTAACAACAATTTAGATCAAATGATATTTTAACTCCGGTCGTTTTTTTTTCCATCGAAGATAAGTTTGTTTCAAACATTTCATCATAAGTTTAAGAATGTTATCAGCTGACCTCCTCCAACTGAAAAAAAAGAAAATGAAGCGTTGTCCATAAAGGTTCCTTCACACAGTGCAAGTAAAGAAGTTGCTCACAGCAAGCAAAACTTGCGTGGTGTGATGACCCGAAAAGCGATGCGATTGCTTCAAGTGATTTGCTTGCTTACAAATACTTGCTTACAAAGCTCAGTACATATTTCTGCTAGAGCAGAAGTCCCGGTGAAAACGAATAAATTTGTCTGCTTTAAATTAATATCAACTAATCGAATGCATTTTTTTTTATTTAATTAAAATAATCTACCTACTAAAATAAATGTCTATAAAACGTTACCGTTGAGTGATCTTTTGTTAATAGTCTACATTATGTCATTTCAGAAAAATGGGATTCAACAAATTTTGTTTTAGCAAAATGTGAGCAAATAAGTCCCAAATTTCTTTTCTTATCATTTATTTCACAACGAAACAGAGAAAAGAAACCCGTTAATGTTTTTGAGATCTCTAAAATCTCATTTTATAAACTTGTGGCTATGACCTATTAATACTGAATGACGTTATCCTATTCTGGCAGCACATGTAAGGAACACTCATTGCTATTACGTAGGCATGTACTTAAAACAATCATGAACAAACGTTTACAAATAAGCTTGTGTGAAATTTGAAGTACAAACCACAGTACCTATTACCACACAATTATTTAAGTTCCAACTTACTTTTTTCTTAGCTAAATAATTTGGTTTTTTGTATGTACCTACATATTTTAGGTAGGTTATCATGCTGATGGTTATTATATTCTTCAAAAATATCAATTAAAATAAAATTGCTTTAATTATTCATCCTCAATTATATGAACATTTTTAATAGCTAAAGAAAATTTGCAGCAAATCTATGAACTCAAAGATCAAAAATAGACCTAGTGCAAATAGTAGACACAAAATAGATTGAAAACCAAAAAAGGGAATACACAACACTTGTAAAAAAAAACATAGGTAAATATTTAAAATGAAAAAAAAAAAACTGTAGGTTCAAGAAATGTGAAAAGGTCAGCATTTTTTCGTCGAGGGCGGTTAGAACAACAGCAAAGGGAACTGATGAGAGTTTTCCATCTTCCCATTGCTATATAAACAAGAGAGCTACCTGTTTCGGAAAAATACAAAGAAATATTCATAGAATGGTACAGTAGTTAGTTCATCCCTGGCAGGTGTGACCAATGAGACAACAACAACTGCAGCTGTCCCTGAATCCAAACTTTTAAAGATCTTTTTCTTGATAGAATGGGTTGTTTTCTTATCAAAAGAAAATCCATAGCCATATTAATGTTGTTTCTATAAAGGGAAGAACACGAAAACAAAATGTCGGAAACAAAGAACTGAAAACCTAAACTAAATAATTACTTCAGCAAATTTGTCCTTGACAAAGAATATAAAAAAATTATACATGAGACAATAGTGTAGGAGGGGAAAAGATTCTCATTCCTCGCATAATAAATACCTCGGTACAATTGTGCTACGGCAGTGGCCGAATCTTGGAAGGCGCCCCAAACTGTGCTGATGGAATTGTCCCTTTGCCTATGGTAATCCCGTTCGTAATCATTTTGGGCTTCCAGTTCGCGGAGGCACTGCTCCTCCAGCCAACTCTCATCGTTTGGTTCTTGTTGCATGATGATGATTGATAGGGGAGTTGTTGGGTGCGGACTGCGGAATTCGATTGATTTTTACTTTTTTTTCTATCTCGAAATCAAAACACAGCAGAGGCGACTTGTTTAAAATCGTATCTTTTTTTTCACTTTACTTTTTCTCGAGTACTTCTCGATGAGCTTATTAATTAAATAATTTTCTTCTTCAGAATGCACACAAGGTTTTTGTATTTTATGATTATTTTTTTCTTCCTTTTACTTTAATTTGATCACACTTCTTCAATAAAAAGCAGACCATGAGTTGCGATTTTCTTTTAATTGTTCTTCTTTTGTAAGTTTTTCGATTTTTTTCTTTTTTGTGTTTGTTTGAGGACTGTTAATTTATTGTTTTTTTATTTAACTTTTATGTCATGATGAAAATTTACTGCGAAGAAAACTTGAAAAGAACATGAACGCCATTTTAATTTTTAATGCAGAAGCAGCAGCAGAATTAGAACAAGAGAAGGAAAAAAGTATGACGACGAACACGAACGAATCGAATACGATCCGACCAAAACCAAAAGTATTTTTTTTCCAGCTGTTTTTGTTGGTTTTTAGGTGGGAAACTGTCAAATCATGGCTGTGTGTGTGGGGGTATTTTTGTATTTATAAAAACGTGTCGTCTGCAGAAAAGAGATAGATATATAAAAAGTGATGCCAGTTTAATTCTAAGAAATGCCCATGCAAAACGAGTGTAATAGTAGTGCAGGGTCTATATGAGTCGATTTTGATAGCTATGTCGGCATTTAAAGTGCCTCTACATTATCCCACAAAGTATTAACACATGTCAAAATAAAGTGGGAAAGAATTTCATACGACTGCCAAATTTGTGTGATGAAAATGATTTTCATATTTTGCTTCCACACTTGCATCAAAACAAATCAGTTTCACCATAACCTCAAACACCCAAGTGGGATAGAATGTGTGATGGTTTTAGAACCGATCTTAAATATTTTCAGGTATAAACACAACATGTCAAATCGTGTAGGATGCGATGTCAAGTTGTGTGTGATGAAATTTCATATTTTGCTTCCACACTATTATACATGACTTTCTTCACACTTTTTTGACATGTATTAATACTCAATGGGATAGTGTGGAACGGCTATTATATCACCCGATTTTTCCAGTACGATTTTTCCCAAAATCGGGTGAAATGTTTACATGAAACGATCTTTCCAGTAGTACCTCGTGGCTTGATGGTTAGTGCGTAGGACTGTCATGCCGAAGGTGTGGGTTCGATTCCCAGCCGTGCCACCTAAAAACAGAAATGTTTTATCTGAGGTACTGCCTCTTGCGAGGAACTGACAAATCCTCCAAGAGTAGGTATACTTGTCATGAAAAAGTGCTTCTCATTTAGCCGTTCGGACTCGGCAAAAAACTGTAGGTCCCCTCCATTCCTGCCAACAAACACGCACACAGGAATGGTGGTGAGTTGTAAGTCACTAGGCCCTGGTTCTCCACGAGCTGTTGCGCCACCCAATTTATTTATTTATTTTTTTTTATCTTTCCAGTCAGATTTGTGTCCCTGTCCTCTTCATACTTTATTTCTGTCCCTTTCATTTTGCATTCAGAGGTAGAAGGCATAGTAAGACTAGCGTTGCATTACATGTAAAACAAATCTACTGCCAATCAAATACTTTTTGGTTTTACGAAAAAAAAAATTAAAATTCAAAATAATTTAAACCACAAATAATTTCATCATCATTGTAATTGTTATTTCTCCTGAAACCCATCCTTTTAGTGCCTTGCATATGAGCCGTATAGCAAACTAAAATTGCAAATGGATGTGAATTCTGACATTGGCCCTGTTAAATACAACAACAATACGGAATTATACCAGTTTGTTGTTGTAATTAACATGTTACTTTTTTCGAAGCGCAGATAAAAATACACTAAAAAACAGGGATATTATTCTTTCAAATGCATAATTTGCTTGGTAGTCGAATGACGTGAATTTTCTTTGGAAACATTTCTGATTAGTGGCAACGCTGATCAACACTGAACAAACAAGACTTTTGGAAAAGGTATAAAAGAGAACGCAAACATACTGATAAAATCGTGTGAGTTTGCCAGGAACGGACGATTTGGTCCTTACCCCTCACTTTCTACCCCCTTCAACTACGAACAAAAGATCGTGTGTGGAAAAAACGGGTGATGTAAATGCCGACTGTTTCTACTGCAACAAAATTAATATCAGCTGTGCTTTTTTGTATGTCCAAATAAAACTGTGTGAAAAAAACGACAACAAAGTAAAACAATTTACATGTTAAATACAACAACAACTATGTCCATATAGATTTAGCTAAGTCCAGATAATTAACTGGAGTTAACTTTTGTCCCGATAAAACGGTATTGCAAACTACCATTGTCTTTGTGTTATCGATAATTTGTATAGAAATGTCAAATGATTGTTGGTAAGATAGCTCAGAGCAAAATGGCAGACCAAAGACAAATGTTGAAATGTCCCGATGTCGTTTTTTTCACCAAACTCCATATGGACATACAAAAAAAAAACGCAGCTATCATCTGTTCCATTTTCCATAGCAAAGTTTTAACTGCTGATAAAACTTTGTGTCACGGTCTAAATATATTTTTCACAACATACTTGATTCTAGTAATGGGATGCCTTGGAACAACAAGGTTCTATCTTCAACGTAACAAGGTTCTATCATCTTCTATTCTTTTTATTTTTCTTTAGTACGCAAGGTTCTATTGGGTAGTTAGAACCCTCTGTGAACTTACGATTGAATGGAATGAGTGTGTAGATAGAACCCTGTTTCCAGTTTTTTCTTCAATTATTTTCGAAACGGTAAGAGATAGAACAATATGAATGATGGGATTCGAAAGAGCATAGTCGCTTTAGTACGATTCAATATATGTATAACCCAATTTTTACAAAAATGTTAGTTAGAACCTTGTTGTCCTAGAACCTTATTTATTTATTTATTTATTTATTCGCTTACTACAAGCTGGTTAGAAAAAAAATAAGAATAACAATATTTAGATAAATTTAAATAATAAAATGATAAAAACTTAATCTAGACTTAAACTACAAAATTAGGGCTATGTAAAATTGGAGTATGGATTTCTGCTAAGGGAGGGGAAACTGGGTTTAAGGAAAGGGTGCACTATGTGGGTGTTATATATTTATTCGGCTTTATTAAAAGTGTGTATTATATTATATATTATATTAATATAGCAAGTTAAAATGTGCATAAAAGTGGATACAATAACAATAAAGATACATTATTCAATATACTTAATAATAATATCAGATAATTAAAGATGGTTGGGGACTTATAGAGAGAGGCTGTGGAGAGATTGTCTGAGGGAGGGAGAGCTAAGGGAGAAATCAAGGATATGTTGTGCGGTGTTAGCTAAACGTAACATTCTAGACATAGGGTTAAAATGGCCGTAATTGGTGCGGTGTGTGGGGAGGTGGAAGAGGGGGACAGATCTTATGTTACAGGGATTGGTGTTAATGTTTATAAGCTGCAGCAACGCTGGAGAATCTATGGTGCCAGTGATAAGGTTGTGGACAAATAATATGTCAGCAACAGCACGGCGATGAGCAAGGGTGTGTAAATCTATTAGCTGTAAACGATCTTCATAGGGGGGTAAAATAAGGGGATTGGACCAAGAAAAGTTACGCAGAGCGAAACGGAGAAATCTTCGTTGCACTGCTTCAATTCTAGCCGATTGAGTGCTATGGAAAGGAGACCAAACCTGACTAGCATATTCTAGGATAGGTCTAACGTATGTTGTGTATAAGGATTTGGCAACATAAGGATTGGAAAATTCTTTAGACCACCGTTTGATAAACCCGAGGGAGGAATTTGCTCTTGCAATAACACGATCTATGTGAGACCGAAAATTCAACTCTTTATCGCATAATATCCCAAGATCAAGAATAGAGGAAACAAGAGGAACAGGTAGATTAGCGAAGTAATATGTTCGGGTAGCTGCAGGTAGGCGTTTGCGGGAGAAAGTCATTGATTGGCATTTATTGACATTTAGCTCCATAAAGTTATTATTGCACCAAGTAAGAAAGGTATTAAGGTCGGATTGGAGAAGGGAAGAGTCGTGAGAAGAAGTGATTACTTTAATTATTTTAATATCGTCTGCATAAATAGACATGTCAGAGAAGGAGAGTATACTACTCACGTCATTAATAGCAAGCACAAATAGGAGTGGGCCAAGATGGCTGCCCTGAGGAACGCCTGAAGTGGCAAAGATTGGTTTAGATACCGCACTTCTGAAAACAACCCTATATATACGGTTTTCTAGGTAAGATTTTATCCATTGGATAAATAATGGTGGATAGCCAAATGCTTTGAGTTTCACGTAGATAATTTGGTGGCTGATCTTATCAAATGCCTTACTAAAGTCAGTAGTAATAACATCGACATCGCAGCCTTTTTCCAGTGCCGAGAGTGTCATGGTGACAAATTGGGTTAAATTTGTTGTGGTGGATCTACCCTTTAAGAAACCGTGCTGTAGTGGAGAAACGATTGATTTGGAGTGGAAATAAAGACTGTCGTATATTATGCTTTCAAAGAGCTTGGGGATAGCAGAGAGTTTAGCAATTGGTCGATAGTTAGAGATTTCGTTCTTACATCCTTTTTTGAATATTGGAAAAATAAAGGATTCTTTCCAAAGAGAGGGGAAAACTGCTTGTGAGACCGAGAGTTGAAAAAGATTAGTAAGGGGTTCACAGAGTGCACTAGCACATTTTTTAAGAAAAATAGCTGGTATACCATCAGGGCCCGGTGAAAAGTCGTCCTTAAGTAAACTTAACTTTTCACAAACGGTAAGGGAACTAATGTTTAAAGACGTGAGAGACGTATTGGGGCTAGTTGACAGAAACTTGTGGTATTCAAGGTCAGGTTCATTTGCAGAATTACTATAGGATTGGTTAAAGAAAGTAGCAAAGAGGTTAACTATTACTTTTGCGTCTGAGGAAGATGTGCCGTGGAAATTGAACGTCGGAGGTAGACCATCGGATCTTCTTTTCACGTTTATGAACTGGTAGAACCGCTTAGGTTCCGAGACGAGACAAGATTGCATTTTGCTTAGGTATGAGTGGTAGAGAAATTGGCATAGAATGGAGAAGTTAGACGAAGCTTGTTGGTAGTTAGAGTAGTTTAATGGCGTTTGGAGTTTCAAGTAAGTTTTCCACAACTTATTTCTAATATTACGGAGAGCTTTTAATTCTCTTGTGTACCAAGGGGGTGATGTAACACAGCTTTTTTGTATCGTGTAAGGGACACATTGGATAAGACATGCAAAGATTGAGGTGTAGAAGAAGGAGAGGGCAATATCAATGGGAGTGGTGATATTAAGAAAAAGGTTGAAATTAATGTTGGTAAGAAGAGAATTAAGTTGATTGAAGTCAGCTTTGCGAAAGTTGAAGCAAGAAGAGTTTTCAGACTCCATAGTTGGAGAGCTATCAAAAAAACAGAGGATAAGAGATAAGGGAGGATGATATTTATCAAGGGTAGAAAGAAGATGGCAGCTGTCGTAGACAGCGGAGTTGAATGGGTCCGAGGAGAAGATGAGGTCAAGTTGTCTACCTAAATTATTGCAAATACCACTAACTTGAAATAGGCCTGATTCGAGTAGAAGATCCGTAAAAATACATTCTTTTTCAGAAGTGGGGTTAGAGGGAACAAAACACGATTCATCCTCGGACGGTATCCATATCAAATCAGGTAAATTAAAGTCACCCAGGATGATAAAATCATCATTGGAAGTAGCTCCTTCAATTAAGGAACTAACTGAATCAACAAATAGTTGATAAACAGAGCTGGGTTGCGAAGGACGAATATAACAACAGAAAAGATAAAAGCACCTCTTGGAGATAGACAATCTAATACACACAAATTCAAATAACGGTGATTTGGAAATATCAACTAGAGATGCGTTGAGACGATTGTGGACTGCAAAAAGAACACCGCGCCCAGTGGGAGCTAGATCACTTATTTGACCATCCGCACGAAAAACAGCAAAATCTGATGTAAATAACTCACTATCCAGAAAATCAGGGCAAAGGTTTGTTTCCGTTAGGGCAAATATATCAAAAGGAAGATTTTGGGAGTTAAGATATACGTTAGAAGTCTTAGTACGGAGGCCTCTAACATTCTGGTAGTAGAGAGAAAGGTTAGTAGAGGACACAGGTTGCAAAACTGGATTACAGTCAAAGGCTTGGATTCTGGTTGTGATTAACGAAAGGCAAACGTTTTGATTGTAGGTGCAAAGCGTATGTAGCTAGGTCGTTAGAGACCGTAGAAGGTGAGATATTTAATGTCTCATGAAAGCGGGTATATATTTTGTTGAGAGCAATAGGATCAGTTGGAAGGCCCTCTTTTTGAATTGATACAATGACATTCATTTTGGTCTTACCGTTAATACAAACAGAATCGGACTTGTCATACAGATAGGAGAGATAAAGACGAACATTTTCATAGAGCTTATTATCGCGTAACCTAGCCATTACATATCGACCATCAACCTCATCACTAGTAGACATAGAGGTGGCAAATTTAGATGTGAGTTTAGCAGCAGGTGCGAACATTGGGTCGAAAACTGGAGGAGGTAAATGGCGTTCGAAAATAGGACTAGAAGGGCGGGTAGTTCTAGGATTCGGAGAATTAGTGAAAGATGGAGATCCTGGATTTAAGGGTGTGAACGTTGGATCAAATACTGGATGAGGAAATTGGCGGTCAGAGATGGGATAAGAGGGGCAAGTAGTTCTAGAAATGGGAGAAGCCGTGAATGAAGGAGATGCAGGATTAATGGTATGGGAATGAACAAAATTGCCATAAGGTCGGCTAGAGGAGGGCTTATTATACACAGGCGGTGAGGGACTATGAGTAGTAACGGGATGAAAGGATACTCGTGTATTTTGGGGTATCGAGGTATTTTTCGAGAATCTAGGGGTGGAAGAGTTGGGTTGAGGAAAAGAATTGGTACGGGATAGGTTGGGCTTAGATCTATTAACAAATTTACTATTTTTTCTATGAGAAAAATTCATGGCAGTAGCCTTGCGATTATTAACAATTGTTCTATCTAACCAGCGAGAGATTTTAATTTTGCCTTGCAAGTATAAAGGTTTTGGAGTTGAACAAAATAACCAATTATATTTAGTAGGAATATAAACTTTAAAACTTGATAAATTAATCTTGCGGCATTCTCCAACAGTGATCTTAAATGTGCGCAGAAAAAGGTTTCGAATCCATAAATCATCAGCACTGACAGGTGTATTTTTCAAAAAGTAGGGGTCGAATTCGTTAAGATTTTTTAATTTGTTGAGCCTAATATTCCAGTCGCGTACAGTCCAAGTACTGCCAAATCGTATAATAGTAGGCTCTGGTGTTGCAGGACATTCGGTGCAGGTAGTATTTACTAAATTCTGAGCATCTTCATCGGAGGGAGGAGGAAGCGAAGGAGAGACAGGTCGGAGGTGAGCAGATTCAGTAATCTCGGCGAAAATAGAAGTGTTATAGTTGGGCTCGATTGGTTGTGCATTAATTGGAATTTCGTCGATTTTACTTGAAATTATTTTTACTTCATCGATAATGTCAATATGTGAAGCACGTGTTACTGTTAGCTCGGTACTGATGTTGTTGAAGCTTGAAACTAATTCGAGAAGGATTGAGTTTAGTTGGCGGGAGGCAGATGCGACGGAATCCGAAGTATTTTGTTGGGACATTTCAAGATCAGACCGGATGGATTTTATTTGGTCAAAAATATTTTCCAGAGGGTACGAATCAAGAACAGATACGAGCGTGGAACGTAATTCAGCATTTATATTATCAAAGCGGCAATGAGTGTGGTCAACTCGCGAATTAAGGACATTAACTATTGACGATAGTTGTTTTTCCAGAATAGATTGGTTGGCGAAGAAACGTGCAGCAAGAGTCTCTAAAGAACTTTCGAGGGTTTCAATACTCTTGGAGAAATCATCAAAGTGATGAAACTGTGCAAGCACATTCTTATGGAAGCGATTGTTATCAGTTATTAACGAGTTTGTTGAGTCACTGACACATTTGACAGCCAGAAGAACGTGGGAGAGCGATATATTTTTACATTCGTCGCAAAGGTAAACAAAATAATTCAGATAGTCCTTTAGATGAGCACAAGATTTTTTGCTAAGGCCAAGGCAGAGAGGGTGAAACGATTTACTGCAGAGACCACGACACGCAACCCGTTGAGTATATTTACTATCGAGGAGGCAATTGCTAGAGTCACAAGGATTATTCTCCATTTTGTTAGTTATTACTTTTTTGTTTTTATTAATAATTTTTTTTTTTTAACACGGGATATTTAATTTTGCCGAGCACGATAAAAAAATATTGATTATTGTTTTTAGTTTTTTTTTTTTTGTTTTTAGTGTACACGGACCGAATATAGATTATTTGTATTTTTGCTCATTCAATGCACAAACCAAAGCCGCAGGTTGTCGATAAGGTAGTGTTTGTTGATGTGGTGAGATGAATGGTAGATAATGATGTTGAATTATGTAATTAAAAATAAAAACAATATCCAAAGAGAGTGAGGTGTAATACCAAATATAAGTTGCTTGGCAGAACTATACTAAAATGAACTCACCCGTAAGGTAAGTCTGAAAGCAAATAGAGATTGTCTTAGTTGTGTAAAGATGAGGTTAGGTAGGTATAGGTTTTTGCTATTCAGACAGAAACGGCAGCGTAAGCGATGATGAATGTTGAATTTATAGCTGGCAGTAGGTATCTCAAAGGCTCACAGGTTGAATAAGTTGCAGTATATAAAAATGATAGGCAATGTTGGGATACAATGTAGATCCAATTATGCTTCATAGGCAGATCATATACTAAAAATGTTTCACTCACCCGGAGAAAAGGAAACAGAGAATAAATTAACGGGGGCGAAATATATTTGAGAGAAGTTGAAGTGTTCTCTTGTTCACAGTGCGAGAGTAGAAACAAAAATATGTATAGCTATACGATATTAAAACGTTTGCTTCTAATTATTTTAAGATTTCACGATAATTATTTAAAGAAAATTCACTTTTAGGGGCAGTTCACCACGATTGAATTAATGTTTTATAGAAAAAACTATTTGGCAAGTTAAATGCACTCCGATTTGAAACAAAAGGCGGGAGTAGGGCTCGTTTAAAATGAATTAAATGCGGAGGTTAAATAAAAACTTCTAGACTCAAAGACTACTTCACTCGAATGTGTTGTCCTCACTGATCTCTTTAATGTGTATTTATGAGCCTGTTTAGATTGGGAAAATTGAGTCCGGACTCGTGAGTCTCATCGTGTCTACATTAGAAAAATTGAGGCGCCTCAAAACACATAGAAACAACAACAACTACAATGTTTTGCGGATGTTTATGTTTTCTCCATGCCTCACGACATCCCTGACCCCCCACTTCTCTTGTCCAGAAACTGCCGTGAGACCGGTCTCAGCCTTCCCAATCTAAACAGCGTCTATAGAGATCAGTGGTTGTCCTACGTCCAAGTACCTTAGTGATGAGCAACAAAGTTCAATCGATTTATTTGAACTTGAATTAAATTTTTCAATAAATTTTTAATCTAGGTATTAATGAAAACAAATTCCTGAAATAAAGATTATTTTGAGGTTGAACCGCGTGAAATCCGTAAATATCAAATGATTTTAATCAATTACACCTTTTTGATTTCACCAAATTGAATTGAAAAATTAAAAAATTAATTTACATACATATATATATAACACAAGTATTATTACACATACGATTTTAATTATTAACTTTTAAACTCACTTTGAATGCATTTCGGAATACCTTCATTCCATCATCAGCAAACACGACTATATCCAAAGTTCTATTTTGTCTTCTTTGATTAGATCTCCTTCGTTATAGTAGGTACATGAACAACAAAAACAAAAACTTACACTTGTAAAAGGTAAATAAAGTGCTGAACGGTTAAACGGTGACTAATGAAGCACAACTTGACGCATTTGAAAGCTTCTTCATACAAAGCAACCAAAATCTTTTAAATCAAGACAACGGCAACATTATCTCATGCCTTTTTAATCGCGTTTAACCGTTCAGCACTTTATTTACCTTTTACAAGTGTAAGTTTTTGTTTTTGTTGTTCATGTACCTACTATAACGAAGGAGATCTAATCAAAGAAGACAAAATAGAACTTTGGATATAGTCGTGTTTGCTGATGATGGAATGAAGGTATTCCGAAATGCATTCAAAGTGAGTTTAAAAGTTAATAATTAAAATCGTATGTGTAATAATACTTGTGTTATATATATATGTATGTAAATTAATTTTTTAATTTTTCAATTCAATTTGGTGAAATCAAAAAGGTGTAATTGATTAAAATCATTTGATAAATTCCTGAAAAATTAAAGTATAGATAAATATGCACACGCCTCGATCGAAATAAGTGTAAAAAAGTTATAGAACGCGGAATATTCAACCTTAGTTTTCCCGAAAGTGATGTATATGCATTTAGAACCTTCTTGTCCTAAGGTCGCGATATATACAACAAGCCTGTATCCACTTGATAAGCGATGCAAAATTTGAGCTTACTGGTTTCATAAATAGAATCATTTGGGATAGTGACTAAATAAATACCTAATAGTTCTGTTTATTTGGTAAGCCAGAGGCCACCCGAGAATAATCGCTAGTGAGTTACTGGTACATAGAAAATAACCCGACTCGCTTATCAATACTGGCTTGCCTTTTTTGAAGCCAATTGAGAAGCGAATGATTTGAAAATAATAATAATGCACGTACCCAACTCTCAACTCGCTTGTATGGCCACAGGGTTAGCCGTATAGCGCATTGACACTAGCATTGTTTAATTATCTATACTCTGCTACAAATTGACATGCCTCTAGTCTTGTTGGCTATTCATAACTATAATTTGAATCACTCAGTTTTGAATTTTGATCTGTGGTTTAGCAATTTTAACTCACTGCACTGGATTAAATGAGGTTCAACCGCCAAAATCATCATCATAAAATTGCTGAGCCATGGATCGAAACTGGAACTAGGGTTGCACAACTCATCGAATTGATATGTGGATCAAAAATTTTACCCACTGTTTTCAGCACAAACCTCCGATGGTTTAAGTATGTATTTGGCTGTTTTTATATACTTGAATCTTGGTTCAAACTGAGTAAATCCATCAAAATCAATTGATTAAATCTACGATTATACAACTAGTTCTACAAATTTTATTTTAAATTAAATGCTTGAACCACGGATCAAAATTTTAACCACGTTTGTGCAGCTGGCCCTTTAAGTGTACCAAAGTGAGTGACATATGTTAGCTGAGGATGCAATAGCCCCGTTTTTTAGAGCATTTTTATCTTCGCTTAGAAAAAAGTAGCATGTTAAATACAACAACAATACGGAATTTTACCACTTTGTTGTTGTAATTAGCATGCTACTTTTTTCTAAGCGAAGATAAAAATGCACTAAAAAACAGGGCTAATGTTGTTCAAATATTTCTATATGGTTCAAGGAAAATGAGCCTCATCAGTATAATTTTATGCAAAAAAATCATGATCTTAGCCCTGTTTTTAAATGCACTTTTATCTTCGCTTGGAAAAAAGTAGCATGTTAAATACAACAACAATACGGAATTATACCAGTTTGTTGTTGTAATTAACATGCTACTTTTTTCTAAGCGAAGATAAAAATGCACTAAAAAACAGGGCTCTTGTTTCTTATTCGTTTATATAAAGCAGCCAACCACAATTGCGTGTAAGTGTGCATTGAGAAAAGCATTTATGTAGGTATAGTCTCCTAGTCTTACATACTGTCGACTTTCTGTTAAGATTTCGTCTTTGAATGACATTTTTATGGATTTCAGGTCAATAAAAATTACTGAATTAAAATATCAATAGCCCTGTTTTTTAGTGCATTTTTATATTCGCTTAGCAAAAAGTTCCATGTTAATCACAACAACAAACTGGTATAATTGGGTATTGTTGTTGTATTTAACATGCTACTTTTTTCTAAACGAAGATAAAAATGCACTAAAAAACAGGGCTAATGTCTCGTATGAAAATGTGTGATGGTTCCTTTTTTGGTTCTATTAAGCGATTTTAAAACCTTCAATGATCTAAGAATTCCATTTTATTACATTAGCTCAGTTTTTTAGTGCATTTTTATCTTCGCTTAGAAAAAAGTAGCATGTTAAATACAACAACAAACTGGTATAATTCCGTATTGTTGTTGTATTTAACATGCTACTTTTTTCTAAGCGAAGTTAAAAATGCACTAAGAAACAGGGCTATTATAAATCAGTTTCTTGTGTCTTCTGACAGAAAGCCAACGATATTGTATCAAACATTTTCTCAATGACAGTTGAATGGTGTCATTTCAAATATGGCACGATTCTTGGTTTGCTCGTGATCTGTTACAGACGTCTTCTCTGAACCTAAAAATAATTTTAATTGAAATTAAATTTTATAAGTCCTACAAAAACACTGAGCCAAAATAACGCTATAACTAGTTGTAGACAATCTCTACCATTGTCCTGTTATCAACCTCATTTGTGGATGGCAGTGGATTCCCGTGAAATTTCCGGATTTAAAAACACGTGGGAAGGTGCGCCATAACGACAGTCTGCGCCGCAGACGTTCGGCACAAGTCTCCTCTCTGAGGAAACATGAAGCCGAAACTTGACGATCCTACTCCTGGCACCTCCAAAATTGTCAAAAAAGACATGAAAGCAGCGCCGCCTAAAATCCTGACGGCTGCTGAAAAAAATGCATTGAAAATGGAAGCCGCTCATCAGCTACTTAACCTCAGCCAATCCGAAGACCGAGCAATGCTCTCCACACACAACAACAGCATGCATTCGCAATCCAGCAATGCAAATATCACACAAGAAGACATGGATGAGCCACTAGCCGACTCAGGCTGGCGCAGACCCGACAAGAGGCACTACGCTTCATCTACCTCCAGCCTGGATATGGAGACAACTCCTCCGCAAGACGATAATCAGTTTTCTTTACTGAAAAACATAAGAATTCAAGCTGTCAAGAAGCTAGCAACTAATCTCAACAACAGAAACATCATGCAACAAGCAACAGTCAACGACCCACCTCCAGCCACGTGCCAAAGCAACGGTCATCAATCAACATCAAATTGCAACAACGAGGGACACATCCGTAGTACTAACATCGTAGAGGACACTAATCCTAGCGTAGAAATTCAGGACAATCTGCTCAGGGGTAAGTTTCAACCACCTATTATTATGAGAAACGTAGATGTTCGTAGACTAGTGAGAGACCTTAAAGAAAAATCCTTAAAATTTACATACAAAATAGCACATAGAGGGTCTAGTTGTAGATTCTATGTGGATAACTGCGAAATCCACAAGGAACTTTTGAATCTGTTAAGATCTAACAGTGAGGTTCAAGCTTACTCATTTACGAGAAAAAATGAAAAAACGACTAACCTTATCCTCAGGGGCTTAACGCTCGACTATGGGGAGGGGGAAGTCCTTGACGAACTCAAACGTAGAGTTCCTAACGTAGATAGAGTGTCAAGATTTGAGACTATACGCTCCAAGCAACAAAAAATTGATTATAATCTCTTTCTTGTTCGCCTTCTTCCAGGCACTAGTGCTAATGACATTATTCGTATCAAATTCCTATTTAATACGAAGATATCTTGGGAAAAACCTAGAGGTAACTCCGGCCCTATGCAATGCAGGCGATGCCAACAATTCGGGCATCTAGCGAAAAACTGTGCTAACAACTACAGGTGTGTTAAATGCCTCGAAAATCACGAACCAGGAATGTGTCAGACACTTAAATCTGAAAATAGCAAAGCTATCTGTGTTAACTGTGGTGAAGACCACCCGGCTAACTTCAGAGGCTGTAAGTCGTATAGAGATTTCAAAAGCAGAAGGGAAAATCGTCTAACCCTTGCCAAAAACAGACGGGACACGAGTATGTCTTTTAATAGGGCTGTGTCGAACAACAACAGTGGCCTCCTTCCTGGGGTTTCTTTCGCCAGCCACTTTAACTCTGCTTCGATTCAACAAGTAACCAAGCCTAACAACTCGGCTTCTCACCAACCCCCCACCCAAGGGCGAAGTATTGTTAACCAATTTGTAAGTTTATCCAAGGACCTCTTTGGCCTAGAAATGCACACACTTGTGGCTAGAATTCAAGATTTTATGAATAACCTACATAATTTCAACTCCCCCCTAGACAAAAAATTGGCTTACCTTGACTTAGTCAATCAACTCCTAGTTTCGCAGAAATGATATTAAAAATCCTAACTTTTAACATTATGTCGCTAATAGCACACGCCAGGAGAATTGAGTTATCTAAAATTCTCCAGGCGAACAACATTGATATTGCGTTTATCCAGGAGACGCACTTAAACAGCAGACATAAAGTCATGATAGATTCATACAACATACTCAGAAATGATCATTTACAAGGTGTCGCCATCCTTATTAAAAATAACTTACAATACTACGGAGTTAACTGGAGTACCAATCAATTGTCCTTTCCTAATGTATTCATAAGCCTACCCTTCAGGAGGAATGGCACAGTCCAAAAAATTTTAATCGGCTCTATCTACCTCCCCACAAACAGTCCTAATACTGCCCTTTCCAGCGAGCTAGACATAGTTGCATCCATGGTGAATACCTTTGATGGTGCCATAATAGGTGGCGATCTCAATGCCAGAAGCCCTGACTGGGGTGACTCTAAAATCAACACCAACGGTAAAACACTTATGGATTGGTTCCAAAACTCAAACCCTAACCTTACTTTAATTTCACCACCGACTCCTTCTTTCCCCAGAAGTTCTTCGTACTTGGACCATTTTCTCATCTCCAATCACATCCTAAACCATATCAACCAAAACTATGAGGTTTATAACCTCCATACATTTACCGATCATTGCCCAGTCTTACTGCAACTTTGCCTTGAGGAAATTGCTATTCCTACTCTTTCTCCCCCCACCTATCTTTCCTTTGAAAATACCGATTGGGACTCCTTTGAAGAGCTTCTTGATAGATCCCTACTAATGGATTTTCCTTCGCATACTCGCTGCCTCACGAATCCTGAAATCGATTCATTTGTCTCTAAGTTTAGTCATACACTTCTTAACTGCCTTAACTCCCATTCAACTACCATACAGTTCACCACAAAAAAATACAATAACCTCCCCGGAGATATTGAAACACTCTTTAAAGTTAAACACTCTTGGCAACGTAGGCTAAAACACATATACCATAATCACTTCAATAGAGTAAATCCCCAATATAAAGAGCTTTCCAACCAAATTTCGCTTCTCAACAAAATAATTCAGGAAAAAGTCACCATCTGGCTTAACAAACAACTGAGCACTAGACTTAAAAAAATCAAACCAGGGCCGCAAGCGTTTAAGGAATTCTACAAACTTGCGGGAGGGAAAAAACGTTTCTCATGTGAAAAAATTTCGATCAACAACCTTACTATTAGTAACGAAAGGGACATCTCAATTGCTTTCGAAAATCACTTCCATGAAATCTTCACTGAGCAAATCCCTTCCTTCAACCCAACCATCACTGAAGAGTCCATCATAACAGCTCGCCAAGCCAGCCTCTCCAAGCCAGATAGAATCTTCATCTTTGACCCTGCCAACAATGCCCTCGAGCCAATCGCTCCTCATATATATACGGATACCGCTGAGGTATCTAATATCATTAGGAACCTCAAACCTAAAAAATCTGCAGGTCCAGATGGGATTTCCAATTTTGCTTTAAAAAAAACTTTCCCCAACGGCAGTTAAATATATCACCATACTTTTTAATAATTGCATAAATAACGGATATTTCCCGTGCTCATGGAAAATTGCCAAATTACTTCCCATTCAAAAAAAACCTAATAACTACGATATTAATAACTTCAGACCGATCTCTTTACTTTCGAATGTAGGCAAGTTACTGGAAAGAATTATTCTCTCCAACATAAACTCGCCGGAAGATAATCCCATCGAACCCATTACAGATTACCAATTTGGCTTCCGTAGAGGGCACTCCACGGTGCATGCCCTTATTAAACTTCATACAGACATCACCCTTAACCTTAGACGAAAACGTTCTACAGTAGCCTGCTCCTTAGACCTCGAAAAAGCATTTGACAGCGTATGGAGAGATGGACTTCTCGCTAAAATCGCTGTCCTAAATTTTCCCCCTCACATAGTTTACCTCCTTGAAAGCTTCCTCAAGGATAGAAAATTTTTTATCCAAATCCAAGCCACACAGTCGAACACTTGCCCATGCGATAGAGGAGTCCCCCAAGGATCTATCCTTGGCCCCCTCCTCTATAATCTTTTCCTACATGATTTTCCACATACCTTTTCTGAAAACGATGTTAGCTCCATCAGCCTGCTCTATGCTGATGATACCATAGCATATGCAAGTCACAGTTCACCTATAACAGCAGCCTCCCATCTTCAAAAACATATAAATATAATCAATAACTATTATAAAACCTGGGGTATCTCCATCAATATCCCTAAATGCGACCTGATTTGCTTCCGCAATGCGAGCGGCAAAGGGCCTGCAAGCGCGGTAATGGAAAGTAGATTCATCAAAATCCTGATTAACGGACATGACATTATGCCCAAGGCCAGCATAAAGTACCTAGGAGTAACCTTTAATAAACTACTCAAGTCCAATACCCATGCCAGAGTTGTACTGGCCAAAACTCGAAAAGCGTCGAATGCCCTAATGCCCTTCTTTAGACACAAATCTCTAACAAAAAAATCTAAACTTCTTTTCTACAAATCGTTAATACGTCCCATCTTTACCTATGCTTTTCCTGCCTGGTTTCCAATCTCTCCTTCTATTGCACTAGAAGCGGAAAGACTAGAAAGAAAAATCCTTCGCTTTTGCTCTGGCAAAAATTTCGAAACTCATACAAAACGCTTCTCCAATGCTGTCATCTATAATGACACAAAAACCGTTCCGCTTATGAGATTTGTTCTATCTGCTTTAAAAAAGACTGTCTCTAACTTACACTCTTCAAACAACGAGCTCGTCAGAGACGCCGCCTCCTCACAGTCGGGCTCCCCTTGGGACTCGGAAAGGTATTTATCGGTTGTCGACATCTCCCTGATGGACATTGATTCAACTCCGGATTTCACACCTATATCCTTCTACACCAAGACCCTCTCGGGCCAAAATCGCGGTTAAATTTCCACTCAAATTTAAACTTCCACTTAACTTTGTTTAGTGTATTCGAGTCTCTCTCTTGATCTACCTACAGCTGTGTACTTATCATTAGAGCTGGTTGGTGCTTACCTCTACCTATTCCTTATTTTATATACATATTTTAATTACTAATAATACTAATTTATATATACCTAGTTAGTGAATTTTATTACAGTGATTTAGAGCCAAAAACCAAGAATTTTTAAAAAAATTAAACCTATTAAATCACAGCAATAAGTTCTTTAACGTAACCTAACTTTGTATTCAAAAAACTAAAACATAAACCCAAAAAAGGAAATGAACTTAAAAATCAAAATCATAAAACGAATTAATAAACCACAAAGTTTCTCAACATCTCCAATATCTCGATGTATTTATCTTCTTTCAAACTGTCAACAACTCTTTTATTAAAAAATAAAGAATAGAAAATTCTTTTAGATACAAAGCTTTCGCTTAATCTACCACATATTTATGTAACTATATATATGTCTTTTATATATAACAATCTATCTGGTGTATCGTACCTGTGTTCGAGATTGGTACTTTGTATACTGCGTATACTCGTCTTTCTCGTTCCTTAGTTTTAAGTTATTGTATATTATATGGTGAATAAAAGTCACCCTCTAATGTGTATATTATGCTCCTGAGCAAGAGCAGTTCGTTCGATTTTTGTAAATGACAGCCATGAGGCATTCCATTGTAACAAGATAAAGCAGGCAATACTCTATAGCCGCAGTTGACACAGCATCGCTAGTTCGCTGTTAATAGTAAATGAATTGTATTCTGTAATGTTTTCTTAAAGTCTCAATAAATTCAATTCAATTCAATTCAAATATGGCACGAAATTTAAAATGATGCCTTCGGTTGAATGGCCCTAAGTATGACGTATGTTCGTCTTCTAGAAACTTGAATGAATATGAATGTGTTCTTTATACCATGAGCTATGCCCTATCCCTAAATATAATTACCTTCGTAAATCACAAGTAAAAATAATTGACCTTTGACAAAAAAATCCAAACCTACCCTATATCACCTATCGCCAGTTTTTAAATAAGACCACATTCAAATAAAATAAAATGTTATTTATTGCTCTTTCATAGAATATTTCTTTTAAAATTATATGTTCAACATTATTTTTTTTTAATTTTTAAAATATCTAAAATTCTACAATAGTTAGCTGGCATACATAATTTTAATTGCCCTGCAGAACTAGTTAAGTATTCATTATCGAACTTCGAGAAATCAATTTATAATTGACGAAAACGTCTGTCGGTCGTTTAGATTAAACATAAATAAAAGCGAGCACAAAAAGTTTTTGAAACTGGACTTCGAAATTCTGTCGCCATCAAACTTAAATTAATAAAATAAAATAAAAAAAGCTCATAAGACAATAATCAAGCTTAAACACAAATTTGGACACAAAATTACTTTCTGGCATAAATTTTTGCTCAGTAATAATCATGGCTATAATAAAAAATCAACAAACTGTGCATTCCATTTCGCCATGCTTTGGAACGCATTCTAAAACGAGAGCAACAGCTCGAGCCATATAG
This sequence comes from Dasysyrphus tricinctus, assembly GCA_963921185.1. Classification (NCBI taxonomy): domain Eukaryota; kingdom Metazoa; phylum Arthropoda; class Insecta; order Diptera; family Syrphidae; genus Dasysyrphus; species Dasysyrphus tricinctus. Next base: position 22,904,542 of record OY992532.1, on the reverse strand, counting down.
GTCATTGTTCCGTAACTGCCACTTGGTGCACTATAGAAATAAAAAAATATATCAAAGTTGTAAGTCGAATATAAGATAAAGTCGAAATTATACCTGTCGTATAAGTGTTGGCAAATATAAGCAGCTCCACCACACAACAGCATACCCGATGGTGTTGTGTTATCTTTTCCATCCTTTGATTTGGCACAACATAAGGTTGCATCACCTGAGACTTTTCTTTGATCGTCAAGGAAAAGTTGATTGGCCTTGTGAACTAAGTGCTCTACATAAATAACTCCACCCAATGATGAAACCATGTTGTGTTCTGTCACTAGTGTGAGTACCATCAGAGCCTCAACTACTAGCTGTCGATATTCAGGTTGAGGGATTTGATTAAGTGCAGTTTCAACCTCCAAAGCGAATTTTAATTCTCCTGGAGTCATCTCTTGAGTGAGAGATTGCTGAAGAATGCGCCCTTCAATTGCAATGCCTTGGCACTGGAAAAGAAAAAAAGTTTTTCAGTTCATTCAATAATAAGGCTCTATGGGGTGAATGATGCCCAACTTTGACTTTTAAGTCACATTTTTTCGAAAATTATATTAACTACAAACACTTTGATAAAATAGGATTTTTCACCTATGAAATATAGATTTAGGGCCTGTTTCACATTCTCTGAGTAAAGTTCTGATTAGTTATTCGACAGATTAATTCTGAGGCAGGGTCATATGTTCACAAATAAAAAAATATTTAGGAATTTATAACTTAATCAGGTGGGGCTTAAGCCAATAATTGTGAAATTTTCTTCTGTGGACTTATTACCCTGTGCTAATATTTATGTGTCGAATAGGTAATCAGAACTTTATTCAAACATTGTGAAACAAACCCTTAGTCTACGAACTCATGTGTAATTTTTTAACGGGCGCCCAACGTGAGACATGTTTTTTTTTTTCTAATACATTTTTTCAGTTTGATTCAAAGCGATTAATTGGTAAAATTATAGAGAAATGCTAAAACGAATGAAATTCTTTACCTTTTCCAAAACAGACCAAACCCTTGAGTAAAAGTCTCTAGGTACACGATTCAAAGCTCCATCCAAACGTCGTCTACGCAACCACTGTCCTTGCCTATCATCTATTGCAGGAATAAGATCCTCACTTTCAGGATCTCCCAATCCAATTTGACTTTTCTTGCTGACTCGGCTTGACTTGCAGCTTACAATCGATAGGTTTCCACGTGCCACTAAAATACAAACAAATCAAACCTATTCATTCATATTCAAATACAAAACAAAATAACTTACCGCTGCTAACAGCGAACTCCTTGCCGCTCAAAATATGATACAGAAGATTTTTCATTTCAAATGGTGACAAATTGAGCAAATGTTCTGAGGCCTGTTCACCGTCGCAATTCAAAGTACGTGATAATTCTTTTGCCATTACCTGAATAATCAGACCGACTCGCAAGCGCAACATTTCATGGAAGAGCTGTGGCTCTGTTCGAATAAACATTGCCAGATAGACCATAAGTTCTTGAGTTAACATAGAAGTACTTTGATCATCGCCATAAGCCTAAAAAAAGTTTAATGATGAATAAACAAAATGCTAGATATTTCGAAAACAAAAACTTACATCATGAATTAATTGACGTAGTTCGATTTCTGGAAGAGGTGCTGTGATTGTAAACTCATTATTTGGTGGCATACCAACTGTAACCTATATACGAATAAAAAATCAAGAATCTACATGAAGTTAAATTTCTTCAAAAACTCTTACCTGTTTCTGTCGAACTAATAAATCAGTGACAGCTTTAGCCAAGTCTTCAACCCGTTTGCCTAACATACCAGCTGTGTGACGTACAAGACCCCACAACTTTTGCTGACATGCTTTTTCGTACAAGCCTTTGAGTAGGCCACGAACGGTAACCACTCTACCTTCTTCCAGCATTCCTTCAGAGTGAGAAGAATTAGTATCTTGATGCAAAACATTTGGATCATCATTCGAGGAAATTTTCTCCTCCGGTACCGATGATGATTCGATTTCTTTTTTTTTTTGTATTACAAATTTTTGATTTTTTTTTTAAAGATTTTTTATCAACCACCCAAGCGTTTTTGGTTTTAGTTTGTTTGACCGTTATTTAAAGAGATGGCATTACAACAGCAAATATAGTATAGAACAACAGCATTCAGGATTTAAGGTAAAAATGCATTGAGATAGGAAATATATAATGAAATAAATACCAAAATTAGTTAATAATTTAGATTAAGAAAATACCGTGTGTAGGTAAAGATGATTATGAAAATGTATGTTAATGTTGGTATTTGATAAAAATAAAAAATGTTTAAAAAAGTGACATAGAACATAAAGCGTGCGCACACTCATCATATAAAGCGAGTTAATTATCCAGTTCAGGTTTCTGAGATACAATATTGTCTGCTATTTTCGTCGAATCAAATAAATATACATACAAAAAGAAGAGAAATCATTTTCAGGGTTTTCTTTTTTTTTTCCTCACTCAAAGTTCACGAACGATATCTCAGAAACTTGAACCTGGCTAGGTGTGTTGGAATCAAAATGCACAGAAATCTGTCCTTAAAATGTTTGGTAAGATGACAGCAGCAATGTTAAAATGCTGAGTCTGCTATTACACGATAACGAGTTATGATTTTTTTCTAAAATCGAAGAGACGGAACAATGCTATTGGTATCTGTAATTTTTTTTCCATTTTCGAACTTCGAAAAAAAAATAATATCTGATTGTTTAAAATAAAATTGAAAAACTATCGATTGCTCAGCTGACAATGTAGATTCAAATATTTTAGACAACTAACCGTGATAACGACCAAATATGTAAAGGATGAGCCCGCAGATAGTGTGGAGGTGTTCAAAATCATTTATGTCACTACGAACGAAGTTAAATCAAAAGACTCTGTGACCATTCAGTTTTATCGGAACAAAGCCATATTAAAATTTTTCTTAGGTTAAGTTTCCGTCTTATTGCATGTGATTGCCGTACGGGGTAACATGCAATCATGTTCAAACCAAAGATTGCTCATATTTAATTTCACCAATTCCGGAAAGAAAAAGTCGGTCAACATTTTTATTCCAGCGATGATGTTCAGACAAGCTTCACGTAAGGCGACTCATTTCGACGTCTCTCATTTTTGTCTCACTCTCATCGCTTGGAAAGAAAGAAGTTTAAACATTATGTCTGCTTGGTAACGTGAACTTTTTACCAAGCTTCTCAAAGTCACAACACACCCTGTTGGCTCTCCCTTTTTGATTGGTTTTAGAATGACAGCTCTTGTTCTAAAAATGCTTCTGTTTTGGTTTCGAAATCGAAACAAGCCATGCTTCAATAAAAAAATTGTAAAATTTTACTTAAATTCGTAGTTTTGAGAAGTACACGAACAGACATTTTACTCGTGCAGCTGTCATCAAAGTTTGACAAAAATCTGAGCTGAAGTAATAGGCATGTTCAGGAAAATGAGAACTCGGAGTGCTCAGCAAATTTTATCTGTGAAAAAGTGAGCAAGCCAAACCAAATTTTTGTCCTCAGTAATTTGACAGCAAAACTTCTTAGGAATCCTGTTTACGAGACTGAGATTGCTGAGGAGATCTCATTTTCCTGAACATGTCCATAAAGATACACCTGTCATCTGAGGAAAAAACACCAAATCTAAAGTTACTGCGAAGTCAAATAATATTAATGAATCTGTGTAGTATAAAACTAAACCAAAACAAAAAAAAAAAATAATAAAAATATGAGAAGGCTCCTTGGACGCAACCTGGAGTTTTTATATTAAAAGCGTTCGATTAAGCCAGGCAAAAGAAGTGCGATAAAATTGTATTGCAGTGAAGAGTTATGAATTTGCATTACTTACCACCAGATTTGTTTCGTATCCCCAGTCCAGCTAGAATGTGATTTGTTGGATAGATATGTAGTTTTGTTTTTTTAATTTCGATTTGTTTTTGTTTGTTTAGGTACGAGTAGGTAATGGAGAAAAAGAAGAGCAAACATGTCATTACTACTGTTTCATTTTTTTTAACTGTTTCTATGAGCTACAGCATTCTTGAGGGTTTATGAAGAAATGACAGTTGAATAGTAATGGGAGTAAATTTGTCAAACTTAATTTTAACGTCTTTGCAGTCAAAAGTCATAGTTTGAAAAGCTGGGTGGTAGATAATTTAAAAGTGTAAAGGTACTGTGTTTAGAGTAATATGTGTGTATTTTAAAAATAAAAGAATATAAATTCAAAAATACAAATACCTATAGGTTTTTCAATGTTTGTTTTCAATGTAACATTGATTGGCGCCCAACGTGGGATCTGCGTTTGTTTGGGGAAATATTATTTTTGTGTAGAGAGCAATTTGGAAGACTTATGGCGGGACATAGCCAGGGTCGTAGCAACCTGCACTGGACACTGGCCAATTGGAGAACATGCTGTGAGGCTGAGTATTCCTTACAATACTCACTGTCGCAGCTGTGGAAACCAGCAAGAAAAGAAAACAGTCCTTCATTTTGTCTGTAAATGTCCAGCTCTAGCCAGAATGAGAGCACAATCGTTTGGAATAGCTTTTTTTGACGACCTAAACAAACTTTCCGCAATGAAGATCAAAGATTTGATCTCTTTCTTAACGCCACGAAATGGATGGCAATGATGATCACACGGTCGGATCAATCGCGCTTTCTATTCTACAACCTGCCGAGCTCGGCATAATGTGGCAGATTTTGATCTGAAAATTGATTTTTTTCATCGCGAATGGTATACGATTTCAGATTGATTTTTCTTTTTCATTGTATTGGGTGAATAATTTGTGTCTGTGAAGCTATAGCGACCCAGATATGTCAAACGGATCTGCGAAATTGTTTTTCGATTAAAAAAAAATATTTTTATGGCCATTGGAAGGCTTTAACTGCCAAAATCTGCGTTTTGACAGATCTAAAGGGGAAAAAAATCAATTTTTGTTGCCAAAAGAAAACCCCATTTAGAAATGTACTCATACAAAAATTACAAGGGATTCTGATGAATTAGAATAGGTACATATCATTTAGACATTTATATTCCCTGTATATTTATGTAAATGCATTTTTTTTCTGTAGTGAAAATCAGTTATTGGCTTGTAAGGAACAAAAATGATTCAAGTAACGTAAAATGATTGTTATCACTTTTAACGCTGATAGATGCATCAAGTTTCTATTAGCCAATTATTTTGTTTTTATTATTTAGAGTGTCTATCATTGGACAAGAAACGTGTGACATTTAGGGCTTTTTATCAAAAATAAATATGTCTGTTCCTTTAATTTGAGTTTTTGTGATTTTCTGGGCAGCAAATGGCACGAAAAAGCCAAGTCGAACCTAAAACATCAACAATTTAAATGCATCAAGAACTAATCTCGAGGCTTTAATATAAGAACTATGTTACCAGTTTGCTATCGATAGTTGGTATGGAAATCGAAATATTTTTTGGTTATCGAATCAAAAACCAAAATGTCGTTTTTTCGTCTAACTCAGCGGCTCCATTGGCAATATTTGGGGTAGTAAATTGCCTCACTCATTGCTATTGCCTTAAATAATGCAAATGGAAACGCTTTGTCGTTGGCAATATTGCCTAGAAGATGAGAGGCCAGTATTGATTTCCATCGTCGAGGCAATAAATTGTAGCAAAATGGAGTTTTCCGTGATTTTGAATGGCTTCTTTATCGATTTTTCCAAGTAAAGGATGTCAGAACGCACATGACAAAATATAGTAAATTAAAATTCCATATCAAGAACAGAGGATTTGAACAGCATTTGACTGAATTTGCAGTTGACTATTCCTATATACACACATTTTATAACTGAAATTGCCTGACAAAGAAAATGCCCACCCAAGCAGTAAATTGCCATTCCCATTTCAATTGCCATCGCCTCAAATATTGCTAATGGAGCCACAGCGTTAATTCTCAATGGGCTTGCCGCTTGCCAAAAACTAGGCATTATACAAAACTATGACCCCTTTCACACTAGAAGATTTATGGCACAAAGCATCTTTTGTTTACATAGAAGAAAAAAGGACACGAAGCAGGAGTTAACAAAACTGCCCATTCGTCAATTTGAAGATATTTTTTGAGATTCTTCTTCAAACTCTAAAGGTATGGTCAAACAGAGCGCAGTCTGGCGTTTTTGTATTTTTTTTTTCCTAGTTAAGGTATTGACCAACCTGTTGACATGAGCTTTGTTTGAGTAGGCCTTAAATAAATGACATTTAAACAATTCAACGAGAATCTGTTTTGACCTTTTCCCTTTCTTATTATGACAGTTAACAACAACAAAAACGGAGACCTGTCAAATTTATTTTGGTGAAAAAGTTATGAAATGCTTTTTTAGTTTCTGTTTTAAAAAAAATTAAGTAAGTAAGTAAGAGCATCAAACTAGCGTAATGACAATATGTAATTTGAAACTTTTTACCGTACAAAAAAACAAGAATTAAACATAAAAGTATTTCATTCATTCATTTGTTTTCTTTTTCACCAAGTTGCTTTGGCTGAGGCCACAAGAGCCATTACTTGCTAACCAGTAATTTGACACTAATAGCTTATTCACACCGAACCCGAAACGCAGTTTTCACGAAAATATCCCTTTTGGAGAAAAACCTAATCAAAAACACAAGTTTTCTCATGCATATTTGGAATTTCAGGTTTTCGTAAAACACAAAGTTTTATATAAAACCAGTCGAAAGCTTGTTGGAATTCAGAGATGAGCAAAACAAACACACCTTTTCAAAAGTTCAACGCCTAATGAAGAGTCAAAAAAGAAACTGATTTGATGCTTTCAAATGCTTTCAAAAGAAAATGAAAACATTTGACGAAATTCTGTCGTAAAATATAAAATACGAATCTCAAAATTATTTAATTAATTTTAAATTGATAATAATTGTTTGTGGTGAACAGTTCAAATGGATCCTATTTATTTAAATAATCACCATTTTTATTTTCGGAAAATGGAAGAAAAAGAAAAGAAAAATTTTGGTCAATCGAAAACGTATAAAGTTCGGTGTGAATCACAGTACACATATTAAAGGTAATATCATTAGAGTTTTGATTTTTGTTTCTTCTGCGCATATGGGTGATTCTCAGCCAACTGTGATTCGTTTTTTAGAAAATTTTCAAAAACAAAAACTTCTTACAAACAATTTTTGTTTTGTGTTTGTGGCTTCATTTAGTCAGAGTATCATATCTGTAAAAGCATTTTGCTAGAACTCTTAAAGAACAACAAATATAGTGAAATGTACTAAAACCAGTATAGACGATAATGACACTCTTTTTCTTTTTTTTCTTTTTAATTTTGTCTTCTTCTTTTTGACCATATTTTTGTTGAGATTCTTGATTTTCTAATACGTTTTGACTTCTTGACATTTCTACTTCCCTTTTTTTCTTTAAAAAATTATCTCTTTTTCGTTTTTGAAGTCTGTTCTTCTGAATGGCAACCCTTTTCCTTGTGCTGGGTTATTACTTAGTTTTTATAGCACGGAGAGATTTTTGTTTGGCTCGTCTGAGGTATTGCTACCGTTTTCATAAAGAAAACTGGTAGAAGAAAATATTATTGCAAAGAATTATTTAATTATATTTATATAAAGCTCAATAAGTATTTAAATGCCACGGTACTGACATCCACGGTACTGACAACCTCACTTCTCTATGCTTATGAGAAAAATAATTTCCAGGATAGTTTTAACTTGTGCCGTTAAAAGGAATACAAAATTCTGATAACCAACCGGAAACATGTTATAACTTGCTTAAAAAAATACTACCACGGTACTGACAAATAAATTTGTGAATACTATCATCGCATGCAAACATATCACTCTTAAAATACAACAACGTACCAAGTACCAAAAACAAAATTACTGTTGTTAAATATACATAAATAGTTGGCGTGTTTTTTTATCATCGGGATCTGGATCTGGATCTTCTTTTAACACTTATTACAAAAACAATTTTAGAAAATTTCCCATTATTTTGTTTTTGTATTACGTGTAAAACTTAATCCAGATCCAGATCCCAATGATAATAAAACACGCCCAGTGTCTCTTTTAGAAAACTACAATACATACGTGTTAAAGCTAAAACAAAATGGCGGTTGAGCGGGAAATCTTTTGATTTCAAAAATAAAACTAAAACCTCGGACAACATTCATTCATGATTATTTTATTCAGCTATAAGTATTTTGACTTATTTTGTCAAGAAAGTATTGCACTCAAACTTTTCTAAGGGCAACATTTCTATTCAATGAACTCTATTTCATTCGATAACACTAGACTTAATCGCAAAAACAAGGATCGGACATGCCACGGTACTGACATTTTGACCATACTTTTCCAAGCGATGTAGAAGAAGTTGCAAATTTGGTCATGATATTGAATGTAGATTGTAGTAAATAGCCATTTACACAATCCAAACCAAAAATATGTACGAACATTTTACGTTAAACAACAAAAAAAGCACTGGACGCAAAGAATCACAGTTGGAACGGAATCACCCATATATCAAAATTTGTGTCAAATGTCAGTATTTGTTGTTGTTTTAACGTGTATTTAAGTCATCACGCTCCCAGCCATTTTTATTTCTGACAATTTCAATTTTAATTTGTTGTTGTTTTTACGTGTGTTTTCTTCCTCACGCTCGCAGCCATTTTTTATTTTTGACTGACAACCTGCACAGTATAATACCTTAGATTTGTGTACTGTGGGTGGGAATGGCTTTCTAGTTTTTAAAAAGTTTTCGCCGAAAATAGGTTTTGGGGTTTGCTGTGAAAAGCCTATTATGTACGTATGTAGCTAACTAGCTAGACAGTTCTGGTTTGGGTGGCCTCAGAGTAACCCTGTTTTTTTAGTTCTGTGTGTTCACTTATTTCAGTTTTTATTGGTCCAGAAGCGCAGGTTCGTTCAGTGAGGAAAGGTATAAAAGTCAATCTAAATCTATAGTTTATGTGTGGTGTAACCCATTTAACGAGATTTTGTAGTAGTGATGCCGAAATTTTGATTATCACGTGAAGCCACAGCGGTCAATCAGTCGTTACCTCTGTTCGTTTACTTCACAAAGCTGCCAATTTCGTCTGAATGTAGTTCAAAGTCATGACAAAATTCATATACAAAATAAAATTGGACTAAAATTAGTAAAATTTGGCAATTTTGGGAAGTAAAAGAACAGACCTCTTAATTGTCATGCTAATGAGAGGGGAAAAACTTAAAGTTTAGCTAGGCTCGTACGTAATATAGTTATGGCAGTTATGCCACATTATCAGTATCCAAGAAATACTAGGTAATATAACTTCTGTTCGTGTACTTCCCAAAACAACCCATTTTAGTCTAAAGTTCTGTCAATTTATTTTTTTGTTATATGAACTTTGACAGAACTTTGGACTAAAATGGGTAGAAATGTTTTTGGTTTTGGGAAGTACACGAACATACATATAGATAACTTACTTATGACGTAGATGTTACCGTTAAGCCCTGAAATATTTAAATTCTAAAATTTAAAGGTAAATCTTAGAATTTATCATAAGCATTGGTAATTTTCATTCCGGGCTTTTTTCCAACAGTTTTGTGGGTTCCAAGAATTTAACTCCTTTCATGTTCATTTTCATGTTCAGTTCAGTGGCCAGGACCGCTTACCAATAATGAATGTTGGTCAAAATCCGGAATTAGGTGTTTATGTAAGCAAAACATTTCGAACTTTTACCAATGCTGCAAAAAAATTCTAAGCCTTACCGGCAAATAATGAATTTCAATATTTCGGGTCTTAACGTCACAATATGTAAATAGTTCGAATTTTCCGAAGCATAGTGCTGCCGTTTTGATTTTTAAAATATTTCTCATGGTTGGACAAAACAACATATAAAATGAAAGCAAATCAAAGTTGTTTTAACTTAATAGCTTTTACGATTGGTATCAGAATAACAGATCTTGTTCTAGATCTTTTTATTTCAAAATCGGAACGAGAAGCGTTTACACGTTTGGAATAGTTCTCTTCTGGAATACCAATCGAAAAGGCCATAATGGCTGCTGTATAAACCGGACAGTATTAGGGTTACAATTTCTTAAGTTTTGTAATTGTCATGCATATGTTTGTGTGTTTTGGACGAGACACAAGACAAGCCAATTTATAACAGTTTTTCTCTACTTTACAAAAGGCTAAAATTTAGTCAAATAGTTTTTAATATTTATATTTTTAAGTATATTACATATTGTTAAAATAATATTTTACTTCAGGTATCTCACTTTACTTGGTTCTTCTCGAAAGCATGGTGTTATAAATTAGCATGTCTTTAATCACTTCCATATGTTTTTTGGTTGTGTTATGTAGGTATAAATGTATATTAAAAGTGTTGACAAGGTTTAAATAAATATTTTTATATTCCAAAATAAAGCTCTTCTAAGCTCTAACATACCTGTATTAAAGTCCAAGCCTTGTGTATCAACCAAATACTGTAAGATATCACCTTGCTCTTCCAAATTCTCTGTTTCACGTAGCATTGCAATCAATTCTTCAACTTCTGTTTCAGCAAAATTTGTATCCGTACGATGGCGTTGAATGAGAATTTTAGGAACTTTTTTGTTTAAATATTTTGTTGAGGATTTTTTTTTTTAATTTAAAATCATAAGAAAAAAGAAAATTAAAAAAAAGCAAAATCAAAATATATTAAATAAACAACACAAAAATTCTATAACTAACTTTCAAGTTGTTTTGCAAACTCACTGCGACGTTCATGTACGGTGCGATTGTGATGTGGATCAATGGGGTAAATATTTTCACGAATTTCCAGTTGAGCATTTTGTTCTTCGGGCGTTGTTGCGAATAAATTGATGTGATGATTTTGTGCATTAGCTTGTAGCCATGGTGGAGGAACTATAGATGAGAGGCGGCGTTCTGTCAGTGGACCAGGACCTTCCATGCCCAAGGTATCAGCTATAGAAAAGTTGTTTAGTAAAATATAGAACATACATAGTAAATAATTATAGTATTAAAATTCGGGATGTTTTATTCAGTTTTATTCTGCTTTACACGCCCGACACTCCAAAAGCCTTCCATAGGCAGTTAGGAATGATAATCTCTACGAGTACTCTTCGCTTTTCGATAGCAAATCGGAGTTTTTGTAATTTTAGGCGAATCATATGATTCGATAAACATGTTAGCAGAATTCGTCTGAACAAAATAAAAACCCAAAATATCGATCCTTAAACTTACAGTCCACATTAATTGATCGTGTCTTTTTGATAGCACCCTTGCAGGACATGCGTCTACGCAATGGGCGTGGTTTCAATCCTGAAGTTCGTATATTAACAGCACTCTTGTTGCTGAACGAACGCAAGAGATGATCATCCAAATAGGTTTGCACGTCTTGGTGCAAACGATCAGGATAGCCATCTTCTTGACTTCCCAAGAAACTTAAATCAGTGATTGCTGATGTATTGAGGAAGTCCTTTAAATTGCCCAACATAACCCGAGTGCCGTTAATGTAGCCAGATTTAAGTTTCCGCATAGTTTGAATCATGGCCAGAGGGATTTTATTTTGATCTAAATTTTGTTTCACGTATGACGGATATAAAAGATTAGAAAATAGAGAGAATAGTATTAGTTGAAAATTTAAGATCGATTTCTTTTTAACATAAGACATATATCACACAATAAGTTCACAAGAGCACAAACAAGGTTAGTATTACAACATACTTGTGTTTTTTTTTTCTACGACTATAGTTATAACAAACATTAAGAAAACTAGCGATTTTATGAAGACTTGAAATTTGATACCCGTTACCCGTCGATATGTGGGAAAAGATGTTAAAGAGTCTTGTTTTTCAATTAATTTTTGAATAACAAATAAGCATATATTCTGTAGGAAAAGAAATAAGCATATATTCTCCAGTAGTTTGAAACGATTAAAAATTTGGCGCCCAACGTGAGTCCTTTTTCTACATTCAAGCAATATTTTGTTGTCATTTTTGCATGCTAAAACATAAAAGTTATTAGCAAAAAGACGTTGCGTTAGTTAGCTGAGGCTTTTAATAAAATGTTATTCTAATTGATTCATTGTAGAAGAAGTCCAGAGCACTCTTAAAAAAAATTGTTTATTACACTTAAAAAATCAGTTCAGAGTTTAAAAACTATTTGAACATTTCATTTTTATAAAATAGTAAAAATATCAAAGTATGTACTTCAAAAATAATATTAAATTATTTAACTAAATTATACAGTTTCTCATATTTAACATCTTTCCCAACACTAAAAAATAAATTTGGTAAATTTTGAAAAAAAAAAAAAATAAAATAAGTTAGTACAAAAACTAAGCCATTAAAACGTGTATTTATTTTTGAAATTATCTCAATTAAAACAATATATATTGATATTAAAGACAAAAACTATCTTTTTGAATAGTTTATTTACACATTGAAGTTTAAGTTTAAATAAAAAATAAATTTTGAATGCCAATATTATTGAGAAATGTTAGATATCGTAATTACCTAATAGATAATTAGTTGCCATTAGAGTTATAGTAGGCCTTCCCAACATATGACGCCAATTGTTTGTTAGGAAGGCCAAGTTCGTTGTAACAATACTTGCTAATAAATCTGGATCGCGGGTTGTGTAGTATTCGTCAAAATCGATGTTCTATGATAACACAATTAAGATGATTGTTGTTTTTTTTGGTGTAAAATAAAAGGAATGATAAGGAATTGGGAAGGGACGAGGTGGATTCTAATATTTTAAATGTTTTTATTGTTATTTATCTACATAAATATATATGTATACATCTTTTAATGGTCTTGAAATCAATCACAGAAAGGCCCAATCGTGAAATTCGACGGATTCGATACCATTATAATTCGTTTTCAAGTCTGTATCGTATTTTTAAACAAAATATGAATTTGGGAAGGACTAAAAGAAAAAGTTATGTGCCAAGTGAAAAATTAGGTTAGTCTCCATAAAGCGTTTTTTGAAAAACTAGAACCTACCCTGTCGGGAAAATTCTGAGTTTTTGAGACCGTGGGTCACCCTGAACTCACCCTAAGTATATTAATGTTATTGTTGTGCCGAGTTTAGGTAATAAATAAACAATCAAAAGATGTTCTTCATTTTTAATAATTAAAAAAAAGCAAAGCTTGAGTAGTTGAAATAAAATGCACGACTTGATACACGCACGTACTTGCGTGTATCATTTGGCAGAATATACTTTTTAGACTTATATGTTGCCGTTAAGACATTAATAGAGAAAGGTCGAATTTCGATCACTAGGTTCCCTTAAACAACTCAACTTCTAATTTTAATTATAAAATATTATCGGTGTTGTTTTGTAATAAAAAAAAACGCCTACAGACTGGCGTATTATTACAACGTTTTTCGATGGGGGTTAAACATTTTGACGATTTTCTACAGATTTTTCCTGCATTTTTAAACTAAAATTAAAATGCAGAACTCGAATTGCGTCGAATCCATTTCAAATTCACAATAAGGGCAACCATTAAAAAAAAACAAGAAACTGTATGACTGTTTTTCATTAGGTTAATATAAAACTATATTCACTAAAAGTACATAGGTATCCAAGGTTTCTCGGACCAACGAAAATGTGCAAAATTTAATAATGTGCTATTTAAAGACGAATACCTCTAATAGAATTTACACACATGGGATTTAATTTTTCATGCTAAGATAAAATAGAGGATTCCATAGTTAAATGAAGAAATAAAGCCCGTGAAAGCAAGTTTGTTTGATATTAGAACAGACAAATTTACTTTTAGCTCAGATGTTGTTGTTGTTGAGTGTAAAGATATGGTTATTGTGTTCTTAGTGTATATAAGTAATACATATATGTATGCTCTTATTTTAGAACTCACATATTTTTGCACCATAAAAAGTATGGTAAGATAAAAATTATTTTCAAATATAGATTAAAGTGTTGGTATGTAGTTGGTTATATGTATAACACACTTGGCAACAGGTCGGATAGTCTAACATTAGGCTCTTTTTGGACTAAGGACTTTGAAGAAGTTAAGCATTGAAGTTGTAAGGTCTTGATTTAATAAATATGTAGATAAAAAATAACATACAAACAAGGGAGAAAGTTTTAAAAGTCATTACTACCTTCAAAGAAGAAATATCCTTTTTAACTGGTTAACCCTCATTTTGCTTCAGAAATTATAACAAAAGTGGTTTAAAATTTTTAAGAAACAAATCGAAACCATATTTACGCAGTACAATGATGAGGTTGTAGTCAACTCTCATTAGGTTGCGGCAGACTACTCATCATTTAATTTTGAACAAAAAGTTAATCAATGAATCAAACAATTTGGAAATAAATAAACCATCACCATAATGACTCCTTACCGGCAAGTTTAGTATATGTATAACAATTTTTGAAGCAAGCAGCGAGCTGCATGCATATATGTATGTACATATATATTTGTATGCTTGTAGCTGAATGCTGGGATATTTTTTTTAACTGCCACCACCACTCCAAAAATCTTTCGACACAAAATTCTCTCTTAATTTTTGTTCAGTTTTCTTTCTGCAGTTTTATCACCATTTTGTGGTATTTCTTGTGTGTGTTTTGTATTTGATAAAAATAGTTTCGTGTATCGTGTTATTGAATTGTATGTATAGTAAAAATGCATTTTAGAGCGAAAATAATTTAAGAAGCCGAACTTGCTTTCACGCAGGAAAAAACCGAAGAAAACAATACAAAAATGGACAAAAGAAAATATTTTTAGAATATAAAAAGAAAGTACAAACAAAATTAAAAAAACAAAACCAAAATCAAAACAAAATTTTCACTTCAACGAGCTTTTTTTTCTGTTTTGTTTTCCTTTCTTTTTTGTTGTTGTCTAAACAAAACTTATATACCAACGGACCTAGATGGATTTTTTTAAGAACCAACGTGACCATCGGGCGTCCAAGTAAATCCCATGCTGATTTGAGGAAATTTATTTCACCCTTGAGTATATCGATCATAAGTTCGTTGTCCGAGGCTATGTAGAAGCGTGATAAATCGACGAACTATTTTTTTTTTGTATTTGAATATGTTTTTTTTTAATTTTTTAGCAACAAAATAGTAAAATTAATTTTAACAAAAATTAAATTAATTATAAAATAAAATCATCTAAAAAAAAGAGTATTCATCCAAAATGGGAAATAAAGGGAGAGGAATTAGAGGAAGGACAAAGGTTATAGGAAAAGGATTTCAAATAATAAATACTTACCTGTGGTGTGAAAGCGAATATTTTATCCTTCAATGAATACAATTTACTTGTACTGAGGATGCCCACATCACGAGACTTACGCCCGGTTAATCCAAGTTTACGATTTCTTCCTAAGTAGGTGTACAAATGACTAAGTACTCTGGCCGGTTGAACCTCAATTGGTGCCACTTCAGCGATAGTTTGAACGTGCAAATCGTGTTCGGCGAGTTTATCACGAATTTCGTTGTCTTCAGCTATGATGACGACTTGCACGACGACATCAGGTTTCTTCTGAGCACCCAGGCGACGATTAAGTGGGTCAAGCTCTCCAACAGCAAGGAAGCCCTGGAATTAAATGTTTCAAGTATGCAGTGTGATCATCATTTTTTACTGCTATCGATAAAATAAGAGTACACATTTTTGGACTAAGGAAATAAAATTAATTAAATACCCCCGGTCATATTACAGTGAACCTATAATAATTTATTTTAAATACCAAATATTCATGCATCTAAATTAAAATAAATTCCGACTAAGACCAGTCACTTTATTGTGCTAGGAGCTGATAGGCGAGACCTATCATTTATAATGGGAAAAAACAGTGTTAAATAGTAAACAAACAACTGAAACACTGGGAGTTAAGATCTGTCTGGATTTCACTTGACGGATTGCCTGAAGAGAATTTGATCTTTATAAACTTATTGCTGCATGTGAAGCACGTGATAGCTTTGAAGTCAAATAAATTGCAGGCGTGGATAATGCAAAAAGAAAAAAGATTTTTTACATTCTTTCTTAGCATTATGCAATGTCTATGAACTACCATGATGATGATAATTGTTATTTTGCAATTATGTACTTCCCTTAGCACAATGACCTTCATTTTTTTTTAGCACTTAATCATCTGATAAGACAATTTTTTTTCCACAAGTGCACCTCTCTTGTGTTAGATAAGAAATTGATCGATGACTCAGCTAATGTGTTGACTTAAGACTGCCATTGACTTTTTTAATGGATAGGAGATTTTTTTAAAATAGAAATAATTTGCAATTGAATTAAAAAAGCCCAAACATTCATTCAAACAAAAAGTTTAGCTAATTTCTAGCTATATATTTGAGTTAAACAGAAATCCAAAATTTACCTCTTGAAGAAGCTTTCCCAAAATATGCAATGACTGGCCCCATAAGAAAGGACACCTTCCAACAACTTCCCTGTTCTGAGAACCAGGCATCTGGTATTCCTTTCCTACTAAATCAATAGGAACTGCATAGCTTTCTGGTATGAGAAGAACACCATCTTCCCCACGTACCATGATTTTCTGTAATGTGTATACATGTACCAATCGTTATTTGAAAACTTAAAAAGTAAAATAAAATAAACCCACCTCTAATCGATCGGCATAGTCCTTAACAGAGAGTTTATCGTTCTGGAAGGCATAGAATAATATCAAATACGAAAAGAAAAGTGGCCATTCGCATTCGATGTTCTCAAACATTCTCAATTCCCAGCGTTCGTAGTATAATCGCGATGGATCCTCTTTCGGTGTTCGATATCCATCGCGTAGAAAACGTTTACAACCGTATTTACCTTGCAATCGATTGAGAATGGTCTCTTTTGTGGTTCTAATAAGCTGAGGGTCGTCGACAGCAAATGCAGGGAATCCAATAACAGAGAGCAATCCAGAGTCAAGCTCTTTACTGTTCGATTCACGAGGCAGCATGGACTGTAATACTGCTTGGCATTTGTGAGCTTCATCAGCCAAAACATGGATAACTGATGCAGGTCCACCACGAGCTCCAAACAAATCGAGCTCATTCATAGCTTCTAGAGCTGCCTTGGCCATTCCAATCGAACTGGCATTGAGTTCTGGTTCTCCGTGGTTTGTCTTGTCTCCACGTTCCCATATCCCATAGTCGGGGATACAATAAGCTGACTCAATATAGAATACTAAATTCTGAATAAATGACACTTCATCCAGAGAGAATACAATTTGCAGACCGGAAGCAGTCATTTGTGCAAGAATCAACAAATACAATGAAACTGCATCGATTTGCAAATGGCCCCATTCAGCGTCGCCAACCACAGGCTGTCCATTGCGGCTGGAGAACTTTGCGTGCAATGAATCCAAGGGATTCTGTGTGATCTTGAAGCGTTCAACTTTGTCCTTCTGATTCATCATGGCCATGAGAAGACCACGCATCAGTTTCACACAACTCTGTTCGAGTTCGTAGCATTTGGCACGATCCTCATCTTGATCGGCGATTTTCTTGTAAGCCATCGAGAGACCCCACACCGCTAGAATGCAATATACATTGTCTCGTATCCAGGCGTGAGAGTTGATGGCACTAGCCGGAAACAAACCGGTCACGGGCTCCTGATGAGCCATAATAAGACGATGGACGATTCGCTGGTAGTAGTCCAGGCGAACGCCTGAGTTGCTTCGACTACGCATTTTTCGAGATGATTTTTCTTAAGTTTGCCGCGTAATTGAGAAAATAGAAAAAAAAATATAGACAATAGGAACTTCTGTCCAACCTAAAGAGCTATAATTAAACAACGAAAACGATTGAAAGAAAATTAAAGTGAATAATGCTATGCGAAAATATTTATGTGCATGAAGAATGAAATTGAAAGTTGAACCACTCACAGCTTAAAAGTCGAGATAATTTTTAGTTGTATTGGATGCGAGACATATTTAGCAGATTTTGTATCAACAATTAAATGAGAAAAACAATTAATTTTATTGGAAAAACTACTTTATTTCGCGAAGAAAAATTCGAAGAAATTTAAAATGTCACGTCAATGTCAACCTAATCAGTTTGATTAAAATCAGCTGATTGTCATTAAGGTAAGATCACATGACGATGGCGTGAAAGCCGCTGTACAAGTACTAACCAGATATGTTTGTGTCGTTGTTATCCTGCCCGCCGCACGGACAACCTCGACCATCAAGTTGCTCACAACACGGAGCAACTATCCCTGAGACTACACGAGCGAGTAATCGGTAGTGAGAATCCATAGATCCATAGAAACTTTTCCAACGCATGCGTTAATAACTGGCTTTCTTTTTTCCGAGCGAGTTGAGACAACTCGCTAGTGATTAGGTATACTCACTCGTGTGTGGCCTCACGATAGTAAAAAGAGGCAGTTATAGAATTCTAAATAACAACAAAAAAACTGTCGCTTGTAATTGTTGCACGTTGGTTTTGGAAAGCGCGACACTGTGCAGTACTCTACTGCGCTATTTTGGTATACCGCACTTGAACTACAGCTACGCTACAGTACACAATGGCTTCATTTATCAATAAAAGAGTAGTGCCCATAAGTGAACCTATGAGTAATGCCATTGTGGTGGTATTTTTGAATTAACGGGCAAGCAACCAAATAATGATATATGAGCTTCTCGATCGATAAAATGTCTCCTTTTTTATTTTCAACACGAAATATTTCTAAAATAGAGGCTCTACTTCCAACCTGTGCCTACGTTCTGTAACTCTCGCATCGAAAATACTGGTCGAGAAACGATGAAAATTGAAACAAAATGCATGAGTTTTGATCCATTTTTCAACGTTTCTCGACTGATTTTATCGATGCGAGAGTTACAGAACGTGGGCACTGGCCCAGAAAAAAACAAAGCACACAGCCAAACACAACGATTCGTGATGCTTGCTATACCGCACTTGCGGCAAGGGAACTGAACGGAACTTCAGGACGCGGCAAAGTTGATCAGATTATCAACTTTGCCGCATGTTGCCGTGCCGTGAAGTTCAGTTGTCGCGTAGTGCGATATCTATATATATAAAAATGAATGTTTGTCTGTGTATGACCTATAGACTCAAGAACTACACGTCAGATTGAGCTAAAACTTATGGATTATATTCAAAAAATGACTGGCAATGTTTAAGAAGTTATTTGAGAAATGTTCAATAAGTGGCGCTGCACCTTTATCATAAAAAAGAAAGATCGATGTTTTTATGTGAAAAAATAAATTTTATTTCAAAAACAAGCTCTTTATTCTCTGTCAGTAAATATAATAATTATTGCTGATGAGACTGTGATTCAATTTTTTTTTTTTAGTTTTAATTGTATATTGTATGTTAAATTGAACAAAAATGCATTATTTGCAAAACATGTAAATAGAGAAAATGATATGGCTGGTTATGAAGGAAGCATGGGGGACTGGAAGGAGGAAGTTCGAAAAGATTTGGGAGAGGAAGATGTAGCTTTTCGACACCCTGGTGTGGACGGTGATGGGATATGGCATGACGGTCAGCGTGTGTCTTATACAATAAAATGAAGAGAAAAATAGAGAAAACATTTCAATGATGCAAAAAGAGTAAAGTTGTTGAAGGTTAGATATTAAATGAATTTTGAGAATTTTCCATGAACCTGAAAGAAGACATCGACAATACTAACTCTATATACAACATTGCCATTCTGTGATATTTATGTTTTGTGTTAAAGTGTTAAATTCGTTTGAAAAACTAATTTTCATTGTTATTTATTTATTTATTTATTTAAAATTTTGTCACTGCTTTTGTTTTTTGATGTTCAATGTTGGGACGATGCAATTTTTAATATAAAAAATGCAATAGAAATAACGTAAGTTTAAATAATTAATATCCTATTTTTTAAAAAACAAATCAAGAAAAATTGTTGATATATATATACATATGTAGATAAATAAAACGCCCCTGAAGATGCTGAGGAAATCCAGCGAAACGTCGGGATAAAATTTATGTATTTGTTTTCATTTGCATAGAAATTTAAATTGACCAAAAAAGCCCAAATATTAAAAAGAAAAGAAATTGAATCTAAGAGAATTGGTCACAAATAAAAAAATTATATTTAAAAAATTATTAAATGAATTTATTTTCATTGAATGCTTTCCTTGGTAATACAGGGTTCTACCAAAAAATGAAGAATTTTTACTAGCGATTGGTAAAGGTATTGGTATAATGGCCTTCACAGGCCAACAATCAAGAACAGTAAATTATCAGTTTTGGGGAACTGGGAACATATATCGAGAAGATTGCCAACTATTGCACATTGGGATACGACACTTGAAGACGCATCGTACATAGGAGTAATTATATGAAAAAACGGGAAAAAATACATTTTTGTTGATTGTCCTATTTCATCTCAAACTATGAAAAAAAAAACGTTTTTAGTACATTCATCCAAGAAATGCAAGTTTTATTTGTTTTGTTCTTCAATTTTGAGACATTTATAAAGCAAAATCCTTTATTATTCTGATGGAGGAATAAAGCTCAAGACTTAAACATATTTTTATATTTCTAGCCAAACAAATAGGCCCAATCCCTTTCACATAAAAAGACTTTAAATATTTCAATGATTATTGGTAAGGTAGGTCAATCGTTGAAATAATAAAGCTCATTTTATGTGAAAGGCATGGCCAAAATTATTTTTTCGCCAGAAATAATAATTCAAACAAAAGCTTTATTTTGGCATCAAAATAACGACTGATTTTACTTTCTAAGCGCAATCATTAAAATATTAAATGATGAGTTTGGACACAAACAAATTTGGATAACAGCTGACATACGCTATGTCCAAAATAAATTATTCGATTTTGTGACTTTTCTTATATTAACAGCGTTTGCAGGCTAAAAGTTTTTTTTTTGTTTTTTAAATTCGTAAATGTTCGGGGAGGTTTACCCACTTTTTCAGGGCTTTTAAAGTCGAATGATAACTTGACACGTCTTTAAAATTGAAGAGTTTGCAATTCCTGATCTGACTTGCCTTTGCCATGATAATAATCAATAGGTGTTTGGACTGGCACTTCGATATTCAGGCTTTGTACGTGGACAGTTTTATGTATCAAAAATGTTCAAGACGTTGAACAGACATTTACATGTAACATGTCTATGCAAAAGATGAAACAAAAAACAACAATTTGTATTTTTCCCAAAAGTTTAAAATTGATATTTTAAGTAAAGTATCTAATTTGAAACTATGTACTTATGTTGTTTTTGATTTGATTTTGGATTTGTTCCATTCCTATCAAGTAGAAGGTTTTTCATATTCGATAGGAATAAACAATTCCAAAACCAATAGAAAACGACATTAATGTTACCAATCAAACAAACTTAATATTAATAATAGATACCTACAACCCACATACCTCTTATTGTAGTACTATCAACAGTTAATTTAATTTTTGTGCGCAACTAAGATTTGTATACCCGTGCGAAGCCGGGGCGGGCCAGCTAGTAGCTTATAAAATTTCATACAAAAAATATTTTGGAGTTCAATCACGGTGCAGTTCCGCTGAAGTGCAGTTCCGTCGAGTGCGGTCTTGCCTTTAGACTTTTCTCCTCCTTGCAATGAGAAACTGGTGTGTGGTGGAATGAAGTCAGACTGAAAGATTTTGGTGCGAACCCGTTCCACAAGTGAAAAATCGTACGGGTCTGGTTCGGACCAAAAATTACTAAATCTGGCGGTCTGAAGCGGTTTGAAACTCACTAGGGAACAGGGCTATTATGTGCTTTCACGAAGTTGTTTTATTATCCGCAAGCAT
Organism: Dasysyrphus tricinctus; assembly: GCA_963921185.1. Lineage (NCBI taxonomy): Eukaryota > Metazoa > Arthropoda > Insecta > Diptera > Syrphidae > Dasysyrphus > Dasysyrphus tricinctus. The sequence goes on along the minus strand of OY992532.1, from coordinate 22,882,814 downwards.
ATTTTCATCACTTTCCAATGGGAATTGTGTCCAATTTTTGTAACTAAGCAATCTTCTTTTCAGATACGAAGATGTCCTATGAGAAATGTCAGTAAAACAGCTGTCTGAAAATATGATTACACAGCAAGAGTGTTCAGTTTATATATCAGACCATTGACCTATTATATATATGGACTGCCAGGACCCAACTTCACGACGGTTCATTTTCAACATCTAAGCGTTACCAGCGCTAGTTGGAAGGGTAGAATACTTACTTCCATAATTGCCCATCAAAAGCAATACAGTAATTTCAAAACAAAAAAGCATATGTAGCTCATTATGTAGGTAAATTGCAGGCTTTGTTTCTGCTATAGATGCATCAACAATTAGTGTAAATGAACGAAATACGAAAAATTGCACACACCCACGCTCACGCACATCCACAACAAGAACAAAACTCAATGGATAAATTAATGAACACAAAATAAATTTAAATAAAAACAAAATAAACAAACCGACGCAATTTTAGTAATTTAAACAGAAAAAATAGAACATAAACGTCAGACGTCAAAAAATAAAGTAAGATTAAAACAGGTGGCGCTATTTTTCTATAAAAAGTATTAATAGATGGCCTTAGTTTCTATGGCAAAAAAAGCTTGTTGAGGCCAAGTGGCAAGAGATGGCATTGAGAATAATTACTATTATTATTTGCCACTTTGCTCCAATAAGCAGTTATGTCGCATAGGAGATATGAGCTCTTTTTAATAAGACTTTTGTATGGAAATAAACCTCGACTAGCAGTCCATATATGATAGGTCAATGTATCAGACCCCTTACCTGAGCAGACGAATTCAAAATGTTTGTTTCTTAGTAGTTTAGTATTAGTAGTAGTAGGATATAATAGAAAAACTGGGAAAATTTTCTGAGCCCCCACAAATATAAAGTTGACAAATGTAACTTATAGTTTTGGTCGTTCAGAAACATGTACCCAATGAAATTTGAAAGTAGCAATAAATGTCTGCGAAATTGCGTACAATCGGAACAGAAGAGATTTGACAGCACACCCCATATGTCACACAACACATCACACGAGACATACATAATATGGTTATACTCATATGACATGTATGACTGTATTTTTTCAAGGAATTTAAGCAGCACAATAAACCTATCCAGAACACTTTGGACACAAGTTCGAATAACGAGATCTCATCGTTGCTGTCGAACGAATGAAAGGATACGAGGATATACACAAAGCATTTCTCGTCGTCACTTTACGCCAAGGATTCGAAAAATTGGGAAAAAAGACGTGACGAGCCAACGATTTTCTATTTAACAAGTAATTCACGTAATGGAACAATTTTTTCAAAGAACAAATACGATAACTTGAAATTAATTGATAATGAAATTGATAATCTTTGGTCTTCAATATTATTTTGTTTAATTTGTTTTAATTTTTTTTTTACAAAAAATAGTTCCTGCCACATTGTGAATTTGGGAACGACTTTGTAACTAGAAAAAGATGACAGCGAATCTCGTCACGCTCTCGTCTCGTTTTCTCGTCGCATTGTGAACTAGGCTTGACCGCGGTCAAACATTCGCATTTTTTGTTGCTTAGCGTTGTGTATCTTTCATATTTTGTATCGATGCGAATGATTCGCTATGATTCCACTTTGGTTTGTGAGAGTCTTTTGCTTACATTAAAATTATTTTTCGGTCAACAGTATTAGAAAATTTGTTGTTATGCTACGAATCCAATATGACGTGTAAGAAAGCTTCTTTAAGAAGTAAATCTATTTATATGTGCATACCTACATATTCAGGGTGTCCGGTAAACATAGGATAGTCCTGAAACAGCGTATATCTCACTCTATGACTACTCTGAAACCGGAAATCAAAATGGGCTATCTCAAAGGGTACTTAAAATATGTGCATTTTTTCTTTCAGTGTACATTTTTTTACTAGCTTTACTTTTTCGACTTCAAATGGATGAATTCTTCAATTTTTTTTTTTTTGCAGCAATTTTCAACACTTTTGGTGCCAAAACATAATTGGTAGAAAATTTTAATAGCTCTTGGACTTTTTTTTATTAAAAACAAAAATTGTTTTTAATTCTAAAAACTGATTATACAAAATTCTTATGGAAACCCTGTTGCAAACTTTTTAAAAATTGGGGCAACAAATAATTAAGATTTCAGAATGGTATAATTTTTTACAGTATCTAGAGTAAATAGATTATTACACAGGTTTACAAATAATATCGGTTAACTTTTCGACACGTGAAAGTAAGAGTCGCTGAACTCAAATCCGTTATCCGTTTTTGCTATCAGCTCTGGTTTTCGAGATATTACCGTTAGAAAGTGCGAAAAAACATTTTTTCGACACTTTTGGTGTTACGTAACTATGCGAACTGATTTTTATTTTTTTTAATTGTACATATTTCCAAAAGTACTAATCTTAATCTTCAAAACTCATGTTGAATCGTTTCAATATCTTTCTTACTTTTTGAGAGATATTAAATTAGTAATAAGTTCTCATCTGACTTACGTCGTTTTCGACAGGAGCAGGTAAAATATGTTCTAAAAAGAGTTTTTAGTGTAGATTTCAAATCTGAAATCCATTTTTTGCTATCAGCTCAACTTTTGTAAACAAATTAAAAAATCACCCGTTTTTGACCACAGTTTTTACTTGCGATATAGGTACTATAGGGCAAGTTTTGGATTCGTGAAAAAAAAAATTTTCGAGATAACAATCAAACATGACATTACGATGATAGAGAACACGAAAAAAGTGGGTGGCACAATTGTCTGTCTGTCTGTCTGTATGTACCTGAACCTACAGCCTAAACCACTGAAGCACTTTTCTTCAAATTTTGAACTTAAGGTTTTTTTGTAACTCTCCAGAGGGGAAATTGAAATTTTTTTTTAGCTCAAAAAATAAAGGTACTTGCCATACAACCGTTAAGGAAAAGCTTATTTATCTCAAGAACGGCTCCAACGATTTTGATAAAAAAAAAAAAATCAGTGTATTACTGTAGACATGATGTGAATTTCAATAAGAAAAAAAAATCACCAAAAACATTTATTAACGGTACCTACCATATAAAGGTTTTTTTTTTATTTTTGATTTCCTCATTAACCGCTCATCCGATTTCAATGAAATTTTTTGCACAAAAGTTTTGTTAGAAAATAAATAATACTGCATACCAAAATTTTTGAAAAAATAAATTTTGGATTTTTAAAAAAAGATTCAAATTTTTTTTTCAAAATTCAATATTTCAAAAACGGGTTGATGAATTATTTTGAAATTTCAGTTTTAAATGTATATTAATATATACTCAAAATTGGCATACCAAATTTTTTTTTGAAAATGTTACAAAAATTTTATATATAAAAAATTAATTTTTAAGAAAACGGCTCCAACGATTTTTAATTTTTTTTTTGCATTTATTCATATTTTTTCAAGTAATCAAATGGCATACTTTTTTTTGAGCTATAAGTTTTTTATCAGGCTGTTTATACAATTAAAAGAACGATTTAAATGCTTTTTATACTTTTTCTATAATTACTTGAATATTTTTTAAAGTTCTTAAGCCCCACACAACTTGAGCATAAGAGCAAGTACGTGCGATCCAGTCGTGCATTTTTTTTTTTTTTTATTTGAAATAACTTACAAATTAAAACAAAGTCCGTTTGGCGTACAATAAACCAACAATAGTCACTTACTATAATCCCAAAAACCTTTGTAACTTTTTTCTATTCTTTCTGAATCTTGGTGAGGTCGCTCTCCTTGCTCATCACAAATATATTGAATGCAACTGAGGATTTCTCAAAAAGTAAAAGAGATATTGGGACGATTAAAGCTGAATTTTGAAGATTAAAATTAATACTTTCAGAAATCTGTACAATTAAAAAAAATAAAAATCAATTCGCATAGTTACCTAACCCCAAAAGTGTCGAGAAAACGTTTTTTTTTTGGTACTTTCTAACGGTAATATCTCGAAAACCAGAGCTGATAGCGAAAGACGGATAACGGATTTGAGTTCAGCACGAAAAACTACTTTTATATCAACTCTTACTTAGTCGTGTCGAAAACCTTGTAAACCTGTGTTATTAGTGGTAATCCGAAAAAGAACTAATTTAATAAAAAAATCTTCTTCGTTACATTGTTTTATGTTAGGGCTTCAGGAAAGCCATGATTTTTTGTCATAGTTTATTTTTTATTTTTTCCAAACAAACTATCGACTTGGCTTATTCTTATTTCTAGAATTATAAATTGTGCGATACTAAGAAAGTGACGACGCCTTAAATCGTAAGTAATTTTTTACAAAATTTAAATAAACTAATCTTAATTTTGTTCTAATTCTAATCTTATGCTCTAGTACTTTGATCGTGAAGTCTTAATAGCCATTCCACACTATCCCACTGAGTATTAACACATGTCAAAAAAGTGTGAAGAAATCATGCATGCATAATAGTGTGGAAACAAAATATAAAATTTCATCACACACAACTTGACAGCGCATCTGACACGATTTGACATGTGTTAATACATGAAAATATTTAGGATCGGTTCTTAAAACCATTACACTTTCTATCCCACTTGGGCGTTTGAGGTTATGGTGAAACTGATTTTTGATGCAAGTGTGGAAGGAAAATATGAAAGTCAGTTGCATCACACAAATTTGGCAGTCGTATGAAATTTCTTCCCACTTTATTCTGACATGTGTTAATACTTTGTGGGATAGTGTAGAGGCACTTTTAGCCGTTTTCCTTTGGAGGTGGCAAAGTACTTATGAGTAGATGAAAACCCTAATCTAGTACTACCAACTGCACATGCTCTCATGTGCGAGTAGATACATTTTACATGGGAAAGCAGTTTGATGTGTTCCATTGAAAAAAGCTAGCAAAGTACTTGCAAGTACTTCGCCACCTCCAAAGGAAAACGCCTTTTAAAACTTCGAAAATGCCACGGGAGTACACCGCAGCAGAATATGCAAATATGCATTTTATCTACGGAAAGTGCAGAGGAGATGCAAGTGTAGCTGCAGCCCTGTATAGGGAGAGGTAACCCAATTTGCATCACCCAGATTACCGCGATTTCATACGGGTGCATTAATGTTTTCGTGATAGCCCATTTTTATTTCCGATTTCAGAGCAGTCTGAGTGGGCTATACGCTGTTTCAGGATTATCCAATAATTACCGGACACCCAGTATGTGTATGTAGGTACGTTATGGTATAACAATATCCTAAGTTCCTTTCTGTTGCTTTTTTCAGATTAAAGTTCTAAGCAATGGTTTGCTTCCCAACATTCCTTTGAAGTGTTAATTCCGAATAACCATGTATTAGGTAAAAGAGCCAATCAAAAGTTTAAACTTGAAACTAAACCTTTATTTGCCAATCATTTGAAAATAATAAATTTGAGCTTAAAAATATATAAAAAGTGCTTTTGGCTGTTTCACCCATAATTTAATGGAAGTGCTTTTATAATATCTAAACTTGCTAAATTATTCACTTTTTGTACTTACTATAAAAACAGATTTATCTATTTTTTTGAGCTTTTTGCTTACAGGTTTTAAAATATTGTCCTTCATTATAAGAGCTTAAGATTTCATTGGTCTATGTAACTATAACGCTGTGGCTCCATTGGCAATTTTTGAGGCAATAGCAATTGGAATAGGAATGGCAATTTATTGCTTGGGTGGGCATTTTCATTGCCAGGCAATTTCAATTATAAAATGTGTGTATAGAAATATTTGACTGCAAATGCTGTTCAAATCCCCTGTTTTTAATAAAATTTAATTTTAATTCACTATATTTTGTCATGTGCGTTCTCATATTCTACGATTTAATTGAAAAAATCAATAAAGAAGCCATATACACTTACGGGGAATCCCATTTTTCCTCAATTTATTGCCTTGAAGATGGAAATCAATAATTGCCTCTCATCTTCTAGGCAATATTGCCATTGCCATTGACAAAGCGTCTCCATTTGCATTATTAAAGGCAATAGCAATGAGTGAGGCAATTTATTGCCTCAAATATTGCTAATGGAGCCGCTGGGTAAGCCAGATTATAAGTCCATCTGAGCTTTTTTGTGGGTTTGAACAGAAATCAACGTATTAATTCGTTGCAAATAGTCAACAAATCTCTGACTATTTGAGTTTTTATTTTTGATGCATGCCGAAGTTGTTTTCTAACAGCAGTATTAATAAAAACCTGCTATCCGCTCCTTAACACACGTGTTAACTGGCACACGGATAGACAACTTGTCCGTTTGATAACTTTTCTTATTAAAAAAGATATGATATCTTTGCAGTATTTATCACTTCACCAAATTCACCACTTCGTCAAATTATGGTGATTTTCTAATATATGTGTCACATGCATGTAATGCCTTACGAAGTGTATACTGGTAGTAGTAAACGGTGTTATCACACGTGTGCGTGTATATGTAAAGAAGTTATCCGTTCACTACACGCGGAATTTGGCGAGTTAAAGTTATCCGTACGTAAACACACGTCACAAACTATTACACATTTGTTAATAAGAATTACAAGTTAACAGATGTATAAATGTTAGCACGTTGTTATCTTCCGTTTATTAATATGGGGGTAAGAGGATAATAGGTACCTACTAAGATACATAATATAAATATATACACATAAGGTACTCATTTATAAACGATTAAATAAGATTTTTGTGTTTTTTTAAGCTTTTTGAAGCTTTTTGAAGCTTTTTGATTATGAAGCTCTGTTCAAAAACTTTTCTACAGAACTACTTTTAACTTTTCCGATAGGTGTGAACTTTTGACCTGAAAATGTAAGTACAGAAAATAAATGTTCAATATTATTTATAATAAAAATTATATTGAGTTTAGGTTTTTAATTAATTGAAATTCTTTTACAAGAAGTTACATCTTGGTGAGACTGGGACTATAAGCTTAACATTTTGATGACATTGAATGCTTGAATGCTTATTTATTTGAAGTCCACAGACTTCGACTCCTTTCTTCAAATTATCTCTCACACTGATAATCAGGCAAAATATTACACTGCTCTCTTAATGCATTGTCAATTTTAAGATTTGTTTGTAAAACTTATTTTCCAATTTCTTAAACCTGATGGAAAAGCTATTTTGGAAAATACACCGGATGATTTAATTTTTCAATTTCGAGTGGAAACATAGAAAAAACTACTTTTTTCGAACACAAAAGAGCTTATACATACCTAAGGTGTTTTTCTGTATTAAATAATTCGCAAAATAGATTAAGCTATGTAATGGTTATTATGGGAACTCCTTGAGATTTTTTTGATGTTTTGAGTGACTCCGAAAACGAAATCAAGTTTGAGTATGTTAAGTAAAAGCTTTGTACATATGTATATACACGTAAAAGTTTTCGTATTGTGAAATTGCGATATGTTGATTTATAACCTATAGAAATGTTGCCCATAAAACTAGGATGAACTGATTTTTATTGTATCAAATAAAATTTCGAATAAATCAACAATGTAAAATGAAACACCACATCAGACAAGACTTCGTATTGTTACTCAGTATGGAAAATCTTTCTGAAAGAGTTGGAATAGGTTAAGACAAAAGTGACCAGATTTATTTGAAGCAAAAGCGGGATACATTTTCAAAACTTCGCATGGAGTAGATTATGAATTTTTTTAGCAAAAAATTAAAATAGCCCGGAAAATAAGACAAAAAAATGGAAAAACTTCGACAAAATTCCTACAAAGCTGAATTTCGGCGGAGAGCTTCGTTTTGACGTCTTAAGCATTTCCTAAAATGTTGCGTAAATTTGGGCCAGGGCAAAATTGTTAAGGGGTGGGGTACGACGCTATAAATTGTAATTCTACACAGAAAAGATTAACATACTTTTTTCATACAGTCAATAGATTCCAGAACTTCATGGTGGATTAAGTTTTATCAAAAAATTATTTAAATTCCATTAATCGATAGGCAACATTTTTTGTATGATTTTTTTGGCTGCATCTCCTCATAATAGAACCAAGTTTTGGGTGCCTGGGGTAAGGGGAAGGCTGCCAACTTGAAAAATAAAGTGATTTGGTTTTTAGTCAACAACTCGATTTAATTACAACAAAATCATGAGAGAATAAAATTTAGGTAGGTTTATTAGTCTTGAAATTATAGCGTATCAAAGTGACACTTTTGTATTTGTACTGTGAAAGGTACACAATAGTTTTTTTTTGTATATATAGCATAGTTTACAGTTCCCATGCGAAAAAAAAAATCAAAATTTTCAAAACGATTTTCCACCTATTCTGAACACCAAATTGAACAAAATTCAAAGCGAAAAACGTTTGCCTTGGTCTAAACCACCCATTGAGTCATTAATTTACCTTTAACTTATAAACTATAGGCCTAAAAATGGAAAATAATTATTTTTGGATGCAAAAACCATTTGTATGCAAATAATGCCTTGAGGTGAATATATTTCTTTTTTTTGGAAGTGTAAACCGACCATCCAAACAAAAATATTTTATTCACCACACTTTTTTCGCATGCGAAACAATTGCCGGTCCATTGTTTTGCATGACATTCCATGACAGCAATGTTTTTTTTTTTGCATGAAACTGTAAACCAATCATGCAAAAAATTAATTTTGCCTTTCACCTCAATTATTTTTGACATGCGAGAATATTTGCATAAGTTTTTTTTTGCGCACAGGAACTGTAAACTAGGCTTATCTCAACAAAATATATGTTTTTTTTTTCAAAGAAATTATGAATTTACATATATTATTTCTCATAAAATTCTACACAAAAAAGAATATGACCATTTTTTTCGTAGGAGCAACAGATTTTGAGAAAAAAAGTTGAGTTACATAGGGAAGTATGTATAATAATAGGTATCTTTTCTATGCTTCATTTTGAGAATTGTAGAGACCTACACACATTTTTACAAACGTCGCGGTCGTAGGAAAAGCGGGAAATTTAGCGGGACAGTTATGACCGCGGGGCATAGACCTCAAAAACGAGACTGTCCCGCTTAAATTTGGTATAGTTTCCTTCAAACCATCTTTTGCAGAATCATCCATAATTGATGCTCATGTGGGGGACAATTTAATTTGAAATTTTATTTTGAATTTGAGCAGTATTCATTTTTAGCACCACCACTTTGTTTCTCAACATTTTGTTCAAGACTGTCGTGTCGTGGTATAAGAAATACTTATTTTCCAGTCCGGAGGGAATTGGTCGATAAAACGATGCCGGGGCTAATCATTTTACATTATTAAGTACAACAACAACAACAACAACAACAACAACAACAACAACAACAACAACAACAACAACAACAACAACAACAACAACAACAACAACAACAACAACAACAACAACAACAACAACAACAACAACAACAACAACAACAACAACAACAACAACAACAACAACAACAACAACAACAACAACAACAACAACAACAACAACAACAACAACAACAACAACAACAACAACAACAACAACAACAACAACAACAACAACAACAACAACAACAACAACAACAACAACAACAACAACAACAACAACAACAACAACAACAACAACAACAACAACAACAACAACAACAACAACAACAACAACAACAACAACAACAACAACAACAACAACAACAACAACAACAACAACAACAACAACAACAACAACAACAACAACAACAACAACAACAACAACAACAACAACAACAACAACAACAACAACAACAACAACAACAACAACAACAACAACAACAACAACAACAACAACAACAACAACAACAACAACAACAACAACAACAACAACAACAACAACAACAACAACAACAACAACAACAACAACAACAACAACAACAACAACAACAACAACAACAACAACAACAACAACAACAACAACAACAACAACAACAACAACAACAACAACAACAACAACAACAACAACAACAACAACAACAACAACAACAACAACAACAACAACAACAACAACAACAACAACAACAACAACAACAACAACAACAACAACAACAACAACAACAACAACAACAACAACAACAACAACAACAACAACAACAACAACAACAACAACAACAACAACAACAACAACAACAACAACAACAACAACAACAACAACAACAACAACAACAACAACAACAACAACAACAACAACAACAACAACAACAACAACAACAACAACAACAACAACAACAACAACAACAACAACAACAACAACAACAACAACAACAACAACAACAACAACAACAACAACAACAACAACAACAACAACAACAACAACAACAACAACAACAACAACAACAACAACAACAACAACAACAACAACAACAACAACAACAACAACAACAACAACAACAACAACAACAACAACAACAACAACAACAACAACAACAACAACAACAACAACAACAACAACAACAACAACAACAACAACAACAACAACAACAACAACAACAACAACAACAACAACAACAACAACAACAACAACAACAACAACAACAACAACAACAACAACAACAACAACAACAACAACAACAACAACAACAACAACAACAACAACAACAACAACAACAACAACAACAACAACAACAACAACAACAACAACAACAACAACAACAACAACAACAACAACAACAACAACAACAACAACAACAACAACAACAACAACAACAACAACAACAACAACAACAACAACACAAAAACAACAACAACAACAACAACAACAACAACAACAACAACAACAACAACAACAACAACAACAACAACAACAACAACAACAACAACAACAACAACAACAACAACAACAACAACAACAACAACAACAACAACAACAACAACAACAACAACAACAACCAAATCCCCAGAATTAAGCCGCTTCGGACTTACAATTAGATAAGTCTATATTCTCGGGGCTTAACTTAAGTCCAGAGAAAAAACCTGTGATACAGTCGCTTAGCCCTGATGACATTTCCCTGGACACACGCCTATTGTAGTATTTGTCTTCGAATATTATGTCATTGGGAAATAAGCGACGTTCACCATATTTTGTTTAATAGTACCATATCGAAGGACGCGTGAATGCGTGTTTAGACTTATTTTGACGTCTCTCATTTTTATCTTAATCTCAACTCTTGGAAAGAAAGAGATGGCCAAGTGCGACAGAAATTTTTAATTTTTTTTAAAACTCATTTTTCCACCACGCCATCTTTTTTTTTCTGAAAAACAGGAGTGAGATGAAATAGAGACGTCAAAATGAGTCCACTCACGTGTAGCTGATCTGAACTGAACACCATCGAGTGAAACGTTTTTGTGTCAAATAAATCAAACAGTATTAAGCTGACCCTACACGACAGAGCCAACGAGCCAAACGGCCCCGCGCCGATCCAAAATCGGTCGTGTGTGGAGTGGATCGGCCGCCATTTGGATTTTCAGCCAATTTGAAATCCAACCGAGCTAAATGGATCGGATGGCTCGGCCGTGCATTAGAACTAAGGCTCCCCAAACCAACGCGAAACATTTGGAACGGCAAACAAACTTTCGCTTTTGTTGTCATCACGTCAGTGTGGTTTGATTTTATAATCGGGTGAGAGTTCGGGTGAGAATTATAGCCCAAACAGTTTGTTGTTGTAACTCCTCCTCCACTTCCGGTCCATATCCTTGAGAATTTTCCTCTCAAAACCATTTTTGAAAGGGTCCATACCTCTGCACCATATACAATATACATTAGGGTGGTCGTTAAAAATAAGGTCATTCCGGATGCGGATGGGCCCAAATCGGCTCTAAATGAAGAAAAAGAAATTCCCTAATTTTTTCAGATTTTTATTTTCATCCCCTATAGTCGCTGCAGGGGTAAATTAAATTTCCCCTTTTTTTTGCATACTAGAAAATTCACGTAAGATCTGCCAAAAAATTTCAGAGCATGTAGGTTGGAACTATAAAAGAAAAAATCCTATGTCAGGGGGGTAATATCTCCCTCCGCTTGGACGGGAGGGGCAATTTAATAAAATATTTGCATAAAATAGACAAAAATTAATTAAAAAATAACGGCAATACAGTAATGTTTTGTAGCTTTTTGAAAAGCTTAAAATCCATTCTTACGGTCTGTTTTTAAATTAAGTTTTTTTGATAAACAGTTTTGGCAAAAAATTGTTTCAAACTCAACATCTTGAAGAAAAATTATTATTTTTTTGTTTATTATAGGTTTGAAAACAGATTTTGCTGAAATTGTTAATTCAAAGCACTTTATTTAATAATCAACTAATAAAATATACTCCTGGATTTCCAAAAAGCTACAAAACATTACTGCAAGTGTTTCTGTTGTTTTTTAATTAATTTTTTTTCTATGTTATGCAATTATTTTATTAAATTGCCCCTCCTGTCCAAGCGGTGGGAGATATAACCCCCTCCAGTAGGATTTTTTTCTACTTCTCACCTACATGCTCTGAATTTTTCGGTAGATTATAAGCGAATTTCCAAAAAAAGTGGAAATTTAATTTACACCTACAGCGACTGTAGGGCATGAAAATAAAAATCTGAAAAAATTAGGGAATTTTTTTTGTTCATTTTGAGCTGATTTAGGCCCCTCCAAATATAAGAACTAAAAAAAAACCATTTTAACGACCACCCTATTATACATACATACATGGTTCGCCTGAAATCTACATACACTGCACGTCACTTGTTTGAGGCCACTATTTTCGCAATCGTTTTTTCTCGATAAATACCTATGAGAGGTATTTTTCCTGTAAATTTCTGATACCTGTGAGTAGGTACACACTACACATATTGTAAAATAAAAAAGGATATCGTTGAAGGGGTAACTTGGAAAATTCATAGGAATTTCACAAATTATATGAATGAACTGCAAAAAATGGTATCAAAAATTGCGTCACTTGATTGAGGCCACTCAAAGAATCTTTCAAAAACTTAACAAAAATACCCAACTATTAACTTTTTTTGTTTTTAAACATTAAGTTGTTATGTTTTTTGTCAATAAGAAATGAGTACGACCACTATTTTTTGTAGTCAGGGCCTTGGGACAGTTTGGAATTGAATCACTTAGTTTTTTTTAAATCAAGCAAAATCTTGCTGCAGGTATCTCAGATAGAGCTTCAATTAAGGCATCTTTATCTCCAAACTATCTATCAGCTTCATAAAATATTGGATAAAGCCAGGTCCAAAACATTTCGATGATGTTTGAGTCCGGTGAATAAGGTGGCCATGGCAAAAGTTACACGTTTTTCGATTGAATCCAGCTTCTAGCTAACCTGGGATGTGTGGATATATGGGTGTTATCTTTTTGTAAAATTCAAGGTACAAGTTCAGCAATGGCTGTTATCTTTAGTTATTCCCAACAACCCTTCATACTCCGATTTCGGTTATACATCCACTCCCAAAATTTGCTGTCGGCTCTTAGAGTAAAAGGTCGTGACGTGGCCTGTGGGAGAAAGGATATTGATGCGTCCAGACAAAATCACTCATTACTATGGAATCTTTGTAAATACGCCTCCTCATTATAAAAACGAGTTTTTGGGAGCCGGCATTTTGAAAAAAAGAGATTGCTTTTATTTTTATTTAACAATTCTTTTCTCTGTAAATAAACACCTATCAATAATTTTGCTTAGTTGTATTTCTCTTGCTATCGCGTCGGCTTAGGTTACGTGTGAAAAAAGATAACTCAGATTTTAAAAACAAGTAACGTCGGCCAAGGCCGTAGCCAGACAATTATTTCGGAGGGATATAATTTTTCGAAAAAAAATGTCACCATTTAAGCTTAGTATACAGAACTTTTGAGTAAAAAAACTTGGCGTTGAAAACAAAAATTGTACTTAAAGCATAGTTTACAGTTCCCATTCGAAAAAAATCAAAATTTTCAAAACGTTTTTCCACTTATTCTGCGCACCAAGTTGAATAATATTCAAGGGGAAAAACGTTTGCCTTGTCCTAAACCACCCATTTAGTCCTTAATTTACCCTTAATTAACAAACTTTAGGCCTTAAAATGGAAAATAATTATTTTTGGATGCGAAAACCATTTGCCTGCAAATAATGCCTTGAGGTGAATATATTTTTTTTTTGGAAGTATAAACCGACCATAAAAAAAATATTTTATTCACCACACTTTTTTTCGCATGCAAATCAATTGCCGGTCCATTGTTTTGCATGACATTCCATGACAGCATAGTTTTTTTTTGCATGAAACTGTAAACCTATCATGCAAACAATTAATTTTACATTTCACCTCAATTATTTTTGACATGCGAGAATATTTGCATAGATTTTTTTGCGCACGGGAACTGTAAACTAGGCTTAAAGAAAAAATTTCCGCGCTGCAAACGATTTTTTTTGTATCAAAGCAAAATACAAATTCCAAACGCATTTTTTTTTGCAAAAAAAAAATGTCAGTGTGTTCTGTGCTGTCAGTAGTCAGTCAGAAAATAATTTCGTCGTTATAAAGCCTACAGTTCCCGTGCTAAAATCTATGCAAATATTTTCGCATGTCAAAAATTATTGAGGTGAAGTACAAAATTACTTTTTTGCATGATTGGTTTACAGTTTAATGCAAAAAGGAACCATTGCTGTCATAGAACTATAAAACAATTGGGCAATTGTTTCGCGTGAGATAAAGTGTGGTGAAGAAAAAATATTTAAACTAAAAAAAAATATATATATATCAAAGGGCACGGTAGTGCCCAGCCAAGTTCACAGCACTACACCCTTTTTACAGGAACAAACTCAGGCGATTTTCAACCCCCCTCTAACTTCAGTACCAATAAAGTCAGAAACTTCAAATTCGCAGTATTTGCTGAGCTGAGCAAGCACAGATGGCTCACCAAATTTCAACTCTTTAGCTTTAGTATTTCCCGAGATATAGGACTTCAAAAATCGCAAAAACCGTAACTGACTGACTGACTCACTGACTCACTGACAGATCATCAAAATTATGGAGCACTTCCCGACATCGTAGAAACTTGAAATTCGCACAACGGTAGGCCTTGTGGTGCATACAAAGGAAAAAATCGAAAATCTGCAATATTCTATTCAGAGGCGTGGCATCCACCCACTTTCATTAAAATTCTTATGAATTATATGGAGCACTTCCGATTGTTGTAGAACGATGAAAATTGGTAGATCGGTAGGGCTTGAAGTACTTAGAAAGAAAAAAATTGAAAAATTGTAATTTTCCATTCAGGGGCGTGGCACCCACCCACATTCTTAAAAATTCTTATAAATTATATGAAGCACTTCCGATTGTTGTAGAACGATGAAAATTTCTAGGTCGGTAGGGCTTGAAGTACTTAGAAAGAGAAAAATTGAAAAATTGGAATTTTCCATTCAGGGGGCGTGGCATCCACCCACATTCATTAAAATTCATATAAATTATATGGAGCACTTCCGATTGTTGTTGAACGATGAAAATTGGTAGATCGGTAGGGCTTGAAGTACTTCGAAAGAGAAGAATTGAATTTTCTATTGAGAGGGCGTGGCATCCACCCACATTCTTAAAAATTCTTAAAAATAATATGGAGCACTTTCGATTGTTGTAGAACGATAAAAATTGGTAGGTCGTTAGAGCTTGAAATATTTTGAAAGAAGAAAATCGAAAAAATGTAACTTTCAGTTCAGGGGGCTTGGCATCCACCCACTTTCTCAAAAGTTCTTGTAAACTATATGAAGCCCTTCTGATTGTTGTAGAATTATGAAACTTTGTAGAGCGGTAGGGCTTGATTTTCACCTGGCAAAATAAATCTTTGCAAAAAGGAGTGAAATCACAACAAAAACATAAATGTTAAAAAAAGAGCCAAGTTCTTATATGTACAAGAAACCTGTGCGTAAAAAGTCTGCCAAAAAAAGTAATGAGATCTAAAATACATGCCAAGTATTAAGGTCATGAAGTTTAATATCAAATATCTTAAGTAGAGTAATATCGAAAACACTCCAAACTATGACAGAAATTTGGTATTTAATGATTACTGATTAAAATTTGGTGGATTTACTTGGCAAGTTTTCCCTAAATTACATATGTACTTAATCACAAACTTAACTGTATGACCAGTGAACCCACCAAATTTTAATCAGTAATCATTAAATAGCAAATTTCTGTCATAGTTTGGAGTGTTTTCGATATTACTCTACTTAAGATATTTGATATTAAACTTCATGAACTTAATACTTGGCATGTATTTTAGATCTCATTACTTTTTTTGGCAGACTTTTTACGCACAGGTTTCTTGTACATATAAGAACTTGGCTCTATTTTTAACATTTATGTTTTTGTTGTGATTCACCTCACAGCATTAATTGCATGCAAATTGTTTTTGCATCCAAAATTTATTGTTCTCAATTTTTAGGCCTATAATGGGTAGCTTATACAAAGACAAAAATTTTGCGCAAAGTTAAGCACAGAATAGGTGGAAAGTTGTTTTAAAAAATTTTGCATGGGAACAGTACTCAAAATAGATTCTTCCCATATGATAACTTCTTCAGTGTTAGTCTCAATTTATCGATGAGATAAACTGATACTAACTCCAACCTCACAGTTTTATCTTCATCGGTAGAGTCTCTCAGGTAAGTTTTTAGAAAATATTTTACCCAAATTTGGAAGCAAATTTCAAAAATAACTGAACTTATTTTTCGACTATGAAAAAGTGTGAACTTTGGCGTTGAATTGATTACGCATTACATATTCCATAATATCAATCGAGGGCTCTTTTTATAGGTATGTAGTTAAAATGACCATACTATAAACATAAAAAAAAGGAAAGATAGTTATCACAGTAAACGTCATATAACACCTTCATTTTGTCCATAGAAAAATGCGATTTCATGTCCTTTTTTTGACTAATTTGATTGGGCTAGGGTTGAGCTGAATCTGAAGCTGATTTTTTTTTTGGAACAAGAGATAACGATACCTGACATACAATTTATTTAAGCAATTTTACATAATCGTACTTTCCTCAAAAACGGCTCCATAACTTTTCTTAAAAAAAAAAAATCAATAAATAACTTTTAGGAAAGGCTTCCTTTGGGATGTAAACCATTAAAAAAATGGTTATTAATGGTATCTCCCAAAGAACCACTTTATGATTTTCTTGAAAACGGTATAGCTGGTTTTAATAAAATAATTCATGCAGAAGCTCTAAACAATATTAATACAGTGAAACCGCCTTTAACGGACAGCTCCCTTTAGCGGACAACTCTCTTAAACGAACAAATTCTCACGACCGTGGATCTTGGATTTAAATTCCATACATTTGATGTTCCTTCAAGCGGACACTCCCTTAATCGGACGCGAACAAGAATATTAGCCATAATTTGTTAAATTTAACTCTCTTAGGCGAACAAAAAATGTTTAAATATGAAATTTCTAACCAACAACCGCATAACGGATTTTTTTCTGCAGATGTGGCCTGTTATTGTATCTTCTTGTTCATTTATGTCTCGTTTGTTAATGAATTGTATGGCATCATTTTTTAAATTCTTTATCCAAATTTATATTTTTATTTTAAGTTAAATTGTTTTCTGTATTTTTTCTTTATCATTCTTTATTCTCTTGAATGTTTAGGGACAGTTAATATAATTTAATTTTTGTTATTTTTTGGAACTACAAGTATTTTCTTAATTAAAAAAATTATATATTTTGATTCTTCTCTTGGACGGACAACTCCCTTAGACGGACAAATGTGTTGCGACCGTCGCTGTCCGCCTAAGGGAGGTTTCACTGTAGAACATTGTACGAGTATACTATAGTTTCCAAGAAAATTATTTTTTAAATTAAAAAAAATATATTCCAAATAAGAAGATATTTTTGAAACTCAGTATTTTTCTTCTATAAAAAAAATAATGGTATACTTTCTATACAAATACTTAAACATCGTTACGGAAAATCTTATTATTCTCAAACATGGCTCCTACGGCTTTCATTGTATTTTCTGCGGGTATGTTAAAATGAGTGCTGCCAAATTTTAACATGAATTTGTATAGCTTATTTTGAATGGTTAATTCACTTTTATCAGTTGTCATTGCAAATATCTCTTACAAGTTTTATATGTAAATTTAAATTCCCTTCAATTTATTTATTACATGAAAAACTTCTAATCCGATATAAAACAGCCCATAGAGACCAAAATCAAATAAAATCCAATAACTAGGTCAACACAAACATAAAACATTCATACACACCTTTCGAATGCAAATCCGTTAAACATTTATGCATATGAATACGAATATTCTTAATTACTAAACAATTTCCTAAAATCTAAATTCTGCATTTGATTTTAATATTTTGTTAACACACAAATTGCGGCAGAATTTATTATTTTATCTAACCCAATCAATACAGCTAACCAATTGTCCTGCCACTTACAAATTGGCCGCTTATGTTTATAAATATTCTAAAACCCTTCTCTCCTGCATCACATAACAAATTGTTAGCCATTTCAGTCATATCTAGGATAGGATAATTATTGTCAAATATACAGAATGGCGCCCGGGTATGGACTCTGAAATTCAGCGTCAGCAGTGTTTCCTGTTAGGCAGGGTGTAAACGCGAGCACCAACATACCACTTTAGCCGCAGCAGGTGTCAATTATAAATTCATTTTGTTTTATGTTTATTCAATAGCGAGCATCCCAACGTCCGATATATCCTTTGAGTGTTTGTAATTGTAAATATTTCCTCGCCAACATCCGACTGGACCAATTTAACTGGACAGGCTGGGCAATATTGATGGTTGCTCTGTTCGAAATAGTTTACCCATATTTCGATATACATATATACATACGATATAAGGACTCTACAGAACTCCGGGTGCGATATCAAAAATTGATGTTATATTTTTTAAAGGATTATGCTGAAAATGTATCATTTCATTTGGAGCAAATGCTGTGTGCATGCACTCTGGAATAGTCCATATACACGTACACCTAACTATTATATGGGTATACAAAGGACAAGAGTGCAGAGAAAGTTCAGCTTGTACCCACAGAAAAGTACAGCAACACACAGCATCATCATCAGAGCAGCAGGGAAATCTTACACAACTGGACAAAGTCGCATCATCATGCAATGCAGTCCTTATTTGGAGGGCTTCGGTGAGGGGTCCCAGAATTAAATTACATATTTGTGTTCATTAGTAAAGGAATTTAATTGGGGGATACATTTTAGATCCAGGAGATTGTATCTAATAATAACTGTAATCTTCCTTGGCCGGGAATTGATTACCACTAGAGTAATTTAATTAGAAACTTTGCAGGCAAGTTGATTAATCTTCTCGTAATAGTGGTTTTATGTTGCAATGATAATAATTTTGGGATATGAAACGTGGGTAAATAGTTGAAGACAAAGCCTGTGGAGGGTGGCTCAATTAAGTTTATAGTGAAGTTAATTTTTTAATATTATTAAACAATGTGTTTGAGTTACTATCTAGTATCTTTGCTCTTTTGTTTGTCTGAAATAATGTAAAGAATCTTTAAATGACGTGTGAGTCAAATTATAATTATGTTTAAAGAATTTAACAGCAACGTTCTTAAATGGAGCAGTCATAGTCATGTTTTTAAAAGCTCAACATATAGGTTCTTTTCCTATATTTTGAAAAGAATTCTGAAAGCAGTCTTCTTTTTCTGATTCGACTAGTATTTAATGTCTCATGATGCCTGGGCGCGGGTAGTCACTGATTAGCGTCAACATGGCGACGACGGCGACGTTCAGTGATACAACGAATTCTACACGTCAATTGTGCTTATTTTACCTCCAAGTGGTAGCCATAGGATACTGGCCTCGTTCATCCCGACTTGACTCGCTTAACTTATAAGCGCGAGTATACCTAGAAAAAAAGTTAAAAATAGCAATAGCAATCTTATTATCTTCTGTCAGAAATGACTGGCTGTATAATTCGGCTGAAGTCTTGGACGAGCCTATCAGAAGGATGGTGTGTGGCCGATGAATTCAGCATAGAGAATCAAGGGTGCCCCCAACAGTCTTGAAGACAGAAACCGAGAAGAGTGTTCCCACTAAAGCACTTCTCTTTTATCAAGGCTGCAGCGGAAGAAATCTCCAGATGGAATCAACGGCTATCAGAAGGATGGTGTGTGGCCGATGAATTCAGCATAGAGAATCAACGGTGCCCCCAACAGTCTTGAAAACAGAAACCGAGAAGAGTGTTCTAACTTCTCTTTTATCAAGGCTGCAGCGGAATACGGTTGCAGTTAGGCCAAATTACTTAGTGAACACCTTATACGGGCTACTATGGCAGCTCAGGCCTATAGGGAGTGGTTAATCCAGCTCCCCACCTTGGCGTTAAATTGTGGGTGAGGGTCTGGTCCTCCAGGTTAGGGGTCATGCTGTCGGGGTGATGCGAAGCAACAACAAGTCTCAGATATGGACGGATTTATTTTTGATGAACCTAGCAATCGAAATAAGGACAATGAACTTCAGATCTGCAGGTGGAATGTTCTATCTCTCTATAGACCACGTGCAGCCGAACATTTAGCGGAAGCCCTACACTGCTACAAAGCAGACACCAACGCCATCCAAGAGGTGCGAAAGACTGTGACATCTACTACAGTTACTGTCACCGAAAACACGAGCAGCGTCTTTTTGGATGTGGATTCGTCGTTAGATGCAGACTTAGGCAAGAAATCTTGCGTATCAAGGCTAAATTCCACAACATTAGCCTCATATGCGTGCATGCCTCCACAGAGGGGAAAGATCACGACACCATAAGGACGAGTTCTACGAGCTCCAGGACAAGACATATGAGCAATGCCCTTGCTATGATATTTAAATTGTCTTGGGTGATTTTAATGCCAAACTAGGAAGAGAAGATCGGAAGATATAGCTGCACGACTTCATCTCCTGTTACGGACTCAGTTTAATTGTTCTTGCTATAGGACGAAACGTTGAAGTAGCTAGTACGCAGTTTCCTTAGTATCAAGAATTTCCAAACGTTCCGAGGAGCCAACGTTGACTTGGACCACTACCACTACCTCGTTGCAGCCAAGGTAATGCCACGGATATCCAGACCAAGCTGAAATAGAGAAATATCTACTGTGGGGATCGACGACGGACGGCTGCAATCACAACAAATCGCCAGGTCCTCTTCCGATCGAGTCTCTCACGCCCTCTTAAATAGTCCTTCAAGTATTGAGAACCAGTGAAAGAATTGCCAGGAAGCCATCAGAGGTATCACCTCTGACATGCTGGGCCTCGCACGACCACCACAGTGAAACCCCTGGTTCGATGAAGAATGCCGGAAAGTACATGCATCCAAACAACAGACGTACAAAGCGGTGCTGCATATCAAGACCAGAGCTGCTTGCAAGTTCTTCGAGGAGAAGCGAAGGGAGGAACACAAGCTTCTAAGATGGAAAAATAATGAGCATGAGAAGCATGCGATCGAAGAAATGCCATTGTAGGAATCGAGTTGGGAAGTTTTACCAAGAAGTGAAAAGAACCTCCCGCAGAGTTACAAGGCCCGAACCGAAGTCTGTAAGGATGATAAGGGGAGCATCGTGATGGAATCGCAGTCAGTGCTCAGGATATGGAAAAATCATTCCTGCAAGTTGTATAATGGCGATGACGAACCGAATTCCACTACCATGCAGATTGCACCCGTCAACCTGGATGACGTAGGCCAATAATTCCATCCACCCGACCTCAACGAAGTATAGATAGACATAATTAAACTAAAGTCCAATAAAGCTGCTGGAGCTGATGGCCTTGCGGCTGAGCTATTTAAATTGGCTGGTGATGAAATGGTTGGAAGGCATGCCCGATGAATGGAACCTCAGCATTGTTAAATTGATCCTCAAGAAAAGCGATCCTCTATTGACTGCACCAACTATAGAAGCATCAGTCTTCATAAATCGTGTATAAGATCTACTCTGCCGTACTTTGTGAATGCCTGAAGTCATTTGTCGACAACCTGATAGGTCCATAGCAGCGTGGCTTTAGGCCAGGGAAGTCCACCATCGACTAAGTGTTCACACTATGACAGATCTTGGAAAAACCCCGGGAGTTTCAACTCGGTACCCACCCACCTTTTCATCGATTTCAAGGCCGCAAATGACAGCATCTATAGAGATGAGCTATATAGAGCAATGTCTAGTTTTAGGAACCATCCCAAGCTCGTCCGTTTGTGCAGGATGACGATGGAGAATGCACGCGCTGCTCCATCAAGGTCGGAAAATACCTCATCAACACCTTTGATGTCAAAAAAAAGTTTAAGGCAAGGTGACGCGCTTTAACATCGTTCTTGAAAGAATAGTGTAAAACTCTCACTTCAACACTAGAGGCCCAATCTTCCAAAAGTCCATCCATTTACTCACTTATGCTGACGAAGTTGACATAATCGGACGAACAAAGCGTAATGTAAGTGGTGCTTTCGTGAGTATAAAGGAGGAAGCCAAGAAGATGAGTTTAACGGTGAATCGTGAATGAAATCAAGACGTAATATATGCTGTCAACAAGAAAGGACACCCAACTTCAGCATCTTGGACAAAACTTTACTATAGACAGGTATAATTTTGAGGTGGTCAGAGACTTTGACTACCTAGGATCCGCTATTAACTCAACGAACGATACCAGTGCTGAGATCAAACGAAGAATTACTCTTGCCAATCGCTGCTTCTTTGGGCTAAGAAGGCAATTGAGAAGCAAAGCCCTCTTTAAAGCAACTAAACTGTCCCTATATAAGACGCTTATCATCCGGGTCCTGATGTATGGTGCAGAGACATGGACACTGTTAACGGTGGATGAGAACGCGTTAGGTTGTTTTGAGAGGAAAATTCTCCTGGTGATATTTGGTCTTGTCTGCGTGGAGAATGGGGAAGAAGATACAACAGCGAACTGTATGGGCTGTACAGGAACACCGACCTAGCCACAAAAGTGAAAAGCCAACGACTGAGATGGCTGGGTCACCTAGAACGAATGCACACCAATGCTCCGGCCCGTAAAGTCTTTGAATCCAACCCCGTGGGACAGCACAGTAGAGGTAGATAGTATAGCAGGTGGCGCACGCAAGTGGAAGAGGACCTCAACCAACTTGCGTGCGAAACTGGAGACAGCTAACTTGAAACTGAGCCGGCTGGAAGAAGCTTGTTGGTTGAGGTCCTGATGGTCCAACCTGGACTGCGTAGCACCACCTTAAGTAAGTAAGTAAGTAACGTATATAGTTTAGATACCAAAAAAGCAGTTTCAAAAAATACAGACATTTTTAACAGTCTGCCAATTTAAAACTCTAATTATTTTTAATGAACATCAGAGGTTGAGATGTAGGAAACGGTAACTAACAATAAGAATTTGAAAGTATATAGCTTCCATTACTAATGAAAGGTGTAAACAAGTAGTGTTTTCCTTATGCATTTACTGCCAAACAAATTGTTAGGCCGTACATTTCAGTTGAGAATAGCCAAACAAGGCTTTTCACACATAAAATCTGTAGCTAACCCATTAAGAAAGTGCAAAAGAAAAAAACAAAAATCTCCTCTTGTCAAAAACATGTTTTTAATTTTCTAATTTTCATCATAGTCAGTAGCACACCTTCTATTTATACATTCCTCTTAGAAACAAACCAGCCATAAGAAGAAAGACTACAATGAGTGTAGGCAGTTTATGAGTTCCAGACGTAACAATGGCACACGAGTAGGTGTACATACACACATAAATACGCTCTACAATAGAATTTTTTTTTCTGTTTCGACTAAAACTCAAGTTTGTAGTAGAATCTCAAAAGAAGAGTGTTTTCATTTCATATTTCCTTACTTTCTACAAAACCCCAACAACAACAACAACAACATCTACTGTTGGCAAATTTACCGAAAAAGAGAAGAAATTATGTCATGTCATTGCACTGATCTAACTCAGACTTCAACTCTGCCATATTATAATACCCCATGATGTCAATGCAAACATAGAATAGGAATAGGAACTCAAACAAAACTAAAATAGGCACAGTCAAGTAACCCTTGTAACGATAGTGGATATAGAATGTACATCTATAGTTAGCTTATAGCAAGACTAAAGTGAAAGCCTTCCAGCCTTCCAATGGAACACAAAAATGCCAAATTCCAGTTTCAAACATGCGCTTTGACAGGAGGAGTTATTCCATTCCAAATTGTTCCTCTGTCCCAAACTGGAAGGAATGGAGGGGAATTCAAAAGCTCCTTTAAAACATATGCATACACAAAAAGGACAATTTAAAAAAAATGGAAATAAGGAAGTCAGTAGGGCATTGATTGTTGTCCCTAAATTATTATTTAAGGAAAGCGTTTCTCGTCCTTTTTTTTTGAGGCCATCAAGACAAAAAAGTTTCAATGCCAAGATTGCTTTTTGAGATGAAAAGGGATTACTTTGGAGCTGCTCATTAATTTGGAAAACAATCAGTCTTATATGAAGTTATGTATTTTAAAATTCGATTAATTTTGAATGAAAAGGATTTAAAAAAAACTCGATTTGTATGTGATTGTGAATGTGTGTACCCTTAGACAGCAGTTTTGAAACAAAAAATTTTGCATTTTATTAAAAATTGAGCAATATTACATATAAAACATTTTGTTTGACCTCAAAGCTGCAAACATTTTGCAAAAGAGTTATTAAGGGTATTCAAACAACGGCGCGGCGTAAAGACGTCATTAACATTGTAAAGTTTTAAGCTTAGTAAATCTGTCACAATTTGAATGGAAAATTGAGCTGATTTACGCAGTTAACAAATTTACTACGTTTACTTCAATTTTACGCCGTTGCATGAATAATCTTATTAAGGGTATTCGTAAAACGGTGGCGTAAATTCGTCGTAAGGTTTTAAACTTTGTATGACTATCGTACACGTGTGGATTTTGCAAGCCGCAATTACGACAATTTTGCTTGATTACGTAGACACCACGATGTAAATGCACCTCATCCAAAAAGATGATTTTTTGAGAAAAACTGTAGTGTTTTGAGCTGTTCATTCAGGGAAGCAGTAGCAAAAGCGAGGCGATAATTTTGCTTCAACTGCTGAGTCAATAAGACCTTGTGTGTAAGGGAAACATTCTTAATTTTGTATAGAAATAAAAATAATCTGATGTTCAGATCACGGGAATCTGTTCGGTTGTTAATCATTTATTCAGCAAATCAGTTTCACCAACTCTCTTCACAAACCAGCGTACAGGCACTGTAGTTGGCACATTTGACTGAAGCCGAAACTTCTTTTCAAAATTCACGCATTACACTGTTTTGGCAACATAGCGTCCTTATTGGAATTTACTTCGCAATATTTCTCAATGTAAATCAACCTTAAAGCAATTAATTTCGTACCCACGAAACATTAGTAGTAGGTTTGTTTGATAAAGTGAAATTTCTTGCAAATTGTCACAAATTTTTACAATTTGGTGTTAGAAAACATATGTTTTTTTTTCTCTCCTATGGTTTCTGACCATATGCAAGAAATTTCACGTTAACAAACACACATATTACTATTTTTGATGATATACGTATCTGTCAAAGTCGAAATAAAATGGTGGATTCTGTATGCCTTCACTTGTCAAATGTCAAGTCAATATATTATGTTCTGTGTTCATGTATTTTTTTTTTGCAAATAAATGTCACTAGAACAACCATTTTTACTTTACGACTCTTTTCACTGTGACAAAATCTGCTCCGCAAAAATTATTTTAGATTTGTTAACTGTCTCGTATCGACGAAATATGTATGTATACATAATTCCAAGATCCTGTTAATTTTTTGAGTGCATAAAGGCAGTGTCAATCTATGGAACTTCCAACATTTTAATGTACATATTTTCGAAGATGATACGATGTAGTACACTTGTTCGAATTTTTAGATCTGGAAAATCAGCCATCCACAAAACGAATAATTGGCCGCGTTCAAGTTTCACTGTTACCGAACGCCAGTCAGCTGTTGTTGACAGTTCTCATAGGATATATTTGTATCCTAAAATAAAATTTTTAGGATAGCTTGGGTTCTCTTTTTTGCCAACTGCTGTTTTGTCATCAGCTGTGATTTATCAAGAGATTATACCAACACAAACCTATCCAGATCACTTTGGATACAAGTTTAGGTTGAACTATATGATCGGAAGGGCACTGAAGCTAATGTCAAAAACCATTGAAAAGTAGCTTTCCGTACCGAAAAAAGGGGCCACACCCATAATGTAATTATCATCTATCTCTTTTTGGCACTCCTGTTTCACCAAATGTCAGTTTTACTTATGTGAGGTGTGCTCCGGAGCGCACCTCACTTCCGTAACCAACATTGAACGAAACTTGACGAAACGCTCCACTCCGCAATTATAGTCGTGTCATATGCTTTCCCTGTATTCGCTTGTTTTCTTCCGAACACTTAAGTGCCCCTCCGATCATTATAGTTCTAGCTTTTGACCGCAGCCACTTTCTCGAACTTAAGTGGCATAGGCACAACATCAGCAATTCATTAAGTTAAATAATTATTTATCAATGTTTTTGTTGTTTTTGTAAAGTCATATGCACATGGTAAGAATTTCTATTTCCAAACATTTGTTCCCATCCAATTTATTTTCTAATTTGATTTCGATTTTATTCAAAACCAAAGCACACAAAACTTTTAACTGCTGCGAAAGACATAAAAACTATAATAAAATTGAAGACAGTTCTATTTGCAAGGTTTTAATTTAGATAAAACAAAAGTTTATAGTAGCAAAAAAACATCTCAAGGTATATGATGCTTAAATTGCGTGTCTCTCTCATTTAAAACACAGTTTCTTTTCTACATATATATTTTCTCCCCTAGTTGAAAGAAAAATCAAGTTAAACAAAATACACAATGATGGGGTCGTAAGTAATTGCTTTCGTGATTCGAGATCATAAATCATGATCGTAAATCAAAGTTAAAATTAAGTTAAGCATAAAAAGTTGTCCAGTCGTACGTTAAAATCGTAATGCACATATTTTCCATTTTTCTTTGGAAGTGGTAAAGTAATCATGAGTAGATGAAACATGAAAACCCTCATCTAGTACAATCAACTACACACGCTCTCATGTGCGTTTTATGCGTTCATTTGAAAAAAGCTAGTAAAATACTCATGAGAACTTTGCCACTTAGGAAAACGGCTAAATTTCTTGCAAATTTTCACAATTTGCTGTCCGAGACCATAGGAGAAAAAACCTATGTTTGGGAAACTTGGTGAAAATTTCACGTTACCAAACAGGCATTTTTATTAAAGTTGATGCATATTCTGATGACCAATCACATCCAAATTATACAAACTCAATGTTCTTATAAGACCACTAGTGCATGCGTTTTATTTGTCAAAAATTGCATTAGCTCGTCCGAACAAATCAATTATTTAGATCACTTTGGTATCGTTCAGGCGTTTGTTAGAACTGAAGGTAGATCATGTGTTAAAGGCACCCATATGAGAGAAAACCCCTTTAAAGTTGACAGTTCAACGAAGGTCTAATAGTAGCGACTCCTACCTTCAGTCATTCTAAAATTTGAGCAGTAAATACAAGTGTCAAAAAAATATAAATTAGGCGTGTTCAGGAAAATAAGACCTCCAACGGCTCAGTGTCAAAATTTGAGCAAGCGAATTCAATATTTTCTTTCCTCAGTTATTTGACAGCAAAATTTCTGAGGAATCCTGTTCACTAGACTGAGATTGCTGAGGGCTCTGAGATCTCATTTTCCTGAACTCGCCTATTGTATCGTATATTGTTTTTTATGGAAACTTTATTTCAATAAGAATTTACTTACAATTACTAGGTTTTACAGTCAAAACACTTGCCTGGTTCTAAAGCATTGGCATCACATCTTTCAATACGGAGTCTGTTGCCCAGTAGCTTCAACTCAAACCCCAACCAAGTCATATGAAGGTATCCGGGTTGGATTTGGTCAGCAGTGGCTCTCGTATAAAAGCTTGTGACAGAAAGACAGACATTCCTCTTTAAGTCATTATCTAGGTATTCTGCTGGAATAAGAATTTTCTCGTCGATTTTGTGTTATCAGTCGATACCGAATTTTAAAATCTTCCAAGGCTATTTCATAGTTTTACCCAGTCAATCACCATAACAAATCATAAATCGTGCATTAAGAAATAGATGCTCTTATGCGTTAACTGTAGCCACCCGCTGCTTTGTGACTGCTAACTCAGCAAATTTAAGCGACATATTACCTCTGTTCGTGTACTTCTCAAAACTGCCCATTTCAGCCAAAAGTTCTGTCAGTTTCATTTTTTTAAATGAGTTTTGGGAAGTACACAAACAGTGCTATTATTACAATAGGTGTGTTTTATTGGTATTATAGCTAGCGCAGCAATGCAAGCACCAATAAAACGCAATACTCACTATTATAAACAACCCAATTCCAGCTCCATCAACTTTTATATCCACTTTTTACTGACTTATTCATCGGAAATATGACTGTGCTAGCTATAACTTTTTCCAATAAAACACGCCTGGAAAACTGAATCCAGCCACGAATGAAGTCTTCAGCGCCTTATAAGAATAGGGTAGTTCGAGTATTTAAACTATTTTTGTGCTAGGGAGATTTAGCAAGAATAATTTTTAATCTTGTAGATTGCCGAAAAAATATTGCATTGTAGATCTTCGAGATTTGAAGAAGATTTGAGTTAAATCTTATTTAATCTCCGTTTGGCGTTCGGTGAAAACGTAGTATTACCTTTAAGTCTTACGAAGAACTTTAATGGTCGAAACGACACTCTCGTTTTAGTATTCCTATTTTACCAAATGTCAGCTTAATTTTAGTAAGGTGCACTCTCAAGTGGACCTTACTTCCGAAAGCAAAATTGAACGAGACTAAACGAAACGTCTCACTCCGCAATTATAGCTGTGTTATATGATTTCCGAGTATTTGCTTGTTTTCTTTAGCATAAGAAAGTGAAAAGACTGAATTATGTAGGACCTTAAATTCTAAAAACTCACTCGGAAATAAAAGTGTTGCTCTAGACCTCGATTCTGGAATACCAACTTACATATAAGATTTCCCGTCAACAAAGCTATCGATATGGATACACTTAGCTAAAGAAAATTTATCGAGAAAAGGTAAAATATTGCAGTTTTTGGAATCTGTGTATAAATTCCTTACCTCAAATCTGAATTTAAATATTTAATTTAAATATTTTTGAGCTAATTTTAAATTAAAAACTAACGGATATCCGTTGAAGGTGGGCTATAACAAAAAAAAAGTATTCAAATTGTCGGCTTTTAAGCTAATCAATTGAAATTAGTCAATATACAGCCCCACCAGTAATAAGTTTTATTCTAGAAGTCATTGCTTCTATTAAGTTTGTGTATCGAAGTTATACATTTTCGAAGCTATTTTTTCGTAGGCTATTATAATTAAGCGAAATTTCAAATAAGCTATATACAAGCCTAAGTGTGAAAGGTTTCGTTGGTATTTCCATAAGGCTTCCTAAATTCGTTGTAAGAAACACACAAAAAAGCAAAGACAAAGATGTTTTCAAGAAGCTTCAACAACTTGTTTAAAAATCAAACCCGAAAGTCCACATGTTTGAGTTTTATTGACAAGCACTGGTGTGAGAAGTCAATATTTTGGTGAGTTGGTATCAGAGAAGCGAAGTCTCATGATGAACGTTTAAGATAGAAGCGTGCAACGTTTATTAAATATAACCTCATGAAAAGTATGTGCTGCATCCAAGGTGTTCGTGCTGCTTCCAGCGAACAAGCAAAAATCTAGAGGTTTTGGCTTAACCTTTAATGGTCGTTCTAAAATCATTAACACGAGCATGAGCATTGTGTAGTTTGTAGTCAGCTTTAAACGGGTGAGCAGACTCACCAAGGCACAAACCTATGCACTACCCGATAAATCATAGTATTGGGTTTCATTAGAACCACGATTGTTTTTTTTATAAAACCAATACTTTGCACCTTATAGTAGAACAAGTTAAAATTATGTACAAACTCATCAACGCAACAACACTGACACCGACCAGGCCACCCTCAATTCATAGTAGACGTCCCTGAAAACGGTTGAGCAAATAATTGTTTGGCGGTGACTGATTCCGTGTCGTTTAAAGTTTCTCGGTTCATCCTGACGTGCGTCCTTGACCTTTGCCAAAGGATATAATTTAACATAAGAGCGCAGCTAAATTTCAATGACATAGTTATCAAATGAGCATGATATCTGGAAAGCAGCACCAGCGACAGCACCAGCTAACCACACATGTCAGCATTTGGTTAGTTCTTGAGTATTGTATGCATCACGTGTCCTTTATAACTTCCTTGAATATTTTCAACCGTGCTCGCCTGCAGTTTTGTTTTATATTTATTTAAAAGGTTTTATAGGGAAAATTCCTTAGAGTCCTTTTTCTAGATAGTTTGACTTGGTTCATGGTGCGATCAGGGTGATGAGGGGGCTGTGTTTTCTTGTTGGGCGTCTTGTGATTTAATTTTCTTCTTTTTTTTGTCGACCCAATTGTGCGAAGGACATGAAGCAAAGAAATTGTTGGGCAGAATTTGTAGGGTTTGGGTAGTTCCATTTAGTCGTCGTCGTTTTTGTTGCTTGATGGAAAAATGGGAAAACTGTGCACATCCTGGTTTTGTAGTGCAAGACCACTATCATCACCACCATGATTGCTGGGGCACAATGCATTTTACTTTTGGGTTATGTTTCTTTGTAAAGTTTTTCTGTGTTTTGTGTTAGTTTTATGTGTTTTTTTTTGTTTCGTTTTGCTGTAGCTCTTATTACGACACTACTATAGTGTGAGAGAAAATGGACCGAGAAAAGGAGCTCCGAAGACGAAGAAACAGTTGAACACATTTTAGCAATTATTCGCTTGAGGAGTTGTTCTTGAAAACATTCGGTACCTACTTTCGGTTTGGGGGGCTCTTTGTTAGGAATGTTTGAGGAGGTGATGGTTGAAGGTATAAAGAGAAAGATGCTGTGGAATGCGTATCCTGGAGGACATAAAGTGACTGAGCTACTACTGCATTGCCCATGATGCGGAAGTGAGTGCACTTTGTTTTTCTGTTGTTTATATTTTTGTTGTTAATGTTTAGTTTTTCAAGTCCTTGTTTTCGTGTTTGTCGGTTGCTTTGTTTTTTCGAGTGTAATTAAATGTTTATCCTTAAGGGACAGTATAGCAAGAACAAAATACTATCGACTAACTAGAAACTGCTCTCTCTGCTTGGCTGAATAAGTATGATGCGTTAAGAGTTTTTGTTTTTAATTTGACGGTGCAACAACTAAAAATTGCTTTTTACAAAAAACAAATAATTAAGGTTTAATTTAACGGATGTAATTAAACGAAGATTAAGTTGGGCTAGGGAAGTGAAATGTTTTATTTTATATGCTACATACATAAGAACAAGAAGTATATAACAACGCAAAGAAAGGATTTGTTAAATTTTCTTTTGCTTTTCATTTAGGTGCTATCTGTGTGCAATTTGGGATGAATATAATGGAAAAGGTGCTCTGAGTGTTTTTTTTAATGAAGTTTAATTTGTTTTCCTTTCGGACTTCTCGCTCGCTTCTAGAAAAAATATTGAAACCCGAAATTAAGAAAAAAAGCACTCATACGCCACAGTGTACCAATGTATTTTGTAACTGACTCTAGAAACAAGCTTCCAATTTCAATTACCTACACTCAAATCTTTTCCTGAATTGCTACGTTGAGCTAGTTCAGCAAGTCTGCAACCTGATTTGCTTCTAAGCGATTTAAAAGGTGATTTTTTCGGAAGCAATATTTATTGTTTCAGAATTAACTTTGTTTGGAGGTTTGAAGTTAGCAATAGACTAGCTTCTATCATAGATACTTAATTGGTGATATTCAAGGGTAAATGAAGAACTTGCTTCAGATAGCTTGTCAGAAGTCTTTACACTCAATCGTCCTTTTTTTAAGGTACGCGCACTCTAGGTGCTATGACTATCTTTTAAATGTTATTTTTTTTAACCAAAATTTGAGTGTTTATGAAGCAGAGAATAAGGAGATGAAAATAGTAAAATAATAAATGTATGGAAATGGGAAGAACAAACGAAGTTATAGATAAGGAATTACATATACGTGTAGTACGGCTATGCAAAGAATCTCTGTTCTTAACGATACGTCTGTAGTTAAGTGGATCAACAGTAAACTGATCAGGTAATTCCTGGTGGAGAGAATATTTTGGTGAAATAATTAAAAGGGAGTAATGCAGCTGCTTTATTAAAAAAAACAGGGAGATAAATGTGGAAATGAGTATATTGAAGTATTACTCAATATGCTCCTCTTATCTCAAGTGAGGTTGATAATTGGATTTTCATTATTTATGAAAATTCAATTTACTTCTCTCAGGTCTTCTATTTGTTTGACTGAAAGTCCTAAAGGTGCCATGAATTTGATATCTGCGTCTAGTTGATACTTCAATGAACGAAGCTGGTATTAATAACGTCTTTAATACTCCCATTGTATTTGGAATTCATATATTTTAATACCAATACCAAATACGTCTTTAATATATTCCTTTTGATCACTCTTTGATTTCAAATACTAGTGCACACCTACTACAGTTCCTGGTAACTGTGCATTTTGAAAGCAGTGATCCATAATTTTAGCGCTGAATAAGATTTCAATATTAGCTTCCATGAAAATGTATTTTTGCTGGAGTTGGGTACGAAATCTCGTAAATGGAAATCCTGCATTCAAAATCTCGCACTACGAAGCTCGCATTGAAAAATCTCTTTTTTCATAATCTGGCAATTTCAGAGTAATTGTCAAAAATGCGTTTTGGAAAATAATAAAATCCAATTTTTCGAGTTTCTTATTTTGGTTCGCAGGATTTTTATTTTTTCAGTGCGAAACTGAAAGCCATGTTACTGGAAAATTTGAATTTGTGAAATTTTGATAGTATGCGAGTTTTTAAACTTTGAGATTTTGATTCGTATAGATTTGTATTATAGATAGAAATTTGGGGGGGGGGGGGGGGGGGTAGTTGTTTTCCAAAAAAAAAAAAATAAATATATGTAGTTCCTATTGAAATTTTTGTTTAATTATCAATATGTTTTTCGGGTGAAATGCATATTAAAAAAATAGATTTGTAGCTAGGTGCAATACGATTTCCCATCTTCTATGCACTCTACAGGCGAAGACTCCATCTTGGAGATTTCTACTTCGATGATCCTAGTGATTTTATTAAACGTAGACATAAGTAGTCTGTAAGGCCTTAAGAAGATCCAAATGGTCACCGCGTAGGGATAAAGGCTTCCCAGATTCATGTGGTATCATAATGGACCGAATAATGGTCTAAGTGTGTCAGTTTTCGTGACTGGCAGCCACTTCAACCTAACCTAAGCTAGGTACAATATTTTATAAAATAAAATCCATATCTTGAAATTAGTTTTTGAGCAACGAATTTCAATTTAAAAAGCTTCAAATTCTGACATAAAAAAATTTTAAAATATATTTTTTTTTTTAATTTTGTCCGTTACACAGGGGGTAATGTCTTATTTTAGCGGGAAATTGAATGCAAAGAAAATCAAGCGACCTACAAAATCGCGGTTTTGTGACTTATCTAGTTAGAGGAGTCTCCAAATTATGGCAAAAAAAATTGGATTTTGTCCTTTTTTTAGATTTTAAAGGCTTGATTTTAAGTTAACTTTTTAGCTAGCGGGAAATTGAGTTCCAAAAAAACCGTTAGAGCTACAAATTTTTAGTTTGATTAACAAACTAGCGTAAGATATGCTACACATTTTTGCAAAAAAATTCTTGAAAATCTATTTTTTTTTTTTTCGAATTCAGTGGCCTTTTCCGGTTATATGGTAGTGGAAACGGAAATGCACTTTTTTAAACCTAAACTGTAAATACAAAATTATCTATAAAAGATACAAAATTAATTTTTGCGCAACAAATTAGCATTCAAAAAGCTACAATTTTGGGCGTTAGCAAAATTATGATTTTAAAATTTTGTTCGCAACCTTCAGTCTTATTTATCGGAATTTTGAATATTTGAAAAACCGTAAGAGCTACAAAATGGGGCTTGAGCAACAAGTTAGCATTTAATTAGCTACAAATTCAGGTTACAAATAAAATGTAAAATTAGAATTATTTTAAATTTTTACCACTAACTTCAGACTTATTTTAGCGGAAAATTGAATAACTAGAAAAGTACTCAAGCTAAAAATTTAAGTTTTGAGCAAAAAATTAGCATTTAATTAGCTACAAATACAGATATAAAAATTATTTAATTCCGCCAAAAAGTGTCCACTGTTGTATGGCAAGTACCGTTAATTTAAATAAATAAAATTTTTGTCTGCCAAAATGTATACCATGCTTACAATAACGCATTGATTTTTTTATCAACATTTTTGAGACAAATAAGCTTTTTCTTAACGGTTGTATGGCAAGTACCGTTATTTTTGGAGATAAAGAAAAATTAATTACCTCTCTGGAAAGTTTCAAAAAAACTTTAAGTTCAATATTTGAAGAAAATCGAATACTTGGCATGTTATGTTTCCACCAAAGGTTTATCCCAGTTCAGATGTAATACAGCTATTTGATGATTCTACCGCACAAAAAGATTTAAAAAAGATTCACTTTGACAGCACCTTTAAAAATGCAAATGGTGTTTCAGATTTTCTTATCAAGAGGAAGTGAGATAGAATGTTTCCTTTGTGAAGAACTGAATTCAGCCATGAATGAATCCTTCAGCGCCATACAAGAATAGGCTAGTTCGATTTGTAAAAGTACTTGTCTTAGGAAGATTTAACAAGATTAATTTCTAATCTTCAAGATTTACGAAACATATTTGTATGGTAAATCTTCTAGATTTAAAGAAGATTTGGGGTAAATCTTATTAAATCTCAAATTAGCGTTTGGTGGAAATACATCATTAGGCTGAAGAGCCAGATATACCAACAGACAGACATACAGATATAGGAGAAAAAAACATTAGGCATGTTCAGGAAAATGAGATCTCGGAGATCTAAGCAAATTTTGCTTAATTAAAAAGTGAACATAGTTGATTCAATATTGTTTCCTCAGTAATTTGACAGCTAAACTGAGCAATTCTCTTCACGAGACTAATATACACAATTCACTGCCTTTGCTTCTTTTTAAAGAAATAGCATGTATTTTTTGATATTTTTTTTAGGTTGTCAAGAAGAACAGCGTAAACCTTGAGTAAAGCTGAGAACACCAAGGGAAACAAAAAAACTTTTTATTTGACTTCTCACTTCATAAAAAATATAAAGTTTAAGTTCGATTTGATTGTATTTTTTAGCCTTTGAACGAACTGGTTCAAATTTTAAAACTTGAAAACGTTAAATCTATGGTCGTTTGACAGCTGACCAAAATGAAAACAAGAAATAAAAACGAGCTTCTATCTGAAAAGTTATCCTTATCGAAAGAAAAACATCCTCTTTAAATGAAAAAATTAACAAATTAAATGTTCTATTGCATTCAAAAGAAGCCAATACACTATATCTTCTCCCCTCCTATCCCAAAAGCAATAAAATTAAATTTTATACAAATTGATTAAATCAATTCAAATTGAAATTGCTGCTTACAATTTGAATGCACTTAGCTTCGAGTAAGACTCGTTTATCTTATTGGGTCATCTCTGAGATTTGCATAACTAACTACCCCAACTGTACATGTATACACGACCTATACACAAACTCTTGCTGGAACTCAGATCTCTCACCTCGTCCATCAAGAAACTCACAAATTTAACATCAATTGTCCGAAATTGGTAATACATATTTGCAAAAGCTTTGCATGTTCTAGACACACGGTATTTGAAAATTATTGGGGTCGTGGAAGTGGCATCTTAATTGCAACAACTTATAGACAAATGTGAGTATATGTCTGTTTACCCTCTTTGCTGCCCTTAACCTCAGGAAATAGTGTTATTTGTCGGAATATGTATGTAGGTACAGTGCATACTTTGCAAAATGTAAGTTGGTTTAATACAAAGCTAAACATTTACCGAGATGGTGGCAGGTACATGTAGTGTGGAATCTGAAGAGGTTTAAATTATTTTGTTGCACCACCTTCATCTTAGCTGTACCTACATATACTACACTAGATGTAAAGTCTCTTGTTTGCGTAAATTCAATCGAGGGCGTTTTCATGGGTGGTATAGGGCAGTAACAAATGTATAAATTAAACAGGTGATAAAGTGATAAATTAGTAGTTAAACTATTTCGAAGGTATAAGATCTGAAGCCACAACGAGAGCAAACTCCTTTCTCGCTCAAATATAGTGAGAGTGACCCACCTACAAAAAATTCACACGTATCGATTCATTGATGAGATGTTAGCATTGTAAATTCCTTGGGAAGCGAAAATCAAAATTGCTACAAGAAAATTTAATGCTTCCGAAGCTATGACAGTCAGAACTGTTGTTAGATATACATATGTTGTATATCCATCCCTTTACATATAAAAGGTAGGTCAAATATACATAAATATACGGGGTTTAAATTCTGACGCTCGAGGAATCTTTTGGAAGCGAGTAAATTCCAAGTAAATTCCTTCTAGTTTCTTGTTTGTGTTTCAAGAATGACATTTAAACTTGTAAAGGTGAATATCGAAAGTAATTTAGATGCAAACTCAACTTATTCACCAAGTTTGGATTAAACAAAGCCACTGGCCAAATTTTTCCGCAATAAACAGTCAATCTAAGTAACTCTCTTTCCGTCTTTGTGCAAATTTGAGTTCATGTGACGAAAGATAATTAAGAAAATTTTAAATTTTTTGGTCGAGTGTTTTTTGAAAAAAAAATTTCAGCTACAGAATACAGATTTTTCTGAGATCTCAGAAATAAGCAGGTACTGGCCAACTTTTTGTAAAATAAATTGGACGATTAACGATTAATCTTTTCAAACAAAATGAGAACGAAGGAGAAAAGAGATGAGACAAAATACGGCTGGCCAGTAAATCATTGGTAAAATGTCAAAAGAGCAATGAAACAGTAATTTCTGGTTTTTTTAAATTGTTTAAAGTGACCTTCTTAACTTCATTGTTACCCTTAGTATAACAAGGAAAATTAAAATCAAAAATGAGCTCATAGCCGTGTTCATTTGGGGGTGATGGCAAAATACTCATGAGTGCTTCACTAACCATTTTCAATGGAACGCACAAAATTTGC
The DNA here is from genome assembly GCA_963921185.1 of Dasysyrphus tricinctus. Taxonomy (NCBI): domain Eukaryota; kingdom Metazoa; phylum Arthropoda; class Insecta; order Diptera; family Syrphidae; genus Dasysyrphus; species Dasysyrphus tricinctus. The sequence continues at coordinate 22,845,741 of OY992532.1, read as the reverse complement.
TTGACTAGCAGCAATCTACATTACAATGGGCCTGCACACACGGGATGATTTCTGCCGGCAGAAAACAGAGTTTATATTAGAGGGAAGTGAAGTGTGTGGTGTGAAATGGCATAAAATCTTCTACCCTGTTTGGAGTGGAAGAATGAAGTAGAAAACTAATACACACACAACTTTCTACACACTAAGCTCTGCATAAAATACTAACACAATGAAAAGTGGTACATGTATACATTTTTTCTACCAGAATAATTCATCCCGTGTGTGCTTGAAGGGAAGTATTGAAGCAGATTTCTACCAGGCAGAAATCATCCCGTGTGTGTTGGCCCAAAAATGTCATTTTCGATTGGGTTTTCTGATGGCCTTTTCGATTGGGGTCAGAGTGATAGTTCTTGTTCTAAAAAGAAGAGAAAATTGTTTTGGGTTTGATTTCAGAATCGAAATGAGAAGCGTTCACACGTATCGAATCGGTGTTCCGGATTGCCAATCGAAAAGGCCATGACTGTTCTACTACATTTTGATTCCAATCGAACATGAAAACATCGTGTTGTCAAATTTACACACACCCTACTGAATGACACCATTTTACAAAATAGGTTCTTCAAGGATTTATCACTTTTGACAAGTATTTTGACGATAAACTGTATATGTATGCGTGTGTTCCAAATCTACTCTTTCTTGAAATCGGGAACAAAAAAAGACTCCAAAAATATTACTCGCAAGCGCACCAGCCAATCGAAGGTTTTTGGAGTAGTAGGAGTGAAAATGAAGTGGAAAAAGAGTACTCCAAACGTCTAATCGAAAACGACATACATATGTAAGTCAATCTTAAGTATTCATGTTCTGTGGAATCCTTAAAACTAACGAGATTGAGAGATTGAACACATACTTTCTCATATTGTTTCCATTGTTGAAAAAATTTGATCTTTTTGGGAAAAGATTTGCATTTTGATGAGATTTGAAGACGAAAGACGCAATATTTGTAGTTTGAGAGATATGACCTGTATTCACCCATCCATGCATTCACTTGTCAAACGACTGATTGAAATAGGGAAATTTGTTTGTTTTGCATTATTTGTGCCGATACTATACGACATTTGTATGTGTATGCGTGCATGTATGCTATGCGTGTTAACTTTTTCACGACAGATTTTGGAATCAAATCTTTCAGACTTCAATGAAAAACGACGTCACCAAGTGGGAAATTTTCAAAAATTCACCAAGGAATCCCCTGCTATTTCCTCGAGGAATGGAAGCTACACCCAAGGAATTTGAGGTGAAAGCATCGAGGAAATTAACATGGGGTTGTCTATGGCGTTCACCAAGTGATTTTCTTGGTGAATATTCAGTAGTGAAATCACTAAGAAGGTGTAACTTGCTTATTCCATGATTAATTGCATTTACTGAAACATACCGTGAATATACATCAGTGATATCACTAGGTACATGGAGTTGCTTTTTCACCAAGCCATTGCTTTAAGCTGAAAAATGTCATGAATGTTCACCAAGGAAATCACTTTGTGAATGGAACCTACTTAATCATCAAGTGAAATCATCAACATCGGTAGTGTACTCTCTAATTTAAGATTAAAACGAACCAAAAAGAAGTTCTCATTTCAAACCAAAAGTTATATTTACGTTTTAAGAAACGCAATTTGAGTAATGTTCAAGTCATGTTAAATTGATTTTCTTACGGGAAGTCACTGTGAACTTTATCTTACAAGATGAAAACCAAAAAATCACAAGCTCAGGACTCTGTCCATTACTATTCATCGTTGAAAACCTCGTGTTTCTCGAAGCATGATTTATTGCAATGAAATTGTAAACTGCATGGGACGCATTGAATTCAGTTGAAATTTTGCACCAAGTAAAAGAAAGGGTGATGTCATGAAAATAATGAACTGGTGAAAGAGGCAACACCTTTTTCTAATGAAATCATTAAATGCATGTTCCTCGTAAAAAGTATTTCATGAATTCATTGTGCTATTCACCGAAATTTTTCCTTGAGGAGGAAATTTCCTACTGGGCAGTTGAGTGAATTTTTGCACGTGTACAAAAACTCTAATAAATTGAAAAAGTGTACATATGTATGTATAGTATTACGTAGACTACTCTTTATAGTAATCTTGTAGGCAATCTCAGTACTAATTTATGCTACGTTTTCACCCACATTAAACCGAGATTTAATAAGATTTACCTCAAATACTCCTTAAATTTCCTAGATTTACCACATGAATTGTTTTCTTTAATCTACTAGATTAAAAATTAATCTTGTTAAATCTCCCTAGACCAAATAGTTGAACAATTCAAACTAACCTTTTCTTATATGGCGCTGAAGGATTCATTTGTGGCTGGATTCAGTTCTGCATTGTTTGACACAAAAGAAACATTCTTCCTCTCTTCCACTTCATAAGTAAAAATGAAACCCCTTTTGCTTCTGAAGTGTGCTGTCAGAGTTAATCTTCTTTCATCCGGTGGAAACACCATATAAATCTTTATCCTTAAATCCCAGATTATCTTTTGGTGAAAACGTAGTATATAATACTATATTTCCACCTAACGCTTATTTGAGATTTGATAAGATTTACCTCAAATCTTCTTTAAATCTCGAAGATTTAAATGAATAAAATTAAATAATAAATTAATCTTGTTAAATCTTCTTAGGACAAATACTTTTATAAATCGAACTAACCTATTCTTGTATGGCGCTGAAGGATTCATTAATGGCTGAATTCAGTTCTTCACAAAGGAAACATTCTATCTCACTTCCTCTTGATAAGAAAATCTGAAACAGCATTTGCATTTTTAAAGATGCTGTCGAAGTGAATCTTTTTTAAATTTTTTTGTGCGGTGGAAACACACCAAATAGATTTATTAAATCTGAACTTTGGTGGAAACATAGCATAATTAAATCTGAGCTGAGATAAACCTTTGGTGGAAACATAGCATAATGTATTCCATCAAATAGTTTGAGTAATTCAAGTATTGAGTATTTAAGTGAAATTCACCTTAAATATGTGACGTGGCATTCGTTAGATGGCAATCTCTGCTAAATAATGCAACAGCAGTCGGGCTTTAGTGTGAAACTGGGGCAGAAAGCCCGTTCCAAAAGTGACATTTTCATAAATACCACAAAAATAACTTATGTACGGTTTGTGTGAGTTTTTTTTAAAGCCTGTCAGAATGAGTCAAGCGATGCCAATGGGGAATACGTGCGTTTGAATGTTCTTGAAATTTGACTACACAAAAGGAAATTTCAATTCATTCCTGACGTGTCTATTATGTGTGTACATATATGTACCTACCTACATATACACAACACAAGCATAGAGGTATGGATTTTCAGCCAGTCATATACTTTTGAGATACGAGCATTGAATATTTTACGCGACAATTTAAGAAAAGTAAAAGAAAGAGATACTCCACATTTTGACTGCGAATGTATACGAAATGCACATTTGAACTTCGAAATGTTGTTCTATAAACGTTAGATTTTATTTGATGATGGTATAAGCATTGTAGGCTTATGAGTTGATTTTCATTAAATATTTAAAATAAAAAAGCAAAAACTGAAAGACAATATTAATAATGTAGGTAGATACCTATTTGGGGTTGTGACTTTTATTTAAGCCTGTCTGGCTTTAAAATCATCATTATAATGTTAATAAAAGAGGAACCAAAATACTTGTGAAGTATGCACTCATTTTTATTAATACGTTTTTATTAACTCAATTTCTTTTCTATCTGATCTGTCGCATTGTCTGTGCGGTACAAATTTGTATACCTATTTAAGACTTACTTCCCGATGAGTAAGATATACCAACTTGTAATTTTAAAGATAGCTCAGAACTGAATAACGCAACTGTTGCCTCGTGTCAAGTATCATCAGACATCTCAAATTCACATGAGCAAGGCTTAAAATTATAAAATAACTACCACAATAATAGCCGTTTTCCTTTGGAGGTGGCGAAGTACTTACGAGTAGATGAAAACCCTAATCTAGTACTACCAACTGCACATGCTCTCATGCGCGAGTAGATACATTTTACATGGGAAAGCAGTTTGATGTGTTCCATTGAAAAAAGCTGGCAAAGTACTTGCAAGTACTTTGCCACCTCCAAAGGAAAACGCCTAATATAAAACAAAATAGTATTCCACGCTTTAAAACCACTATTAAATATCAAATAACTTCTTCTATCCCCATAAATTTCAAACAAAAAACTTGGGGCGCATGTAATAGATGATAAATGGTATAGACTTAGGAAAATAGAGAGTAGCTGTCACTAATGGGGTCTTCCATTGGTAAATTCAGATTTCAATCTTAAAATTAATTTTTTTTTCTTTGCGAATGGAATGCTCATTATTCCTAAAAATTTTTGGTAAACTTTTCATTATATCAGCTTCATCAATTTACCGATTCATTTAAAATAGCTTCCTTTCTTCGATTTAAAATTATTTCCTTCATGTTTAGAGCACATTTTTCACAGCCCAAATAAAATAAACAAATCAAAACCCACATTTGCCAGCTGACAGCTCAAAATTGTTTTGGCATAAGTACAGGGAGGTATAAATCTGTGGAAAATTTAAGACTTTTTTGGGCAATGAACTGCAAAAATGTTCAAAATTTGCTTTTTGACAGATCAAAATTAAAAATAAATTTGATTTATTTTACCAATGTAAGTCCCCATAAGAAAAATCATATAAACAGGTCTTCAATGTTTTGAACTAGTTCCATAGCTCGATTTAAAAATGTTTGATGCCCAAAATTCGAGCCAAAAAAGTAACCCAAATAGTAGCCTAATACAAAAAAAAAAAAAAAAAAAAATGTTCACTACTTCCATTAAAATTTATTTTTTATTTTAAAACACAATTTTGAAGATATAGAATTTGTTACCACATTTTACATTTTATTGCTTGTAGCTTTTTCTGTTATTTTGTTTTTATAAAAAATAATATTGAAGTGAAGATTGTTGCATTTGATTTGAAATGTCAAAACCAGTGAAAAAGTGGTGCCACATTGTGAAATATGATAAGTGAATGATAAGGGGGAGAAAAACGTCTTATTTATAAGATTTATTTATACGAAATAAAACCGCCCAAGATTAGATCAGGGCTATTTATAGCCCAATTCTGATTGGGCTGTCATACTGAAATATGTCAGCAACTTTGGAAAATATAGCCCAATTTCCAATCAATAGCCCAATGTGGCAAGCCAACATATAACAGGTTTTACCATTTAGTAGTCTAATAAAATAATTTTTTGTGCCTAGAGCTATGATTCAACTAAAGGTTTATCTCAGTTCAGATTTAATAAATCTATTTGGTGTTTACACCGAACAAAAAGATTTTAAAAAGATTTACTTTGACAGCACCTTTAAAATGCAAATGGTGTTTCATTTTTTCTTATGAAGAGGAAGTGAAATAGAATGTTTCATTTGTGAAGAACTGAATTCAGCCATGAATGAATCCTTCAGCGCCATATAAGAAGAGGTTAGTTCGATTTGTAAAAGTATTTGTCCCAGGAAGATTTAACAAGATTAATTTGTAAGTTTCAAAATTTACGAAATAAATTTGTATGGTTAATCTTCGAGATTAGAAGAAGGTTTGAGGTAAATCTTAGTAAATCTCAGATTAGCGTTAGGTGGAAATGTAGTTAGTATAAGCTGAACTATTTATTGCATGCGTTGGTGGTATTAATTTATACTTTGTGGTTTGTTGTTAAAGCGAAGCATATTGAGATGGGTTGGCGATGTTGGGCAAAAATAGTAAATATTTGTCCAGAGGGACTAGAGAATAGAGATGGTCATTGCTGAAGTATCCAGGTCGCTGGCTTTTGAAATGCATCCTGGTACAAATACTTACCACTTTCCCTTCCCACTCTTGAAGATGCTCTATGGCTGTCTTGGAGATCGTGTACCAAACTTGAAAGCTGTGATCATTGATCTCAGTAGTTGCTTGCAGAACAAGATTTTTGTCTTTTGGTTTAATCCGGTTCTTCATTTCATCAACGGGTGCAAGCTATGCAACAGCATTTTTTTTAACACAATCCTTAAGTGCAGATTTAATCGCATTAATCTGTTGATGTGGATCCCCAAGTACTTCTGGTGTACCGTCTGGGATTTTTAGAATCAGGTTTCTTCAATTTTCTGCTGTGCGACTGTTGATCTCCTGAAGCAGCCAAGCTCCTTTTTGGAGATCTTGATTGGGATACCCCAACTCCATTTCCTGTAGATCAGCAAGAGTTGTTACATATAATGTTAGTCTCAGCTAGCCAAATACTTTTAAATGGTGATGATCGACGTGGCGTAAGTGAATGAGCCGTCTGCGTAAATTCAGTTAGAATGGGTTGGTTGGATGTCATCAGCATGTCAAAGAGTTTTGAACTTTGGGGTGAGATTCCAGCCCTAATGCTATTTATTGGTGATTTGCTGTACTCCAGCTGTATGGAGAAGTTTCTAGAAGAGATACAAGAATTTTTATCCGTGATGGAGGTAATCTTAGTAAATGGAGTTTAAGGGTACATCTATCCATGCACTGTCAACAAGGGCGTACGAAGGATATTGATCAGAGGAGGGAAAACTCAATTAAAAATAACTACCTTTACCTATAAATATAGAAATCTAGTTTTGAAATGCAAAAGAAGGCAAATTGGTGTGTGGGGAGGGTAAGCGAATGCTTTATTAAAATCCAGAAAGCAACCAAAGACGGTTACAAGGTGATAGTTGATCACTGTCGTGATATTGTGTTGACGTTTCAGTAATGATCTTCCCCGAAGCCTAATCGCATTTCTGGGATGAGCCTTGCCTAAGGCTTGAAACCAATTTTTTGTAACCAATTTTTTTGGAATCACCACAACTTTTGCTGTTTTTAAGTGTTTCCAGTATTTTCCATTAGGTAAACTGGTTAATTACTGTCATTTAATTTCATTTCTTTCATACTTTGCTACAAAGAAATTGTTCTTTGTCCACGAACACTGGATCTATAGACTGGTTGGGTTTGAAGTTTCCTTTGGAGTAACTAGAAAACGCTTTTACTTTGTCCTCTATTGATGTTGCTTTTAACACACACAAGTTGTTGTTGTTCATTCAAAATTATTCAATATAAATTGATGTATAATGCGCAGCATGCACTGCACTTGTGTGGATTTCCATTTACACACAAACCCAACTTAAGTTGCTTTTAATAGTTATTGCTGACGGTTGTTTCGGAGCTTTCCTTGAAGGTCCTGGTTTAATCACTTGTAGTCTTTTCTGAAACTAGGTGTCTTTGGGGTATTTGGTAAACATATGGTGTTGACACATTGAAGTTCGCTTCAAACATTCTGGTATATGCTGATGTTGCTGTTGACTGGTGTTCAGTTTCCGTTGATGGGTCCTTGGAAGTTGTTTCCTTTAACCACTACCTATATGAACATATAGATTCTGTATGAACTTGGGAAAATGCTGGTATATAAACCCTTTAATATCCTAGATCATTTTGATTGTCCTCTTCTTTCATGAAAGCCTGTTCCATAGAAGTTTCAGATTTAAGATGTCAATAACATTGCGTTATTTTGAATGTTTAATCCAGGCTTCTGGATTTGGTGCAGTTCTTAAAGATACCTATCAGCATTATTTTGTTCACATTAGACTAACCCCCAGTTTCACAGTGCGAGTTTAAACTACACTTTTGGTGTAAACTTTAGTTCAGCAGAGCAATTGAACTCAGTTTAAGGTTTAAACGAGACTGTGAGGCTGGGGGTAAAACGCACCCAATTTAAACTAAACAATGAACTTTATAAGGACCACCCCAATGTACATACATATTTATTTTATTGGGACAAAACTGATATATTCTTGACCACATTGCATACAATAAATTAGTTCATACTTCCAGTCATAATGAGTATAATGTATCATATTTTTCGTTTCTAATTGGCTTTCTACCATCACATCATAAAGAACCACAGTCCCCTTAAGCGTTATATTCAAATAAGAACTTATCCTTAAAAAATAACTAAAGAAAATGCATTATACATATTTCACTCACTTTCTAGAGTCTAAAACAATTTGACAATACAAATAACAAAAAAAAAGAAAGAAAAAAAATGATGTCGTCTACCACAGACAAACAAATCTGTTACGTGTGTTCATTTGTATTTAAAAAAAAAAAAAAAATAGTCCTTGTCATAAAATTCAAAGAGGTTTTTTATTATCATAACAAGATTATGAGCTCTTTTTTATTTTGTTCTTATAAAGAATATGAAAATATATTGAGCTCTGAGAGTTCCTAAAGGACGTGTTAGCCTTGAACTTGAATTTTCTTTTGTGATCAAAGCGTAATTAAGCTCACACCCTTTCAAGGACAATAGACGAAATATACATAAATATGTAATAAATAAAAAGAACAAACAAAATGTCAACTATCATGATTCTTTGTGGTTTTTTCTTGCTTAGTATTTTTAAGCTAAGAGATCTGGTTTTCTTAGGAAGTTTCTTTAAAGCTTCCAAAAGGAATCTTTAAACTTTGCTCATTTGAATTTCTTAGATATGTGTGAACATGTACAAAGAATTATTATTTCAGTCATTCCGATCAATGTCAAGCCCTTCTTCATGTAGAGACATAGCAGATGGAGTTCGTTCTTTTTTATAATACCATAATATGCTTAAGACTTTCAACTGAGAATACTGAGTAAATTTCTTATGGGTGCAAGCATCCAAGGAACTCGTAATTTATGCACTTAATTATGCGGTGGAACAAAAAACTCAAGTAAAGGACATCAGAAGGTGTTAGTTAGACTGGAAGGCATATATCTACCAAAGAGGAGAATATTTTTTGCTTTTCGTATATGGAAAGAAGATTATGAACATTATGTGGTGTGAAAGAAAGTGCTTCATAAAGTTGATGACATTTATGGTAAAAGGGTAATAAAAAAGATGCACACATATGACTTAAGGCGGAGTTTTGTGAGATAGTTGGGATGAGTTTTCTTTTTTAGGTCAAATGTCGATTTGTTAAAGAGAAAACTTATTTCATACTATAGGTACTAAATGGAGTTTTGTTCATTTCATATTAAAGAGCTGTTGTTGAATAATCACTACACTCAAGAGATTACTTTGTCTTTGAATTTTGAAATAATCTTCAAGCTGATGTATACTTTTATGCATTAAAATTGAAAAGATGGTTCTTAACTGGGTATAATTTGTTTGTGATTGCAATTGTAGAAAGCCATTATCTTCTGTAGGAAAAATACATTAACGAGGAGAATTTTAAAATAGTTCCTTGCCTTGCATTGAATGATTTAGAGTGCGAATCTAGTTGGATATTATTTACTTAGGACATAGCTCACATTTTAATTATTTTAAATATGAACATAAAATTGTTTCCAATTCAAGTTAAAGTTCAAATGAGTTCAGCTCGATATAAATATGGACTTGAGCTGATTTGAACTTTAACTTGGATTATATTCACTCAATCCACTTAAATAGAAGGATTTCTTTTCAAATTAACTTCATATTCTATTATTAAATTTTGTTCCTGTTATCTGCTGACTCAGTTAAAAAAACCCACTTAAATGCTGCTTTTTAGTGCCCAGCCGAGTTTGTGACACCACACCCTTTTAACAGGCACAAACTCAGATTTTTTTCAACCCCGCACTTACCTCAGTACCAATAAAGTCGGAAACTTTAAATTCGCAGCATAATCCAAGAGCCATTGCAAAAAAAGTAGGTTCATATTACAATATATTACTGAACTGATTTTTTTATTGGAATAATCCATCGAATCCATTCTGGAAAACGCGTTTTATCAAATATCTCGTGGGTTGTGCATCGTACCTATTACAAAAATAGTGAAAAGATAGTTTTCGTGAAAAGTTTTTGAAAACTTAAATTTAATTAAAACCCAAATTGCAAAATCTTTCAATAACTTCATCGGACTTTATCTCAATGTCGTAATTTATGTGGAGAAAGGCCAACCCGTTTGGTCGGTCTTGAAGCATTGTAGTTCTATTAGCAAAGTTTTGATTCGACACAAAGAAGAAATCGATCTTTCAGTGCTAGCTGGCATTGTACAAATAACACAAAGTAAGGTATTTATAGTCTGATTTTATATATATCCTTGTCACATTGTTTGAGTGTTTCGATGGCAAATATCACCTCAAACCCGATTCAATTTGCAGCCTCCACTGTTGTTGCCAGAGCGCTAATTCCGCTCCCAGCTTCCTGCAAAATGTTAACAATGTCTTTCGCTTCTAATTCAATGCTGAGATTGAAACTTTTCAGGACTTCTTTGGAATACCCTGTTTTCAAATCCTTTGTGATTATTGGAATGTATGCAGAAACTCTATAGTAGTCTTCACAGCTTTGAGATGGAGATTGTTTTGAAGTTCTGGGTTTATTTACTTCTACGGCTAATTTTTTATCTAACTTTGTGGTATTCAAGAAAATTACGTAAAAATGATCGTCTACATGGGGTTCTTCGATTGCTGAAGTACTGCAATCAATATTTTTACAAGGAAGATTGATTGTTTCTTTCTGTTTCTGTTTCTGTTTACACTTAGGGGCTGCGTTAATGATAAAATATAAAACCTTGTGATAAACAAATGAGGGCGTTCTGGAGCTGAATGGGTTTCAGCAGCAGTGGATGAAATTCAAACGATGAACCAAACAATAAGGAAAACGCTAGAAGAAAAATATGGCGATCGAATAATACGATAGAATGATCTGCTTTACTGGCGTAATTCAAATTTTGAATTCTTAGTATGAGTTCAAAAAATTGTATGAAACCGAGGAATGAAGCAGAATCATGAATTTTTAATAAACAAGCATACAATACTGTTGATGATTTTTTCAAAAACATTGACGATTCTGTGCCTCAGAGTCTTAAAACTTTCTTGGAAACTCTTATAACACCGCTTCCACGGAAAAGAAAGCATTATCCATCAACGTCCATCACTCTTCTGGAAGAAACAGGAATCCTTATCAAGCTTAATATTAAGATTTCATTGAACTGTAAAGAAACTATAAGAACCTCATTTTACTACAAACTTACTCTTTTTTTTAAATTTTCCGTAACTTGCTTTCAGACTTCTGAAATGGGGCTTAGAAGAAATAAGTATAAGATTGGATATATCTAAAATATGGACAGGTGTTACAAGATCCTAAGATGCTTGATGTCAGAGCTCTTAAAACGTAAGCACTTAAGCCGTATTTTCTATCTAGCTAGAGCTTGCCTTGGATTCATGGGGACTTTTTTACACTTCATGACTAGATAATTCTTAATAAATGTGCTAAGTTTGAAAACTTTTAAATTTTGTTCGAGGTGAAAATCTTTATTGACTGGGCTGTTAATAATAAATTGCAGAAAAAGTACCTGGCTCTTGGCCTAGCATTTGCTGAAGTGATCAAATACTCCTCAAAATAAGTGGTTCCTGAGATATAGTACTTCAAAAATTGTTAAAACCAGAACTGACTGGACTCACTGACAGATCATCAATATTATGGAGCACTACCCGATACCAAAGAATCTTGAAATTTTGCACAATAGCCTATATAGAGTAGACAAATTTTTCATTCTGGGGGCGTGGCATCCACCCAATTTCCCAAAATTGTAATAAATTATATGGAGCCCTTTTAAATGTTGTAGAAAGATAAAAACTGTTAGAGCGGTAGGTCAAAGATAAAAGTAAACAATTTAGAATTTTCTGCTCGTAGGGTTTGGCATTCACTTTTTTTTAAAGTTGTTAGCAAAGTGCACTTCCAGCCAGTTGTTGTAGCGCTATCAACATAGGTAGAACGGTAGCACTTGCAGAGCATACAGGTACAAAATTGACTTTTCCAATCGGAGGGTGTGGCATCCACCCACTTTCTCAGAATCGCTTTTAAACATATAGAGAGCACTTTCAGTCAGGGCATGAAGTATATTATGTACCTACAACAAGTTCTTCGCCTATCTCATTTACTTCAATGATCCTAGTGATCAAATAAACTTAAACATAGGCAGTCATAAGAAGAAAAAGTTCATAAGAAGCTCCAAATGGTTCACCGAGTAAGGAAAAGGGTTTCCTAGATTCATGTCTAAGTGTGTCAGTCTTCACCACTGGCAGCCACTTCAACCTAACTTAACCTAACCTAACCTTAGGGGCCAGTTATAGCGATCAGTAAAATGCATTAGTAAAAATTTTCTTTTGCAATATTTAATTTGTTTAAATGCTTTTTGAAACAAAAACTATATGCAAATCGATGACGAATGTAACAAAATAACTTTTTTTTTTTAAAGAAAAGCTTGATTCGGAATTATATTTATTGAGAAAAACCATTTATTTGATTTACTGACGAAAACTCATTTTACGTATCAGCTGATTGTCATGTCACTCAAAATGAAACAATTCGTTCCGCCTGTTCATGTTCCAATTTTTACTGTTTCAGTACATACGAAAAAAAATTAATGATGCATTGACATCCAGTATAAATACAAAGAAGAAGAAGACATTAGTTTTACTGACACAATTTCACTGTTCGCTATAAACACCTATCAGGAAAAAATTCCGAATTCCTTTCGTTTCAACTTTTTACTGATGTGTTTTACTGATCGCTTCAACCGGCCCCTTACCTAAGGCGCCAATTATAGCAATCAGACAAAACCCGAAAAAAAAAATTATTGAAGTTTTTATTACTTTTCAATTCGATTTGATAGCCAAATCATATACATTTGTACATATCAAACGACGCGCAATTCAGCGAAGAATTTTGTTAGCGAAAAAAAATTGCGAAAACAATATGTTTGTATGTTTTAAATGGATTTATTTGTTTTTCGGATGAAATTTCATTTTTCGTATCAACTGATTGCTTTATGACAGAAAAAGGAACAAAACATTCCACTGATTTCTGTTCCAATTCCACTGAAAGAATTTCATCCGAAAAAGTTTTTCTGACATTTCAATCAGAAAAAATCTGGGCGGCTGTTTGTTTGGTTTTTTGTTTTATAAAGTTTTTCTGACACATTTTTACTTGCGATTATAGGTACTATAAGGCAAGTTTTGGATTCGTGCAAAAAAAAAATTTGAGATAACAATCAAACATGATATTACGATGATAGAGAACACCAAAAAAGTGGGTGGCAAAATTCTGTCTGTCTGTCTGTCTGTCTGTCTGTCTGTTCGTCTACAGCCTAAACGGCTCTATCGATTTTCTTCAAACTTGGTACATAGTGGTTTTTGGTGATTCTGCCGACACGTTTTTTTTTATTTTTTTTTTAGAACCAAAAATAACGGTACCTGTCATACATTTTTTTTTGGCAAATTTACATAATCGTATTTTTCTCAAAAACGGCTCGACAACTTTTCTTAAAAAAAATTCAATAAATTTATTTTAGTAAAGGCTTTCTTTGGGTTGAAAACCATTTTTCAAAAATGGTTATTAATGGTACCTCACAAGGAACCATTTTTTTAATTTTTGATTTTCTTCAAAATGGTATGACCGATTTCAATTATTTTTTTTATACAGAAGCTTCCAAAAAATGTTAATAGTTTTGTCTACCAATATTTTTGAAAAAATATTTTTTGGATTTTTAAAAAATATTTCAAAATTTTTTTTGGAAAATCAAATATTTTGAAAACGGCAGCATAGATTTTTTTGAAACTCGATATTTAAGACTTTTTTAGTACTCTCTAAAATATTTTTAGAAAAAATAACGGTACCTTCCATACAAAAGTGAAAAAAACGCAAAGGAAAATATTTTTTTGCTTGAAAACGACTCCTACGATTTTGATTAAACTTTTTTCATATACTAAAATTAGTACGATCTACCATCAAAAATAGTAAAATTTTACACATAGCAACTATTAGTAGTACCTGTCATAGAACGTATTTTTTTATTTTGAGTTTTCTCGTTATCAGCTTAACGTATTTAAATGAATTTTTTTATATACAAATTTCAAATAAGATTAAATAATATTGCATATCAAAATTAAAAAAAAAAAGTTTTTGAATTTTTAAAAAAAGTTTCAAAATTTTTTTTGAAAATTCGATATCTCAAAAACGGGTTGACAATTTTTTTTCAAATTTTGTTTTTATATACACATAAATATATACTTTAGATTTGCATTCCAAAATTTGTTCTTAAAAATGTGTTAAGAATTTTATATATAAAAAATTAATTTAAAAAAAAACCGCTCCAACGATTTTAAATTTTTTTTTCCCATACAATCATATTCAATCAAGAATTAAGATGGCATTCTTTTTTTTCAGCTCAAGCTGTCAAAGGAGTTGTTTTAGCCAATTTAAATGTCGTTTTTCATGCTTCTCTACATTTTTCTCTCCTAATTTGCATGTTTTTATATACAATTTTCTTAAACCCACAGTGTGTTCAACATAAGAGCAAGTACGTGCGACCCAGTCGTGCATTTTATTTCTGATTGCTATAAACAACCATCAGAAAAAAATCAATTTCATACTGTTTCAAGTTTTTCGGATGGATTTTTCTGATGGCTATAACTGGCGCCTACAACAAAGAAAAACTCGTAATTTTGAACTTTCCAATCTGGTTGTTTGGTTTCCACCCAGAAATGTTACTAATGATATGCAACTTAATTGATTTAGAATTATGAAATTTGGTAAAGCAGTAGGGCTTTGCAAAAAAGGGATGAAATCACACCAAAAACATAAATGTTAAACAAATAAAGTGCACGACTGGATCGCACGTACTTACTCCTATGTTAAATATGCTTGGGGCTTAAAGCTGGCCATACATGGCAGAGCCAATGAGCCAAATGGCTTCGTGCTGTGGGGTGGATCAGCCATGAATCCATTTGGATTTTCAGCCAATCTGAAATCCAACCGAGTCAAATGGATCGTATGGTTCGGTCGTGCATGACCAGCTTAAGAGCTTTTAAAATATGCAAGTTGTATAGAAAAAAATATAAAACAATATAAGAAAAGCATTTAAATCGTTCTTCATAATAAACAACTCGTAAAATAGGCTCAAAAACAAGATATGTCATTTGATTACTTAAAAACTTATGAATATATGCAAAAAATTTAAATAGTTGGCGTGGTTTTTATAAAAACTAATTTTGTGTATATACTCGTTATATTAAGTTTTGGTAACATTAAACAAAATTGTTTTGTCAAAGTATTAATTAATTTACATTAATAAACCTAGTTTGAAAAAAAAAATAGTCAAACCATTTTTTAAATATTGAATTATCAAGAAAAAAATTAAATATTTATTTAAGAATTTAAATTATATATTTTTCAACATAAATTAAAGATATTATTTTAAATAACTTAAAAACATTTTGATATGCAATATTATACATACTAAGGAGCTTTTGCATTAAAATTGTGATTGAAATCGGTTGATTCGTTAAGGAAAAAAAAAAAACGTTATATGGCAGGTACCGTTAGTTTTGGTATTTTTTGTCTTACTAGAGAGTACATCACACAGACAATAACACACTGATTTTTTGTAATAAAAATCGTTTCAGCCAGTTTTTACATAATAATTGAATATGAACAAAATTTGAAAAGAAATTCTTCTGTTTAAGTGGAGTGACCGAATATATAATTCAAAGTTGAGCTCACTTGAACTTTTAACTTTGAATCATTTTTTACATAAATAAGCTTGTCGTTTATAACGGTTGTATTGCAAATACCGTTTTTTTCCGAGCAAAAAGAGTTTTTTTTATTTCCCTTTTAGGGAATTATCAAAAAACCTTACGTTAAAAATTTGAAGAAAATCCCTTCAATGGATTAAGTTGCAGGATGATGTACAGGCAGACAGACAGACATACAGATAGATATCCCGCAAACCAACATCTCTTATAACGAAATCTCGCAAATTAAAAATCTTATTTTCACAACCTCGCAATTACAAAATCTCGCTTTTAATAAAATCGCATTCACATCTCGCACCAAAAATTGCTTAATTTTCAATCAAAATCTCGCATAGATTTTGGGCGATATCGTTATTGTGAGGTTATGAAAAGCGGGATTTTGTTATTGCGCGATTTTCAAAAACGAACATTTGTAATTGCAAGATTTCATTATGCGAGATTTTGAATGCGAGATTTTAATTTGCGAGGTTTCGTATCCAACCTACAATTGTGCCACCCACTTTTTTCGTGTTCTATATCATCGTAATTTCAAGTTTGATTGTTATCTCGAAATATTTGCTTACACGAATCCAAAACTGGCTCTATTGTTTCTATATCGCAGGCAAAAAAGTTCTTTCATGTATTTGCCAAATACCTGTGCATAAAAAGTCAGCCACAGAAAGTGTAATACAGTGAAACCTCCCTTACGCGGACAGTGACAGTCGCAACAATTTTGTCCGTCTAAGGGAGTTGTCCGTCCAAGAGAAGAGTCAAAAAATATTTTTTTTTATTAAGTAAATATTTGTAGCTCCAAAAACTAACAAAAATTAAATTATATTAACTGTCCCTAAAACATTCAACAAAATAAACAGTGATAGATAAAAATAAAAAGTACAGAAAACAACTTAATTTCAAAAAATATATTAATTTGGATAAAGAATTGAAAAAATGGAGCCATACAATTCATTAACAAACGAGAACTAAATGAACAAGAAGATACAATAACAGACCACAGCTGCAGAAAAAAAATGCGTTATGCCATTGTTGGTTAGAAATTTCAAATTAAAAAAATTTTTGTCCGCCCGAGAGAGTTAAATTTAACAAATTATGGTCAATATTCTTGTCCGCATCCGATCAAGGGAGTCTCCGCTTAAAGGAACATCAAATGTATGGAATTTAAATCCAAGATCCACGGTCGCGAGAATTTGTCCGTTTAAGAGAGTTGTCTGCTTAAGGGAGCTGCCCGTTAAAGGAGGTTTCACTGTATATGCATTTGGCAACATTGTTCTCCCACTCTGAATGACATTTGGATGATAGTCTTTTTGTGTTAAAATGCTTGAACGCACCTTATATAAGTCACTTCTCATACTGGCGCCATCGAAACAAGACCTACCCTATATCATTATAATTGTGATTTATTTAATAAGTAAGTGATATTATATATACCTAAGCTAAAATAACCCTCTTATATGAAGAAGAAAAACACAAACAATAAATTACACTGGTCAACAAGGTTTTTCTTACAGAAACAAAAATATACTTTTCCGTAGGTTTTTGGTGTGCTGAACTCGAATCTGAAGTCAGAAAAATTCTATCGGGCTACGTTTTTGAGCTATTCCCGTTACAAAATCGAAAAACCCGTTTTTTGCTGTTTTCAAAGTTGTATTGTAACGTGAAGGAAATTGTTTCAACAAATTTTTTAATGGTTTCTGAAAGAACTAATTTTCTTCTTTTAAAATCAGTTTAAATCTTTCCGATACCTCTTTTCTTCTCGGAGAATTCTTCAGTTAATTGAAGGCCTTCCATTTATGACATAAATACAATGTAAAGGAGAATGGGTAAACATTTATGGGAAATGGTCCATTTCCCAATACGAACGTGTGATATATCGTTGAAAAGGTTATTTTGAGTACATCATTTCATTATATGGCCGTTAAGCTCTAAACCATGGGGTTCACGAGATATTCAGCTAATGTGGATTGGGAACACATTATTGTTCTTTCGGTGCTTTGAAGCCGAATATCTCGCGAGCCCCATGGTTTAGAGCTTAACGGCCATATAATGAAATGATGTACTCAAAATAACCTTTTCAACGATATATCACACGTTCGTATTGGGAAATGGACCATTTCCCATAAATGTTTACCCATTCTCCTTTACATTGTATTTATGTCATAAATGGAAGGCCTTCAATTAACTGAAGAATTCTCCGAGAAGAAAAGAGGTATCGGAAAGATTTAAACTGATTTTAAAAGAAGAAAATTAGTTCTTTCAGAAACCATTAAAAAATTTGTTGAAACAATTTCCTTCACGTTACAATACAACTTTGAAAACAGCAAAAAACGGGTTTTTCGATTTTGTAACGGGAATATCTCAAAAACGTAGCCCGATAGAATTTTTCTGACTTCAGATTCGAGTTCAGCACACCAAAAACCTACGGAAAAGTATATTTTGGTTTCTGTAACAAAAAAATAATTAAATTTTGTTGACCAGTGTTATTGTTTTTTTTTTTGTGGACTTATTCAACCGAGGGACATAACAGAAAATAATGAGATCTAAAATATACGCCAAGTTCTTGGTTCATGAAGTCTTAAATCAAATAAATATCTTAAGTAGAGTAATGTCGTTATAGCTCCAAGTTATGACTGAAATTTGATATTTTGGTTATGACCACTGATTAAAATGTGTTGCAACGACTCCTTTTTTATTCATTTGTGTTTATATTGTGATTAGTTAATTTATGAACAAGAGAATTTCATTAATAGATTGTGTTGTTTGCGTCTGAAACAACTAATGTCAAAGTTCCAAGCGGATAGTTTCCATGTTTAAAGGGCGTTCCTGCCAAAAGGGAGGTTTACCCTCTTGGAGTATTGAATAAAAATGGATAGCAGCTTGGCCTGAGAAAATCTTGGGTTATGATTTTTGGTGCAGTGTACATAATAGCTATAATTCCAGCCTATATACTTGGTGGTAACACATGCAAGTTGTTGTTGTTCATTCAAAATTATTCAGTACATAATTTTCTTTTCCTTATAATTTCTGAATAACAAGAACTGATATTTAATTTTATTATACTTAAAAGAGTCACCTTTATGCTACCTTGGCAATTTTAGTGAGATCCAACGATGCACACTATATTGTATAATCTACTTCCCATCAAATTAAGATTCCAAGTTTAAATGAAAAAGCGTCCACTTCTTGATCACCTATACATTTAGAATGATTTTAAATCGAATACAAAAAAGGCTCCTTAAACAAACCTATTTCCTTGATAGACAGGGTGAAGGCAAATTAACTCACAGCATTTGGCATCTAGGACAAAACAAAATAAATATTTATAACAAAAATATTTTGCGCACTCGGGCGTATACGCACTTTTTATGCAAACAAAAAAAATATTTTTGTGAGAGTTTAGTTTTTGATCGTGCTCAAATAGAAAGTATGAGCCATTTGAATTTATTTAATTCATATTCATATTCAAAGAGCCATAACAGTGCTCCGAAATACAATGTATTCAGTAATGCGTTAAATATAAAAATTGTTGCATTGTGCGCTAGTAGATACAATTGTTCACCCAGAGGTAAGCTTGAAACATTAACTTCTACGAAATATTGTATACAATGGCAGAAAATTCAATAGAAAATGCTGAAGACAATTTTTTTTAGGTACAAAAAACATCATGGTATTTGGAATTTGTATTTCGCAAGGACATTTCCAGTTAACCTATAAAGATTTCAGATTTGAGTCAACATGTTTTTCATTTCTTACTATTGTATACGTTAACATTTTTAGATTCTCTGTTTTCATATATATTTTTAATATTTCCATGAAAATATTTATCCAGCAAAAAAGTTCAACTGGTTTTCTTTTCAAACCATATCTACTGCACATTGGACAGTTTCATATAATCACACTTTAACAAAACAAACTGCAAAAGCAAAAAAACATCATTGCTTTTCAAACCTTGAGAGTTTTCATCTTGTTTTTCTTATTAAATTTTGCTTAGAAAATACCTTCCTCAGGAATATAATAATAGCAAAACAACTAAGAAGCGTTGTGATTGAAAATTATTCATCTTATCCTCGGTTGGAAAGAAACAACAGTATCAGAATAGTGCAAGATGGGTTTGGTTGGGTAGTAAGGTTTAAGAGAGAATTTCTTTCACAAGTGAGAGGTTCATTTCGAAGGACTCAAAAGCAGAAGAAGTTCTGAGTACCAATTTCATAACTTTAGTGTGTCTCTGTGCTGGCCAAAATTTCCTCTAACACACAGTGCTGTGCAAAAGTATCATATGGAATGAAGAGGGAAGAGATTTCAAGTGGGGAAAATATTGACTCACCAACTTTGAACTTCTTTCGAGTATCCTCAAAACTGGTGAGCATTTTGTCTAAAATTAGGAAATTTACATGAAGCAGTTCAAGTGTCTATATGGACCTCAAACAACCCATACTCCTAGCTACAGAACAGAACCACTTTAGAACTACATTAACTATAGAAGGTTTGGATATTAAAAGAATACAAAGGAAGACAATATGGTATAACCTTATGGACAACCAAATCAATGATGGACTATTGTTATGTCGTGGATACTCAAAAGTAGTCTAGGATGTCAAACGATAGCTACCAGCTCCTTTCTGTGTAAGTACAAAACCTTTATTCTATTAGAGTGAGGCTAATAACACGACTGTTAAAGAATCACAACGAGAACTTCACAATGAGCTTCAAAGCGTCAACATCATGTTTTTGGACTTCACCAGACACTACAGCAAAATTCAATTTCAGAAGAGACTGCAATAGAGACTAAATATTTGAAAGAAACCATCACCAATCCTGGAAATAATTATTCGAAACAACTTAAAAGCAACATTATGGTTAGGTGACGCGGGTAGTCAGAGTCACTGATTGGTGTCAACATGGCGACGTCCAGTGATGCAACGAGTTCTACACGTCAATTTTGCTTATTTTACCTCCAAGTGGTAACCATTGGATACTGGGTCTAGTTCATCCGGACTTGACTTGCTAAACTAATAAGCGCAGGTGTTGGACAAAAGACAAAATTAGCAACATGTTAATATTCTGTTGGAAAGGACTGGCGGTATAATTCAACTGAAGTCTTGGACAAGCCTATTTGAAGGATGGTGTATGGTGGATGAATTAGTATAGAGAATCTACGGTTCCCCCAACAGTCTTGAAGACAGAAACCCACTTCTTCTTTTATCAGGGTGACAGTGAAAGAATTCCCCAGATAGAATCAACGGTGGCGTCTACGGTTTCAGTCAGACTGAACCACTTAGTGAACACTTTATATGGGCTACTACGACG
This sequence comes from Dasysyrphus tricinctus, assembly GCA_963921185.1. Taxonomy (NCBI): domain Eukaryota; kingdom Metazoa; phylum Arthropoda; class Insecta; order Diptera; family Syrphidae; genus Dasysyrphus; species Dasysyrphus tricinctus. The sequence goes on along the minus strand of OY992532.1, from coordinate 22,824,848 downwards.
GAGCTCAGGCCTATAAGGAGCGGTTAATCCGGCTCCCCACCCTTGGAGTTATATTGTCCTCCAGGAGGTCTTGTCCTCCAGGTTGGGGGTCGTGCCGTTGGGGTAACTTCCCAGCCACGTGAAGCAATTTTAGTTGCAAAGCAACAACGAGCCTCGAATACGGATGGATTTACTGTTGACGAACCTAGGAAACGTGAAATGTTCTGTCTCTCTAGACCACGTGGAACTGAACATTAAGGGCAAAAGAAAACTGAAAGACTGTGACATTTACTACGGTGAATGTTACCGACCACAAAGGCAGCGTCTTTTTGGGTGTGGGTTCATCGTTAGAGGCAGATTTAGGCAAGACGTCTTGAGTTTCAACTATGTACATACGTGAACGAGTGCCTCACGACAGTTCGCATCAAGGCTAAATTCGCCAACATCAGCCTGATATGCGCGCATGCCAAGCCCCTACAGAGGATAGAGAATGATTAAACCAAGGACGAGTGCAATGCCCTAGATATGACATTAAAATTGTCTTGGGTGATTTTTGTGCCAAACTAGGAAGAGAAGAGGTCTTTGGTGGCACAATCAGAAGAAATAACCTGCACGACACCACCTCCGATAGTGGACTCAGGTTAATAGACTTTGTTGCGGGGCTTACACAGTTCCCGCATCTAAATATACGCGAAGGGACATGGTGAATTCCTGGTCAATCAACCACCAACCAGATTGACCACATTGCAATGCACTCCTCCAGTATCAAGAATTTCCGAACGTTCCGAGGAGCCAACGTTGACAAGTTGCCAAGGTAATGATACGGATATCCATACCAAAGCGAAAATAGGGAAATATTATAAGGAAATTTGACGTCGAACGGCTACAGTCACAAGAAATTGTCAGGTCCGATTCCAGTCGAGTTTCTCACGCCCTCTTAAAGAGTCCTTTGCCGCCAACTGCAAGTATCGAGAACTAGTGAAAGAATTGCCAGGAATCCATCAGAGATGTTGCCTCTGACGTGCTGGACCTCGCACGACCACCACAGCAAGACCCCTGCCTGGTTCGATGAAGAATGCCGACAAGTACATGCAGCCAAGCAACAAGCATACAAAGCGGCGCTGCATAGAAGGGGCAGAGCTACTCACGAGCTCTACGAGCAGAAGAGGAGAGAGGAACACAAGCTTCTAAGATGGAAAAAGAAAGAGCATGAGAAGCGCGCGATCGAGGAATTAAAGAGATGCCATTGCAAAAATGAAGTTTGGAAGTTTTACCAAAAAGTAAAAAGAACCTCCCAAGGTTACAAGTCCCGAACCGAAGCCTGCAAGGACGATCAGGGGAACATCGTAGTAGAGTCGCAGTCAATGCTGAGGATATCAAAAAATCATTTCTGCAAATTGTATAACGGCGATGACGAACCGAATTCCGCTACCGTGCAGATTGCGCCATTCAACCTGGACGTGTGGCTTAAAGGCCAGGGAAGTCCACCATCGATTAAATATTTGCACTACGGCAGATCTTGGAAAAAACCCATTTGTATCAAATTGAAACCCATCACCTTTTCATCGATTTCAAGGCACGTATGACAACATCTATAGAGGCGAGCTGTAAAGAGCAATGTCTAGTTTTGGCATCCGTCCCTAGCTCGTCCGTTTGTGCAGGATGACGATGGAGAATGCACGCTGATCCATCAATGTCAGCAAAGACCTCACGTCAGGCAAGGCGACGTGCTGTCCTGTGATTTTTTCAACATCATTCTTGAAAGAATAGTACCAAACTCTCACGTCAACACTAGAGGCACAACCTTTTTTCAAAAGTCCATTCATTTACTCGCTTACGCTAGTGGTGCTTTCGTGAGTATTGAGAAGGAAGCCAAGCGATTTTTAGTCCCGTCTACAGAGATGGGGAATAGAGAAGAAGATACAACAACAATTTGTATGGGCTGTACAACGACACCGACCTTGCCACAAAAGTGAAAAGCCAACGACTGAGATGGCTGGATCACCCAGAGCGAGTGGACATCAATGCTCCGCCTCGGAAAGTCTTTGAATACAACCCCGTAGGAAAGCGCAGTAGAGATGTACCTACAGCGTAACAGGTGGCGCACGCAAGTGGAAGAGGACCTCAACCAACTTGGCGTTGGAAGAAGAAGGCAGGAAGAAGCTTATTGGTTGAGGCCCTAGTCCACCCCGGACTGTAGCGCCACCTTAAGTAAGTAAGTAAGTAAGAAGCAATATCATAACAGGAAAAAGTAGAAGCATTTACCAGTAAGGTACTCCGAAGGGAATTTCGAACCAAACCCTTATCAGATCCAGCGTTCCCGGGCGAAGTTGAGGCATTCATTCACCAGACTCAGCAACTGAGCACTTATGTCGTTTTCGTTTGGTTTTGTGTTCTGTTCCATTCCTATGGAATATGGAATATTTGGAGTAGAAGGAGTATAAAAGGAGTGGAAAACGAGTGGAAAAGGAAAGTCCTACTTTCTGAATGCTGAGAAAGCACTGATATTAAAACATAAAGGTATATTAACTAAAATTGTTTGCACAGCACTATACATGTACAAAATATATATTGTTTAACAAAAACGTTGCATTTCCTAGTGTATTTGTCAATGCAAAGACAAACATATCCTAGATAAGCTTGAGGACAATGCCATCTACAACAGTATCATCATCGCTATCATTTTTGAAGAGAAAGAGCTCATAGTTATGTCATACACTTCGATTCTCATCATTTATCTAGATGGACCAAAATCTGGGTAATTTTAAATGAACCACCAAAAGAGGAAATACGAAAATGCTTCTTTCTTTTTGGCACACAGGCAATGTTTTATTAAGTCAAGCAGATGCGATTTGCAGTAATATAGGTAAGGTATATTCATATGTACTAAAGCAAGGCAAGTTTCAAACTATCTATATAAATAAAAAAAAATAAGGTAGGGAAAGTTATAAGATAAAAAAAGAAAACCATCTGGAATCTTTAACTCTTAAGGTGGACTTCATGTTCGCCACCACCATCACCACAGTATATCTTCGTCTACGTCGTCGTCATCGTCGTCGTCAGCATCTTTCGAGGAAAAATAAAAAGAAAAAAAAAATCGAATTGAAGGCTTCTTTTCCATTTTAATAATTCTCCAGTCTGGGATAGATCATAATAAATGTGAGCAGATTTGGCCTGCTTTTCCTTCGATTACCTTTTGCATAGACACAGGACAAGCTGAAGCCTTCATCACTTGATTTGTGCAAAAAACAGCATAAAACGAAAGAACACCATGTACATGAGTACATTTTCAATTTATTCGATTGCCCTTGTCGGATTCAATTTCCATTCGATAGAGTCGCGTGCTTGAGTTCTAGCTTCTTGCATCACAGAATCTAAAAGAGTTCTAACAGGACCAACAACTGTGTGCCACTTGAGCAATTCAAGTGGGTGACAAATATGTGAGGCATTGATGGGATGACGACGACGACAACGGACGCCGACGTTGTGAAACTCCTCTCTGCCACTATACAACTGAATACAGGTAAAACCAACACGAAACACAGAATACATACATACATGCATAGATGAGCTTTAAGTAGAAGGACGAAGGAAAAAGCAATTTAACAATTTGTTCTAGAGATAGTGCTGATGCTGAGTAAATGTATGGTGGTTGATTTAAGTGATGGTGTGTATACGATGATGTGGTTATAGAACTATCTCGTTTGAATTAGGTTCGGGCTTCATTTTAATGCGAGACTGATACTGTAATGTGCTTGAATCTGAGAAGTTATGAATATTTTGCACAGGTGATTGAAATGTTGTGTATATTTTGGGGTTATATTCTGTAAATAAAAGATGGGTACTTCTTCCGTAAAATGCAATATTTTACCAGAGGTTCTCTTTTGATATAGAATGCAAAACAAAAAGAGTAAATATTTCATTTCCAAAGCGGAAATATTAGTTATTTTGCTATTCAGAAACTAAGTTTATGTGCCATTGATAGGTTAAGTGACACCCGTAGAAAAACTAATTTTATAAAATAAATTTGTAATCCCATCGTTTAAATGCCATTTTCAAAAATGGCGCCCAACGTTGGACAAAGGGTAGAATTAGAATTACTACCAATTTACTTAAGCATATTCATGGTTAAGATACATTTGGGTAGGCGTATTAAATCATTCTACATGCAGTCTCAAGGATATATACAAGGGATGATAAGTGGTCTAAATCAGGCAATTGGGCATGCTGACGATCTAATTGCGTGCAGAACAGCTCCAAAAGTCGAGGTCATAAGAGTCCTCCTGCAGCGTGAGTTCGAAAAGATTCAGCGATACTGTGATGATTGGAAGATGAAAATCAACTTTCAGAAATCAGAAACTATCTTGTTAAGGACTCCGTTGTATGGAGCCATAAGGGATACGAGAAAGAACTGGCGCAAGCTGGTGATCGTAGGTCCAAATGGACATTCACTGGCTAGTAAAAGTGTAGTAAAGTACCTTGGCATCTGGATGGATCAATATTTGTATTTTGATAGACATATAAATGCTGCTCTAATCAGGGCTAGGGGAGCTTTTGCCTGACGAAACGGTTGTTTTATAGCAGCCGGCTTGACAACAGGGTGAAGGTGATTTGCTACATGGCTCTCAATCGGCCGATGATTGCCTATGGATGTCCGGTTTGGTTCAACGATGGCCCATCTCAAATGAAAGATTCAGGTGTTTGAGAGGCAATGTCTTAGAAGCTGCTTTGGATTACCCATAACACCAGAGTCGGTGGTACAAACATTACTATTCCATCCTGATTCTATACAATGGTGGCAGCATAAACAGGATAGATAATTTTTTGCCTCAAATTTATTCGGGTTCACATTGCAAGAGCGATGTCCCAAAACCAACAGCTTAGTTTTTGGGGCTTATTACCCTAACAAATGAATACTATGAAAGTGTGTGTCTAAGTGGCTTTATTCTATTTATTTATTTAGACCAAATTTATTTATTTAATTTATTTGTTCGTAGATCATATGCAAGGCACTTAATTGGTCGGGTTTTAGGAGGCATAAGAAAGAATGCACTCAAAGACAGAATTGAAAAATTATTTTTGAGTTTAATTTTATGGAATAATAATTTTGTTTCCCCAAAAGTGCAGTAGACCAGATTTAAAGGCTTTAAATTTTTTTGGGAGAAAAAAAATGCTGTAGACCTTCTGCAATTGCAGCAAAATGGAAACGGTAGTGCAAATGTGCCATCTACGGATGAATGCAAAATGAATATGATAATAGTAAGATATGAAGAGAACAGGAAAGAAATCTTTCTGAAAACATCGTTCAGTGTTAATATCTCACTTGATTTCGAGAAAAATCGTAGGCGATGTAAATGCCAACTTACTTGGAGTTATTATAAAATTTTACATTACTAACTATGATTTTCTATCATGAAATTTTCTATCAAGGTAGTTTTATATCATGATAAATTTCTATCATGCTAGTTTTCTATCATGCTATATTTCTATCATGTTAGTGTTCCCGCACGATAGTTTGATGGTAGTACTCTATCGTGATATATTTCTATCATGTTTTCTATTATTATAGTTTTCTATCATGATAGTTTTATATTATGTAAGCTTCCACCAATGTAGGTTTGTATCATGATAGTTCTCTCATGATAGTTGTCTACCATGACAGTTTTCTATTATGATAGTTTTCTATCATGATAGTTTTCTATCATGATAGTTTTCTGTGATAATAATTTTCTATCATGGTAGTTTGCTTTAATGATAGTTTTCTATCATGATAGTTTTCTATCATGATAGTTTTCTATCATGATAGTTTTATATCATGTAAGTTTCCATCAAGATAGTTTTTTATCATGATAGTTTTCTATCATGCTAATTGTCTATCATGAAAGTTTTCTCTCATGATAGCTCCTATCATGACAGTTTTCTATCATAATAGTTTTCTACTATGATAGTTTTGTATCAAGATAGCTTTGTATCATGATAGTTTTCTATTATGATCGTTTTGTATCATGATAGTTTTCTATCATGATAGTTTTCTCGCATGAAAGTATTCTTGCCGATATTATCGACTTCATCGGTTGCTCCGAACAGACCTTCATAGAGCCATTCATGGCAATTGAAGAACAGGCGTTGTTGACCTTCAAGAATACGACGACAAGACCACATACATGCTATCAACAAACAATGTAAGGTCTGTCAACACCACCTAGGAATGTCACTGTCGATCCGACGAACGACATCTTAGTGATGATCCCACGAAGAACTACCCTAGCAAACCGGTGTTACTTCGGGTTGGCGCAATAGATGTTCAAAACTCCTCCACAAAAGACGAAGTGCATGCTCTATAAAACTTTCAAACTTCCAGCCCTGCTCTACGGCGCCGAGTGTTGGGCTATAGGCAAAAACGGAAAGCTGATACTGGGCTCTTACAAAAGGGCGATTGGAGGAGAAGATATAACCTTAAACTTTATAATGAGCTGTATCAAGATGTGGATGTATTCCAGACGATCAAAATACGTCGACTACATTCACTTGGTCACATAGAGCGATTGGACAATAATGCTCCAGCCAAGAGAGTCTTTGAATCCCAGCCCCCATCAGATTCGAGAGAACGAAGAACACCGACCAAGCCATAGTGGATGCAGCGGACTCGGGATCGTAGAGGATGAAAGGCTGCCGTTTCCCAGGCTGTGATACTTCATGGATTGGGAGCCAGATAAGTAAGAAAATTAGATGTAGGTAAAGTGGATATAAAGACGTAAATTATTTTATGGATTTATCTTGTTTCTATCAAACACCACAGTTATTTTAAAAACTTCAATTTTCTACCATTCTTGAGAATGCGAATGAAATTGAACAGAAACTTTGCAGAAATTGAAGGTTTTGGTGAAGTAAGCGAAAAGACCTTACTTATGAACTTACAAAAAATCAAGTTCCCAAACCAATTGGAAACTGCAAAATATTCTTTCGTTCCAAAGTAATACATTTTTAAGTTCCCTTTATATTTATGGATCCACTATTTATTATTTAAAATTATATTTTCTTTTAAAATAATAGTTTTCCTCGTTTTTCTTTTAAATCCATAATTCAAAAACAGCAATTTTATCACAACCATTTCCACTCAGTAAGTTATTGATTCACCAAATATCTCTCTAATAGAAACTTGAATGTGTACCACGTGCCAAATCCAGCAATTGGCAACGTTACAGATCCACCCATAACCCAGAAGAAAGATGCACATATATAGCGAGAGAGTGGATTAAAACATCATTCTAATAGAATATTGACAACGACAACGACGACGACGACACCAACTTCAACAACAACAACAACAACAAGGACAAAACTTGCAACGACAACGCACGTGACAGAATACATCATCGTTTCAAGACACCGTAAAAACTATATACTTTCCATACCTACATAAATATACTAAAAGTTCTTCCTTTCCTCAATTAAATGTAAAAACTATATTTCGTTCCTGTGTGGGAGGAGGGTGGTGCTGGTGGATAGAATTTGCATATATTCCTCTCCATTTCTGAGAGAATTGCTCTGGCACTTGTTCGCGGTCTGATAGAGCGTCAAAGGGATGCATCTTTGCCAAGCATTCGCTAGACGAAAAAGAAAAAAAGAATAAATTTATCATCCCCCACATACTAGTATGCATGTTGCTTCCTATTAGCAAAAAGAAAAAAAAATCCTCTACCTACTCTCCATAACATAAGGATGTTGAAGTGAAGAAAAAGGATCCTCCATACTTATTCCTTTTTCAAGAAGATGTCGTTTTGAATGTGCACACTTTGTGTTTTTGGATGAGACGGTTGGAAATTATTTATTTACGAATTAAGCTACTTTGTGCTTGTTTGGCAGAATTCTATGATTATATCATATAGCAGCTAGGATAGCTTAGCTACACAGACTCCAGCTGGATTACTAGGTGGATTTCTTGCAATTCTTTTTTTTTATTTTTATTTTTATTTTTATTTTGATGACGGAACGATGAAAACTTTTGAAAATTTGCTACTTGACTTGGAAGTTTACTGTGGGATTTATCATAGCTGTGCACCTTTGAGTGAAGGATATTGAAAATGTTCTATGCATTTTCATGAGAATAACAACAAAAACACAAACATGATTTTGAAATTCTCAGTAGATTAACAGAAGATACAACTTGAAGATATTATAATAGTCGGTTTTATAGCTAAAGTAAATATTTTGAATGTTGAGAAAAAAAAATGTAATAATAATTTCTTACGACTTTGGATGCGAAATTAGAATGGGATGAATAAAGTAACGAAAAGAATTTTACTTTAAGAGATAGAAGCTCGGAAAATGCTAAGAAGTACAAATTGCATAATTCTGAAACTTAACTAAAATAACAAGTCAAGGGTACATGACATCAGGAGCTCGCAAGAAGTTCAAAAGTGTTTTTAGCAAAAAAGAAATTATTTTAAGAAACCTTTTTATCTTATTATTTTTCACATGGCTGTGTCAAATTTTCAAAACACAATTGGCAAAAGGTATAAATGACGAAGGATTTATCCAGTTGTTGTCCAACAATTTGACAAAAAGGAGTTTACTTTCATGTTTGGTAACAAATGTAGGTGAAGAGCTTTGATTTTTGTACCTGAAATCTATTTCCTTGACTTATCCCCAATAATCTTGCTTAAATATTAATTTTTGGAATGAGAAAGTTGATTGACAGTGAACATATCGAGAACGTTAGGTAGACTTAGTTCTAATAAATTTTGCATATGGTTTTTGGAAAAGTAAAGTGGTTTGCACTAGTAAGTTAACATGGTGTCAGAAGTATGATAAATAATACCAGAACCTGCGAAGCCACATTTTCTTATATTTTAAGTAAGTGCCTACTGCCTACCGTTACAAGCGATAGCAAATATATATTTACAACAATTACAAAGTGGCAGTAGATTAAGTAAGCATCCACGGAATGAGGTTTATCGTATGTTGAGCAGGTATTTTCAATTTCAATTCGAGGCAGAACTAACATTTTTCCTATTTCCTATAATAATCCTCATGTCAGATTTGAATGAAATCCCGAATTCGATTTTTTTTTAAACAAATAATGCAAAATTTTCCCGAGCACTAAGGACAGAATAAAGTAATTCAAGGTCAAGGAGAATAAAATACATAAACCAAACAATAATATTGATGGATCAAATATATAACGTTAAAGTAATTTTAAGTGAAATAAATACTTTTTAAACTTTTTAGTTTGTCACCACAGATGTTGCTGCAGATAGCAGAAATTGAAAATGTTGATTCGTGTCATTGTCATTGTCCATGTCCATGTCCATCAAATCTATACCCTCGAGTGTTTTGCATTGAATCTTTCTGAGGACAGAAACAAAAAATATTGAAATTGAATTTAGAACATTTGCAACAATTGATGTTTATTCTAAAACGAATTTTTATTTTTGTTTGTCAAGAACTGATTGACCATCACAACCCATAGCCACCTCTATATGCAGTTAAACTTTTGCAATCGTAAATTAAATAAAATAAAGGTACGTTTAGCGTCGGACGTTAAGGTAGTTGTGGAAATTTAGAGCAGGATTTTATTTTACTGGTATCTATTTTTAAAGTTCTTAATAATTGTTTTATTAGTGAGACAAAATGATGCTCAAAAATTATGCCATACAAAAAAGATTGAAATGTTATATTAAACAAATTGTCGGCTTAGAAAATATTTGTTCGAATAAACCCATTTACACCCAAAGGGTCTTAAAATAAAAAAAAATTTGCTTTTTATAGTATTTTCTGTAGAAAGTTAAGACATATTCGACAAAATTACATTATTTGCGAAAAATTAAGGTTAGAAGTTACATACAGTAAAATGTACCTTTAAAAAATTAAATTCTAAATAAGGCATTTTTGCAAAAAAAATATAATGGCATATAACAAATAGTCACCAGTTAGATACCTATGTATATTAAAATATTGTTTATTTATTTAAATAGTTTTATTTAATTTATAAGACAAAAACTTATAAAATAGACTTCAAAAATAAGACCTTGCATGAAATATTGGATTTATATTTTTTCTCGCAAGAGAAGTTGTAGCCTTCTTGGTGCTTCCCTAGAAAGTCTGTCTAGCACGCTTTTTTCAAATAATGTTCTGCGACCTGAGTAGATAAGCAATCTCTATGTGAAGAAAGCATACAAAGGCCACTGAGTCGAGTATTGCTCATTGCAGGTTTGCAGGGACAGGATTCAAACACATATTCCTTCCTATCATGAAACAATAAAATGCACGACTGGATCGCACGTGTTTGCTCTTATGTTCAAGTTGTGCGGGACTTAAGAACTTTAAAAAATATTCAAGAAATTATAGAAAAAGTATAAAAATATTTAAATCGTTCTTTTAATAACAGTCTGATAAATAACTTAGAGCTAAAAAAAAAGTATGCCATTTGATTACTTGAAAAAATATGAATATATGTAAAAAAAAAAAATTTAAATCGTTGGAGCCGTTTTCTTAAAAATTAATTTTGTATATATGTATAAAATGTTTGTTTCATTATTCATATATTAATATACATTTTAAACTGAAATTTCAAAACAATTCATTTATCCGTTTTTTGAAATATTGAATTTTCAAAAAAAAAATTGAATCTTTTTTTAAAAATCCAAAATTAATTTTTTCCAAAATTTTGGTATGCAGTATTATTTATATTCTAACAAAGTTTTTGTGCAAAAAATTTGATTGAAATCGGATGAGCGGTTAATGAAAAAACCAAAAATAAAAAAAAACGTTATATGGCAGGTACCGTTAATAAATGTTTTTGGTGATTATTTGTCTTACTAAAAGGCACATCATATCTACAATAATACACTGATTTTTTTTATCAAAATCGTTGGAGCCGTTTTTAAGATAAATAAGCTTTTCCTTAACGGTTGTATGGCAAGTAGGTACCGTTATTTTTTGAGCTTAAAAAAAAATTCAATTTCCCCTCTGGAGAGTTACAAAAAAACTTTAAGTTCAAAATTTGAAGAAAATCGCTTCAGTGGCTTAGGCTGTAGGTTGAGGTACAGACAGACAGACAGACAGAATTGTGCCACCCACTTTTTTCGTGTTCTCTATCATCGTAATGTCATGTTTGATTGTTATCTCGTTACTTGCCCGATAGTACCTATATCGCAAGTAAAAATACAAGCCAGCTATGAATATAATGAAAGTGAAAGATATTGTCGTTGTGGCACGCGACCAGCGCATTTGTAAATTTTGTTTAGGATACTTGTTTATCGAGTAGAAGGAAATATAAAAGAAAACTAAATTATAAGTTTTATTTCGTAAGCCCGAATGAAATAATACAAAATCAAATCAAAATAAAAGCAAATTTATCTCAACAAGTTTTTCGGTTTTATTGCAATGTGAAAAGAGAATTAAGGCTAAATATTTCTCGTGAATCATAATTTCGGCTTCATTTCAATTTAAAAATAGAAATAAGCCCAAATACAACAATAATCGATTAGAAATCACGCGATTTTTTATCTATTACTTAATTTTGGCACATTCTCAAATTTAAAAAAAAAAATAAGAATTCAAAAATAATAAATACAAAAATTGTACGATTATTTTATTCAATCACATTCTCAAAATTTCAAAAAACGAAAGAATTCAAAAATAACCGATTGAAAATCGAGTGATTTTGTACCTAATAATCGATTTAAAATCACGTAATTTTATAATCGAATATTTTTTAATTCTTTTTTTTTTTTGCAAAATACACTGAAGAAAATGATTATTTTGGAGTAGAACCGACTTTAAATAATAGTTGATTATATGGTTATTTGTTTAATTTGCATGATCAATTCACGATCAATTTTACTACAACTCTGTAATACTCTTATGTTATGTTCAGATTGTTCTACCTGGGTTGTAGAAAAAACCACGCAAACGCATTCCTCGTTTTATATCCAATTTGCAGGCAAATTGTAGAGAATTCAACTACAGTATATTGTTAAGTTTGCCCTCTAAAAGTACTGGAGAGTGCTAGGACGCCATATGGCCCTAGGCTCAATGAAAAGAAAATCCCTATGCACACCTCCGCGTGGTAGAGGGCGGGTAACGCTAACGTGTAGGGGGACCGAATGGATGCCGGGATAAGCAGACAACCCAGCGATGCTGGTCAGGGCACAAACTTGTCCTTGGGATGGTTAAAAGCCCCCTTAAGGCGGATGAACTGCAGGTGGCGCTGGCGGTCAACGGCATGACAGTCTGGTGGCGGAGGAGCTTCTTTTTTTTTTTGTTAAAAAGCCAACGGTAGCAGCAGGTAGCGTCTGTAACCCATATTGGGCGGCTACAAAAGGCGTCTGTTTTCCCATAGTGCGCGGCCTCGAGCAGATATGTGTTTGACCATACAAAAGGCCTGTCAAATCTGAGCTAATGTATGTTATTAATCATATCTAGAAAAACATGGTGGAAGGATATATGCAAATACATGAACTATGACAACAAATGGAAATGAGTCCCCAAGAGGTAATCTTTGTATAGAAAATCCTTCTGTAGCTTCGGTTGCAGTAAACCGCACATCGGATTTGGGGGTGCGGCATCTTTCATGTACGAGCGTCAATCAAGACGCCATAATAATAAATGAATCGTGGACAAATAGAAGAAGTCTTTCAAGAAGCGCAAATATTACTTTTGGCTACCGCATACGTACGAAAATCGGACATGGAACGACATGGATACGAGCAGGTTGAGCGTGAAATGCTTCGCCTAAAGATGAGTATCCTGGGCATAAGCGAAACTTAAGTGAAGAGGAAGAGCTGAATACAGATCAGACACTGGACAGACGAGAATGCTGTATTCCGGGGAAGATGAAAGAGAGGGTGGTCAAAGACTGCATGGTGTTGGAATTATGTTGAACAAAGAAGCGAGGCGTAGTTTGATCTCCTGGGCGCCCATTTCTGCGAGTTTAATGACAGCAAGGTTTCGTTCAAAAATTCGTAACGTCACAATTATTCAGTGCTACGCCCCCCCAAATGAAGCGACCGAGGAAGACAAAACCGCGTTCTACACTCATCTTAACTCGGTTTACAGTAGTGTTCCGAGAGCCGACATCATAGTCGTTATGGGAGACCTTAATGCCCAAGTCGGTTCAGACAATTACGGACTGGAACGCGTGATGGGAAGAAATGGCTTGGGGTCACGAAATGAAAATAGTGACTTCCTTGTCGACTTTTGTAACGCGGATCGTCTTGTGATAGGTGGGACTGTATTTAAGCATAAGATGTGCAACAAAATTACCTGGGTGCATCCGGATGGTCAAACCGAAAACCAAACTGATCATTTCATTTCATGATTCAGCAGCGATGGAGGAAGTCAATGTGTGATGTCCGGAGTATAAGAAATGATGATGTGGGAAGCGACCACCATTTGGTTCTGATGAGTCTCAATCTACAAACCACTGCCGTACAAAAACCAGCGCAGGATACAGCAAGGAGCTCAAAATTCATTACTAATGCTTTAAATGACCCAAACATATGTCAAAACTATGTCACCACCCTTAACGACAGAGCCTCGTCATTAAACGGAATCCAGCATTCAACAATTGATAATATGTGGGGTGAAATTAAAAGTGTTTTTATGGAGGCTGGATCCGAAACTGTACCCAAGCGAACTAGACGTAGAGACTCTTGGATATCCCAAGACACCTGATAAGATCGAACTGCGCAAATCGTTAAAAATCCAAATAAATGCCGAAGCAGATGTTCAACGAAAGGCTGAATTGCGAAGTGAGTAACGCATTGCACATAAGATGGTCTATCACTGTGTGAGACGTGACAAGAGAGTGAGGTTAGATGGACTCGCAGATAATGCGGAAATCGCTGCCAGAAGAAGAGATATCCAGGAATTGTACCAAATAGCCAAAGATGTTATCGGGAAAAAAAGAAACACCAATCATCCTGTAATGGATGTAATGTGGATGGCACACTTTTGGTATCAATTGAGGATCAGCTTCGTAGATGGAAGGACCATTTTTGTGTGAGGATTCAGTTGAGCAGAGTGCTGAAGTGCCCCAACAAAATGATATGCGCAGGTCATATAGGGGTATTGACATCGAACCCCCGTCAGAATCGGAAATCCATACATCAATAAATCTCCTCAAAAACAACAAGGCAGCTGGACTGGACGGAATACCAGCTGAATTCCTGAATGCCGATTCCGTAGCAGCGGCTAGTATTTCACATCCGTTGATACAAAGCATTTGGAAAAACGAAAGCTATCCCACGGATTGGAAGAATGGTGTGATTGTTAAGTTGCCAAAGAAAGGTGACCTAAAGAATTGCATCAATTGGCGTGGTATCACCGTTTGGTCCGTTTTCCCAAAACGAATGGCATATGGCAACCATCATTCATAGAATCGAGTCTACACTCAAGAGGCATCAAGCTGGCTTCCGCAGTGGTCGATCGTGTTCGTGTGTCGGCCATATCAACACCCTGCGTATCGTCCTCGAGCAGTCGATGGAATTCCAATCACCGCTTTACCTCATTTTCGTGGATTTTGAGAAGGCCTTTGATCGAGTTAACCGAGAATGTATATGGAGATCGTTGCTCGGTAGAGGAATTCCGCCAAAAATTGTTGCCATTATTAAAGAGTCCTACAAACAACAACGCAAGGTGTTTTGTTTTACACAATGGGCAGCTATCCGACTCCTTCGTAGTGCAACAGGGTGTGAGACAAGGGGATGTTCTATCGCCAATTCTCTTCCTGCTGGCGATGGACGATGTACTGACGGCCAGTGTTGGTATAGCTGAGCGACAGGGCATCTCCTACCCCTTGCAGGGGTGGTGCCACGCCCACTTTTCCGTAAATCTTTGTTTCTGAAAAACGGCTGCACCGATACGGATGAAATATTTTTATAATTTTTTTATATGATCATATAAAAATTAAAATAAAATGCACGACTGGGTCGCACGTACTTGCTCTTTTGTTCAAGACACTGCGGGTTTAAGAAAATTGTATATAAAAACATGGAAATTATGAGAGAAAAATGTAGAGAAGCATGAAATACGATATTTAAATTAGCTAAAACAATTCCTTTGACAGTTTGAGGTGGAAAAAAAAGAATGACATCTTTATTCTTTATTGAAAATGATTGTATGGGAAAAAAAGAGTTTAAAATCGTTGGAGCGGTTATTTAAAAAATTAAATTTTTATATATAAAATTCCTAAAACATTTTTAAGGACTAATTTTGGTATGCAAATCTAAAGTTAATATTTATGTGCAGATAAAAACAAAACTTGAACAAAAACTGTCAACTCGTTTTTGAGATATCGAATTTTCAAAAAAAATATTAAAACTTTTTTTAAAAATTCAAAGCTTTTTCTTTGAAAAATTTGATATGCAATATTATTTAATCTCATCTGAAATCTGTTTATAAAAAAGTTCATCTAAATCCGTTCAGACGATAACGAGAAAATTCAAAATAAAATAAAATGCACGACTGGGTCGCACGTACTTGCTCTTATGTTCAAGACACTGCGGATTTAAGAAAATTGTATATAAAAACATTGAAATTATGAGAAAAATGTATAGAGAAGCATGAAATACGACATTTAAATTGGCTAAACCAGCTCTTTTGACAGTTTGAGGTGAAAAAAAAGAATGCCATCTTAACTCTTGATTGAATATGATTGTATGGGAAAAAATATTTAAAATGGTTGGAGCGGTTTTTTAAAAAATTAATTTTTTATATATAAAATTCTTACAACATTTTTAAGAACAAATTTTGGTATGCAAATCTGAAGTATATATTTATGTGTATATAAAAACAAAATTTGAAAAAAAAATTGTCAACCCGTTTTCGAGATATCGAATTTTCAAAAAAAAAATTTGAAACTTTTTTTAAAAATCCAAAAACTTTTTTTTTGAAAATTTTGATATGCAATATTATTAAATCTTATCTGAAATTTGTATATAAAAAAAAAACATCTAAATCCGTTAAGCACATAATGAGAAAACTCAAAATAAAAAAATACGTTCTATGACAGGTACTATTAATAGTTGCAAAGTGTAAAATTTTATAATTTTTGGTAGTAGATCGTACTAATTTTAGTATATGAACAAAGTTTAATCAAAATCGTAGGAGTCGTTTTTGAGAAAAAAATATTTTCCTTTGCGGTTTTTTTACTTTTGTATGGCAGGTCCCGTTATTTTTTCATAAATGTAAAATTTTTTCTACAAATATTTTAGAAAGTACTAAAAAACTCATAAGTATCGAGTTTCAAAAAAATTGATCATGTCGTTTTCGAAATATTTGATTTTCCAAAAAAAAAAAAATTGAAACATTTTTTAAAAATCCAAAAAACATTTTTTGACAAATTTTGGTACACAAAACTATTTATATTTTTTGGAAGCTTCTGTACTAAAAAAAAATTAAAATCAGTCGTACCATTTTGAGGAAAATAAAAAATTAAAAAACGGTTCTTTGGCAGGTACCATTAATAACCATTTTTTGAAAAATGGTTTTCCACCCAAAGAAAGTCTTTACTGAAATCAATTTATTTCCATGCAATTTTCAGAGTTTGTTCTTATGGACGAGAAAACAAATTGGCAAATTGGTTTTAGTAAAGTTAATGAAGTTCAGTTCAAAACTATACTGAATATACAGATAAGAGAGGAGTCATAAAAAAGTCATCATGAAGTTCAGATCAAAACTATTCACAATTTCAATGTTCTATTTTTAGCGGAAATAATAACAAATTTAAATTCCATTGTGTTTTATATTTTTTTTTATTTTTCTTCATAAAATTAATAATTTACATTGTAGAGATAATAAATCTTCAAACTAACTTTTGTATATAATTTTCCTTTTTTTAAATTATCTTCTCTACTATTTTCCATTTTTTTCCATTACTTATCATCAATAATTTTAGGATAATCTTATGTATGTTTTGTTTTATATATGTATAATATTTTTTATTGTAATAAAATCCGAACTCTATTCGCACGTCAAAAGACTTATATCATTATTTATAGGATGTAAAATGCAATGAAATAATAAAAAAAATTACTAATAAATTGTATAATTAAAAAAAAAATAATTCTGCTTACAACAAAACACAAACACAATAGGCAGAAAAAGGAGCAAAGAGGGAAATGCGGGAGGAGTATTTGAAGCGGTCAAAGTATAAACAACAAACACGTCAAGAAGAACAAATTTCATAGATTTATAGTTTTTTTCTTTTCGTTCTAAAAACGCTCCTCGGCTAGGATTGAGTGATTTTAAGAAAAGCTTTTAGTATATCCGCTCGTAGAACAGAAGATACGCCTGCGCTTTCAGCACCGTGTCCTCAGTAACCTCTTGCACTCGGCTATCGGACACGTAGTACCATTTGCCAGGTGGCGGTGTGATATTTGGCTCCTCAACCGGCGAGGGCTCTGGTTCTTCGTCGTTCTCAACCTCGGGCTCGGAAGAACTGCAGCTAGTGGAGAAGTCATCGCTGTCGTTGGCTTTCATGCGAAGATCACGAGCCTTCTCTTTGGCCAGTAACTCTTCAAGTTTCTCACGTTGCTCATCAGCCTGATCCAACTCGGCCTTGCTGCCCTGAGGAATAAACTTCCATCGCTTGTCGTCGGGTTGGAGCAGTGGACGAACCTTAACGTAGGCGGTATAGTGACCACCGTACATGCCACCAGAGTGCTCAACTATACCATACAGCGCATACATGAGCTTCTTCTGCTTTCTGTCAATATTTGGCAAGTTCTTCACTTTGGAGCCACAAAATGGGGCAATATCCAAGACCATGGGAAAGACAACAGGCAGAGTTAACTTACGGAAGATGCAACGCTGACCGATTTGGAACCGCTTCATATGTAATATGAGCACCGCCGGCGGGCTGGAGATCAGGAATTGTTTGGTTGCGTTGGTGTAGATTGTCTTGCCGCCTTCACCGTTAATGCGTTTTGTACAATTGTCACAGCCCACCTTATTGTTGCCGGTCATAAGTTCGACGGCAGTGAAATTATTGAGACACGACTGCACTGAGCATTCGCCATCTTCGCATTGATAGCGCGGCGCGATCGTTGTGCTCCAATCTGAGTAGCTTTGGGTGCGAACACGTTTCGCTTTGGCTCGTTTTGTGGCTGCAGCCTGGGCGGTAGCTATTGAATCTAATGCTGGTGCTGATGCTTCTGAGGAAAGATGGAGTTTATCCATGTCGTTGGAAAGCGAATCGTTGTTTCCACCATTTACTGCTGTTGCGACCATGTCGGCGGTAGTGAGAGACAATTGGCGGACTAGGTTAGCGCCTTTTTCACTAATGCCAACTTCAATCTCCTTATTTTTTGTGGCACCTACACCATCGATGTCACCATTATTGCCTTGAGCTAGAAATCGGTCTTGAACGCTCACGCTGGCGTTGGCAGGACTTGTGGCAATACCTGAGTCTGAAAATCGAAAGTCTTTAGAGCTACGAATTTTATTTAATAGAGAACTCACCATTTTCATCGTCATCGAGGGAATCCTTGTTGGGATTCTCGGGAGAATCTCCGCGTTTCTCTGGTACAAGAGGACTTGGCAGCTCATTACTGTTTCCATTAGGATCGCAGATTGAAACATCATTGGCCGGCACTGCCGTTGTTGTTGTAACTTTCGATGCTGCCCCTGCAGTTGTATCATCATTGAGGTTATCCTCCACATCGGCATCAGATTGCTCCGATCCAGATGAATTAGTTTCCATAGAGTTGGTAGAGCTTAGCTGCTTTTTTTGCTGATGTTTTTGAGCTCGTTTGGCTTTGCGTTCTTTTTCTTTCTCTTTTTTTAGCTGATGCTTGGAAGGACCTTGTGGCACATTTTCTGGGCTGTTTTTGCGTCGCATAGGCGGTTGTGGTTTTTCCACACTCACCGGCAACGACATATCGAGGAAGTTCTCATGTCTTGATGAGGTATGAAAACATTCCTGGCATCTGAGTGTTGAAACTAGGAATCCTCGGAATACTTGTTCGGGTCGAAGAATTCGATCGCCTGCCTGTTGACCATAAATTTTGCATTTTTTCTTTATCTCCTCGCTGACATTGTTGGTATCTTGATCGTAGTAACCGATGTTTTGGAGGATAACTTTTTGGTAACGTTTCAGGTCATCAGATCTAAAAAAAAATAAAAATGCTGAAGTTTGGGTGAGATAAATATAAAAGTAAAGATTCTTACCTGACACTCTCAAGTAAATGGCGCAGAAGCTCATGAGAATCGTGCTGATCTCCACCACAAAATTGTGAACATTTCGCGCAAAGTTTATCAAACAATTTGCTGGGATTAAATACACCTCCTGCTGAAACAGATGTAGTTTTTTTTAATAAATTTGGAATTCTCTGAAGTTTGCAGGTTTAAAGCTGAGGATCATGGTGGATTCTTTGATTTAAATATTTTTACCAAAAACTTACCTCCGGATTGCAATTCCTCCAATGCTTGAGCCAAAGCACTAGTTAGACCACCCCATGAATTTAGAGTTCCTTTTATGGGTGGCAATTCGACATCTTCATCTTTGTTAAACTTAAATGTTCCTCCAGGCAGGATGAATCTGAAAGAAAAATAATTCATATCAAAAATGAAATGAAAAAGATCACCAAGCCAATCAATTATGCATTCTAACTCTTCTCCCGGTTCAGATGATTCCTTCAGCACATCCAAGAGAAATGGTGTCTGCGCCAAACATTGCATGACAGCATTAAAGAAGCATGTGTTGCCCAAATTAGCCAATCCTCTTACTCGAGGCAGCACCAGTTGTTGGGTTTTCTGTGATGCATCTGTCATTGGAAGCCGATACATGGGCTGTTCGTAGCTGATGTCGGGTTGAATTTGCACACGTTTCGCCATTCCAGGTATTGGTGGCGGAGGAGGGGGCAATGGGCCGTATACTACTCCATTAACGTTTTCAGCTGCTTGTTGTTCCGTTGGAAGCAGAGTGCTGATGTGTTCCAAAGTAGCAGCAATTTTTCCTTGAATCGCATCAATTGAATTTTCACTTCCTTGCAGAGGTATAGCTGGTGCAGCTGGAGGTTTTTGTAGAAGTTTCTTAACCAACTCTACACATTCTTGTAGGTTTTTACGCAGTGTCGGGCTGACCTCCTCGTCACACGCATAGCACCAAATCTCAAAAGTTGTAGTATTCATTGCCATTGAATGTGAATCTGAATGAGGAGTCTGCAAAAAAAAAAACGAAGGATTTTATATGATTCATGTTTTGTGTTTAAACTTGGTAAATACGGGTGTTTTCATAAACGGCTGATTGCCCGATTTCTGTAATCACAAAAATTAATTTAAACACCATCCTTGAATGTAAATACATATTTGTTTTTATTATTGGTTTTAATAACATTTTCAAAATAATTAAAAATCAATAACAAAAATACACCTCAGTGAAGTGAAGTTTTTATACACTAGTCAACGATATTAAAGGAACAATTTTTTTTTCAATTTTTGTTAGCGTTTTTTGAAGAACTGTATCTTTGTGACGAGTGGTCGTATTGAGTTGAAATAAAAAGCATTTTACAGCTTTATGTTTTTTGTTTCGAGATTTGTTTGCAAACAAATTTTTCTGAAGTACCGTTATTGCGTTATTGAAAAAAATGAGACGAGACAACAAAATTATTTTTTTTTTATTTTTTTTGAAGGTCCTCATTTCTATGGATAATTTTTTTGAGTCAATTAAATGTCATGATCATATACCTTGTTTATTCAGCTTCAATTCAGTTTTTTTGTTGTTGTAGTACGATTTTTTTTGACATGGTTTATCTGACTTTGAATGAAAAAAGATACTTTTAGCCTTGATAACCAATATCTCAGCAAATAATGATGTTATAAAATATTCAAAGACAGTTTTGGAAAATTGAGAAAGCGTTTTACAAGATTTTTTTAAGATTTTGTAGAAATTATTTTTTTTTTACCGTTCACCGTTAGTTTTAAAAAAAGTACTAAAAACCGACGTTTTGTGGTCTTTTCGTAAATCTTTTTTTTTATTTGAAAATATTGATTGCATGGCTTGCGTTGGTATGCAAATTTATAGACTTTTAAATCATCAATATTCTTGTAAATTTTCAAATTGATTCATCGAACCGTTTTTCCTCACCAAAACTTCAAAGTCTTACAAACCAGGTAAAGGAACAAATTGTGTTGTTCCTAAACAATGCGAAGTCGTCATCAAAATGACAAGAAAACCGTAATTCCAGTGGATTTTTTTCACAGTTTTGCATTAGTTAGATACTTTTTTGAATTGAAATGAAAAAAAAGTACATTAAACAAAAAAAAAAATTAATTTCAAAAATGTTTCAAACAAAAAAACTTGATTTTTTTTTTTTGGAAAAATGTACTTTTTATTTCATTTCAATTCGAAAAAGTACTTCGTTATTAATAATTGGATTTATTTTATTTCATTTCAATTCGAAAAAGTATCTAACTAATGCAAAACTGTGAAAAAAAATCCACTGGAATTACGGTTTTCTTATCATTTTGATGACGACTTCGCATTGTTTAGGAACAACACAATTTGTTCCTTTACCTGGTTTGTAAGACTTTGAAGTTTTGGTGAGGAAAAACGGTTCGATGAATCAATTTGAAAATTTACAAGAATATTGATGATTTAAAAGTCTATAAATTTGCATACCAACGCAAGCCATGCAATCAATATTTGCAAATAAAAAAAAAGATTTACGAAAAGACCACAAAACGTCGGTTTTTAGTACTTTTTTAAAACTAACGGTGAACGGTAAAAAAAAATAATTTCTCAAAATCTTAAAAAAATCTTGTAAAACGCTTTCTCAATTTTCCAAAACTGTCTTTGAATTTTTTATAACATCATTATTTGCTGAGATATTGGTAATCAAGGCTAAAAGTATCTTTTTTCATTCAAAGTCAGATAAACCATGTCAAAAAAAATCGTACTACAACAACAAAAAAACTGAATTGAAGCTGAATAAACAAGGTATCTGATCATGACATTTAATTGAGTCAAAAAAAATTATCCATAGAAATGAGGACCTTCAAAAAAATAAAAAAAAAATAATTTTGTTGTCTCGTCTCATATTTTTCAATAACGCAATAACGGTACTTCTCAAAAATTTGTTTGCAAACAAATCTCGAAACAAAAAACATAAAGCTGTAAAATGCTTTTTATTTCAACTCATACGACCACTCATCACAAAGATACAGTTCTTCAAAAAACGCTTAACAAAAATTGAAAAAAAAATTGTTCCTTTAATATCGTTGACTAGTGTATAAAATATTAGTTCTTTTCCACGCGACTTTAAAAAAAATCAAGTCTACGAAATATCATTAGGAATCAACTTCTATCCATTTTTACAATTATGTACTTCAAATGCCAAAGGTTTGACAGACATTGTTGAATGCTTTCTACTTTTAGTTCTAGACTTTCAAATTAAAAAATGAATGCAATCAGTGAAAACGTAAATCTAAAGCATTGTTAAGAAAGAGAAAACTAAAGTCAATTGTCCATGCTTTCAGAATAACGGTAGTTTCAATAGTTGGGGATAGTTTTTGAAGTGAACACCAAAATAGAAGTATGTATTTTGTAAATATTCCATTTTCTTTTCTTTTTTGAGGTGCTATAAACCGAAAGCAAGTGAGTAGTTGTAGAAGAAATGATTTTAAAGAAATATGAACACAAACAAGCATTTGTAATATTTTTTTTTTGGAAAAGTGAGCCGTAGTAAACATTTCACTGATGAGCAGTATAAATTAATACTGTCAATGCTCAGAGAAGGCAAGTCATACCAGGAAATGCAGCATATTTGTTGTTCCTCGGCTAAAATGATCTCAAATTTTATAATATATGCGCAAAATCCAGAATGAACATATGGAAATAGAAAAATAACACCCCATTACAGAAGGAGGCTCGTGCGATTGTCCAAAGAGAATCCACAAAAATCGACAATCGAGATTCCTTAAGAGCTTTATCTATCCATGAGTGATATGACCTGGAGAAGAAGACTACTAGAGGCGAATTTGCGAACAAGCATGCCGAAGAACCAGCCATCTCTCACCAAAAAACATAGAGATAAATTGATGCAGTTTGGAAGAAACTGATTGGGATTTCCTGTGAAAAAAGGTGGTTACAAGCTTAAAACCAAAAAGCAGTATCGAAATGAAAGAATAGACTAAGAGCCCACAGCAGATTTTGGGTGTGGGTGATAGCAAAAAAAGAAGTATAGGCGTCGAAAGCTTCATTAAAGCCTATTCAAAAAATCAAAGTCTTGCAGTCCACAACTGGGGCCTTTGCGAGAGACAGTGCATCGATATAAAAAAAAAAATATGAATGCAACTTCGAGGATAATCGTGTTAGCCGAAATTGGTTTTCACCCCTCCCTAGATAAGCTCCGCGGATCCCATATCGCGGAATCTGAGATCATTTGAGTGTTTTAAGTTGCATTCAAATTGTTTTTTATTTCGATGCACTGTTTCTCGCAAAGGCCCCAGTTGTGGAATGCAAGACTTTGATTTTTTCAATAGCCTTTAAAGAAGCAGTGCAATAATTTCTATGTTTTATGTGGTGACGTTAATATTAATTGGTTTGAAACTCAAGATACCTATCGTCGTAGACTGGCTGAATGTTTGAATGATAATAATATATGTATGACCATTAATGAACCGACAAGAATTACACAAACTTCAAGAACTCTAATCGATTATGTTATGACAAATGATGATTCTCTTATTGTTTCGAAAGTTAACAGCTCTTTTAAAATAAGTGATCACGAATCGATAGAAATATTAATTAAGTGCAAAAAAGAGAAAATTATTAATAAAAAAATGATTAAATTTTGTAAGTACGATACTGATGAATTCCTATTTAAGCTAAATTCAAGTACCTTTTTCCAAAACTTTGACCCCGATCAACCATATAATATTAACACGCTTAGCGAGCAATTTGCAACAAATATAAAAAGTATTGTAAATTATATGGTAGTTGAAAGAAGTGTCCCTTATGTGAATGCAGAATGGTTTAATTATGATCTTCAACAAGATAAAGCCCATAAATATACCTCTATCGCAGAGCAGCTTTGACAAACAATAATAGTGACTGGAATGAGTATAGGCGGTATCGAAACATATATAAAAAAAAATTGTTGAATGTTTAATCAAGTTTTATAAGAAAAAAAGTTGACAACGCACATTGTCAAAAAGATACGTGGAAACAATTAAAAAGGTATGTTTTACATGGCAATAAAGTAAACGATAGTGCAATATTATGTGATGAGCTTAACAAATTTTTTGTTCAAAGTATTGTAAATTTGACTTGTTCCGTTACCTATCCTAGTTATATATGTTTGGTTGAAGAGTGCAATATAGACTTTTAGTTTTCCCAAGTTAATATAGAACAAACATTAAGTGCAATAAAAAATATAAGTACAAAAAATGACTTCAACTTCATGAAATCTAAAATGCTCCAGGATGCAATAAATATAGTGGGACCTGTAATCCTTAGAATTATTAACTCATCGTTGGCGTCCGGTATATTCCCACCTACGTGGAAAGAGTCATTAATTGTACCTACTAAAAAAATACCTGATGCTAAATTCTGTAAAGACTATCACCCAATAAATATGGTACCTATATATGAGAAAGTTCTTGAAAAAATAGTTATGACACAGTTACAAGAACACCTTACTAGTGAAAAAATATTGTGTACAAATCAGTCTGGTTTTCGAGAAAATCATTCTTGTGAAACATGTTTAAACTTCGTTATTAATAATTGGAAGACAGAAATAGAAAATAGAAACTTAGCAATTGCGGTATTTATAGACCTTAAACGAGCGTTTGAAACAGTTGTTAATATTTCCATTTTATTGCAAAAACTTTATAAAATCGGTGTTAGAGGCACGGAACTGGAATGGTTTCGGAGCTTTCTTGATGGCAGATCTCAACGGACCACTGTAAATGGAAAAATATCAGGGCCATGGCCAGTTAATATAGGGATACCCCAAGGCACTCTTCTCGGTGTACTTTTATTCCTTGTTTATATTAATGATATGGAAAAAGTGTTAAAACATTCGTGGCTCAAGCTTTTTGCTGATGATGGACTTTTGTGTATCTCTGGTCGTGATGTAACAACTTGTATAAACAATATGAATGAAGATCTTTGTGCAATAAATAACTGGCTTAAAATGAATCGTCTGTTGTTAAATATGGAAAAGTCAAAGTGTATGTTTATAAATGTTTCGTCGATACCTCCCACCATATCTATCCATGTCGAAAACTATTCCCTTGAAATTGTGTCTCATATAAAGTATCTTGGTGTTATATTGGATAATAAACTCTCGTGAAAAGAACATATTGACTATATATGCAAAAAAGTGTCAAAAATATTGGGAGTTTTACGCAAAATCAGGACAAGCCTTACAATGAACAGTGCAACAAAAGTTTACAATGTTATAATTAAACCTCATTTTGAGTATTGTCCCAGCCTGCTGTATTTCTGCAATATATCCCAAAAAAGTAGATTGCAGTTATTGCAAAATAAAGCAATGCGCCTTATATTGAAACGCGATCACTATGCTAATATAAGAGACATGCTTAAGTCCCTAAATTGGTTAAATATCAATCAAAGACTTTATATATTGACATTAACTTTAATATATACAATAAAAAACAATATGTGTCCTGAATACTTGAGTGAACGAACAACAACGAACGTCAATAGTGCTCATCAACTTCGCAATAGAAATGATCTTGTTACACAAAGGATGAGGACAACAAGAGGACAACAATCCATTTTCAGCTCTGGGTTCCTAGCATTCAATCAACTTCCTGAACACATAAAAAATGCAGACAACATAAACATATTTAAAAGACTTATTTCAATGTACACAAGAGATAATATTATTTAAACTTAAAACACATTTGTAATATATTGATGTAAATTTTGCTTTCCATTTAGTCATTGTTTATTTATTTTAATTAATTATGTAGAACAACAAATCATGTAACTTGAAATGGCACTTTCAGGCCAAATAAAATCTTACAATTACAATTACAATATAGAAGCTTTCGACGCCTATACTTTTTTTTTTGCTATCACTCACACCCAAAATCTGCTGCGGGCTCTCGGTCTAGAAGGTTCATTTATAATAGGTTCTGATTAAATTGAAAAATATGTTAATTATAATAATGATTTTTCTTGATCAAAGGTATCCATTTTTAAGGAGCCTAAAATCGCAAATTGAAAAATCAAATAGCCGAAATGGGGATACATCGCGAATTGCAATTTGAAAGAGCGAATGAAAACTTCGAATAGCCCATATGGAGACAAATAGCCCATTATGGCAACACTGTCAATCAGCGCTACTTTTGTTGTATGGGCATAAGTCTATAACTAACTATAACTCTTTCCCAGGACAAGTTGTGTCCCAAGTGTTGTAACACCTTATGACCTATATCATTGGTCTCAATGATTGCTATTTCTGGTTGTACGGGCGCAAGTCTGTATCACGCACAAGAAAATTGCTATAGCCCAATAACTGTTATAGGCTTTATAGTGCAGTGCAACAGTTATTGGGCTATAACACTTTCTGTACACGAGTTATAGACTGATGCCCGTACAAACAACAATAATACTCATTGAGACCAATGATATATGCAGGTCAGAAGGTGTTAAAACACTTGGGACGCAACCTGTCACCTGTGTGTGACGGTTGCCCAGGATGTCGTGATAGGAATGTATGATGCTATTGACCTTTTCCTACTCCAGGTACCTTAGAAAAAAATTCTGCGTAAAGCCAATTCTTCTTCGAACTTCGATGAACGATTACAAAGCAGCTGCTCAAGAGATTCTGAACTTAGAAAGCACATAGGACAGGAAAAATAGGATCTGAGGTTGAAAATTTTGTATGGACGTAGACTTGCACCCTCTAAACCACTAATGAAACATAAAAAAAACCTAAAAAAATAGGTCATTATTACATACAAAGAAATATTACTTTTTTGTGGGTAGTCGTATCATTTTGGATGCAGTCTCATTGGATTCAGCATTTAAATTTATCCTTGAAACAATTCATTAGCTTGAAGGAAAACAAACATTTCAATTTGAGACTTCCAACGTTCACCCCTCTCCACCGTTTCAAATGCATCTACATAAAATGTTAATTTGGGGATGTTGGGGGACTTTGGATATGCTATAGATGGTGCAATTCTAATTTTAATATTTCATAAATTAATTTTTTCAAGGTTTCCCATACGATTTGAGCTATTTTTCCTGAACAGAATAGAGTGCTGCAACTGGAACTGAAACCGCAGCTGGAATAGCTGTCCAAAAATGTCGTACGGTTTTCTAACATTTCAGTATCGAAAATAAAAATAAAAATGGATAAATGATGAAAAACCTGCTAAAATTACTTTACGTCACAAATAAAGTTTTTTTGATTTGTTGGATTGAAAAAAGAATATAATCACGGTTCGTAAAATATCGTTCGCAAATCATAAAATTAAGATCTTTGTCATTCTTAATCGATCTTATCACAAACCATACAAAATATATTCCCGAACGATAAAATCTATAAAATTTTATAGGTTGCTCTCTCACGAACAAACTTAATACTTTTTTTCTGTATCTCTCGTTCTATCACGGGAATCAACAAAGATTTTTAAAACAAATCATTCTTTTTTTTTTCAATTTTCAAAAAATTTTATTTAAGATACATAATAGTAAAATGAAAGTTTAATAGCGTTTTAGTTTGGAAATGCGGAAGAAGCCTCCAGAGCTCTCCGATCGAGCATGCCATATGAACAAGTTGCAACCCTTTTCTGAAGTTTGGGTTTGGTTGTATTTGTGCACTTGGTTGTTCCATTTGGGTGATGAAATATTCACGCATGTAGTTGTTTCTCTGAATATTTATATTCCTCAATTACACCATCGAATATCTCCACCTTGTGTTTTTACTTTGAGTAACCTCATTACCTAAGCAAAAATTCCACAGCATGGTATGAAGATTAAATTCTGGGTTTGATTCTTTCAAACCTCTGCTATAGCAGAGTTCTTTTTTTTTGTATTTTGTTTGTAAACTTTAAGATGAGTTCATCAAAAATTCGATTCTGGTAATTTAGCACTTTCTTGACATATTTGCCGCTAATTTGTAGTCGCCCTGCATATTATGTTCCTATGGGACGAGCTTCAAGCTCTCCAAACAAAATCTTCTCGTTTTTTTTTTGAAAGTCCACAGTACTCGGCTAAATTCCTCCAAAACTCAAACCATGATGATATCTTTCTAATCACCAGCAATGTTATTTTCCTGCGGGTCATTCCGAATTTTTCGTCAAATAGTCAAAACGATAATCGTTAACGTGATCGTAAATGATCGTATTCTCAGTCTGCGGATGAAATGTCAATCCACGTTGTTTTTTCAAACTATTATCGTCAGAATGTTTCCGTCGGGAAATAATCGATTTACGGAATTAGTGCCCTTAGCTCAGGAAAATTAGACAAAAAATAGCAAAACTTCGAAAAAATTCCGACGAAGCTGAATTTTGGTGGAGAGCTTTGTTTTGACGTCTTAAGCATTTCCTAAAAAGTTCCGTAAATTTGGGCCGGGTAAAATTTTTAAGGGGTGGGTTAAAGGGTGTAAAATTATTTTTTTTTTTGTTAATTTCTCGAAAACTATCGATTTTTTTTAATGTAAAGGTACAAATTGTAGCCTATGTAATTCTACACAAAAAAGATTAAGATACTTTTTTTCATAAAATCAATAGATTTAGCAAGAACTTCATGGTGGAGCAAATTTTGTAAAAAAAAAATTATTAAAAGTAATAACTAAGTAAGTAAGTAAGTAATTCATTTATTTCTACTTTTCTTATCACAGTTTTACAAAAATAATGAATTTTAAAGCTATGGCTTTGCCGTCAGCTTTATTAAAATTTCATTAATCAATGGGCAAAATTTTTTTACGATTTGTGTTTGGCTACATCTCCAAAGCCAACGATATAAAAAGTCAAGTCATTTGCATAAACTTGTAAGTCATACCAGTAATAGCCTTTAAGGTGTTGAACCATTAGCCGTTTGTCTGCCTACCTAAACACGTGACGAACAGGTGTAAAATTTGACGTACATTTTTTACATAGATTTATTTGCTTTCTATCTTTTAAGGGACAAACAACAGAGTTTGACCTTTGACAACAATTGTTCAAAATTGAAATCTAAATATTTCATCCATGCACACTTTTTCCCTCCGACCAATAGGCATTAAATAAATCAATGTAAAAAAATTACATCAAATTTTACACCTGATCGTCACGTGTTTAGGTAGGCAGACAAACGGTTAATGGTTCAACACATTAAAGACAAGTTTACGCAAATGACTTGACTTTTTATGTCGTTGGCTCTCAGTCTAAAAAGAAAGGGATTTGGTATTTAATCAACAACTCGTTTGAATTTCCTTTTACAACAAAAGCATCAGAAACGTTATAATAAGGGATTTTACTGTAATGAAATTCTTTCATCATCTTGCTTGGGTAACATAGGATATGAGCGCGTTTGTGAACGTTTTTCTCAAAATCGGTTGCTGCTACGAAAAAAAGTGTCATAATCTTTTTTGTGTAGAATTTTATGAGCAATACATAATCAAAAGTGTGACTTTGACACGCTATAAATTCATGATTAATAACCCTACAGAGTTTGTTAATAGCTCATTTTTTAGATATGTACATATATTATGTACATACAGTTGCGGTCAAAATAATAGTAATACAAGTAAAAGAATTGCATAACTTCAGTTTTGTAAATTTTATATTGCGTTGATAGTAACAAACTGTTGAATTTTGACTTAATAACATTTTCTTAATACGCGGGTAACCATACATTTTTTTTTGCAACGGTAATTCGACAAATAAACAACCGTTATTAATCAAAGATACGAATTCTTCCGGTCAAAATAATAGTAGTGCACCGGTTTATGTAAAGAAATATTATTTTTCTCTTTTATTTCTAAAATTGAACATTTAAAAAAACATTGTGTTTTGTTTATTCATTACACCTTCATAGTTTTTATTGAAAATTTGGTCATAGTTTTTCCAGCAATGGGCAGGGGCAAACACTGAACACCGGAATAGCGTGTCCTAGTTAGAACACTGATATCGGAAGGCAAAACTTATGCGCTGGTTCAATGCCTAGTTGAATGTTCACCAAAAATGGTAAGAAAAGCCAGTATTTAATTGCCAGAAGCAGAAAATGGCGGGCGGAAGCCGTTATTGCCACCCAAGTTGATAAAACGAGTCGTCGGGTATTTCAAAATCAATCACTTTACGCCAGATTCTGAAATTAAAGGCAAATTTTGTGTTGATGCCAGCAATGAAACGGTCCGTAGAGGTTTACGAGAACATGCGCAAGCAGTCCACAGCCCTAAAAAAGTACCATTGCTGACAAAAAACAATGTAGCAAAAAGATTGAAATTCGCGAAAGAACCAAAGTGGTTGGCCTCCATTAATTTGGAGGAATATTATGTGGTCAGACGAGTCCAAGTTTGTTTTATACGGTGGAAATGGACCTTGTCATTATGTATCAAGGCCACTAAACACAGAATTCAATCCACGTTTGAAAGCAAAAACAATTAAACACAGAGGACCCGGCATAATGGTTTGGGAATGTTTTTCCTGCTATGGTGTTTTCCCAACACACCGAATTGAAGGCATCATGGATTAGCAAATCTATGTAAGGGTCATACTGGAAGTAAAGCTACCGTATTCTTAAGATGAAATGCCACTGAAATGGGGGTTTTAGTGAGACAAATGACCCAAAGCCTACTAGTAAACTTGCGAAGCAATGATTTCAGGCAAAGAGAGTTGATGTGATGGAGTTGCCCGCACAGTCTCCGGACTAGAATCTCATTGAGAACTTGTTGTGCGATGCAAAGAAATACATTACTAGTTGCTGGTCAACTAACAATAAAGCCCTTTGGGAAGCTATACAGCACTCATGGAGCTAGATAAGCGTAAAAAGGTGTGAGAACCTGATGAACTCGATGCAACGCCGTTGTGCTGCTGTTTTTTCAGACAAGGGACTTGTAACTAAATGTGAGTTTAAAGTTCAAACCCTCAACTAAGTCTTATGATACAAATTTTGCCCTAACTTTGCTTTTTTGTGATAATTTAAAGTGTATTTTTTCGCACTACTATTTTTTTGACCGATCTTTTTCAAAAGTTTTTCAATAAATTTGAAAATATCAGATCAAACATAATTTTTGAAATTTTTTCTTTTTTTGAAAATAAAAGCTTAAACACCAATTTGAAAATCAAATGGGTATTATTTTGTTAAAAATTAAGGGATCAAGTTTTTTTCATGTTTGATTTTTTGGTAAGGAGTACTACTATTATTTTGACCGCAGCTGTATGTATGTATGTAATTTTATTTTATAAATGAAAAAAATTATATTTTCTCATGATTTTGTTGTAAAAGGAAATTCAAACGAGTTGTTGAATAAAAACCAAATCACTTCTTCAAGATGGCGGCCTTCCCCTTACCCCGGGCACCACAGTTTCGTCCCCATATTGTTTCCAAATTCGAAGAAAGCAAGCTATAAAATATTTGAAAATTGAAGCAAAATATAAATAAGTATAATTTTTTGAATGTGCATAGTGATCGGCAAAATAAAATGATACTTAACTAAAATGCACCCACATTGATTGATTTTGTGATTTGCACACCTCTCGCGATTATGACCTTCCAACCATACAAAACTTATCCAAGTCAGTGAAATACTTTTTGAGAAAATGGTACCACAAAATGTATTTAAGTCTATTTATGTATAAGTATATGCATGTGGCTAAATAATATTGAATGGATTCCTAATAGTCCCCGAGTAATGAATTAGGTAAAAAACCATATTTAACAGATCCCAGCAGATTTGATTCGATTGCGGAAACCCAAGAATTTTATTTAAAGGAACCAAAAACTTATATTCGTGATTTATTCAAAAATATAATTGGAATTCTTTGATTACCAATTTTGAAGTGCATCAGCTACCATATTCCGACCACATGCCAATCGTTGTTTCAGTGAACTGCGGAAGAAAAGAAAATGAAGGAAATGTGAACATGAAACTTATGCCTAAACTGCAATGGAAAGATTCTAAGGCCACTACTTATAGAAGAGAACTAGACACATCTCTGAGGAGGCACCAAACTGTCAATTTAAAACAAATTGAGGAATTCATTAAAGCAGCGTGCCCGGGAGCAAACAATTGCAGACGGGGTGAGGTGTATAAAGAGCCATGGTTTGATAAATGGCAAGGAACCTATCTTACTCTTGGCTGAACCGGTATAGGTGTCACAATGAAGACTCTGCCAAGTATTTATGTATGTATATATCGAACAAAATCGTAAATTTAAAGAATTATGTAAATAGAAATGACGAATGACAAGCCAAAAGCCTAGCTAAATGTAGAAACACAGGAGATTTCTGGAAGGTAGATCAGAGACTAAATGGTAAAGTTTATGTTATTAATAGAAATTTAAATTGTGACATCTTGAAGATTCATTTCAACCAACTGCTTAATAACAACTCTGTGAGTAATCATATGATTCATTATGCACAACCTAGCTTTTATGTTGAAGTATTGGACCAGCCAATCGTACAGGAAGAGGTTACTGCATCGTTGCAGGAACTGAAGGATGGAAAGGCAACCGGATCAGATAGAGTACCATCGGAATTCTATCGATGAACTTCTCAAGAATCTTACAGACTTATATAACGTCATTCTGGAGTACACCCCAAGAATTCAAAGAAGCACTCATTTTCTCAATCTATAAACAGGGCAGCACTATGGATCCCTCAAACTATATAGGTATTTCATTCTTGAATGCATCCTATAAAATATTTACTGCGATACTGCATAAGCGACTTAGATCGTGGATGGAAACAAACAATCTTATTAAGGAATTTCAAGCTGATTTCAGACCATGATACTCAACTATAGATCATAACTTTGTCCTCAGAAGTATCGCTGATTCATTTCTATCCAAAAACAAGAAATTAGACTAACACAGGTGTGCGCCAAGGCTGTACACTCAGCCCAAGTTAATTTGCACTTTTCATTGATGACGTAACTGAATTTTTGCCAGGAGGAGTGGAATATGCTGGAACCCTTATCAAAGCTCTCCTTAGATGATATCGTGCTCTTTACTTACTCGCCAGAATCCCTCCAGGAAATGATTAGCAAGCTTTATGAATACTGCACTATGTGGAAATTGGTTGTTAAACTAGAAAAATAGAAAGTCATGGTATTCCAAAAAGGAGGAGGAAGAACAAACTTGAGGAAACAAATATCTCGGTGTTTATATCACCAAACACCTGAGTATGGAAAGACATTTAAGCGAAAAACTTATGATAGCTAAAACCACAATCAATGTTGCATGGAGGAAAATTTACAGCAATAGCCATATAGCGCATAGTAGCAAATACAAAGTGTTTGAGTCAGTGGCGGAGTCAACCATGTTGTATGCGGCGCAAGTTTGGGGAGGTACAAAATATGAAACCGCGGAAAAACTTCTCTCATTTTACATCAAACGGATAATTCGGCTTACTTCGAATACGCCTAATTACATGATTATGCTAGAAACTGGAATCTCCCCATTATTTATCAAAACACTCAAACTACAGGTTGACTACATAGTTAATGCTCTGAACATGTCCAATTATCGTCTTCCAAAAAAAGCAGCTCGATAAGAAGAAGATCTGGATGGTTCAAGGAGTGGATGGAGCTAACGCAGGAAACTGGTATAGAGTTAAACCTTGATAACAACAGTGCTTGGAAGCCCTTGCTTTATCAAATGATTTCAAACTTAGATGATTGTTTTTGGTTGCAATTTGCTGAAGAAGCAAACGAATCCGGTCAGCGGATGATTTATAGTAAGCTGAATCATAACCTTAACATAAACAACTATTTTCGGGATGACTACACGATAGCACAAAAATCAATTATGTTTAGACTGAGAGGGGAACTTTTTAATCTCAACTTTATACCGCATCGTGATGATCTACCTTTATTTTGTGGAATGTGCAATATGGTGGAAAGAGATGATGTTTTTCATTTTGTTGGTAGATGTCCCGACCTCAGAGAAACAAAAAGACATGTATTTGGAAACGATGTTATATTTGAAGAGAAATTTTGTAAAACTGTATTAGCTTATCGAAGCAGAATCATAAACGAAAGTTTTTAATTATTTTTTTATTTTCAAAATGGAATTGATTTGCAATATTTATAGATTATTTTTTATATAAGTTGTCAATCAGGCAGACGGCAAAGCCATGCTTTAATGATTGTAAATATTGTGAAAACTAGCATTTATAGAGCAATAAAATCAAAATCTAAATCCATAATTTCTTTTTAAATTTTTTAAAAGAGATCGAATCATATTTCGTTATATCGTTCTCCAAATCTTGGAATGTATCGGTTCCACAGAAAATTTGTATCACTTAAAATATTTTTTAAAAATAATGTTTTGTATAATTTTATGGCATTTATATGCTTATGCTGACCCCAATCGGGGTCACAGGACTTGATGATGATGATTGTTTGAATATGATTTCGGACATTTGACCACAGCGGTTGGCGCGTACCAGTACATAACGTAATCTGTAGGTCAAATTTTACAGAATCTTCCTAATAAATCAGACTCTTTATGGGGAAAGAAATGTGATTTTATATTCGTGGCGGTCGTGATGTAAGTCGAAATACCTGAAGTGAATTAGTATTTTATTAAGAACTCTAAAATAAATAGCAATATTCAACGAAGTTTTACATTGTGTAATGCTTTGAAAGTACATGATGGAACACTTTTTTCCACATACATAAGTAAGGTTTTGTGAATGATATCAAACATAAACATCGAGCTTATAATTTTTTTAAGAGTTCGACTTACCCGGTTCTTCACGAATGCCACAGATATAATGCCTAGAGAAAAAATTCTAATTGCGTTAAATCGCATAAAACAGGTGGCCAATTATAAGGTTAATTTCGGGCAGTTAATCGTTTATCAAAATAATGTTTATTTCAGTACATTAATTGTATGACACCCAATGTGTGGCATGTGATGCCGTGTTGCTGAAAACACATGCCTGCAACATTAATGCCATTCAATTTAGACATACAAATGAAAAAGCAAATCATATCTCTGTACCGCTGAACGTTGACTGAAACGATTTTTTTTATTTTTGGAGACATCGACAAATGATTCTACCCGCAAATTTGTACAATGGCATAAGGCTACTAATCAAGGACTTCAGAGACAATTTAATTGTAGTAAATATTCTAATATCGCCAGCGCACAAGTGGGTATTTCGTAAAAACTTGCTTTGCGATGATTGCTATGCATATATCTTTTTAACGTTAGCAGTTGCCTATATCCATGTGTAGTCATGCTGCAACACTACCAATAACAATAAATAGTTAAGAAATTGTACTATTAATGCACATTTTTGATAAAATTTGTTTTCATTGTTGAGAGCAAGCACCTACGCTTCTTACAAAGTAAAAAAGCTGAAGATTCGACATTTGTCAACATAAATGGAATATGAATTTTGCAATGTTTCGACATTTTTTGCGTTTATGAACTCGACCATCATTTGCCCTCACAACAAATAAGTCCCAGGAAAAAATAATATATCAATTTTGGGTTAAACATATTCAGTATTCATCCATATTCTACAAGCCGTATTTTATTTCGTACTTGTAGTCGAACCCGTATTAAAATACCTATTTATTTTTCAAGTCGTAGAAATACGGTGGATAAGAGAAGCTTTAAAATCAAGGGATATCATTACTTTTTGATAAACAATAAATAAATTGGGTGGCTCAACAGCTCGTGAAGAACCAGGGCCTAGTGACTTACAACTCTCAACCATTCCTGTGTGCGTGTTGTTGGCAGGAATGGAGGTCACCTACAGTTTTTTGCCGAGTCCGAACAGATAGATGAGAAGCACTTATTCATGACAAGTATACCTACTCTTGGAGGATTTGTCAGTTCCTCGCTTCTTGATAATTTTCATCTATGAATAATTTTGAATGAACAACAACTATCTATCAAATTCTTAAAATTGTATTAAATAAAATTATTTGTGCTGTTTTTTCCATATATATAGGAATTTTATGATTTCAATTTTGGAGTTAAAGATGGGTTATAATAATATACCTACCTATAAATTTTAAGTTTATTTCTAACATGTAGGTATGTTACATGGTGCGAGGCCGGGGCGGACAAGCTAGTATTTATATAAAAATAGTTTTCTGTAGGTTCCACAAAGGCCTTCAAACATCGAATAATAAAATATTATGCAACTGCTAATAAACTCACCTGAAAATGCTTCAGGGCGTGTTGATTCTTTGATCTTCCACACAATTGTGTTCCACACTTGAGGCAAAGCCACAATGTCTTATCATATTCGAACAACTCGTTCGATTCGTTCTCCGCTGCTGCTGATGTTGGGGTTTTGTTGGCCTTTGCACACTCCGAGCAAGTGTCAGTCACAATACCAACCGCTTTGAGGATCTTTCGCAGTCTTGTTGGATCTACGGACTTCTTGATGTGTGTACAATCCCGTGAGGATCCCGTACCGGAACCGTTTGGTGGTTTCTCATCACACGACTCAGTCGAGTAGTCCTCGCCACCATGTGGATCTGTTTGGCGCTTCTTCTTCATTTTCCCAACTTCAAATGCAATATTTCCTCGATTCAATTGAGAGAGTTAAGGGGCTCTTATCAGTTCGGATTACATTTACTTGAAATTGAAATAAAGAAAAGAATAAAACACACAAAAATACGTAAGAAACAATGAAAACAAAGAAAAAAGAACAAGAAAACTATTTTGCTTTGAGTATACGACTTTAGACACGAAGTAAGTATTCTATTTTTTCTTACATAAATACAATTTTGTTAACAAAAATGTAATGTAGCAAAATTATTAATTAAAAAAAGTTAATAAGAAAAGAGAAAACTTTAAAGGTAACATAATGAGGTTAAGTTCACACACGTCTGTAGCAGCACCAGCACCACCAGCGATATCAATAGGTTTTGCTGGTGCTGCAATGCAGGTATTCAAGTCAAGTCGTCTTTCGTCGACTCGAAAGAGTCAAGGAGGAACCTTGAATTTTTTCAATCAATTTCATGGGAACAATTATTTTTGATGTATCACTCTCTAAACAAATAACTCACCGTTGCAAGAAAATTAAGTGCAAAGGATTTAATGGTAACACTCTAATAAAAAAAATATGAAATTAATAAATTTAACATTTTCTACAATGGAAAAACGTGAATTTACAAATCACTTTTTGTACCTTTTTGTTTCTTTTTTTGGTGTGTGTGAAAAATCAAAAAAGTGACATGAGTATTTTGAGAGGGTTAAGATGGTTATATTGGCAGCACTGATGTCGAAGTGAGTGACATCTTTATTTGAGTTTGTAAAAAACATATAACACAGACTCTAGATGGACCGCCAATTGGACGCTGTTTAGATTGGTAAGGCTGAGACCGGTCTCACGGCGGTTTCTGGACAAGAGAAGTGGGGGGTCAGGGATATCGTGAGGCATGAAGGAA
The DNA here is from genome assembly GCA_963921185.1 of Dasysyrphus tricinctus. Lineage (NCBI taxonomy): Eukaryota > Metazoa > Arthropoda > Insecta > Diptera > Syrphidae > Dasysyrphus > Dasysyrphus tricinctus. The sequence goes on along the minus strand of OY992532.1, from coordinate 22,787,316 downwards.
ACATAAACATCCGACTCATGAGTCTCATTTGTTGTTGTTTCAATGCGCAAAACATTGAAGTTGTTGTTGTTTCTATGTGATTTGAGGCGCCTCAAATTTTCTAATGTAGACACGATGAGGCTCACGAGTCCGGACTCAATTTTCCCAATCTAAACAGGCTCTTAGTTAGCTGAGAAAACGATATTTCTATAATGGAATATATCGGTTAAAGTGCCTCTACACTATCACACAAAGTATTAACACATGTCAGAATAAAGTGGGAAGAAATTTCATCATCATCATCGTGTCCTGTAACCCCGGCTGGGGCATAGGGCGTCAACAAAACGTCTCCATCCTTCACGGTCTGCTGCAAAGTACTTTAGCTGTGGCCACGTCTTTCTCTGGGATTCTGCTTCCGCTAAGACAGTTGATTTCCATGTTGTTCTTGGTCTTCCAACCCGCCGTGCACCCTGAGGATTCCATTCAAAACACTGCTTTGCAATTTCATCGTTTGGTTGCCTCAGTGTGTGACCAATCCAACGCCATTTACGCTTTCTTATGCCGACGTCCAGCCGCTCTTGACTTGTCCTGCGCCACAATTCCTCATTTGATATTATTTGTGGCCAGCGAATCTTTAGGATGTGGCGAAGACAGCGATTCACAAAAGCCTGCATTTTCTTCGAAATAGTAGACGTGACTTTCCAGGTTTCACAAGCATATAACAGCACGGATTTGACATTGGATTTGAAGAATCTCAACTTAGTGCGTAAGGAGATTTGACTGGATTTCCAAATTGGGGACAGGGTACCGAAGGCAGCACGAGCTTTATTCATTCTACTTTTAACGTCCAGATCCGTACCACCGTTTGCAGAAACAATACTGCCAAGGTAGTTGAACTGTTCCACTACTTCAACTGGCGTCTCCTGTAGAATAATACGCTGCTGTGTGGAGCGGCCTGTGAGCATTATTTTTGTCTTTTTGCTGTTTATTCTTAGACCACTCGACTCTCCCTTCACTTGCAGCGTTTGGCACATCCCGTTCAGCCCACTGATGTTATTTGCCAGTAGACATTATGTCATCGGCATAGTCTAAATGACTGAGCCTTTCGAACGGTCTCCACTGAATGCCCTGTCGCTCAGCTGTACCAACACTGGCCGTCAATACGTCGTCCATCGCCAGCAGGAAGAGAATTGGCGATAAAACATCCCCTTGTCTCACACCCTGTTGCACAACGAAGGAGTCGGATAGCTGCCCATTGTGCAAAACAAAACACCTTGCGTTGTTGTAGGACTCTTTAATAATGGCAACAATTTTTGGTGGAATTCCTCTACCAAGCAACGATCTCCATATACATTCTCGGTTAACTCGATCAAAAGCCTTCTCAAAATCCACGAACATGAGGTAAAGCGGTGATTGAAATTCCATCGACTGCTCGAGGACGATACGCAGGGTGTTGATATGGTCGACACACGATCGACCACTGCAGAAGCCAGCTTGATGCCTCTTGAGTGTAGACTCGATTTCATACGAGAAATTTCATACGACTGCCAAATTTGTATGATGTAATTGACTTTCATATTTTCCTTCCCCACTTGCATCAAAAATTTAGTTTCACCATAACCTCAAACGCCCAAGTGGGATAGAAAGTTCGATGGTTTTAGAACTGATCCTAAATATTTTCATGTATTAACACATGTCAAATCGTGTCGGATGCGCTGTCAAGTTGTGTGTGATGAAATTTCATATTTTGTTTCCACACTATTATACATGATTTCTTCACACTTTTTTGACATGTGTTAATACTCAGTGGGATAGTGTGGAATGGCTATTATGAAATGTTAGCTGCGTTTTTGCATATCCATAATAGCCATTCCACACTATCCCACTGAGTACTAACACATGTCAAAAAGGTATGAAGAAATCATGTATAATAGTGTGGAAACAAAATATGAAATTTCACCATACACAACTTGACAGCGCATCTGAAACGACTTGACATGTGTTAATACATGAAAATATTTAGGATCGGTTCTAAAACCATCACACTTTCTATCTCACTTTTGGGCGTTTGAGGTTATGGTGAAACTGATTTTGGTGCAAGTGTGGAAGGAAAATATGAAAGTCAGTTACATCTCACAAATTTGGCAGTCGTATGAAATTTCTGCCTACTTTATTCTGACATGTGTTAATACTTTGTGGGATAGTGTAGAGGAACTTTAATGGAGTTTGATGAAAAAAATGACATCGAGTAAAAGATTGTTTACCTTCCTTCTGCATTGGTCTGTCATTTTGTTTTGAATTATCTTACCAACAAACATTTGACATTTCTATATAAACTATCGATAGCACAACAATAATCGTATGTTTGGCATTACCGTTTTTATCGGGACAAAAGGTAACTCCAGTTTATTATCTGGACTTCGCTAATACTATGTCCCCACCAAAACGAAATCTGAGATTTCAGCTGAAAAATTAGGAGTTCTCGACTTGTTGGAGCGGGATTTCATTAGCTGCGTTTTATTATCGCTCATAACCCATGGTTCACCTCGTGAAAATAAAACGATGTGGGTTAGTACAAAAGCAGTGCTGTATATCAGTCTCTTTTTTTCTTATGTTTATTTGTTTTTCATGTAAGCACTTGTCTCTTTTCTTCTCTATTCCTAATACTGCTGACAAATCACTGGCATCCATTCACAATGGTAAATAGCCCTCTGCCGGTCAGAGTAAAAACCTCTATCTGGGTTATTGAAATTAACCTCGATAGAAACCTAGATCCCATGTTGTTTTTGTAATACATGTTAAAAGATAACCTCGACCCAGACCCAGAGATAATAAAACGCAGCTATTAAGATTTCGTTGAAATCTAGAGTTTTCATTGAGATTTCGTTGAAATTTCCATGAAATCTTGTTCCATCAACTTGAAATATCAAAAGTTTTCAACCGAAATCTCGGATTTCATTTTGGTGGGAACATAGCATAATACTATGTATGTTCCCACCAGAGTGAAATCTCGGATTTCAGAGATTTCAGTCCAAATCTTCACATTTCCCCATAAGGCCTTCCATTTATGACATCCATTTCCCAATACGAATGTGTCATATATCGTTGAAAAGGTTATTTTGAGTACATCATTTCATTATACAGCCGTTAAGCTCTAAACCATGGGGCTCGCGAGATATTCGGCTTCAAAGCACCGAAAGAACAATAATGCAACTCCATATTTGGACATTGTGTTCCCAATCCACATTAGCTGAATATCTCGTGAGCCCCATGGTTTAGAGCTTAACGGCTTTATAATGAAATGATTTACTCAAAATAACCTTTTCAACGATATATGGCACATTCGTATTGGGAAATGGACCATTTCCCATACATTTTTGCCCATTCTCCTTTACATTGTATTTATGTCATAAATGGAAGGGCTACAACTAACTGAAGATTTCTCCGAGAAGAAAAGAGGTATCGGAAAGATTTAAACTAATTTTAAAAGAAGAAAATTAGTTCTTTCAGAAACCATTAAAAATTTTGTTGAAACAATTTACTTCACGTTACAATACAACTTTGAAAATAGCAAAAAAACGGTTTTTTCGATTTTGTAACGGGAATATCTCAAAAACGTGACCCGATAGAATTTTTTTGACTTCAGATTCGAGTTCAGCACACCAAAAACCTACGGAAAAGTATATTTTTGTTTCTGTAAGAAAAACCTTGTTGACCAGTGTAATCGTCAAATGCTACTTATATTCCCACCAAAATGAGATCCGAGGTTTCGGTTGAAAGCCTTGGATATTTCAAGTTGATGGAACAAGATTTCATGGAAACGAAACGAAATCTCAATGAAAACTTTAGATTTCAACGAAATCTTAATAAATCCCGCTCCACCAACTCGAGATCTTCAGAGTTTTTATGCTGAAATCACAGATTTCGGTTTGGTGTGAACATAGTAAGGGTATTCATGCAACAGCGTAAAGTCGTCGTAAACGTGGTTGTTTTAAACTTCGTAAATCTGTCAAATTTTCCATACAAATTGTGACAGAATTACGAAGTTTTAAACTTAACAACGTTTACGACGACTTCACGCTGTTGCATTAACACCCATAGTTTAACGATCCATGAGCGCGAAATCCACAAGTTGGATGTAGGGAATGTGTTGAGTTTCAGCTTCATCGCTTAAGTACAGCTTATGTAGTGTATCTTCTTATCTACACTAGGTAAAATTGTCCTTGAATTAAGTTCAAAGGCAGCCATTATTTCGAAACCAGCATTTACGTTTTTGAGACATCCTTTAGAAAATAAAAAATCCGCTTTTTCGCTGCTCTTGAGGTTATGATATAACGTGAGGTTGGATGTAGGGAGTGTGTTCAACAATATTTTAAGCGGCTTTTTAAAAGAATAATTTTCTTCTTTTAAAATCTGTATAAATCTTCATGATATCTCTTTTCTTCTACGAGATATCTTCAGTTAGTTATAAGCAGAGAATATGAAATAAAGAAGTCAATCCTCAGCTGTCAATTTGATTTGCCTACAAGCTGGAAGCGAACAGCTGATGTATTAGATTTTCAAAGTATTAGTGAAAAACAGTGCAAAACGCACACAAAGAATCAACTAGTCATTCAGCACATCATTCAGCACAGGTCTTGTTGTTGTTGCATTTCACATCTATTTCTTCGACACGAAATGAAATTACAAATACAACAATGTAAACAAATGGGTTTTGGGGGGTGAAACGTACGAAGGATTGGCTGCTTTATTTCATATTCTCTGGTTATAAGCCTTGACAAATAGCATGATAAATTTCCTGAACGAGTGATTTCTTGAATTGGAGACTTCGATTGGCCGCTTACGCCAAATACTTCAACAACAACAAATAATGAGTTTGATGAAAACATTAGAGCTGCTATTCGTGACATAAGGCCACATCATAATGCAAAACAAAACTGATCACAGATAGAATCATATTTCGCAGAGTTTGGCCTCAGAGTAATACTCACCAATTATGTGCCTTTTGTTTAAGAGCTGTTAGATATAAATAAAAGGACGAATTTTATTATCCACTTGATCTGATACGGATCAGACCATGATAAATAAAACAAATAAGATCTTAGTGACAGAAGTTTTATATAACCATCTCTTTTATTCTACGTTTGTTTATTTTTCATGCGTCTGTTGCCTTTTTTCTCTCCACAACTGAGATAGTTCACAAAACCAAAAAGCCTCCTATATTCTAGAGTAAAAACAAATTTTTGAATCATGTTGTTTTTACAATTAAAGCTAAGCTAAAATTTAGCCAAGCATTTTACCCAAGAGGTACGCAGCACCAGTTAAAAAATCAAATTTTTGAACAGGGGTCATCTGTCAAGATTAATAATTGTCCGGCACATTCCTCGCGTTCCAATGTTTATTGGCTATGCTATCTAGCTATCCCAAAAATGTTGAGATAACTTGAGTTGTTGTTGCGTCAGCTGTTATCAGCTGTTTTTTAACAAGGGATTACAACAACACAAAGCTATCCGGATAACTGAGAATAACCAGCGGAACGTGCCCATTAATTCTTGAGCTTATTGTGTTAGGGTATTTTATTCTTGAGATTTACATACAAGTGTGAACTTTACTTTGTGTAAATGAAAAATGTTCGAGGACAAAGTATTTATGAATTTCAAAGAGAAAAATCTAGTTTATTGAATAATTTTTAATGAACAACAACAACTTGTGTGTGTTAAAACCAATTATATAGGCTGGAGCTATAGCTATTTCATTAAATTAATTTGAAGTATTTAAACAAAATTCTTTGAAATGATTGAGTTAAATTTCCTTCCGGAGAACAGCTGTTTTCTGTGCGATATACTCTCTACCCAAATCTAATATCATAATTAAGCTAGGCTTTAAGCTGGTGTTTGGAGAGATATGTGAGATCGAAAATTTAGCGCGAAATTCTAGGCTTAGGGCCATTTGTACAAATATTTAACTCGTGGTTCAGAAATTTTAACTCACTGACTTTGAAGAATAGACTGAGGTTCAACGATGGATTAGGCATTAAATCGGGTATTATAACATACTTGAACCTTGAACCTTGAACCATCGTTGCACTTCAGTAATTCCGCCAAAGTCAGCCAGTAAAAATTTTTGAACCACGGATCAAAATTTGAACCACGTTTGAATAACGGGTCCTAATTTGGCTACTATAATGCTATGTTTCCACCAAAGGTTTATCTCAGATTAGATTAAATAAATCTTGTTGGTGTTTTCACCACACAAAAATATTTTAAAAAGATTAAATTTGACAGCACCTTCAAAAATGCAAATGGCGTTTCAATTTGTCTTATGAAGTGCGAATGAGAGAGAATAGGTGTGTTCCTTGCCGACTTTCAAACAGTTTGAAACCGCCAGATTTATTCCAAAGTCGTTCCACACTTGAAAAATTGTACTGGTCCGCACCAAATCTGGCGGTCTGAAATAGTTTGAAACTGTTTGGGACTAAACCATGGAACAGGGTTATTGTTTGATTCGTGTCAAACAATGAAGAACTGAATGCGAGTCTCGAATGAATCGTTCAGCACCAAGTAAGAATAGGTAAGTTCGATTTGTAAAACTATTTGTCCTAGGAAGATTTAACAAGATTAATTTCTAATCTTCAAGATTTACGAAATAAATTTGTATGGTAAATCTCCGAGATTTGAAGGTGATTTGAGGTAAATCTAATTAAATCTCAGATTAGCGTTAGGTGGAAATGTAGGGGGAGAGTACGATAACTCAGGCGCCAAGAAATTATAACGGTTTTTTGTAGAACAGTTTAATACAAGCATTTTTTACTATGGGAGGGGGGGTCTATCTCACCCCGTTTTGCGGGAGGGGTAATTTCATAAAAACAGTACCAAAAATGTAAAAAAAATATTTAAAAATAACGGTAATACTTACAACAAAGTATTATATCTTTATTTAAAGCTAATACTCTGTTCTATTAGCCAGTTTTTGAATCAAGTGAAATCTATGCATGGTTTTTGAAAAAATAAATTTTAAACTCAAAACTTGCGAGAAAAAAGCATACAAAATAGGTTTAAAGTGTAATTTCTGAAAACTTTAAAATTATATATCATTTTTCTTTCTGAAATGCGTTGCTCTAATTAATTCTTAATCAAAAACTGAAAACTAGATGATTCTTTGTCTTCTAGTTTTTGAGAAAATTGAAAATTATTAAAACGGTGGTATGTTAATCTGTCGGTTTGCGTGGTGGGGGTGGCTGTATGGGAGTGTTGAAATTGAAAAACAAATGGATTTACTCGAGCGCGTCAGATTTTAAGAGGGGATGTTAGTGACCCCCAAGGATGCTCACATTCAAAAGACTGACGATTCGGATGTGACGCAAGCTTGCGGCAGCTCCTTGAAAATGCAAAAAAAACCACCATTTTGAAATACTCGAGCGCGTCAGATGTTGATATTGCTGAACCTTAATCTGGAGGGATTTTCTTAATCTGACGCTTTGAAAAGAAGAAAAATGTGTATTCAGGATTTTCTTTTAATCACTGGGGAGAGTATCATAGCTTGGGGGCCAAAAATTGAAAATAGATTTTGGTAGAAGGGTCAAATGTGTAAGCATTTTTTACTATGGGAGGGGGGGTCTATGTCACCCCATTAAGGAGGTAGCGGTGATTTTCGAAAAAAAAAGACTTAAATGGAAAAATAAATATTTAAAATCAACAACAATACTTAAAATGCAAAACAATAACGGTTTTAAAAGCCAGAATTCTGTTCTTTAATATTACATTTAAATTAAATTATTTGTGTCAATAGTTTTCAAAATATTTGCAGTTTAACTCAAAATGTTGATAAAACAAACAAAAACTTTTGGATCAATTGTTCTCAAAATTGTGAAATGAAAAACTGAATTTTCTTTTTCTCGTCAATGCTTTTTTCGTTAATTTTGAATCAAATACAAAAAACCAGAAGCTTTTATGTCTTCTAGTTTTTGAGAAAATTGCAACTTACTGATACTACTTTTTTGAGATATTTGTAATTTGCTTGTATTGCCAGCATTACGGCTGCGTTTTAAAAGTGAGATATGTATGCAACTGCCCTGCTTGGCTCACTATAGGATTTGGGGTATGTGCGAGGTTCGGTGTTTGCAAAATTTCGTTTGCATTTAAAGAACTTTGAATTTATTCTCTGTTTCCAATGCTACTATTGAGAACAGCTACATAATGATATAATATAATTATCTCATAAAAAAGGAGTATCAGTAATTTTCAATTTTCTTAGAAAGTAGAAGACATAAAAGCTTCCAGTTTTTTGTATTCGATTCAAAATTATTCTAAGCAATGACCACAAAAAGAGGATCTAGTTTTTCATTTCACAATTTTGAGAACAATCGATCCAAACATCTTTTTTTGCATTTTTTTATTAAAATTTTGAGCTTAAATGCAAATAATTTGAAAACTATTGACACAAATAATTCATTTTAAACGTAGGATTAAAGAACAGATTTTTGGCTTTTAAAAAAGTTATTGTTTTATATTTGAAGTTTTTTCGTTATTTTTATAATTTTTTTTTTTCCATTTAAGTGTTTTTTTTTTTTTGAAAATCGCCTCTACCTCCTAAACGGGTCGAGAAAAACGGCAGATTATACTTTTCCCGCTATCCTAGAATTATATACTTTAGAGGCCTTAAGGCTCTCCCAAACCAACGCGAAACATTCGCCCACGACACGAAATCATTCACAATAATACAAAATTTGAAAGATACACAATGCTAAACAACAACAAAAAACTGTCTTTGCGAATGATTCGCTATGATTTCGCCTTTACAATAACAAAAATTCAACCGCGCTCGAGAATGTCCAGGTGACGATTTTTTTTGCAAGTTTGTAACCCTCCCATTACCTTAGGTCACGCTCAAATCGTCAGATTATTGAAATACACACTTTTCAGCATGTAATTAGCCTACCCTATTTTAATCTGACGCGCTCGAGTATTTCGAGCTATCGATTTTTTTTTTACTAATCTGACAACCTGCCCTAGGCGCCCGGCCCTACATAGAAGACTGATATATGGTGGAGGTACTTAGCAGGGTGCAAGATACCCCCCTTTATACTAATCTGACGCGCTCGAGTAAATCCCAAAATCCCTTAGTGGACTCCCCTACTAGAGTTAAACCGAGTTGGAATCAGCAAACTGAGTTGGCATATTTAATTGGATTTTGAGAGCAGTAGAAAACTGTAAACATTTCTGATTATGGCACGGTTTTTTTAATCCATCGATATCACATCCATCGCCCAATGGAATTTGACAGTTAATGGCTTGACAGTTAATGGCTTGACAGATGGAGGAAAAATTATATTTTGACGGAAAAAGTGTATTTTAAGCCAAATGTCAACGAATTTCCTTAAAATCACTTTTTCCGGAGAAGTAAACAAGATTCAAACATTTCGGAATTTTTAGATGTTTTTTAATCCATCGACATCGTAGCCCCTTCAATGGAATTTGACAGTTGATAGAAGGAGCCCTTCAAGCAAAGGACTCCGTTTTGGATTCGCAAGCGTAGTGATCAACGTATGAACGACTACGTTTTCGGATCCAAATGTGGATCCTCAAAACTGCGTTTTACGGCTCGGATTAGTATGGAAATTAGAATCACCACGGACCCACTTGCGCATGCGTTGTGGGATTCAAAATTCACCATACTTAGCATGTACCGAAACCAGTAGGTATGAAGAGAAAATTCCCTTATCGAGTTCTAAATTTCCTACAAGCAAAAACCAACAACCACAGACAAAGGCCAAACAAAGAACAAGAAGAATGTTTTTTCTGCCAAAGCACATTTATTTAGAATCTATACAAATATTTACAAAAACACACTCATTTGCACTAGCAAAGATTCAACAAAAAACAATTGCATTTAGTTTGTGTTTAAGTTTTCACAATAAAACGAATTAAAACACAAAATTATCTCCAACACACGACTTGCAAAAGTAAACTAAAAATAAAATAAGTGGGGAAAAAAATAAAATCCCCGTGAGAGCTCATTTTTTAAGGATCCAAGCAGTACCGAAAAAGTAGGGTCAGTGACTTTGCTTGAAGGGAGAGCAAAATATATTTTGATCCAAATGTCAAACAAGTGCAATAAATCAGGAGAAGTTAAAAAAAACTACAAAAATAAAGGCTTGGCAGAAGGAGGAACAACTACATATATTTTGACGGAAAATTGTATTTTAATCCAAATGCAAACAAATTGCCTTGAAATCACTTTTTTCCGGAGTTAAACAAGAATCAAAAATTTTGGATTTTTTAGTGGTATTTTAATAAATCGACACTGTAGCCATCCTTCAATATAATTAGACAGTTGATGGCTTGACAGATGGAGGACAAACTATATATTTTGATGGAAAAAGTGTATTTCGATGCAAACGTTACCAAATTGCCCTAAAATAGCCTTTTTACAGAGAAGTAAAAAACTTTTAAGCTACCTATACATGACCGAGCCATCCGATCCATTTGGATCGTTGGCTCTGTCATATGTATGGCCAGCTTTAGAGGTGATTATGAGCCTTATTACACGATTACTTTTTTCAGTCGTTTTGTGTTGTCTTTTTGATACATTGGGTGAGGGGTGTAGAAATGTAGGGGGAATGAAGTAACGAAAGCACGTATGAAATTTTTGACATTTTTGATTTGAGAAATTAGTAGAGGCGTAGGATGCTTATAAACTTTTAAAAATGAGATTAGAAGTTGTTTTCATAATTAAATATGTATAAATTTGAACAAGAAGTGATTTAAAACTATTTTTATTACTGTTTATTTTTCAATAAATTAACCTCAAATTTTTGAACGTCAAAATCACGAATGGACTTTTTTCGTTATGTGTAATCATCACGAAGGACGTACCTGTCAAAAAGACGAAACGAATCGTGTAATTAGGCTTAGAAAAGTTCCAATATTCGTTCGTTATTTGAATTTTCTGCTAAGAAACAGAAATAAAGTTCTGTTACATTAACATAAGGTGTGTTTTTTTGCAAATCCAGGAGAATCGGACGAAAAAACTCACATTGGGGCTTAGCGATGCCATTACAGAACAAAAATGGAATTCCATACAAACTATCGATAACATGTAAGAAATTCGTGCCTGTAGCACAGTTTTTATCTGGGCTAAAGTTAAACCCCGAAAATTCTCTGGGCTTAGCTAAGCCCGAAGGGGTTAGTTGTTGTTGCTTTAACATGTAAATTGCACTGCCCCAAAGTCGTTTTTTTCGTCCAAGTCCATAGATACAAAGTTTTATCAAAATCGTTGGAGCTGTTTTTGAGAAAATTTTAAATACCACAATTGTTGTATGGAAGATACCCGTTCTTGATGACTAATAGAAAATTCGAATTTTTCACTAGGGGTATTGTATAAAAATGGTGTAGGTACCAAATGAATCGGTGATTGTTAAAACAACATAAGTAATATTTTTATTTTTTTTTACAGAAGAGACAAAAATCTATATGTTTGAAGACGTGGCCGCATTGACAATTTTAACTTTGTGGTCTGATTAGAGGTAGTTTTGCAAGTTATACAGAGTTAAACATTTTCAAAAAATATTATTAACAAGGAAAACATTAAAAAAAAACTTACTTAATTTATAAGTTGTTTGTTTTAATGATTAAAGAGAAATGTTGTTTTAGCATTTAATGCCGATTTCGCGGTAGAATTTTTGTATGTTTTAGGTATCATATCATGTTGGTTTTTCTCGCAGCGCATAGATCTGCCCATGAGTGATGTGAAAATGTAATAAAATTGATTTCGAAAAATATGTCACTTATGTTGTTTTAACAAACACCGATTCAAATTAAAAACAAATTGTTATACCAGGTAAGACTCTATCATGTATGTACGTCGAGTACAGTGAGTGAAACGTATACAGATGCACAAAAACGTACAGAAGCTGAAACTATAAGACCGACGGGAAAACTTCACATAGTTTTGTTAAGTTTGACATCTTAAGCCATTAATGTCGGAATTATGGCAGAAATTATGGGGCTTTGCAGTTCGCAGTCGTGTGAATATCTACTAAATTCTAATATAATTCAAGGCTTTACCACGTTAATTTAGATTTTAAATAAAAGTTCGTTGATTCAATGCTTTGTCTCATTTTTTTCAATTTATTTATATTTTCTTTTATTAAAATTGTATCATTTATTTAATAATACTTAATTAACATAACACAGTTATGTATTTTAAATTATTGGTATTTACAATTGGAATAAATATCGTTTAAAGCTATTAACACATTTTTCTTAAATTTAACTATCTATTTGCCTTAAAAGCTTCGATGTAATTAAACTTATCTTAATTATTTATAAAAAGAAATTTACAACGAATACAAAATCTTATATTCTACATATTTACAATAAAAGTCTTAAGCAATTTTAATTCTATAACCATTCGAGCTGTAAGTTCAAAACTTCACCCTCACTGCCAAAAGGCTACACTCTAGACTGTCCATTGTACATGGGTACATTGTGAAAATTAATTCCACTGTAGAGTGGTCCAAAAGCTTTGCCATTCGAACCTGCATATGATGGTGAGTATGCTTTCTTTTGCAAAGACGATACGGATTTGATGGACGTAGATGGCGTTGGTGTTGCAATGATACGATTTCGATATGACTCGCAGGTCTTACGTGACCATACCCACATTCCGGTGAGGGTGCCACCAGTGAGTTGGAAAAATATTCGCAGAAGAGTTGGGAGGGATGATGTCTTAACAGGGATGGGGCATGATTCGGCCGACACACATGCTGGGACATTGAAGTCAAAACGTTCGAAGAAAGCTGCTACAACCGCCAGAATAGTTGGGAAAAAGAACACTAAGCTGAAGATGAGAAATCGCTTGCGGATTTGCGAAAATCTCTGAAGTCCAATTGTTGGCTGAATCTGTTCTTGGAGAGTTTTCAAAGAGCATGATGCCCGCTGTGTGAAGAACAAGCCAAGAATTAGCAGAATTAGGGCGGGGATCTCAACAAATCCCGGTGCAGAGCACATTCCAGTTAGTTCATGTGGTTTAACGGCATCACGAAGAAGGGCGGCAATTGGAGGCGCTAGTGGTGGTACCCACGCAAGAACATGAAAGAGTCCTGACTTCTTTTCCAAAGCTTCACTTGACCACTTTTTGTGTGATGAAAGGTAGAAACACAGGGCAAAAATCAGCCACCAGGTGGCAGCACACAGCGTTAGATAGCTTGTTGTTATGTATGATGCTAAACACGGTGGTGTTAGGGCACAAGGACCTCCGATCTCATCAGTGAGCATAGCTACCGATGCGAGCATCTTTGTAGAGTTGTGGAAGACAATTCGTTCCAAGTAACACACACTGTACAGGTTGTAGCAGAGACATAGAAACAGCACTGGCCTCTCAGGATAGCCGAAGCGAGTTGGTTCAGCCCAAAAAGTTACCAAGGAGAAGAGCGTCAGGATGAAACAAACAGCTGAAAGGGCCAATATAAGTCCTTCTGTGATTTTCTTCTGCTGTGTATTATACATTGCATCCTTATTACACTGTGGAGTGCAATCATTCTGGAGAGCTGTAAAGTTTTGAGGACAAATCAATGTTGACACTGACTTCGGTACATGATGTGGAGGAATCTTCCATGGTAGCCACGGCCAGAATATCTGCTCTTGCTGGGGTAGCAAAGGTCTTTCCGGCAGAAGTTGTTTTTCAGCAGCCTCCTCTGGTATTTGCATGCATAGCTCATGTTTCTCAGGCTGAGGAAGTGTATCGCAATTGAGGAACTCAGGCCATATGAGGGTCAACTGGACCTGATCTGCACACTCTGCTTTTACAGTTTCGCAAAGTGATTTGCAGGCAGTCACCGGTCTCGGAACATCCGGTGTACATAAAGGAAATAGTGATGAGCACAAAAGAAATCTAGCTCGATTGGAACAGCCTGCCTCCAATATTGGCATCAACTTTGTTATCTGGAAGGAAACAGAAAAAAAATATTAATTGACATTCAATGATAATTGCAGGGAGAAAGAAGAGGTTAACAATAAAAAATAAATAAATAAATAAACACAAAGATACCGACAGACACTTTTTTTTTTTTTTTTTGGGAATGTCTTCAAATTGTTGATGTGATCCTCACCGATCTTTCAAGGACAGGAAGAATGTTTTCAAACCAAAGAAAAAAAAAATCAGCCTCCTTCCAAGAAAGTTACCTCAGAACAAAAAAACCTCAAACATTTTTATTTTTTATTGTTCCATGTCTTGCGTCTGGAGATTGATGGGTAGGACGATGGATGATGATGATGAGATGACTGGCATCATCAACATCGATCTTCGCAGAAAAAATATATGAAGACAAAAAAAGAAACAGCAGAACATAAAAACAGCCAAAGTATCTTTTTCTGTTTAGGAAGACCATATAGAGGGTTAAAGGCATTAGATGATGTAGCACACGAAGGTGCAAAAAGGTGACCAAAAAAATTCATAAAATGTCCGAGACAGGTAGACTGAAATTGCTCCAGTTTTTTGTATGTTTAATTTCTTATGATCATGGTTTTTATGGAGAATTTTTGGAGACGATTTTTTATTCATTTAATTTTTTTTTGTAAACAAAAATAAGTTAAAACAGACAACAAAAAATTTTGGCAAGAAGACTGAAATATGATAATTTAAAGAGATTATTTTTGTATCTCTTCTGTTAATTTTGAGGCGCGGCAATTCTTGTTTTTATGAGAAAATTATTTCATGAAATAAAGCCGGTTTATATTGAGAAAATTGAGTCTAGACTCGTGAGTCTCATCGTGTCTACATAAGAAAATTTGAGGCGCCTCAAAACACATAGAAACAACAACAACTTCAATTTTTTGCGCATTGAAACAACAACAAATGAGACTCATGGCCATGGGTCGGATGTTTAGATATGTTTGTTTAATGCTTCACGACATCCCTGACCCTCTACTTCTGTTGTCCAGAAACTACCGTGAGATCGGTCTGAACGTGATGAACAGTGTTCAGCGTTCTAAGAGCCTGTTTAGATTGGGAAGATTGAGATAAGTCTCACGCCAGTTTTTGGACAAGAAAAGTGGGGGAACTCTGACCCGTCACTTTTCTCGTCCAACAATAGCCGTGATACCAGTCTAAATCTTCCCAATCTAAACAGGCTCTTAGAACGTTGAACACTGCCCACGTTCAGAAGTGGGAGATCTCTGACCCCTCACTTCTCTTGTCCAAAAACTACCGTGAGACCAATCTTAACAGGCTCTTCGAACGCTGAATACTGCCCACGTTCAGTTTAATATCTGAGAAGGTTGTGAGCAACTATGCCCGAAAACCGTTCAATATAAATATTGACAAATCAAAACTTTCACTCGATTGACGGGTGATATAATTTTCATTTGCTCGAACGCCCATACTTTCACCCTGTAAAAATTGGGAAGAATGAGTACGGACTCGTGAGTGTCATCATGTCTACATTAGACACTTTGCGGCATCTCAAAGCACATTGAAACAACAACAATTTCAATCTTTTCCACATTTTCCACAACAACAAATCAGTCTCATGAGTCCAGCGTAAGTATATGACGTTGTTTGGACTGGGAAGATTGATACCCGTCCCACGGCAGCTTAAGCATAGTTTACAGTTCCGGTGCAAAAAAAAAAATCTAAATTTTCAAAACGATTTTCCACCTATTCTGTGCACCGAGTTTAATAATATTCAAGGCAAAAAACGTTTGAGTCAATAATTTACCCTTAATTAATAAACTTAAGGCCTAAAAAGGGAAAACAATTATTCTTGGATGCGAAAACTATTTGCATGCAAATAATGCCTTGAGGTGAATATATTTTTTTTTTTTTAAATTGTAAACCGACCATCCAAAAAAAAATATTTTATTCACTACACTTTTTTTCGCATGCAAAACAATTGCCGGTCCATTGTTTTGCATGACATTCCATGACAGCAATGTTTTTTTTTGCATGAAACTGTAAACCAATCGTGCAAACAATTAATTTTGCATTTCACCTCAATTATTTGC
Organism: Dasysyrphus tricinctus; assembly: GCA_963921185.1. Lineage (NCBI taxonomy): Eukaryota > Metazoa > Arthropoda > Insecta > Diptera > Syrphidae > Dasysyrphus > Dasysyrphus tricinctus. The sequence goes on along the minus strand of OY992532.1, from coordinate 22,771,333 downwards.
GACGTGCGAAAATATTTGCATAGATTTTTTTCTGCGCACGGGAACTGTAAACTAGGCTTTATGGACAAGAGAAGTGGGAGGTCAGGGATATCATGAGGCATGAAGAACACATCATGAACACCCGACTCATGAGTATCATTTGTTGTTGTTTCCATGCACAAAATATTGAAGTTGTTGTTGTTGCAATGTGCTTAAAGGTGTCTCAAAGTGTCTTATGTGGACACGATGAGACTCACGAGTCCGGACTCAATTTGCCCAATTTTAACAGGCTCTATGTTTTTATCATGCCATGATGCCGGACTCAATCTTCCCAATTTTAACAGGGTCGTTCAAGTAGGACGTGCCATTCGGCCGCAGCATTTGTCAGTTTCAGGGTGACCTTGTAAATTTAACATTTATGACCTCGTTCATTTACTGATGAAAAAAAAAAATTCTAAAAAGAAGACAAATGTTTTTAGTTTTTTGATTTCAGAATCGAAGCCAGAAGTATTAACACGTATAGAAGAGCTCTCATAAGGCAACCTTTTAGCTTGGAGTAGTCAAAAAAGAAACAAAACAAGCTTTTCAAATACTCCAAAAGATATAAGTAGATGAAGATAAGACTCGATGAATTATTGTGCACTTTCGTTGAATATCTTATACTATACATATACACAATCAGTCTTATCGGGTGACCTTCTGATGTGTCTAAAGAAACTTTAGAGGAGGTATAAAACACCTGGCTTAAGGCATTTGAATATATATTACTTATTTTAATCTGAATAAAGCTAACTTATTTAATGTACATGATCTACTTAGTCATATTAAAAAAAAATTCCAACCAACAACAAGTATCTTTAGTCATAAAAACAACAACAAAAAAAAACCTTTTATTTTAAGTCACTCGTCATTTTATTTGCATTAAACGTCTAAAAGCTTTTAACTCAACCACACAACGAGAGCATTCTCTTATCTCTTTGCCGCCCATTCAATGAATTCTTCCATTTAAATAAATAAATAAAAAAAAACCTGTCGAAACGCGATCATTTTTAGCCAATTCTTCGATCTTCTACACAAAAGGCGAGCTTCCTTTCCAGTAATAAATTATTTGCATAAGATCTTCATAAAATCTCCATCAATGGCGATGGAGAGAAACAAGAAGAAGAATGTTACAAATAACACCCGAGTGATGACAATCAATTTTGAAATTATGTCAAAGAAGGTAAAAAATATCGATTTTCGTTATGCATAAGCTAAGGGATCACGAGAAGTTGTGATGATCCACACAAGAAAGGAATAAAATCCGAATCAGTATAACTCTGGATATGAATAAATTATAGCATGGTTCTCCAAAAGGGAAGAAGGAGGCGATAACAACGACAGGTTTTGACCAATTCAAAAATTATCAAAAAAAAAAAAAAAATTAGCATCGGAATAGCCATTGCGGTGTCCTCCTCTTTTATATGATTTCGATCAATTGGGACTTAAGTGTTAAGCCCGTTGAGTTGATTTGGAGTTAGGTTCTTGATGCCCATGCCGCTACCGCCACTAGCCACTGCATTCTGTGTGTTTATAATCTCTTATACCTAAGTCATGAATTTTAATTTCAATCTCATCATCGAATCATTAATTATAATTATTTGAGCGCTAAAAAAAATTAATTTTATAATCTTATTCAGTCTTCATCACAAAGGTTTAATTTTCTTTTATTTTGAATTTAAATGCAATTTGAAATTTGATTCGGATCATAAAATCAAGATTTTTAAACGAAAATATATGAATATGCTAAGAGAAACACCAGATGTAGATAATTTTAATATACATTTATACATATACCTATGTATGTACATATGTATATGATTTTATTTAAATGCTAAGCGGAATTAGAATAATCATTAAAATACAGAAGCAATCGTTATTTTGGATTGTTTAATAAATTTGGAAGTTTGTTTTTTTGAGATTTTATATCCATTTGGGAATTAAACTTAAGAGACCTTAATTTGTTAATAGCTTTGGCCGATTTTGTTTATTTGGAAAAGTTAATGTGTTTACTGATATTGTAAAATGGTGATATTTTTTTGTTTTTTAATAGCTATTTTACAAATTAAGATAATATTTACTAATTACTTGTCAAAACCAATAATTAATATATTTAAGTTTAACGTAAAACAGTGATGCTTTGAAGTCTGTCAAGATGGCACCGCCACAACGGAAATTCAAAACTCTAATGATGCTATAATTTGGAGCTAGTTAGGTGCTTATTAAGTGCTGCAATCTTAGCTGAGCACTTAATTAAGTGCTGCAATCTTAGCTAGTCATTCAAAATCCCTCGGGTTCTGTAGAGTCGGATCCATGATTCTGTACCATACCAGAGAACAGGAAATATTGCAAAATTCTCACGTCAACACTAGAGGCATAATCTTTCAAAAATCCGTCCAATTACTGGCTTAAGCTGACGACAATTACATAATCGGAAGATCAAAGCGTAAAGTCATTGGTGCTTTTGTAAGTATTGAGAAGGAAGCCAAGAATATGGGTATGTTGGTGAATAAAAGCGAGACAAATACATGCTGTAAACAAGAAACGACAACCAACACCGACCGACGTCTCGGACAGAACGTCACTATAGACAGCTATAATTTTGAGGTGGTTAGAGACTTTGTCTACACCTAGGATCCGCACTATAAACTTAGCGAACGATACCAGTGGTGAGATCAAACAAAGAATGACTTTTGCCAATCGCTGTTTCTTTGGGCTAAGAAGGTAATTGAGAAGCAAATACCTCTCTCAAGCAACTCAGCTGTCCATAAGATACTTATCATCCCGGTCCTGATTTCTTTTTTTTTAAAGGAAAATTCTCCGGGTGATCTTTGATCCCACCTGTATATATGAGGAGTGAAGAAGAACATACAACAACGAACTGTATGGGTTGTACAGCGACATCGACCTAGCCACAAAAGTGAAAAGCCAACGACTGAGATGGCTGGGTCACCTAGAGCGAATGGACTTCAATGCTCCGGCCCGAAAAGTCTTTGAATCCAACCCCGTGGGACGGGTGGCCCAGATAAAAACTGTGTTACCGGCACGAATTTCATACATGTAATCGATAGTTTGTATGGAAACTCCATTTTTTTCTGTAATGGCGTCGCTAAGCCCCGTTGTCGCTTTTTTCGTCCGATTCCAACGGACTTACAAAAAAACAAACCTAAAGTCTCCCTGGTTCTATGAGAGGGAGAGCCTTACTGCTTAAATGCCTTCTAGACCCGAATAATGGGCAAGATTGATTCTTCGTTTGATCTCTGCACTGATGTTATTTTGCGAGTTAAAAGTGGATCCCAGGTACACACAGAGCTTGTACACTTGGAATTTATATCTATCCATATCGTGACTTGCCCGACGAAACGATATGGCTCTGTTTAAGAGATGGTGTGTATAGGTCTGAAATTCCTGTTTTTTTTTCAAAATATGTCGGCGTGTGAACATTATCTTTGATTGATGATGCTGAAAAGCACACTGATAGGAGCTGATCAGATTGTTGACAAAAGGTTTTAAACCATCACACAGAATAGCCGACAAATTTTATACACGACGTTTCTCTGCAGTTTGAACAGGTCAAAGCATCTCCTTTCTTGTGGATAGGACACACGATGCCGAGGTTCTATTCATCAGGCATAGTTTCATCCGATCAAATTTAGTTGATAAGTTGGTGCATATGCTCCTTACCAAGTCATCTCCAGCTGCTTTGAATAGTTCGGCTGGAAGTCCATCTACACCATTAGTCTTGTACGATTTAAGTTTTGAAATCACTTACCCTACTTCATCAAAGTCGGGTGGATGCAAATGTTGGCAATCATCGTTCAAGTTGAATGAAAAGCGTTAGCAAGAAGCAGAATGTTGGGCATCTTCACCGTTTAGCAATCTAGAAAAGTGTTACTTGCAGGTCATCAGCACTCCTCGCGTTCCAATGTTTATTCACTATGCTATCTAGTTATCCCAAAAATTTTGAGATAACTTGAGTTGTTGTTGGGTCAGCGGCCATCAGCTGTTTTTTAACAAGGGATTACAACAACACAAAGCTATTCGGATAGCTGAGAATAACCATCGGAACGTGCCCACTGACTGTGTATCCACCATGCTTCTGTTCGAGCATTATAGCCTTAGGTAGGTCGTTTCACCCTTTGGAAAAACTTATGAACATCACCCGGTACAATCTTTAATAGACTCGACCTTTCGCTTCTCGTGCTCGCTCCTTTTTTTACCTGAGAAGTCAGTGCTCCTTCCTCCTTTTTGCCCTTAAGGGCATAGAGGCCTCATTCTCAGCTGCATGCATAGGCCAGCGCAATCTCCATCGAACAACGAGTTTTATTGTGGTCGCCTAGTGAAACCCAGAAATCAGTGGCGGCACTTATCATGGCTTGTTAACAATGATTCCACTATTTGCTAGTGGCGGGCTTGTTGATATATCAAAAGATTTGATGTCGAAAAGCTAAAATCGCAGAAGACCACCTGAACTTTGCCAACTACATCTTTCTTGATATATCAAGAAGGATGTAGTCGGCAAAGTTCAGGTGGTCTTCTGCGATTTTAGCTTTTCGACATCAAATCTTTTCACAGCATCTGCTCGGCATTGTGGTTTGGCGTTTGTAGACATTCGCATACGTACTTGAGATACTATTCGTACCAAAGTGGTCTGAGTTTATGTTTGCCCCTCAGAACGTTCGGTCATCCAAGATACTGGAAGCATGTCAATCGCGATGTGATCAATTTGTCCTGAGCTTCCAATTTAAGAGGTGTCTACTTAAACTTGACTGTGTCAACTTGAACCGAGAACTGTCAGAACATGATTTCTCGATCGGTGGCATTTAGCCACCGTTGATTTCATCCTGAACAATCATGTTCTGACAGTTCTCGGGGCTGTCAAGACAAGTTGGGTCAACCCAGAGTATGGTTCAACGAACGATAACGAAACTTGTATTACATGTGTAGACGACGTTAACGATAACTTAACAACGTTCTATGAATACCTTCATTATTTTCCTACAAAATAATAAACAAAATGATAAGGAAACAAAAATAAATAAGTATTTGAAAAGAAGGAGGGTTCTTGTACAGATGTTCTCAGTTCTCGCAAACGATCCTTTTTCTCCGACAAAAATAGATAAAGTATTTTTTTTTGCAAAATGAAACTAGCCAAGAACATACCCATAACACCCTCTTATTGTAGAGGTAACAAATAATTTCCCATTAAATTTATTGTTTCACAATTGAATACAAATTATTATGAAGGGATATCATTCGTCACCTATGGTGCATGACGGGCGGCGACGGCTATTAAAACTCTACACAGTTAAAAAAGGAAGACAAAAATGAAAAAAAAAACTAAAGAACTTATACCAAAAAGGTAACCTCAATCCAATGAATGTCCACGCAGCTATTATTGCATGTTCAACAAGCCCTCTGACAATATGAAAGAAAATCACACATCCAACAGAAGCGATCCTCACATTTCGTACAATATTTTTAGTCTTCTTCTTCTTTGGTTCGATCTTCTTTGCCCCGCATGTGGTCTATCAATGAGATTCAAAGAAATCCTCCACACACCATACACCAGCAGGGGATCTCAACTTCATCATCTTCATTATCATCATCAAAGATATATGTTTGAAGGTAGGTAGGTCTTTTGATGGAGGCATGCAGTGTATCCCTGTAGGGAGGGATAGCGATCTTTGTACGCTATATAGCCAAGCTAGCTATATCTGATCCGCCAGATCGTTTGACTTGCAACTGGTGCGCGTTTGGCGCACAGTATGGCGCATGGCGGTCTTTTCTTCAATGTGAGGGCACGACGACGACGAAGACGACATGGCTTATATTTACAAATGGAATGCATAGGGTCAATGCAGGCAGAAGTAATTAATAGAAATATGCATTTGGTCAGAGATGCCGAGTTTTCTGCAATGCTGCTGGGTGGTAAGTGTATTTACCAAGTAGCGTGTGGTTTGACGATGAAGCATTGCAAAAAGTGCTGCTTGTATATGAGCTAGACTTATAGACGTATAAAGGGGTTATAGAGATTACCCATACGTTTATGACTTTCACCTTATTGACTTTCCATGGAAGAATCTTAATTGACTGAAATTACTGACATGGTGGTTGTGTTTTTGAATTAAGGAAGGCAGCCTTTGATGGTTCTTATATAATATCAAAATATCCCTCAAGGAAATACCTATTTCACTTTTTTCATGGATATGTGAAAACTTTTGTTAAAGAAGAACGGAGTCCAACTGTCAGTGTTGTGTGGCCCTAAAGTGACATACTCAGAGAAACAAAATTTTATTTATTTATTTTTTGATAATTATTCAAATTTATTGATTAATACTACAGTGACCATGAGTGAAAAGGGCCTGTTTCTGCGATCAAGGGACAATGCCGACCTTGATAGAGTGAAACATTGGAATATACTTTTTCTGTTTCAGCTAGAAACATGAGTTGTGAACTAGATTCATTAGTGTCCATTAAACATTTTTCAGAGAATTCAAAACATAACTGCCCAGTCTTATTATTTCCCTCCTCAAATTAGTTTGATCCCAACTGAAAGAATAATTCTATCCTCTTCAACAAAATATTTAAAAAAAAAAACAGAAAAGGTCTAAGGTTGCTACCTTAAAGAACTCCACTTAAGTAGCTTTTTGCCAGAAATTCATCAGGCATAATTAGGCTTAAGTATGCTTCCTATAATTTTTTTAAATTCTTCTACACTAAAAAAAAACATGAAAAATACCTACAGCCCCTTATATCCCTCTTATAGCACATTAGTCTCAGGTAGAGGATGAAATTCCATGAATTAACTGCAGCCGGCTTCGTTTTTTTTCTTTTTGTTTCTTCATCCACTGATACAGACCCAAATTCAAAGATGACTCACCAAAGAAGAAATCTCCGATGAGAACTGAGAACGAGAACCTTTAAAAGAATATTACAAAGAATACAGAAAAGTGAAACAACAAAAATCCAAAAGGGTTTGTGCTCACGATCAGTTTCAGTTCAGCTACAACCATATACAACACTGCTGCCCAATCTATAAAAAATGGCTTTTCATTCTAAATTATGAATCTATAAAACACATTTTAATCCATTCAAATGGTGTTAACACCATTACTTGGGGTTTATTTCTTAAGTTATTCCATTTTTGTTGTTGCTGTTATTCTAGAAATGCATCTTATATCTTATGGGCTGGAGAGACTTGTCGAATATCTGATTACTATGGTAGGTATGGAATGGATGAGTATAAATGTAAATGGTGTGGCAGTGGATTGGAAGCATTTTTTACTGTCTCAGATTTCCCAGAAAAAAGATAAAAAGATTTTTTTTTTTGGATTTCAGATGATAGTGGATGCGTTTTTTTGTTTTATTAATGCTTGTAATTAGGACATATTGGGGTTATTTACGTTAGTTTAATGTGTGTGAAAGTTTTGGGTTTTTTAATTTATTATAATATAAGAGATTTTTGTAAAAAAGGTGATCTTGATATTTGTATTAAAAACTTCTTATGGGGTTTCTCATAAACAAATCAAATTTCATACAACACATAATAAAGCGTCAAATTGAGTTTAATGTGATCTCTTTTGGTGTGGATCTGTACGTGGAAACGTCAAAATTTAATCTATAGGGGTCAATTCAAACAAAATTTAAAATCCAATTGAAGATTAAAGGGAGCTTTAAGAGCCTGACAACATTCAACATGACAGTTTGTAAGAACTGTGCAAAACTGCAAATCGAAAAAGACGGCCATTTAACTCGAAAAATCAAAAATTGTGAACTGAAATTGATGTGTTGAACGCGCCCATTTGAAATTAGTGAAAAAAAGTGCAGTTAGCTGCACTCAGCTGTTTGCTCTGTCACTCGGTATTCTTTTTCTGAGCTCATGGAGCGTCATCCGAAGTATGTAGCTCTGATTTAAAAAAGAAAGATACATATGTTGAGAAGAATTGCCAGGACAAGAAGCACTTGTGAAGCCCAATTTCAGAATTCTTGTAGCCCCCAAAATCGCTTCCCAAAATGTAGCCCAAAAATTAGCCCAATCTTATTTAAAAAATCTAAAATTTCTTATATATTCCACGTTCTTCTTGTCCTTGCAGTAATTTCTAAGCATAAATCCTTAAAGCTGGCCATACACGACAGAGCCAATGAGCAAAAATGGCTCCGTGCCGATCCAAAATCGGTTGTGTGTGGGGCTTAGGATTTTCAGCCAATCTGAAACCAACCGAGCCAAATGGATCGGATGGCTTGGTCGTGTATGGCCAACTTAAAATCTGGACGAATTTAAATATTTTGCTGGACTTATGTAACAAGTTTTCTTAAAATAATAACAAATAATATCAAATTGGGCTATTTTCTTCAAATTCTTGTCGCAAATTAAAAAAAAAGATAGCTCAAGTTATGCAAAATAGCCCAATCTGACAACCCTGATGTTGGGTGCTCTGAACTAAAAAAGAAACAATTCTATTCTTGACAGCTCAGTGCTATGCTCGAAATTAAAAAGGAAAACGCTTATTAAAAAATTGGTAAAAGTTTTGTTTGATTTCTTTGATCCGTGAGGTATCTTTTATTAGGCGCTTTTCTTTTTTAGCTCAGAGCAGAGCCTAAGCTGTAAGCTGTAAAAAAATTGTGTTTATTTTTTAGCTCTGAATGTTCAGTGTTTATAATTTGTATTTATTTTATCTGAGCGTGTTGTTTACCGAGTAGTAGACAGAGTTAAATGCTAAACAAAAAGAATTTGACAGCTAGTGTTCAAAGGTGTGTTTAAAAATAAAAAAAATTCAGAGCTCTCAGAGTACGGTTTGGTTCAAAGGATGTTCAGAACATGCTCGGACTCTCTTCAGAACTCTATTCTGAACTAAAAAAGAAAGAGCCTATTGTATAGTAACATTTCAAACAACTGGAACACATTTAGGCGGTTTTCTTTTTCAGTTCAGAGCAGAAGTTGAGCTGTACGACATTACGCCTTTCAACAAAATAATAATGCTGGATGAGGCTGGCCCAAGAGCGTATTTCGAAATAAAAACGGAGTGCTCAGAACAGAATACGCCCGATTCAGAGGATATTCAGAGCTCTTTTTTGATATAAATCAAAAAAACTTCAAAAACTTAAATCCATAATCAGACTGATAACCTAAATCCAATGGCCTCTTTTTGATTCGTAATGTGGATCAACAATTCGATATGTGTGAATAGAACGCTTCTGGTTTTCTTTATAAAATTTAATCCAGAAGCATTTTCTCTTCTTTTCAAAACAAGTTCCAACATTTCGACACCAATCGAAAAAGCTATAATTTTAATTTCACGTTTGAGGCAATAGCAGTTCTTACATTGTATTGCTAATTTGACAGCAATAGACCTTAATCATAAAGCAATTTACATTTGCTACAACTATAGTTCCTCGTTTGAAATGAACTTACACTGATTTCCCTCAAGGGAAAGCTGTAAGATATATCAATTTTATATACATATTTTTACTTTAAAACAATTTCAATGTATTCAAAAACTTACATATTCCTTTGTTTGAAAGCAAATCTTCAGCTTCAAGGCAATGCATGGTGTTAGATTTAAAATAAAAACAACAACAAACAAAAGGGCAATGATCTCTCATGGCTCCAATACCCCCATTCCCGACAGAGAGCTCTAATGGAACCTTAGTTTAAAAAAACAACCTGCTAACTTTTGTTTTTGTTTTTGTTCCTTCTTTGCTCAGAGTTCCCGAAAAAAAAAACAAAAAAAAAAAACAACGAATAATCAAAGATTCGAGATGCAATCGTTTCTTGCCGAGATGATGGCGAATGGCAATGTGTTGTTGCATTGTGTTGATATGCTCCAAGCGATCCGGTATACCAAAGAAAATTAGGTTTGCATGACTCTTCAGTTGGCTACACCTTTTTTTCTTTTCTCAATCTTTCTTGGTTTTGATTCTTCACATCTACAGTAGGTACCTACGTAATTTTTCTTTTTGAGAAGATCGTGTCAAATTTAGCATAATTTAATAATTAATTTATCTTTTAAATTCACACTTTCAATACATGCAGTAGTTTTTCAAGATTCAACTACTGCACAGGTCTAAGCTCCAGGCAATAAGTAACATCTCTTTTAATAAAAAAAATGAAAAGAGTAAAAGCCGGATAGGATTTGATAGAAAAAAGGAAAAAGAAGCGAATGTTGAAAATCATATCGCAAAAGATCAAAAGAAATGCGCGTGATTGTTGCACGATCATTTCAACCATCACCTTTGAGATCATAAATATGCGGCTGCTTCGATCGTTCGTCAGTGTTGCTTATGCTTAGTCAATTGGAAAACCGCTGTTGCTCTGACAGGTATCATCTATTATGATACTCTGTATCGGTTGGTGTATAACGATCTATCTGTCTGGCTTTATTTTCTATCCGCCCAATGCCGATATGGTTGTCTAATAGGAGCTCGATGAAACGATGAGTAATTTCATGCATGACTTTTATGGCAACGTTTTTTTCTAGTATGTACGTCAAATATACCCTATGAACATATTTAATGTGCCATGAGGAAGATGGGAAATTGAAAAGGAAAAATAATAAAAAGGATTAGGTACGCTTTTTTTTTTATATGTACGATAAATAAAAATAAAATATTTCATCCAATAGATGTAGGAATAGTAGGGAATATCTTACTTTGAAGTAAAGTGGATGAATGAATTATTGGTATTCCCTTCATTCATAGTAGTGTGAAAACTTTGGCACCTCTCAGAGATTTCAGTAATCTGAGAGATCTGAACGCAAATCCTCAGCAAAATTTCTGACCTTTGCTTGCAAGAAGCTGAGATTAGATTGAATTTCTATGTAGTTTTCGTGTTCTGTTTCATTCCTATGGAATATGCCTTTAATTTTTTGCGGAGAAATCTTGTTAAGGTTTTTGCTCCTACTAATGTAATTTTCGTTTGGTTTTGAGTTGTTCCATTCCTGTGGAATATGGAAAATTTGGAGTAGAAGGAGTGAAGAAGTAGTGGAAAAAGAGTATTCTAAAAATCAAATCGAAAACGACATACATCAGTCAAGTCTGTTCAAGTTTCTGTTGCCGCGAATTCTCTGAAGAGTAGATTTGAAATAATTTTATAATCATAGTTCAAAGCTCAGAATAAAGTCTAATACGCTGCTGAGTGAAACTATTGGCGTTTTTGTGGTTTTGCGTTCTGTTTCATTCCTATGAAATATGGGAAATTTTGAGTAGAAGGAGTGAAAAAGGAGTGGAAAAGGAGCACAGTACACATATTAAATGTAATATCATTAGCGTTTTCATTTTTGTTCAGATCTGCGCATCCATCAAAATCAGTGGAAAATGGCGAATCCCGTGACCCCACTCGCTAAACATCAAAATTTGTTGTGTGTTATGTGCTCATTTGTTAATTATTTATTAGCAAATACAATTGTTTCAAGCTTTTTAGTGTTTATTAACATTATCCTTCCTGGTTTTTAGTGTTATTTAAATATTATCCTTTTGTGTTTGTTTTCTTCGTTGTTGATGTAATACAGCGGACGGGGTCACGTAAGGCTGCCATCTTGAATTTCTTTTGACAGTTCTCATTTCGGACAACATGCGCAAGATAATACCTTAGATATGTGTACTGTGGAAAAGGAGTACTCCAAACGTTGACTCGACATTAAGTCCAACTGACAGAAGGACATTTATGAGATTTCAGAACGTTAGCTGTTCAAGTTTCTGTTGGGGCGAGTTCTCGGAAAGTAAATTTAAAATAATTATAGCGTCACAGCTCAAAGCTCAGAATAAGTCCTAGTACGCTGCTGATGTGAAATTATAAATCCCATACAGAAATGACACAGAAATGAACTTTGTTATATTTTAGAACGGATCCATTTAAACGTCACTTTCTTCAATTGGCAATCAAAATAAACTTCTGTCAAACGTAAAGAAAGGAAATGTTATGTTCTTTTGGATTTGTAGTCCGGAAGACCGATTCGATATGTGTGAACGCTTTTAGTTTGGATTCTAAAATCAAATCCAGCATCATTTTTTGTTCTTTTCAGAACAAGAACTGTCATTCTGAGACCAATAAAAAAGGCAAACAAAAAGCTGTGAAAGAGCCTGTTTAGTTTGGGAAAATTGAGTCCGGACTCGTGAGTCTCATCGTGTCTACATTAGAAAATTTGAGGCCACTCAAAACACATAGAAACAACAACAACTTCAATGTTTTGCGCATTTAAACAACAACAAATGAGACTCATGAGTCAGATATTTATGTTTTCTTCATGCCTCACGACATCCCTGACCCCCCACATCTCTTGTCCAGAAACCACCGTGAGACCGGTCTCAGCCTTCCCAATCTAAACAGCGTCAAAGATATGGACATCCGGTCTGAGGACAAGACATTATTCGTCTAAAGGCCAACAAGCTGTTGTCAAAGAATGAAATTGTAAAAAGAGTAAAGGTAAAACTACAATAGTCGGAAAGGCTATGTCAAAAACGTTCGAAAAGTAGCTTTCCGTACCGTCAAAAGGGGAACACACCCATAATGCAATTATCATCTATCTCTTTTTGGCATTCCTATTTCACCAAATGTCAGTTTAACTTCCGTAAAAAAAGTTGAACGAAACTTGACGAAACTTTCCACTCCGCAACTGGCTTGTTTTCTTCCGATCACATAAGTGCCCCTCCAACTATTATAGTTCTAGCTTTAAAGTTCCCCTTTCTAATGCAGCTACAAAAATTGCCTTCAAATAGTTATGGAGAAGTAAATTATGGGGTAATATATACAAGGTGCGGCATAAGGAACGGACATTTTTTAAATGGGTAGTACTCAGCTCTATTAGATCGACAGATGTCATGTGGGTGCCGTTCTATTCCTGAGGTCCTGGAATTGTTTACCAGTTGAAATCATGAAGCCGTGGGCGGTTGAGCACTGTGTTTTCGCGTATGATTAATTTGTCAGAATTTAAGCTAGAACTATAATGCTCGGAGCGGCACTTAAGTGGTCGGAAGAAAACAAGCGAATACACGCAAAGCATATGGCGCCGACTATAATTGCGAAGTGAATCGTTTCGTCAAGTTTCGTTCAACTTTGGTTACGGAAGTGAGGTGCGCTCCGGAGCGCACCTCACTTAAGTAAAACTGACATTTGGTGAAAAAGGAGTGCCAAAAAGAGATAGATGATAGTTACATTATGGGTGTGTTCCCCTTTTTTCGGTACGGAAAGCTACTTTTCGTTGGTTTTTGACATTAGCTTCAATGCCCTTCCGACTATTATAGTTATAGTTCTACCTTTAGAGTCGTTCACGGCAGTTCAGCGTGAATCTCATCGCTTCCTCTCAGAACACCATTCTTCGTTAGGTTGAAGAATTTCACACACGATGAAGCTATTTGCGTGGAAGTCGCCCCAAATTGACAGAGTGATGTCGGAAACAGTTTATGCGAACTTTCAAGAACGCCCCCAGCCATGCATCACCAAAACCCGGCACCACTTGACTGATGTAATTTTCCACACTTAACTTTCGAAAATGCTTTTCAATTTCGAAGTCGAATTTGTCAATTAATTTGTTTTTAAGTGAATATTACCGATTTTATGATTTTTTTAAGACCGTCCGTCTTTTATGCCGCACCCTATATTAGGAACTAACGCCCATTTTTTAAAAACTTATTTCAATGTTATGTTTCCAACAAAGGTTTATCTCAGTTTAGATTAAATAAATCTTTTGGGTGTTCCCACCGCATAAAAAGATTAAATTTGACAGCACCTTAAAAAATTCAAATGGCGTTTTAATTCTTCTTATGAAGAACGAAAGAGACAGAATGTTTGTTTCGTGTCAAACAATGAAGAACTGAATCGAGTATCGAATGAATCGTTCAGCACCATGTAAGATTATGTTAATTCGATTTGTAAGACTATTTGTCCTAGGAAGATTTCACAAGATTAGTTTCTAATCTTCATGATTTACGAAATAAAATTGTTTAGTTAATCTTTGAGATTTGAAGGAGATTCGAGGTAAATCTTAGATTAGGGCTAGGTGGAAATGTAGTATAAAATCCAACACCAACACTAACCATTTTGCTGTTGTAAAATGTTATTTAAATTGAAAATGTCAAATTATTGCCCCTTTCTATCTATAGTTATGGTTACTTAACGAAAGCCAATAGACGTGTTTTCTTCGTTGGTCCTTGGTACTCAACAATTGCTCATTTTTAAAAATGATAAGCAAAATGAAACGACAAAAAAATACAGAGTAGTCTTTCATTTGTTTTGCAAAATGAGAAGCTACTTAGCAACAGAAAAACATGCTATAATGTGCAACATAAATGACAGTTAAAATAATGCTGATACCTTAGATGATATTTATTTTTACATTTTCTTTTATAACTTGCACCACGAACATATATATAATTAACTGTCGATTGATTCTCGTTTAATTGACATTAACTGTCAGTTAAAAAGACACGGGATGAAACCACATACAAAAAAATACGAAACAAAACGCCATCATCCGCCATTGTGTGTATGCGCGCCAGGCAAGCAAGTGCACAACACATTACACCATGAGAATGTGACAGCTCGTTCAGTGCAATTGGTTGGAAAGGTTGTATTTATGCTGATGCGCTTGGTCATCGCGTTCTTTGCTTTTAATCTTGATACGGGTGGAACTGTATAAGAAACGTTCACATGGTGTTGGGCCTGCCGTCTTGAAAAATGTTGACATTACAAGTCGGGCGGATATCACGTATAATATGTCTGACATATGTATGTACCTAAAAACATTCAATGGATTTAATACAATTTCCCAAATAATTTTTAATCATTTTGATTTTAATCTTCAATTTCATTTGACCAGTCTTGAAAGTAGGTCGGTAATGTGCAGATCTTAACTGTCAAAACATTTTAAATTCAGTATAATTAATCTAGAAACTCTGCAACTTGTCAAATATTCTCCATGGCTGTCTGCAATAATTATAATTGTGCAGTGTGCAATTCTCAAATTTAATTACATGTTCATGTTACACTTTACAAATAGCAGTGGTTATTATATGCCATTTTGGAAAACACTACACGTCACTCGAAATACAGCTGTCATCTGTCAAATAGAAAACATTTGATCCTACCGCCTTATACCGACGACCACATATCTGACACAACTCACAAGCCAACCAACAAAAGCAAAAGAGATAATGTCACTTCTCATCTGTCATTTTGAATGGAAAATCGTGAATTTTTCATCTCCCGCAAGTTGATTGCGACGAACTCATTTTGCTGCCGCAAGACAGTTCACGATTATTAATAGTAAAGCGACCGGTACAAGAGCAACACATTTTATGCTAAAGACGCTTCGTTTTGCTACAAGCCGACCGACAAACAAAACAAAGATTGAGAGAATTCCCCAACGTGTACCGGACAGGTACTTGACAATTTTTCCGTCGCGCGTTCAGATCTTTAACTTTACGAAAACGTCATCGCAAAAATAAAAGAAAACGAAAACTGCATAGGATATAGCAATGCAATGGTGATGGTTGGTGTGGAGAGTGTTTGGCTATGATGATGGTGATGGAGCAAAATCGGGAATAAATTGCATCTACAGATGCATAGATGCAATGCATCGATAAATTTTTCGTTGCGGCAATTGGCAACGGACTATGAAGAGAGACACACCAACCAACCAGCAACCAGCAAAGCATCTAAAGCCTTAAGCGAGCTGTGTGAAGGGGACTAAAGCGTAGCATAAGGTAAGCATATTACGGAATGGCGGCAATCTTTTTGAGAAAAAAAAAACAAAAACAATCGAGCCAAACGATAAATCGTATCGTAGGAAAAATGATGTAATGCCAATGCCATGGTACTATGGCGGCCCCACAGAGATCCAAATGGAATGAACTCCACTCCATCGTGTGGACGGAAATGAGTTGTGTTTTAGTAGTGCTGGCAACGAGCAACGCTCATTCTGTGATTAATAGAGTATGATACACTGATTTGGTTGCTTTTGGTGCGGTGGCCGCTTATGGATCAGATGCAGGTAAGTTTTTTGCATGCTTGCTTACTAATACCCCACTCTTTGATGCAGTTGCACATAGTGTGGTTATAGCCTTATGGGCTTTAATGGTCAAGCATTTAATCTTAAGCATTTGCAAAGAGTTGGCATAGATTTAGCGATCGAATAGAATCGCGACTTGAACAGGTGGTTTTGTTGTAATTTATTTGAATGTAATTTGCTTAAATAGACCTTTGCTGGTGGGATAGTAAATACATAACATATGCCCAGATTACTCCTGGCACAGGGATTGTTTTATGAATTGTAATTGCCTTGGTTAAACTTGTAAAAAGTTGTAAGGCAACAGAAAAGATCAGTTGCTGTAATGGTCTGAATTTGCTCAAAATTTAAGGATAAGAAAGTTATTTATTATTATCATTTGCGATAGAAAGGGGCTTTTACTTTTGTTAAAGGCATTGATATTTTATGGATACCTATATGGGAACTTTAACAGTCCAATTGTTCAGAAAATACACTTCATCCTTGGATCAAAATTTTAACCCATTAGTTTTCGTTAATCAATTAGGTTCGCCAAGGGTTCAAGTGTTTGTACAGCTGGCTCTTAGTCAATTCACGTTTCTGAAATCTCAAAGATTTTTTCCCACGAAAGAGCTATTGAACTGTGAACTGTGAGCCTTTGCTCCATCCTATAGTTATTAAACCTGAAAAAATTAAAATCCATTTACTAGAAACGAAAAAATGCACCAATTACCACATTTAAATCTAAAATTGACCAAGTCATTTGACAAAAAATGGCGCCCAACGCTAATGGGCTGAATCCTGAAAAGTATAAAATTTACAGCCCAATTGAAGCTTTGGCAAACAAAAAACTTAAAATTTTTGTTACTTCAAATGAACATAGGCTTCTAAGACATACAAGCACCTCGGTGGAAATAGCCCATTGCACCATTACCACCTACACGTTTAATTTCAAGAAGAACCAAATCAATTTACATATCTCTCGTTCATTTTTTATCTTGAACATCGCTTTTAGAAAGGAAGTGAGTGGAATAAAGCTAAATAATTTTGATAGCTGTCACTTTTTTGTCAAATGATTGATGATGATGTAAGTGATAACATATTGCGTAGTAGAGCAAACAGGACTACCGAAGTCATATTATTATTAATCGTTAAAATCCGATTAATTAAAGTCAGGGTACGATTTTAATTGATGAACATTCATTGATGTGGGTAAAGATTTGTTTGACAAGTTTTCAAAAAGTCATAATTTCCTTAACCCATCGAATCTACTAGTCATTAAAACACTGAAAAAAAAAATATGTGTAAACTGTATCATGTACTAAAGTTCGCATTTACTGAGTAAATTTAATGTGTATTTGATATGTTCAATATATGTAGCGTAGTGAATGAAAACCATAATCAAGATAACTATCTGAGACAATATTTATATATGGCAAATTTTTTTTGAATGTTCTGAGTACATGAATAAAGAGGAAATAAATATTTATACTTTCAGAATAAAGCTCAAACAAGCTGCGCAATAAGCAGCGTTACAGACAACTCTTAAACATATGGACCCATTACATAAATTTGCAATGCGTATCTACGTTAATATATGGACTCATAAAATAAATATGTAGAGAGTACATAAACTTATTAAAAAGATGTGTAGTGAGTAATAAGACACATAGATTATACATAGACATATTTATTACGTACTTATACTCACTACATTACATATTTTTGAAATGAGTTCGAATAAATGAAAATGTACTCAATACATATGTATGTAATTATTTCATAGAATATTTATATTATGTATTGAGTACAGACGGCACTCATTCCATGCTCTTAATTCTTTACTAAAATGTATTTGTAAAATTTTGTATTGTTAAATAAAAATGTATCTATCTATCTGTATTGAGTACATACAATTTTTAAGTACTCACTACATAAACAAATACTTATCACAGATAATCGACATGAATTTGAGTACATAGTACGGAGTGAGAGCAGAGGCCATAGAAACTGTAATCACAAAATTACATAAACATACATATAGTGCATAGGTACTGTGTATTTTCTACATAATCATGAACATAAGTGGACAGAATTATTTTCTAGCTTCATCATTGAAACCGCATTTATGGAGTAAGTATCGATTGCGTTATGTAATAAGTACAAAAAATGATATGAGCAGAAATAAATGGAAACAGTCATTCTGTTCACTTTTTTTCTGTACTAGCTTTTGAAAGCTCTGTCAATTTTTTAAGAACGAGCAATCCAATAAATTTCTCCACCACTTATTTTGAAGCTACCTAATTTGATGTGCACTTATCTTTCGTCATTCAGCTAATAGTTAACTTAACATTCCAAACCAATTTAAGCAGTTTTTGGTTAATTACTAAAATGTTAATCCAGTAAGTTGTTTATATTGTTCTTTGTGAAGAAGGGCACTTCTTTAAAGAGCAGATTACTTCACAAAGATACCAAAAGATTTGTTTATTTTCTGTCCAAGATACAATAGAGTGAACTTCAAAAGACAGCTAGCTCACTGCCACAATTTGAACCTCTTTCGAAAAAATAAACAAATAAACAAACAGAAAAATAAATTATTTGACTTGAGTAGTATACTCGTAGTGTTGGAAGGAAGTTTGCACAAGTCATTATGTTTTGTCGAGTTGATTTTTTGATGAATTCTTCTTCAATATTCACCTTAATTATCATATTACATGATGAGAATTGAAGAATTAGATGTGTTGTTAGCGCCTGAAAACGCAATAAACCCTTTGATCTTCTTTATTTTTCCTTCCAAGCTTTGAGTTTTCTTTCCAAATCGAAGTAGGTATCTACCTACAATCTTTTTTTTTTACATAGGTATGATGTAGGTATTCACTATTTACTTCATTTATTACTTGTTTAAACAAAAAGCCAATGAACGAAACAGCGCCAGCCAGCCAGTGCAGTGGTTTGCGTTCTTCATTTTTAATGAAAAAAGTAATGTTTAGGCTTTTTCATATACATATGTATATCTTGAAGTGAACATGAAGACATCTTATATGAAAGATCTTAGGCGCAAACATACATACATACATTTTTGTTTGTATGCTCAAAATACTAAAAGTGTTTTTGTTTTGTTTACATTACGATAAAGTGCAGAGAAGACGCATTTTAATGTACGTTCGTTGTATGTACCTACCTACTACAAGGGAAAATAAAATTAACCAAAAATGTGTGATGATAGCAATGGGTTTGGTATTTTTCATGTTCGTCATAAAGTTGTTTGATTTATAGTTTAGGTTTGGGTTTGTTTTAGCTTTCAGTGCATCAGGATTTTTTTTTAACACAAAGAAGTATAATTCTTAATGCAAACTTTGTTTTTTTTTTGGTACATAAAGGCATCTTCCTTTAATTTATTAGATATTATTAATTTATTATTACTTATTAATTTTATATAATTTATAAATCTGTCAAAGTTAAGAGTGACATGCCTCACTGTTGGTGACAGATGCACAGAGCTTAATAATTGTCATATGCAGCAAAATGTAGAGTTTAACGTTTGTGACTAAATGCGAGAGAGATGTTTTTCTATTTGGTGATGTTTAAAGTGACGTAAATGTAATGCTTGCCAAATATGAATTACGGTCGTACGGGTACACCGACAATGGTATTTCATTTTTACTCATGTTTAGTTTCATTAGTGCTAGCCCGGCTAGCTCAGTCGGTTGATAATGAGACTCTTAACCGTGCCCCACGTTGGGTGCCATTTGTTTCAGATAGTGGCGCTCTTCATTTTCATTTTAGTTATTATTATTTATTGTTATTCATTTACTAGCTTTATAAATCTCAGGGCTCACTTTGATGAGTCTGACAGATGCAGAGCGCTAAGCAATAGTGAATTGCAGCAAAATGTAGAGTTTGATATTTGTGACTGAATGTGAGAGGCATTTATTGCTATTTGGTGATATTTAAAGTGACGTTATCTATTGCTTGCCAATGTGTATAGCTATAGTACGGGTTCACCGACAATTTCTTATAAATTTTACTCATTTCTAGTTTCATTATTGCTATCCCGGCCAGCTTAGTCGGTAGAAAATGAGACACTTAACCGTGTCCCACGTTGGGCGCCATTTGTTTCGAGGCAAGAGGAAGTGAGAATAGACGTTAATTAGATAGGATAGGTAAAGGAATAAGTCGGAAAAAAGGAAAGAAAAAGTTTGGGAAAATTATGATTGTGTAATGGTTTTGGAAAAAAAAGTTCGAGGAAAAGATGCTCCCATACCGATGTTTATAATTTTTGTACGGGTGCGTTTACAATCGCTTCTAATTCTTACTTATTTCCAGTTTAATTAGTGCTAGCTGGGCTAGCTTAGTCAGTAGAACATGAAGCTCTTAGCCGTGCCCCACGTTGGGCGCCATTTATTTCGAGGCAAAAGGAAGTGAGAATAGACATGATGTCTATAATTGTTGTACGGGTGCACTTATAATTGCTTCTTATTCTTACTTATGTGTTTATAGTTTCACCAGTGCTAGCCCAGCTAGCTCACTCGGTTTAATATGAGACTCTCAATCGTGCCCCACGTTGGGCGCCATTTGTTTCAAGGCAATATATAGTGAGAATAGACAGTAATAAGGTGAGATAGGAAAAGAAAAGGAATATGTAGGAAAATTGGAAAGGAAATTTTGGGAAAAGATTGTGATGGTGCAACAGGTTTGGAAACGAAAAAGTTCGAGAAAATAATGCTCCCATTTTGGTGAACTAAGCCCTGCTTCGCAAGTAGGCCACGTGCCCCAAGCTAAGCATTATATTCCTTTTTCTTATCCATTTCACATTTACAACCTTTTTCTAAACTCTTCCTTTCCATTTGTCTACCTTTTCCGTTAACTATTCTTAGCTTACGACTATCCGCACTTCCTTCACATTGAGAGAGAACATTAATGTTGATTTCTTATTGTTCCTTTTAATGACACACTCTTCTGCATTTCATCTCCACATCAGTAGATATGAGTTACGAGTATAATATAACAGTTTCACAATAAAAAAATATTTTTATGTCTGCCCATACCCTACCCATATTGACTAATGATGATAACGATCCATTTCATTTCGTACTCGTACTTCTAAAACACAAAAAAACAATCTTCACCCTTTTATATATGCTTGAATTCAAGCACACACGCAGTTCTCAGTTATTTTAATATGTTTTCTTAAAATATGCGGCTTTACCATCAGTCGAATAATCAGGAAATCGAGGGCGTCATTTTTTTCAAGATCGTGTGTGTGTGTGAATGTGCAATAGAGTAGATAATATGAAACCCTGAAGATGTTGTATCAAATAGGATAGATGAGGCAGGAAAAAGAAAGATTGCAAACGCATATTTTTAAGTTTTCAACAACATGTTTATGTCGTGACTGTTTATTCCCATTTATTTATTTGATATGATTGTGGAATCGACTATTAAATAGGTTGCAATGGCACCCAACGAAAGGCGCCTTTGATAAATATTTTATAGGTCGTCTTTAAAATTAAGTGCATCATTTCATAGATATCATTGCTTTTTAGAATAGATCTGCTACAAGTCTTTTTAAGTAGAATCTGAGCTGTAAGCCACTAGTTAGAAGGAATAGTAGAATAGATTAGTTGCAACTTGTTGCGATCAACTGGAGGCAACTTTAGTTGCTTGCAACGGGGTCCCAACTTCTTTGCCTAGCGGGCATAAGTAACGTTTATCCTCAAATAAAATTGAATATGCTTTTTGATCCTGTTTAGATTGGGAAGATTGAGTACAGACTCGTGAGTGTCATCGTGTCAACATTGAAAACTTTGAGGCACCTCGAAACACACTGAAACAACCACAACTTCAAAGTTTTCCACATTGATAGACGTTGTTTAGATTGGGAAGGCTGAGCCTGGTCTCACGGCGGTTTCTGGATAAGAGAAGTGGGGGGTCAGGGATGTCACGAGACATGAAGAAAACTAAACATCCGACTCATGAGTCTCATTTGTGGTTGTTTCAATGCGCAAAACATTGAAGTTGTTGTTGTTCCTATGTGTTTTGAGAAGCCTCAAATTTTCAAATGTAGACACGATGAGACTCACGAGTCCGGACTGATTTTCCCAATCCAAACAGGCTCATATAAAAACAAATGAGTCTCAGAAGTCCGGTGTTTATGTTTCCTTCATGCCTCATGACATCCCTGACTCTCCACTTCTCTTGCCCACAAACTACCGTGATGCCGGACTCAATCTTCCCAATCTAAATAGGGTTTGGAGCCTCAATCGCTTCTAAAATCAAACCCAGAGAATTTTCGCTGCTTTTCAGGACAAGAACTGTCATTCTGATTCTGAC
Organism: Dasysyrphus tricinctus; assembly: GCA_963921185.1. Taxonomy (NCBI): domain Eukaryota; kingdom Metazoa; phylum Arthropoda; class Insecta; order Diptera; family Syrphidae; genus Dasysyrphus; species Dasysyrphus tricinctus. The sequence goes on along the minus strand of OY992532.1, from coordinate 22,748,999 downwards.
TTCATCAATCGATTGACCTTAAGGTAAATGTACTTAGGTGGTTGAATCTGCTTATTATTTTTTTTAAATGCATAGGTTTCCTCATGCGCAATGAGTTCTATAGGTTCTTTTTCGCTTAATGTGATCATCACATATTTTATTCAATGATCAACGACCCATGCTGTGACGAACCGTCTTCTCCTGTCCAAAAAATAAAACAAAGAGTTCCTGATAATCGTTGACGGGTTTCTTCTTTTTTTTTACTTCACTTTCGGAATTTTTGGTACCCAACCGAGAGAGCTGGAATACCTTCATTCTAAAGAAATTTTCAAAGAGTGGTCCTTGCAACCATTGAACATATAAGATACGCACAAATTGATGGAATACCATCCTTTCTACCATTCTTCTTCGTCTTCTTCCTTCGAGCTTCGATCATCATCATCGTCATTGGTAAAAGGAATGAAAATTCCTTCTTGCCAAACAATGTTCCACAATTCACCATTCCGTTTTCGAACATAATTACGATTCGCAATTCGCATTGTTCTGTGATGCTGTTAGCTGACTTGTATAGTGTAGGTAGGTAGGTAAGTTGGATTTGTTGGTGGTTTTGGCTTCTGCTTCCGCTGAAGATCTTTTATTTACAAAATCAGCAGGATGATGGCAGTTTTTATTTTTTTTTTCTTGTTGTTCACATCCCCATGAGGTTTCTCTCTTTCAAGACTATTCTTGGATTTCATTCTTTGGTGTCTATCTTTTGTATTGCGTATGATTTTTTTTTGTACTGTTTATTTGGTATTTGTTTTACCTTTTGGATCGCACAGCATACCTTCGGGTAATTTATTTTGAACGTTTCAAAAGATATTCCCTGTGCTCTCTGTGCTTCTTTTAAGTTTTTTTTTTTTTTGGTTTTGGCATCTGTAGCAAGGTAGATAATTACATGGCAATTAAGTTAATTGAACTGCGCAAAGTTACAGAGAAGCCACACAAAAAAAAAGCGGCAAAAGTGCTTTGGCCTCATATGCTGACGTTCATTTGGTACCGTAAAAAAAATACACGTGTTAAAGGTGCATCGAGCAAAGTGGCAAAAGTTATTCTGTATTTTTCATTTTTTTCTTTTTACTTGAAATTAATTGATTCCTCTAATTTGAGACCGAAGTAAATGTGTTTAGTCGCAAACACCGCAGATACCGTAAGTTAAATTTATGATTTACATACGTACATTTTTTTCCTTTGAAGGATTTGAGTAATTTGTAGTTGGACGTGTTTTTGACACGTTAGCGAACGAACCCTTTTTCGCTAGAGGGTTCTTATAATTCAATTACAGTTGTTATGTCAAGGGAAACAAAAAATTTTTGTGTATAATTTGACATTGAAGGATGCAGGAAATTATCGTTGAGTTTTAAGCTAGACATTATTGATCTTGGATTGACAGCCGTTATTAATCAGCGCAGGTACGCGTTTTATCATAAGGTATTAGGATAAAAGATCTTTGAATAAAGAACTCTTACTGGGGGAGGGGCACTTATACGTAAGTAATAGAAGACAAAACGTGAATATCTACAACAAAGAAATCATGTGACGGGGTTATACCTAGTTAAGGATTGTGACGTTTCGTCTAGTTTCGTTGACTTTTGGTTGAGGAAGTGAGGTGCGTTAATAAAATAAAGTACTTTATGGAGGGCGTCTTCTTCTTTTGATGATTCGGAAAGCCTCTATTGTGCTTTCTTGAATTAATTATGGCAGGATGACTGCTTCATCAAGGTCGGTAAAAACTTCACCGATACTTTTGATGTCAAAAAAGATTTTAGGCGCTGTCATGCGACTTCTTCGACATCGTTCTTGAAGGAATAGTTCAAAGCTCTCACGTCGACACTAGTAGCAGAGCTTTTAAAAAGCTGACGATATTGACATAAAAGACACTCAATACCGACTGATGTCTCAGACAGAACGTGACCATAAACCAGCTATAATTTTGAGGTGGTCAAAGACTTTGAGAACCTAGGCTCCACTTTCAACTCAGTGAATAACATCAGCGTTGAGATCCAATGAAGAATTACTCTTGTCAATCGCAGTTTCCCTGGGCTAAAATCGCAAAGAAGCAAAGCCCTCTCTAGAGCAACTTAAGTTAAAGTGTCCCCGTATAAAGCACTTACTATCCCGTTCCCGGTAACGGTTGACGAGAATGCCTTAGGCTGTTTTCAGAGGAAAATTCTTCGGGTGACTTTTGGTCCCATCTAACAACAAGGAACTTTATGGGCTGTAAGGCGACACGGACATAGAAACAAAAGTCAAAATCCAAAGACAGGTCGCTGGGTCACCTAGAGCGAATGGAGATCAATGCTCTGGCCCGGAAAGTCTTTGAATTCAACCCCGTGGGACGGCGGGCGTGCGGTGCAGTAGAGGAGGACAGCGTAACAGGTACCGTAAGTGGAAGAGAACCTCAACCAACTTGGCGTGCAAAACTGGAGGCAGCTAGCTAGGGACCAAGAAGCTGGATGAAGCTTATTGCGGTTTAGGCCCTCGTTCACCCCGGACTGTGGTGCCACCCTAAGTTAAACAAGTTAATAAGTACATATATGTAACTGAATTATGGCCATGTGAGATAGCTTTTCAAACATGAGCAAATTTTCGATGGCTTTTTGATACTAACCCCTTAGCAAGGCACATGATCTCGTAGTAACATATTTAACCCTATTACGGCTGTCAATTATCAATTTGATAGTTGATAAACCTTGAAAATTGGTTTTTTAAACTCAATTTATTAATAAACTGGTCAACAATTCTTTAGTATTTTTTTATTTTCTTGTTATTAGCAACTGTCTGCATCATTCTCAATGATCAACACTTTTAACAGATGGATTTTTAAACATTGAATTTAAAATTTATCAACTATCAAATTGATAATTGACAATCGTAATAGGGGTGATTAACACTTCAGGTAGAACTATAATGGTCGGAAGGACACTGAAGTAGCAGTAGTAGAAAAGACGCTTTCCATACAGTCAAAAGGGGAACACATCCATACTCTACTTATCATCTATCTCTTTTTGGCATTCCTATTTCACCAAATGTCAGTTTTACTTAATTGAGATGCGCTCCTGAGTTTCTTCCGTAAGCAAAGTTGAACGAAACTTGACGAAACGTTCCATTCCGCAATTAACGACCCGCGTCTGTTTTCCGCCTGTTCGTTTGTTTTCTTCCGACCACTTAACTGCCTCTATGAGAATTATTGTTCTAGCTTAACTGGCTGAACACAATGAAGATGGAACTGCAACTGGAGGTGCAGCTGGACGGAAAAGCTGTAAAAATTTTGAAAACACACATTCATTGACTTGAATATTACACAACGCAGCTGGACAAGTTGGCCAACTTTTAAACTTTTCCATGCAGTTTTTTTTTGACGTTTCCAAAATCGAGAACACAACCAAGTGTCCACTTCAACCCAATGCGGGTTTACATAAAGTGCCTTACAATTCGCGTCTGTTGGCGACTGGTGAAAGGAATGTCAAAATTCGCGACCATTTGCAATTCGCAGTTCGCTTTTCGCAGCTCATTTGAAAAGCACTTTAAGGGTCGAAGCTTATTTGAAACTTGAGGTTTTATAAAATCAGAAAAGATACACTTCTGACTCAACTTGCAACAGAAAGCTGTACAAGTACAGTTGCATTCCGAATACGTGAAAAACAATATGTACGTGACGACGCTTTTAGACAGCTTTTACAGCTTCAGTTGAAGTTCTATTTGCAGCCTATTGTGTTCCGGCAGTAATGCACAGTGAATATAGTGTTGCTAGTACCAAAATGAGCATAATTATTACTGTCAAATTTTAAGAATTATGAAAAGTAAAAACAAACACTTTTATGGATATTTACATTAAACTCCCCTGTAAAGACTACCTATGTTTATTTTACTTTATTGTACTAACGGTAACTTCGCACGGCCTTAAAGAAAAAGAGCTTTGTGTGTGGTGCTGCTTTGTTCCTTGTCCTGACGTCCTCCTATACCTACGAGTACTTAAAAATGGTACACTAAAGTAGGTTAGTCCAAAGTCTGTCAATTTCATTTTTGTTCATGAACTTCAACAGAACTTTGGACCTAACTGTGTAGAAATTGGCAGTTTTGGGGAGTACACGAGCACTTTTTGTCAAAGTGTCAATATTGATCTAACGACTCAAAGCTGTATATGACTGCGACCATTTCTTATCACAACAAAGCTTTGATTTTATGGGAAAAGTTTTAAAGATTTCAATCAAATTTCTAAAAGGACCAATCCTTTATAGTACAATAGGTATACACATACCTACTTTGCTGTCATAAACATAACAAGTATGCATGTATTACTGGAAAAAAAACAACAACCCAACCCTAAAAAAACAAAACTTCAAAAATCAACTCGTATCATCGTCGTCGTCACTTCAAGCTTATCAGTGAACACTTCAGATAATAGCTTTATAACATGCGCTAGCTTGACATTTCTATCATGTCACTTGTCATTCAATAATAATAATCATTGTCGTCGCCTTTTACTATCTTCAATCGTTCGTCATATCACCCGCTGTTATAAACATGATACGGCAAGTACCCCAGAGCACACACATTATCAGCGCTATTTCTGTGCCCTCTTCGGAGACTGTGTCAACAAATTTTGTCGGCACTTTTGTATCAACTCGCTGAGCCCAACCTATATCAATATTACTTGTCATGCTTAAAAGCCGAAACACCATGAAGATTGCCGCAAAATAAAATTAAAAAAATATATAAATATCACAAAGTAAACATTTTAATAAACATTTAACACACGATCTAATACATTTATCAAAAATGCGAACAAAAAAGTATGAACTATTCGTATACTCAACTTATTTTACTCGTAATTGCGTTGGGGCGAAACATGCGTTATAAGCCCCGTTGATTGATTCTAATTGAGGTTAAATAGTGGGCGCAGCAGAAAGATTAAAAACACACACTATAAGTTCGTTTTTGAATATGTGTACATGAATGTAAATTGTAAAGATCCCCATCAATCTTAAAAATATAAGATGTTAAGAAGATCCAAATGCATCCCGGAGATACACTCAGATGCATCGCACATGTCCTTAATTTACACAAAGACCGGGGGTCGATATGCAGTAGGTACCTACATGATGGAAGAAGCGAAGCGAGAAGTTAGTACCAACTTTTAACGAACGGACCACTGCGTTGTCTTATGGTTGATGTTGACTTCAAAGTGTTTACATATTCTTTTTTTTTATTGAAATTCTAAAAGCGTACATGAATCATTTCGCTTTAAAAATATCAAAGAAATAAAATGCAGTTACTTTTTGATCGTTTGATCCGTTGCCGTCGTTTGCTACGTTTGTTCGTCGTCGTCGTCGTCGTAATCCAGCACGAACAACGTTTGAAGTTTTTGCGCTCAAAATTACTCAGAAGTAATAAAATTACCCCCAAAATACCTACATGCCTAGTTACAAATATATATTTTATAATATCTGCGATCTAAAAAAGCACAGTGTTTATTTTGTTTTGGCAAAACTGATGTAGTTCAATGGCGCAGAGCGATTATAAATTTTTAATTTTCCTCTGGTTTGTGAACATTTTATGATTTCTTTTGAAGTGGACGATTAAAAATTATAGGTACCTACCTTCCCCATCATGATGTACCTACATGGTATCCGCATATAAGAGGCACCACGAGCACGACCTAAGTAAATTATCTAAATTATAATTACCTCACCTGTGTCGTGTCGTTGTCGAAGTGTCGGTCGTTTGTCGTCAGGGTCCGTTCAACAAGTTAGGTACTTAGCACTTTTGGTGGCGTTGTTGGCGTAAGTGAAGTGAATTGTTATTTTTTTCATTCGATATCTCTATCTAATAGTTTGTGTGTTTAAGATCAAAGATACCGATGATACCGACAGACATACAGATACACAACCAACCAAACAGCGGGAAGGCAATTAAACAGAAAAAAAAAACTATTTCCTACGAAAAGCCAAACTAACTGACAATTATCTTTTACTTTTGAAAATTTTATTGACAGTTTCAAGTGGGGAAGCAACTTTATTTGTTATTGGAAATGCGGTTTGAAAATAGCGCATACTACGAGTTCGTGTAAGTAAACGAAGTGAGAGAGATAGAAATAAATTCTTATGAAAACACATTTGGTGTCCAAAACAAATAATATTTAGATTTGTTTTTTTTTTGTTATTTGAACATAGAATGATACATGTCTGAGTAGTTCTTCAAGAGTTGGGACGTGGGAGGAAGTACCCAGCAGTGATTTTTCGACTACCGTTGTGGACATATTACGACCCTTATAAATATAAAATTTACCAAATCCGGTGGCCCAGTTTTTCGTTTGCTTTATTTTTATGGCTAAGCCTTTAAGGGCTAGTTTTTCAGCTCATGGTTAACTCTGAGTAAAATCAGAGTTAGCAAATCTAGACAATAAATTTACCCCAGTAACAGTTTTTCAATTGAGGATTAACTTTATCTTTCAGTTGTCAAAAATCTATTGTCATCGATGTGCGACACCTTCTATGCCTTTCAACTATCAAAATCGAGATGGCGCCACAACTGAAAAAGTCCTCAATTTGGTCCTTGTGTAATTTGGAGTTAACTAAAGACTTCAATTGAAAGAAAAACCCGCTTATATGGAGTTAGCTCAGGTTTAACCTCGAGATTAAGACGAAAAACGACCCTAAGTCCTCTGTACTCGGTGAAGGAACTTGGTCTTCAAGGATTAGAGGTGCAAACTCGCTTCTTGACCTTTTTCTCACTCTTTATGTTGTTCATTTAGCAGATGTTGAAAATTGTACTTGGATCCATCAACTATTCCCTGTGGTTCGGTGACTAGAGTAGGTATTTTGGGTGTTAAGAAGGGACTTTGTTCCAGTCAAACTTCTAAGCCTGGGTACGCTGGAAGAGCCTCCTATACCCTCCTCTTCAATCTTTACTTGCTCCATGTTCTTTTCTCGCTATTCTAGAACATCTTTGGAGTGATGGTAGTCTACTGTGGTTTTGGCTGCCTCTTCGATGATATCGTGATACTGTCAATGATATCGTGATACAGTTGTCTCTGTAGACTGTGGCAATTCCAGGTATTCTAAGTAGACCAACTCCGAATTTCTTCTTCTCTTCTGGGTGGTTCGAAGTTACTTCTCTTCCACAGTCCAGCTTTTAATTTTCTCACAACAAGGAAATGGGCAGTTATCAATGAATCCACTGAACACATCTTCCAGTATCCCACTTTATCATTATAGTTCATAAGATGAGACAGGGGGAAGTTCTATCGCAAATTCTCATTCTACTGGCGATAGACGATGTTTTGACGGTCAGCGTTGGAACAGTAGAGGGACAAAGCATTCAATGGAGACCGTTTGAAAGGCTTAGTCGCTTAGACTATGCCGATAATATAATGTCTCCTGGCAAATAACATCAGCGGGCTTAACGGGTCAAGCACTGAAGGTGAAAAGTAAGTCGAGTGGTTTAAAAATAAGTAGCAAAAAGATAAAAATAAAGTTCACAGGCCGCTCCATAGGTACATAAGAGTATTTTTCTACAGGAGACCGCCAGTTGAAGAGTTTGAACAATTGAACTACCTTGGAAGTATTGTTTCAGCAAATGGTGGTACTGGTCTGGACGTTCAAAGTAGAATAAATAAAGCTCACGCAGCCTTTGGTTCTCTGTCCCAAATTTGGAAATCCAGTCAAATCTCCTTACGCACTACAAGTTGAGATTCTTCGAACCCAATGTCAAATCCGTGCTGTTATATCACAGATACTAGAGTTACATAGATATCGCATCCAGTACAAATAAAAATGGCCATTTTTTCAATATTTTGTGATTACAAGCTCTTTTGTTTCGTCCTCAAAAATCGAGTCGGTTGATCAAACTACTGATGACTTGTTGTTGACGTTTTGTATTTATATCTATGTATGTAAATCTATCTTTTTTAACACCATATGTGGTCCATAATTCACACAATATTGATATAAGTGGGATGTAGCTGTTATATGCTTTCGAAGCCTGGAAACTCACGACTACCATCTCAAGGAAATTCCAGGTTTTTGATGTGAATCGCTGTCTACAGTCTACTCCATATTCGCTGGTCACAAATTATATCAAAGGAAGAATTGTGGCGCAGGAAAAGTCAAGAGCGGCTGGACGTTGACACAAGAAAGCGTAAATGGCAATGGATTGGTCACACACTGAGGAAACTAAGCCAATAATGGAATCCTCAGGGTGCACGGTGCGGTGGGTTGGAAGACCAAGAACAACATGGAAATCAACAGTTCTTGCAGAAGCAGACTCCGGGTCTAAGCTATTTAAAAAAAACTTTATTACCTATAAGTTCAGTTTTAAAAAATATGACAATAAATAGGGAGCTTCTGCAAACTACATATAAAGGTATATCGATCTGAATTCATCGATGAAAGATTTAGTAAAACTAGTTTGCAAACGGCTTTCCAAATTATGGTATAGGAAAATAGGTAACTTGCTGAACGAGTGTTGAAAGTTGATCGAGCAATACTGAAATAGTCATGGGATCAAAAAAGAAACTTTATACTATTTATTGATTTCAAGGCGACACAATAGACAAGAAAGCACTTAGGTTAAAGCTTCAATAAAGGAATATCGTCAAAGCTTGAATAAACGTCGGAACTGTTTAACAACTCCACAACTTCTGAGTCGTTATTGGCAGCATAGTATCTAAACAATTTCTAGTAGAAAGAGAACCAAACAAAGATGTTTTCTAACTTTTTGCTCTGTTCCTAGATGGCATAGAAGAGGTTCTGTAAGAGGGAGGTAGAGTTTCACCCAAAATTCAAGTTAAAATGCTTATATTCGCAGATATGATCATACAGCTTGGGGAGTTATATAAAAGTTTAATTTATGATCAATAGATTGTTTGAGTACTGAGACAAATGGATCAATGGATGCTCCAGGTGAATCTTAACAACTAACAAGTCAAAAGTTATGAACTATAGCAATGGTGGAGGGACGCAAAACTGTCGAAGTGAAATATTGAAATTTGGGAAACACAATATTAAAGTCATAAATGAATACAACTATCTAACTGTGCGATACCTCAAATGACTTGTAAAAAATAAAGAAGTAGGAGTTCAAAACCACCGAATCCATTAGTTAAAGAATTTTTCTAAGTTTTTCCATTACCAAGCGAAAAATTAAGAACTGCGACAAACTTTTTTTTTTTGTAATAGATCTGTCAACTGTTCAACAAGAGTTGCCGTAGTTCTTCACGAACACGTTCACAGGTGGACAAAAATACAAATTTTGTATCAATTCACGACATGATTCACCAGTATGTGCTAGGCTTAAGCCTAGTACATACTTTTAAGACTTAACCCTAATATATACTTCCTCGTGAAGTGAACAATTGCCAGTGGAGAAAGTGATTTTTTGACATTTTTTACTGGTGCAGACTTGCGAAGGCGTTGTGAACGTGTGACGTTTAAAACGACAATGTTTAAAATGACTAGCAAAAAAAAAGTGGAAATCCAAAACCACCGAGTAACAGCTACAGATTTTTTTTCAGAGGAGTGTCGGTAAAGAGGTAGGGTAGGAAAAAGGAAAGGATAGGAAATTGTAAAGGAAGAGGTTGGAAAAGGGAAAGGACTGTAGACTTTGTGGAAAAGTGAACTCTATACAATTTATGCGGGGCTTGACTATTATACACCGGCAGCAATCAACTACCAATTTCCAGGTAGAGCTTTCAGCCAATCTTGTGTCACTTATTTAAAAATACATGAGGAGAGTTATACTTTGTTTGAATTATGTTACTCATATCAGGAGTCTATAATCACAGAAAATTGACTATTCAATAAGACCAATAGCATGGTCACTAGCATTATTTTCATATCTCTTAAATCATTATAATTTATTTTATTTTATAATATAACTCTTCACAAAAAAAAACACCCTTTATAACTTCAACACGCTCAGATTTTGTGTTTTTTTGACATATGACCACTTAAAGAATGTGCAAGTACCTACTTCTTTTTAAATCTCGTCATATAAATATTTACCTACTGTGAGAGTAGGCTTCCAGCACGATGATCTGGATGATAACTCTTGTTGAAGAGGTCATAAATCTATAGGAGAGACAGTTTGAATCATACACACTTATCTTGTACGGCGTTAAAATCGAGTTAAAAAATTTTTATTACTTTTTGTTCTTATTGCAATGGCAAGCTCTGGACGTGGTAGGAATAATTAAATTAGTTAATTTTGTTGGTTTTGAGAGTGAATGTTCCAAATAAAGATTTATTTTAAAGATTGTACAAAGACCTTATTCACATAGTAAACCTCCCAGAAGCTTACTTGATGACTAAAAACATTATTATTTGAAGATTCCGGTTAAAGATTTAGTAGGTAGGTAGGTACCTATACAAAAAGACAAAGAAACAAATGCTTTAATAATTTTATTTTATTATTTTTTTCAGGTATAATCTTAAGACATTGTTGAAATTTTTAAGCCATGAGTAAGACTTTTATCCAGACAGAAGTAAGGGAACAGGTTGAATTCCCACATCGAATAGATTGTTTGAGAAAAATATAAATAAACTGCATGACTGTGTCGCACGTTTACTTACTCCTATTTAAAGAAACTTACACTTTTCACTTTGAAGCTAAGGGCCAGTTTTTCAGTTCAGGGTTAAATTTAAGTTAAATTAGAGCTAGATAATCCTGTAAATAAATTAACCCCGAGGTAGTTGGGATAGTTTTCCAGTTGAGGATTAACATTATGTCTGTTCGCGTACCTCCCAAAACTACGAATTTCTACGAATTTAGCCCAAAGTTATGTCAAAGCTCATATGAAAAAAATAAAATTCGTAGAAATTCGTAGTTTTGGGAAGTACGCGAACAGACATATTATATTTCAGTTGTCAAAATTCTACTGTCATCGATGTGCGACACTATGGATATCACCCTTCTACGCCCTTTACGCTTCAAAACAGAAATAGCGCCACAACGGAATTGCACTGTCAATAACTTTTAAAATTGAGATGACACGACAGCTGCAAGGGCCTCAACTTGGTTCCAGAGTTAACCTACCAAATAAGGTGACCTAACACGGAGTTAGCTTAGGATTTCAATTGACTGAAAAACATGCTTATGGAGTAAGCTCTTTTTTCAGAAACCGGAGAAGCTATGAACTTGCCCAAAATTAACAGTTTTCGATACACCCTTCAACGTCTTTCAAGCATCAAAATAGAGATGACACCACAACGGAATTGCACTGGAATGTGAATAATTTTCACTATCAAAATCGATATGGTGCCACAACTGAAAAGGCCCTCAATTTTGTCCCTGAGTTAACTCACCAAAGTAGATGAGTTAACTTGGAGCTAACTTAGCATTTCACGCTTATGGAGTTCGAGTTAACTCAGGTTTGGCCCGAAGACTAGGAAGATCTCGCACTGAAAAACTGGCCCCAAGCATGACAATTCTTTTTTCAGAAACCGGAGAATCTATGAACTTGCCCAAAATTTGCTGTTTTGTATACACTTAAAGAAAAAACTCGGTCCAAATTGTTAAATTCTTATTTAGTCGCCAGTTATAGGTATGTAACTGAAACTCGTCATTTGAACATTTTGTTATTTAGTTTTAAAGCGTTTAGGGCCAGTTTTTTCAGTTCAGGGTTAGTTCTTAGTTAAATCAGAGTTAGCTGATCCTGAAAATAAATTAACTCCGAGTTAGCTCGGGGACAGTTTTTCAGTTGAGGATTAACTTTATCTTGCCAAAAGTTCATTGTCATCGATGTGTGACACTATAGATATCACCCTTCTACGTCTTCCATGCATACAAATGAAATGGCGCCACAATGGAATTGCACTGTCAAAATTTTGGTTTTGAGTTAACTCACCAAATTAGGTGAGGTAACTCGGAGTTAACTTAGGATTTCAGTTGACTAAACAACACGCTTATTGAGTTCACTTAGGTTTAACCCAGAGACTAAGATGATTCGCACTGAAAAACTGGCCCCTAGAAAGGGAAATCATTTTGATGGGGAGCCCTAATATGAACTCAAATATCAGTCGAAAAGAAACTGTTGAGAAAATGTTAATTTAATATACAGACTCTTCTTATCACATTATATATGTACCTATTTATACACCTACTTCATTTCTAATTCCTCCTCACCCATTTCTGTATTAATTTGATGAAAAGTGTTTTCTAATTTGACAGTCATCTTAACACTATTATATCGGTACATTCTTTGCATATTAATTTGAAATTTATACCCACAAAAGGAATAATAATGTACAATGTACATCCAGTGGCGTAGCGAGGGTTCGAGCCATGGGGGGGTGACTTTCATTAAAATGCCGACTTATTTTAGGAATTTGCCGACTTATTTTAAAAATTTGCCGACTGTATAGATTTAGCATTTTTCGGGTGAAACTCAAAATAAGGGAAAAGCAAAAAAGGGATTTTTTCCGAGTGGAATGACATTCGGGCGAAACTCCTGATAGGGCTGATTGATTTTAGCGCAAATTTTCACTTCGCCACATACACTTTTGAGATTTCGAAATGCGAGATTTTTCAATGAAACCGCCTTCAGCTGATGTAAGAGATGCTGTTTCAACGAACGATGCGCTTGGCATGGTATGTAAAGGATTATCTTACCGCATTTTGCCGATAGTTTTTGCTGCGTACCGTTGTACTTTCCGGACATGTTTTTGGCGAAGTCATAAGATTGAAAAGCAATGTTTTTAATGGAAATTCCTACTGACTGAAGGGTCACTATTATTTTTTGGGCCAATTCTTCTCCCGTTTTTTTCGTTAGGACGACGTCCATTTTCAGAAGACGTTCAATAGGAATAAGTCTCTCGTTTGCTTTCACTACGTATCGAACATTAATAGCAAGTCAATCTTGATGTGATGAGTCTGGAGTTGTGTCAACCATTACAGACAAAATACCAGCTTTATTGATTTCATTTACAATGGCTTTTCGAGTTCTAGTTCCCAAGAGATCAATGAATTCATTTTGGGCATCCGGACTAAGGTACGTCCCATGATGTGGTCTTTTTGATGATTCATCCAACCATTTTTTCACTAACGGGCAATGTCGTGAAATCAAATGAACAATTTGTCAAAAATTGCCATCGCTGTGCTCTAGTGATTCGTCGTGACCACGAACCCATTCCGGATTAGCGAAATGTCTATCAATTCCTTCTGAAAATAAAATGCAAACAAAGCAAAATGCTGCATCTTTAGAAGGACTGTATTCCAAAAATGAGTACTCGGACTACCATGCTGGGTTGAATCGAGATTGGTTGTAAGACGGTATTTCTGCATTGGTTGGATAAATATAAAGTTTCGGCTGGTATGGCCCAAGATAACTTAAATATTTACGTTCGTTGGCAGTCGATATTTTTTCCGTTTTCACAATCGGCAAAAATGCTCGTTTTATTAGATTTTTTTCAAATTAAGCTTCGTTGATTTGCCGACTCTTGAATTAGTCGGCATATTTGCGAAATTCGCAATCGGCAAAAATGCTAGTTGTATTAATTTTTTTCAAATTAAGCTTCGTTGATTTGCCGACTCTTGAATTTGTCGGCATATTTGCGTAAAAATGCTCGGTTTATTAAATTTTTTTTTAAACGAAGCTTCGTTGATATACCGACTTTTGAATTAGTCGGCAAATTTCCGACATCCGCAATCGGCAAAAATGCTAAGGCTCGTTTTATTCATAATTGTTTGCAAATGAAGCTTCGTTGATTTGCCGACTCTTCAATTATTCGGCATATTTCCAAAATCTGCAATCGGCAAAAATGTCGATTTGCATACATTTAAAAGCTTAAAAACCTTAATATAATGAAAATACAAACTTACTTTTTTTTAAATTTTTCCGAAAAATATTGTAAAATTTCTGGTTTTATTACTATTTTTTTTTATTGCTTGAATTATTAAATCTAGCTTCCTGAATTTGCCGACTCTTGAAAAGCGTGGGGGGGTGGTACACCCCCCCACACCCCCACCTCACTACGCCCCTGTGTACATCTAAAACAAAAGATGCCGACTTTTAGTTTTTATCTTTTCTTTTGATTGCATTTTACACACACGCGACGCCGCTGTCGCCCTCCAAGTCATGCCTAGACTAGACAGTCAATTAAGAACGATGTTTCCTCGTATTTTTCTGAATGATTGGAGGCGCTTAATTATTATGGTTGTTTAATTTTGTTGTAGTTTTTTTCTTTTTTGTTCTTTCTTCAAAATAGAGGAAATGAATATTATAAAAAACAAGAAATGCACTTAAGAACCAATCATTTTATCGAGCTATAAAATTACTTGGGTTAATTAATGCATTTTATTATCACAACTTCACAAAACTCTTACAACCTACCGCTCATGGTGCTTTGTGGGCTTTGATTGTAGAACAATGGGCATTTTAATGCAGCTACAGAGAACTTGTTTTAAAATTTGATTGGCTGTTGTGCTGGATTTGAACTAAACGAACTGTCAGAGCTTCTATCGGAATTGCCAATTTGGGCTACTTGTGCTATTAGGGAAAAGTGGGCAATTTGTATACTAAAAATGTATAATTTTGTACGATAAAGGCCTGAGCAAACAGAACGCAATCCGACGATTTGATCAATACTTCACTGAGGAAAATAGATCTAGGCATTCAAATTTTGTTTGCAGTAGCTCAGACCTCAAGAATATGTAAAAAAGTTGCCCAATTTTTAATTATTTTACCTCTTATTTTAATTAAAATAATTTTTTTCTGGCCTAACCTTTAAAAATTAAGAAAATTCGCACAACTTTTAGTTATTCTTTACCGAATTCGTGCATTCATTTTGATGCTTCTATTTAATCGCAACCAAAAAGTGAAAATAATTTTAATTTAAATCCGAAAATCTTCAATTCAACACAAACACGCAACCGCTATGTATGCTCCAATAGTTGTTTACTTTTTAAGCTCTAAAAAGAGCACTGAGCAAAGCGTGAGCAAGTCAAGTATGCTTTGAGCAGAGGGTTGTCAGATTGGGCTATTTATCATAAATTCCTAAATTTGCATTAAGAATTTGAAAAAGGCAACCCAATTTTATATTACTTCTATTTCTTTAGAGAAAATTGGTCACATAAGTCTAAAAATATATGTAAATTCGTCCAGATTTTAGGGATGTCCTTGGAAATTATTTAAAAAAAAAACGATAAAAACGTGGAATGTATACATACATAAGTAATTTTAGATTTTTTAAATGAGATAGGGCTAGTTTGGTCAAGTGCTTCTTGGCCTGGCAACTCTGTTGAGCAGAGTATATTCAGAGCTCTCAGATTTAAGTAAGAATTACAATTTCCCAATGACTAGAAAGCAAACCAATTGAAAAATCAACAATGGTATGAAGAGAGCCACTCTTAGCTTTTAATTCCATGTGCTCAATTAATTCTCCGCTCATAAAGTGCACTGCAAGCCAGCTCTGGTTGATAAATAAACCAAAGGCTGAGTTGAGCTTTAAAAAAGAAGTACGAAGTAAGTATTGATAGCTCGGTTTCCCTACTCTGAGCTCAAAAAGAAAATAGCTTTCTATGACGCTGTTTAGATTGGAAAGATAGAGTCCGGTATCACGGCATTTTGTGGGCATGAGAAAAGTGGGGAGTCAGGGATGTTGTGAGGCATGAAGAAAACAAAAACACCAAACTCATAAGTCACATTTGTTGTTGTTTCAATGTTCAAAACATTGATGTTGTTAAACATTACGATACTCACGGGTCCGGACTCAATTTTCCCAATCTAAACAGGCTCTATGAGATGAAAATGAGAGTATTTAATAAAAGAATATTTGAAAAGAACATTGGTAAGTCCCCTTTCATACGAAGAAACAAGTTGCTGGAGACTTGTTTGATGTTCACTTTTAATTTCCTCAAAAATCTCTTGTACTAAATAAAGAATTTTGAGTAAGCTCTACTCCATATATTGCGTTTCGCCCAGGTACCTTTGAACCTTTCACACGAACGAGGAACCAAAATCTCTTGGCAATTTTTAAAATTTCCTTTGAAAGTCTATTAGTTGAAAGCACCTAAACCTATATGTGAGAGGAAATGTCAAAAAAATCTCTTCAGATCCTCAACCGGGGAGATTTTATTCACCCCTCTTTCCTCCTGTCCTTCTCACCATGGAACAAAAAGTTGCTAGCAACTCGGATTCCTCGTGTGAAAGGGGACTAAGAACTATTAATTCTCCCTTTCTACTTGCTGTATTAGGCTACGATTACATCGGAAGTGTAATCTGACGAACAAATTTGTTGACTAATCTTTGTGAATTGTTTGTCTAATGCGAGTGGTTATAGTGAATGCAATTTCAACATCATCTACCTTTTAAATACACGGCTGCAGCTCTTCCTCTATTAATTATCAGTTCTGACAAACGCTTGAACAATATCAAATCAAATTGAATTATCTCTTCTGACGGACTCATATGGAGATTCTGACCAACAGAGCATGTGCACTTCAACCACTTTCATAAGAACCTACATCAGTTTTATTAGTTCTGAGTTCTGACGTGTATCTTAGAACAAATGTTCGTCAGAACTCCCATCTACTGTTTGTAAACAAAATTTAAAATTACCGTTAACATCTCTATCTATACCTATGCATGTCTAAGTAGGTACGTAGGTATATAAAGAAACGACTTCAAATCTGACCACTTCACAATAAAAAAAAAATATCTTTCAAATCTTATCAAAAACTAAGCCCCTAACATACCAACAACTCTTCTTGATCAATCTAATTAGCTTTGCTAACTGTCTATCACGTTTTCTTCCTTAACACAAAATCTAGCAATTAGTAAACACAATAAAACGGAATGTCTAAAGAGAACAACAATCCCCTTACATCGTTTTATTCAGAAGAAAGAAAGAAAAAAATATAAAGGATAAAACTTCAGCACTCCTCCATTCAAATGTCAAAAGTATCGCAAGAACTCCCAATAGCATCTATCTAGTTCTCTGCATCTGCATAATACGATCTTTTGCTGGCACAGAAGGAGCAACATCAGTTCAACAACAACAAAAAAATGTCGAATACAACAACTATAGGTACTGAGACGATGACTACCACACAACAGTGTTTACATCGCTCAACTCACTTGGTAAAAACAAAATGTTTGCTCCAGAGCACAACTTAAATAATGGATGTGCTCCTTCCAAACAATCGTATTTTCTCCAGCTAGAGAAGAGATTCTTATTCTACTCGTGGTGGGTACCTTACTTAACCTTCACTCTTGTTTTATTTCTTTGGACCTTTTATTTCATTTTGTCTTGATTTTTGTGGTTTCCTTAAAGTGGTTCTTGAACTTGTGTAAACCTATTTACCCATCTACCTGTTGAAAGATAGAGGTTAAGTATGTGAACGCTTGCTTCATAAATTAATGACCCAGTAAGGCTAACTATGCACTAAACAACAAACTCGAATATAACATCATAAACAACAATACTGTCGGTATTTGTGTCGAAATTTTTATTACCAACCACACAATATAATAATTTCTAAATCTTTTTAATGATGATGATGGTGTTGACCTACCCTTATTTCAGCATCCAGCTGGTTAGTGTGGCCTGCTAAGTTGGGCATTGCTGTCATATTATATCCTAGACCTTGACATGCCGGTACCGATATCCGTTGACATTGTAATCCTTGAGAGGTTTGAATTTCATCGAATAGCATAAATATAGCTACGACTAAGACGCACAAATTTGGCAAACTACCGCACATTTTCGAAGATTTATTTTACTTCTTCTTTTCAATTTATGTAAATCACTGGAATTTAATATAAATATTTTTTTCAAACTGAATTTCTTCGGATACAAATTCAAGTGCACACTAAGAAAAATAAACGTTATGGATACATTGTAAGATTCTTTTTCATTATTTAGAAAATTGTTTACAAAAACTAAATTGTATTTTATCTTGAATATTTTTAAATTAATTTAAAACTCGAAAAAATAAACATCGAACTAAACGAATATTTTGTATCTACGATATCGAACGAAGAGAAATAGCATTTCTATACGATCGTGCCTTTATTTTGTGTGTTCACAGCTTGCGATCTAATCCGATACTGGTGGTAAGTCTATGAAATCACTTTGGTTTTTAGTTTTCGGTCTGGCTATGGCATTCGGGTTCGTTTGTAGATTTGCTTGAGTGGTGTATGGAACTGTATATGGTGGTTGAAGTTTGAAATCGATGGAAATTATGTTGTTGTTTCAATTTCCATTGAATTTTTTCTTATGAGAATATTAGACTATTTTCGTGGGTGTTATTTTGTTACTGTATGTGTGTACAAATAATATCAAATGAGGAATTGTGGCGCAGGAAAAGACAAGAGTGGCTGGACGTCGACATAAGAAAGCGTAAATGGCGTTGGATTGGTCACACACTGAGAAAACCAAACGATGAAATTGCAAAGCAGTCCTTTGAATGGAATCCTCAGGGTGCACGGCGGGTTGGAAGACCAAGAACAACATGGAAATCAACTGTCTTAGCGGAAGCAGAATCCCAGAGAAAGACGTGGCCACAGCTAAAGTACCTTGCAGCAGACCGTGAAGGATGGAGACGTTTTGTTGACGCCCTATGCCCCAGCCGGGGATACAGAACACGATGATGATGATGTGTGTACTCTATAAATTAGAATACAAAATAATTTAAGAAAAATAATCAACTGTGGTCAATTTTTACCCGGGCGCCATTTAACAAAAAAAATTCTAAACGGCAGACAAAAAATTAAACTTACATAGGTACATTCCGTTGATGTACTAATAATCGTACTCAGAACAAGTGTGATGCTGAATACAATTTGCCACTTTAGAAAGTACGTTTTCAAAATAAATATATACAACCCGGGTGCCAGTTAACAAAAGGTTAGCATTATAACGCTACCAAGGTGTACAAATGTTAGTGCTTGGAACTTTCAGGATGTGTTTAAATAAGCCGGGTGCCATTTTAACATTATATTTATACTGTTCGTGCGTACATCTATAGATTTCATATATAATCGTAGAACTAGCGTGTTTCTGGATGCATTTTGGCAACTCGGGTGCCACTGAGCAATAAATAATTTTAAAATTCTTGCTATCAGACTCCTACGTTAAAATTTTCAACAAAGAAGTACACCTTCAGACATCCGTAGGTTTCGTACTAGAAAATAGTGGATTCCCGGGTGCATTTTGACAACTCGAGCGCCACTTAGTAAAGAACAATTTCTTTTTTTTTTCATAATTAGACTCCTTTGATAAAATTTTCAACAAATGTGTAACCTTCATACATCCGTAAGTTGCAACTTCAGCACTAGTCTGTTCCTGTTCCTAGATGCACTCCGACACTTTTGAGGGTACGCGTTCATAAATAAATACAACCTGGGCGCCATTTAAGAAAAATAATTGTTTAAAGTGATTCAGATATTGGCAACACGGAAAAACCAATATACGATAACATTTATTTCGTATATTTCTGTCAGATAACCTACCTTCAATTATTCTTTTCTTGTTGGTAAGAATTATTCAGAAACTAAAGAATCGGTTGATGTTTTCCCCAGAACTTATTAAGCATTGCACGTAGCACATAATGGCGCCCAACAATTGAACTCTTCCTGGGCGCCATTCTGTTATTTATCAACAACAATGTAGAATTCTCACGTAAAGTACTCACATACATATCTGCTTCAAAGGTAGCCTTCAAAAGGAATCACTCCAGCTCTGGCACTTCACTTCGTTGCCGCTTTGAACGTTGTTGTTGTACCGCATACATATTAGGTATTACTGCATGTTATTGTTGTTGTTGCCGGTTTTCTTTGGGGATACCACTGATGTTTTTTTTTCTACTTTTTTTTTTGTTGTTGGTATTTTTAGTGCATTCATTCACTGCACTTTGTTACAGCAGAGCCAGCGACCTCAACCGCTCTCCTTTATATCTGACAACACTACTTTTCTTCTCTCTTTATCATCTTCTTTCTGTTTACAACACAAAAATCCAACAACTACTACTACTACATCAATAGAAACAAACTCACGTTCACTATATTTTTACGCATTAACATTCCGCTTGTACTTCGTCTTATCATATCTGACGGGAACGGATAAAGAAAGAAGAGGCAATCTAAAAAAAAAGAATAAGGAATCAAAAAGAAAAAAAACAAGAACTTTGTTATTCCATTTCATTTCATCCGCATTTTCGTAATGGCCAATAAAGAGGTGTACTCATTCCGAAAAAAAAACATGTAAAAGAAAACAACAAAAACAATCCAAACGTCACATGGCTATATATCTCGCTAGTGATATACATTTGACTAAAGTGCGGCTCGTCGTTCGTAGCTATACTATAGCACTGGCAGAGAAGTTGTAAAAAAAAAGAAGAAATAAACGCAGAACAAAACAACTTCATAGGGTTTTTGCCGCCACATGCTGCTGCTGCTGCCAAGGCATAAGCGAATGTCTATGTAATGATGTGTGGTGTGGTAAAGTGGTGGTCTTTTGTTGGAGCGCGGGTGGCAGAGAAAGACTTTAAGTGAACCTTAATATCCCCAGCCGGCCGGTGCTTTATAATTACTTTCTATTAAAATGTGTGTACATTTATCTTCACTCTGGCTTCAGCCGATAGTGAGTGATATCACCACTCATTCAGATTCAGTATGTGAGAAACAGAGTTGCTGTGATTGCTAGATCTTGCTACTTATAGGGATTATTATTATGAGGATCACTTTTGGATTTGGTAGGCTCTCAAATGTGACTTGAGTTCATGGAGACTTATACTAGCCTGGGTTTGAATTGGTATTTGTTTTTGCCATTAGGTAACTTATTTTTTGTCTTATGTTAAACTGCAACTTTGACGCAACTGCAAGGTTTATTTTGGATCGCTGAAACAAATTGCTTTCATGTCCCATGTAAGAATTTTGGTACTGAAAAAGAAGCAGCAAAAAAGTTTGAGCTCAAGGCCAAATATTTCATGTTGTTACTCACCAATATAATCAAAACGTACCAGTAGCCGGAGTAGAAAAAGTTGCAGTAACCAAACTGCAATGTGAAAGTCTTAGGAGTTCTCCAAAATTTCGTTTGCCTAAAGGTCTATGCCTTTATTTTTCTCATCGGAGTCTAGCCAAGTCCCTTTTAGCATAAGGAATATTTCAGTTCTTTGGCGAGAAGATAAGGAATTAAAGGGGAACAAAATCTCCCCAGTCAATAATTTGGAATTCATTTTTAGACATTCCTTTTCACACTTAGAGTTAGATTACACGATTCGATTTTTCGTTCATTTCGTCTTCCGTCTTTTTATGACACGTACGTACAGTCGTGATTAAACAGGACAAAAAATTCTATTCGTGATTTTGACGTTCGAAAAATTTGAGGTTCATTTATTGGAAAATACACAGTAATAATAATAACATTATGCTAACACTTCTTTTTGAGACTTATACCCATCTTATCCCTCGCCTCTACGCGTTTGTCAAATCATAAACGTCATTGTTCAAGCAGAAAAATCTTAAATTTTTTATATGTGCTTTCGTTACTTCGTTCCCCCTACATTTCTGCACCCCTCACCTAATGTGTCAAAAAGACGAAACACGAAACGACGATGTTTTGAACATTTAAACCTAAGTCCCCTTTCACACGAAGAAACAAATTGCTGGAGATTTTTTTGACGTTTTCTTTTAATTTCCCTAAAAATCTCTTGTACCTTTCACAGAAAACAAAACAAAATCTCTAGGCAATTTTTGAAACTTCCCTTCAAAGTCTATTGGTTGAATGCATCTTTACCTTGATGTGAAAGGAAACGTCAAAAAAAATCTCTTCAAATCCTCGACCGGGTGGATTTTGTTCACCCCTTTTTCCTGCTGCCCTTTTCACCATGGAATTTAAAGTTGCTAGCAACTCAGTTTCCTCTTGAGAAATTGATCTAAAAGATTTAAAAAGGAAACTACAAAAACATCTGTTGCTGACTATTCTATCGTATGAAAGGTAAAAGGTGGCACTAAATTAATCAACCTATCGGAAGATGTTATAATTTTTGCAAATGGCGTCTTACTCATACATCAATCATATTTGAAACTTGTGAACTAGACAGCTGCAGTATACAAAGAGACAAGCAATGTAGTGATATACTCTGCAAGAGCGTGGAATAATTGGAAGAATAATAGCTTTTCCTGGTCACGTTATCTCCTGTTTTGGCAATTTGGCATGACCGATTAAACGATCCCAAGACTTCTTTCTTTGGGGCTACTTGAAGTCGCGGGTTTATGCCAACAAGCCTCAGACAATCGCAGCCCTCAAGCTGAATATTCGATAAGAATGCGAACAGTTACCACTGGAATAAATCATGCGGAAAGTCATGGATAAAACGGACACAAATGTGTGTCTCTCTTGCGTAGTCTCTCCATTATAAATGTTTCTAGAATTAACCTTGGTGCTTCGGCTCCATATTCATTTTATATTGTTAACGTATTCGCTTAACTACCCTAACTCATACCAAAGTCAAGTCCCTTTATGTCTTGTATCAGTACTAAGCCAAGTCAATGGCAACTCTTCAGTAAACCATCCTAAGCACTCGTACTGAATTATTTAAAGGCCCTCAAACTG
Source organism: Dasysyrphus tricinctus (assembly GCA_963921185.1). Taxonomy (NCBI): domain Eukaryota; kingdom Metazoa; phylum Arthropoda; class Insecta; order Diptera; family Syrphidae; genus Dasysyrphus; species Dasysyrphus tricinctus. Next base: position 22,726,425 of record OY992532.1, on the reverse strand, counting down.
ATCTCCGCATTCAGTTTATCCTCTTACCACCATCACTTGGATCTTTTTTTTAACAAAAATGTTTTTTATATTTATAACCTTCTGAATCCACCAGCATTTAGGTTTATTGATTTTATTTGAATATTTTAGCGAAGTTACGGTACATAAATATGCAATTAAATTTTAAGATATTATCGCCAAAGTAAAAATCAATACAACAGCAAAAAAAAAATACCATTTAGCCTTAGGTGGTTTGTGCACTGCACATTATTGCGTGAGTAAACTTCACAAATATGGACTTTAATTTCAAACAAATCCAGCCCATCCCCATCACACACCGGGGATCGCATCAGGCAGACCACAGAAGTAGAAATTTAGCCGCTAGCTGTATGAGTATACTGATGACTTGAGTATAGACATCACAATGATGGCGGCTTCGTTTGAACATTATTTCCGGTCCGCTTCAGACGTTGATGATACACCAACTGAATAGGGGTATAACACCGATTCCATCCAACACTAAGGAATAACGATTATTATATGAAGCTGCCGACAATGACGGTAATATACATACGTCTACCAACCTGCCCACAAAAAAAAAAAAAACAGAAAGATCACTTAATTTTCACACGACTTCTCTTAACTCGACGTGTGAGTTCTGAAAGTCATTTGCATTTTATTACTGAAATTTTGTAGCATTAGTTTTTATTGTTTTAAGGGAAAATGCCCAGCCCAAAGGTGGTAGTAATTGATTGTAATTTATACGGTAGCATGCAATTTAATTCATGTGGAGACTGGAGAATATGGTTCTGTTGTTTTGTTTGGATCTTAGGATCCTTAATTAGCTTCTGATGGAACGTATAAAGTTGAATCCGAGCTTTGATATTTGAATATTCTAAAAATAGTTTTGCAGTAATCAAGGTTCAACTGCTAGTGGCCTATAAAGTCCAAGTCTAATTCCGAAGTTCGTTGTGTCTGTTTATCAAATTATTTTTTTCCGCAACGTAATATCATAACCTACGTGAGGGGAAAGTATAACCCTGCCAGCACAGCCCCTGACTTGGAGGATCACCAGATGATTTTTATTATTTGTAACTTCAAAAAAATTTGCAGAAACACCTCCAGATGCCAAACTCGTGTTGGGAAATGCAGTTGACTTTTCGTTAACATACTTTTTTGTATGTCAAAGAGTGGGACTTCCACTTTTTTATTGGTAGTTTTGAATATTTTGAAAATAACGGTTGATGTCTTAGAAAATAGGTATTGACTAGAAGCACCTTCGGTTAAAATGTCAGTGTTGTCACTTTTTGCGAACATATTTTTTGTATGTCAAAGGATGTGGGACGTCCACTTCTTTGGTAGCTTCTAATATTTTAAAAATGAAGAAAATTGAAGAAACGCCTCCAGATGCCAAATACAACATGTTAGGAAAATAAGTTGGAAAGTGGCAACATCGACTTTATAACCGAAGGTGCGTCTTGTCACCACCTATATTTTAAGAAATCAACTGTAATTTTCCAACATGCGTTTGACGTTTGGAGGCGTTTACACAAGTTTTTTTCATGATCAAAATATCAAAAATTATCAAAAAAGTGGAGGGTTCACTCTCTGCTATAAAAAATGTATGTTCCCTAAACTGGCAACACTGATATTTTACCCAAAGGTGCGTCTATTCAACACCTATCTCTTAAGTTATCAACTGTTATTTAAACCATGGTAATTTTCCAAAACATTCATAGTTTTTTTATTTTGCTATTTTAAATTAATTGGCACACTTTTTGAAAATGACTTCGAAGCGACAGGATTAAAGCAATTACACCCCAGCTATATTTCATCCTAAGCATGTCAAAAATAAATAAATAAAATATAAATATAAAAGAGGCCACCCCCCACAAAAACCGCAGAGCTCACGGTACTGACCGTACTACACATTGGGCACCATTTATGAAAATTATGTCCAAGTGAAAGGATTGCAAAACTAACTCCTGTCTGTGTAAGAAATGAATTCCAATCATAAAAAAGGTCCCCCAAAAGCGCAGGGGATTTGGTTTCCTAAGCAGACTACAAGGACTGAAACTTTATCTCCAGTTGAGGTTCTAGGCACCCGATTTTCACCAGAGGGATGTGAAGGGAAAGGAGTTAATTTTAAAACCTGTTCACAGTTTCGTTAGTTCTGTTTAAGCTTATCAAAATATTGAAAAAATGGTATTAACTGTAATAAAATACAATAATTTCGTATGTGATTTCTTTTAAAACTGAGGTGATTGGAGCTGATTTTGAGTAATAAGCACTCTTGAATATCATTTAACATTTTTGAATGAACACCACCAACTTATGTGAATATCATCTGCAATTGCAAAGATTCAAATCTGAACCTAATTTAAACATAACGTAGGTAAATAGGTATTTCTGTTAAACATAAACCTTAGATTATTACCAGATGGTCTATCCTTTGTAATCTTCATTTATTTTTACTTATCTTAATCATAAATACAAATAATCACTATAGCCAGGTACCCGAATAGGTCATCAACTATTATGCAACTTATCCCTGCTTGAGCAAACACTTCACTTAACTCTGTGAGAGAAAAAACGACAAACAAAACTGAAAGCAGCCCGAGAAAATCCTCTTAACCGTTGGCATATCTGCATCTTTCAATATTAGCATCTTCATGTTCATCCTTTTGCCTCTTTAAACACTTTAAGTGGAGATTTGTAAAGGGATCCTTCAAGCTGCCGCTTTGCTTCTGAGTTTGTTTTCGTTTCGTAAAAAGAACTCGCAGTGATGACATTTCCTTTGTCAGCACAGCAATGAGCTGCGGCAAAAACTTAATTCACTTTTCAAAAGAGAATTAGATTAGTCTTTCTCAATGGTCTTATTTTTAACAGGTATAGGTACTATACTTTGTGTTTTTCAATTTTCCCTGATGTTGGACCCCGTGTTGTTTTTCTCTAGTTTTATTTTTTTTTTTTTTGGTTTTCTTATATGGAACTGAATGTTTTGAAATAAAATACCTTTGTGAGCCCAACTACAACACTCACTCGCACTCTTGAAACCCTAGCAATGCGAACGTAAAGTGGAATTAACGTGGTATAATTACAAGTGGAACAACAACGTTATACAGCTCTCTGGATGCCTAATACTACAAAGGCAAACGACAAAGATAACCACGATGCGACGCCATCGCCACGGCCAGGGAATGGATTAAAAATAGCTGTACTATAATATTGCTTTGCAGTAACACACTCCCCATCATAGGCCATCGAAATATTGTAAGCAAAGCAGTTGGTAGCGCACTGGTAAGTCTTAATACTACCATTCAGTCAGTATTGATGAACACCGCCATTAGTAGTGTTGCTAAGATGTTTTGTGTGTTCAAAGAGGGGGATATGATTGCAAGAGGATTAGACAATATCACACGCATTGCGTGTTAAACATGATATTGTTATGTGTGCTTGTCAAGCAACTAAGCTATAGCTTAAGAAAAGCGCTGATAGCGGTAGTATAACATTTTCCTAGTGATTGCCGTTACATTGCGTTATGGCCACTTGTTTGGTAATTAGAGCTGTTTCTATGGTCATTTAAAGCCATCATCGGTTGGAATGAAATATTGGAAAGTATTTTTTGAAGTTGTCTTTTTAGTCATGTGCGGCTCGTTTACGTTTCTCTGTTGTGAGCCCTTTCAATAAAAGTGCTTGAAATCCTAAAGAAGAAAAGAAATACAAATGTGAAGATTGCAAAGACAATAGCCTTCAGCCTTTTATATGCAAAGAGAAGGAGTAAAAGGTCAATCAGAAGTGTGCGAAATAGAGGGTTGTCAAATCAGGTATGAAGCTCAGAAGTCTTACGAAAAAGTAAAAAAAAAAACTCAAATTTACAAGGGCCGAACCAAAGAAGGTACGATCAAGGGAGTGGAGTCAGAGTCGGTACTGACGATGTGTAAAAAATGTTTCTGCGCAAATTATATTACACCGAGTTCCACTGCCAGGCAGATACTGAACCATTCAATCTAGACAAAGTTGGCCAACTATTCCGTCTACTCTGCTAGGGCTGATGGCCGAACTGTTCAAAGTGATAGGGGCTAAACCATCAGTTTCTCTGCAAAATATAATCGCAGAAAATCATGCTAGATCGAATCATTGTTTGATCAATCTTCAAGAAATAACATCCTCTGGACTTCACCAAGTATAGAGGCATCAGTCTTCCTTGCCTTACCCAAAAGATTTGCGGTCGTATTTTGTTAGCGCCTGAATCCTGAAACTAAAAGACTAAAACCATTGTTCAACAACCATCATTGATCAAATATTCAGACTACGGTGCTAGGAAAAAAATTCAAGAATTTCAAATCGATACCTTCTACGACTCACAGTGATTGAAACCTTGGATTGAAGTCATATTGGTGAGCAGCCGTTTTACATTTTGGACTTGTCACCTGGATAATAAAATATAAATAAATTGGGTGGCGCAACAGCTCATGGAGAACCAGGGCCTAGTGACTTACAACTCACAACCATTCCTGTGTGCGTGTTTGTTTGCAGGAATGGAGGGGACCTACAGTTTTTTGCCGAGTCCGAACGGCTAAATGAGAAGCACTTTTTCATGACAAGTATACTCTTGGAGGATTTGTCAGTTCCTCGCAAGAGGCAGTACCTCGAATAAAACATTTCTGTTTTTAGGTGGCACGGCTGGGAATCGAACCCACACCTTCGGCATGACAGTCCTACGCACTAACCATCAAGCCACGAGGTACTACCACCTGGATGCCTAGATCATAGATCTATAAATTACTGCATATTCTTCTTTGAGGTTATGTGAAGTCAAAAGTCTTCACCGCGATAAGCCAACTACGATTCAGGACTTAGAAGCTAACATTACGCGCATTATTCGGCAGATACCGGTGGAAAGAGTAATCTATAATGGGACCTTCTGAATGGCCATTTGAGTGAAATTATGATTCTCCCATCCTACAACCTTAAAAACTTATCTGACTCCCAATCCTTATGGGTCGTAGTCTGGGACACGGCAGCCTTTCATCCTCTACGATCCCGAGCATGCTGCTTCCAGTCATATCTAGACCAAGCTTTCTTGCATCCACGATGGTTTTGGTCTAACATTTTTTCAAAGCTGGGGGACTCGGATTCAAAAACTCTCTTTGCTCCATTTGGCCGAGTCAATGTAGTCGACGTGTTTTTATTTTCTAGACTACATCCACAGCTTGATATAGCTCATACAGTTTGCGGTTGTATCTTCTCCTTCATTCACCCTCCTTGCACCCTGGGCCAAATATTTGTCGAAGAATTTTACTATCGAAGGAGCCCAGGATCAGCACTCTCTTTTTGCTTATCGCCCAACACTCCGCGTCATAAAACAGGACTGGCAAGGGTTTTATAGAGTGTGCACATTGTCTTTCGTTTCAGGAATTTTGAACCCATCGAAATAGCACCGGTTTGCTGGGTTACTTCTTCGTCGGATTTCCACTGAGATGTCCTTCGTGTGATTAATGTTTACTCTAAGGTGGATGAATTTTTTCCTTAACTACTTCAAAAATATTGCTATCAGCAGTGACGTTTTGCCCTAGCCAGTTGAAAAGTCCCTCATTGTTTGTTGACAGCATGTATTTGGTCTTTTCCTCATTTACTTAAGGACCAACAAGTTTCGCCTGTCCTTCAATTGCCGAGAAAGACTCAATAACGGACTGTTGGGAGCAGCCAATGACGTCGAAATCATGGACACACCTTAGAAATTTAACAAATCTGTTGATAATAGTGCCTTCAATGTTAACATCTGCCCTGAGAACTATTTGCTCTAGAATGAGATTGCAAAAATCACATGATAGCTCATTTCCTTGCCGAAATCTTGTGCATGTTTGGAATAATTCAGAAGAGCTTTTCCAAATTTGTACATGGCATATTTTCCAATGTCAAGTGACACACACAACTGGATAGGTAAGTTTTCCAGGGATCCCAATTTCAACTATCGCCACACAGAACTCCTGACGATGAATGCTACCATATGAGGCCTTGATATCGATGAAAAGGTGGTAAGTCTCGACTTGAAATTTGTTGGCTTTGTCCATGATCAGCCTGGCCAGAAGCCATACTGGTAAATGTCCATTATGGTATTGTAGAATGGCTTGAAAAGCTCGCACAGTAGACACGTTGGATGGTACTTTTATCAGGGATATACCTCGATAGTTCTTGCAAGGCATAGGATCACCTTTTTTGTAGATGAGCCATATGGAGCTTATAGACCAGTTGTTGGACATATTTCCTTTCACCTTAACTTGGTTGATGATGCATGCACCCTTTCAACACACCCCCTCCGTACTTGAACAGCTCCGCTTGTAAACCATTAGATCAGACGGCCTTGTTGTTCTTGTTTCTTCCTTGTGTTTCTAGCTAAGTCTACCTCTACTACACTGGGTGGTGGTACCGTGTCTTCATTGACTGGAGTTGGGTTCACTCCTCGTCCTATTTCTCGCTTTACCTGATGCCCATTCAGTAGCTGCTGGAAATTCTGCTTGAATATATCTACTATTCCCTGTGCTTTGGTGACTAGGTTACCTTCGCTGTTTTGAAGAGCTTGCGTTCCATATTCTACCATCAAAACTCATTTTATGTTTTATTTAATATTAAAAAAAAATTATCAAACTGCATCCCCACGTTTAGAATTATTACTTTTCTAAAATAAAAATTCCGAATAAGCTTCCGGCTGTATTCCTGATCAAAGAGAAATGTTCAAGACAGTTTTATGATTTTTGCTGGCCTCCACCATACAATGATTTTTATTTGAAGTCACCTTTTTTTCGATATGCATTATCATCACCAGCTGCCACAACTACTGTCGTCAGGGTTGTACCAATTGGGTCCCTTACCTATGTACAGATCCAGACAAAAGATGTATCCATTTTCACACGCATGAATGATTTAATTACACATCGACATCACATTATTTTGTTGCCCCTTTACCTATCCTTCCTTCTGTCTGCATGATCAAAAAAATAAAAAATAAAAAGAACACACATAAGATACCGACTATTTTTATTCACAGGCTGAGACTGAGAGTTCTTCCTTGATGCGGTACTCTCGATTCGATCCCAGAACAAAAGTATCAACTCACGGTTACCATAACAAATTTCCGATACTTTTTGTTTTTGCCTTATACTCATTCTTCCACTAGTCGCCGTCCTCGTCCGTCAATAGCTTCAGTGAAAAAGTATATTATTTAGGGGAAGAGAAGGGAACTCTGTTGGAAACCATAACGAAAGGGAGAATTCCCCTTCATCAGATCAAAAATTCCTTTGATCTCCGATCGACTGTCAGTCTCTTGGTCTTTGGTATCTGCTCTGTCTCAGGAGTTTTATTTTAATTTTCCATATTTTTATGATTAAGTCTTTTTTAATTGTTTTTTATGGGATGCGGTATCGTTTTGAGTTGTGTGTGGTGGATTGGATATAGTTGGACAATGCGAAGATGAAAGAGGTACATATAGTATATACAGATGCACACAATCCAACGTAGAAGATCAATTTAACATGCTAGAGAGCAATTAAATGCATAAGCCTATCGTATGTGCACTAATCAAACTCAAATATAGGAACGAACAATAAACACAAATGGTTTATAGAGAGGCAGTGCTGTCGTTGTAACTACTATTATATCGTTAGCGTTGGGATTGAGATACGCAAGTAAAAATAGTGATAAATTCCTGATCGTATTACAGGGGCTAGTTTTGGAGTTTTTTTTTTTTTTTTGAGAGAGAAATAGAGAATGTTTGGACGCCATATTTGAAAAGAGCAAGCTCCTAGCCTTTGTTTTGAGAAACGCGAGTAGCAATGCGATGCGAAGAGTAAGTGCAGAAATGTTCGCTAGCATGAAAATAAGTTGCCATGTTTTCGAATGTAAAAAGGACTTTCCAATATGAACGGGTCAAAGTTGACTGTCTATGGCAGCCATGTCTGTTTTTTTACTATTCAGTCACGGATGTCAAATTAAAGTGGCAAGTTACACGGTGATGGAGCCCCACGTGGATAATAAAACTTTATCATCCAAATGGGTATTATCTTATGTCAACGATGCGCACTCATTAGACGGATTACATAGTCGTCTTTCCCTATCAACTACTTCACCTGGGGAACCTAGTGCTACTTTTCACCGTATCACGAGCTGCATCAAAGTCGATTATTTGGAAGCCGTTATCTGTTGTCGTTTTGTTGTCTTTCCAACTAATCCGCCAAAGATGTGTTCCTTTCCGACTTTGACATCGTACTCCAGACATGCTCCGTAGGCTCCATCCAGGAGGTCGTAAAACTCCTCCTTGTTAGACTCCTTAGCTTCATCGGTAAGGGCGTGTGCACATGCACATATAAGGCTGAAGTTTTGGAAGGTAGCTTTGGTGCGGATCACAGCCAGGTGATAGCTAATCGGCTTAAAATTGATGACTTTCGATTTGAGTCGATTTCCCACGACGAATCCGCATCCTAGCATGCGCAGTTTTTGATGACAGCTGTAATAAATGTTCCAATCTTCGTTATTACTGATCATATTCATCGCATCTCCTGGATCGCGGTAATATTTGCCTTATGCACTCAATTCCGACAATTCAATCAACGGAGGCCTCTATCAATCGATGACAAACAATAAATTTCTCTTGGCCCAAATTGTATGATATGGATATGAATGACGAGTGAGAAATCCCCACTTGCAACCAGGTTTATCCTGTTGCATAGACCCTGTTTAGATTGGGAAGATTGAGTACGGACTCGTGAGGTTCATCGTGCTTTAAAAACTTTGAGGTGCCTCAAAACAGATTGAAACAACAACAGTTTCAATGCAATCAACAATAAAATGTGACTCAAGAGAGCCTGGTGTATAAGTTTTCTTCATGTTTCAAGACATCAAGTTTCTCTTGCCGCCTAACTTTCGAGATACAAGATTCAATTTTCCCAGTCTAATCAGCGTAGTAAGTCAACTTTCCTAATCTGATAGGTTTTTTTAATCTTTGTTTGAATGATAGGAAAAATGAGGATATCATAACATCAATAAAGTCGACAGCCCTGAATATTTTAGCCTAGCAGGACTAAGCATAACGCATGATGTAAACTGAAGAATGCTACGATACAGCCTGTCTCAATTAGCACACGCATGTGTGATTTTTAAGCAAAACTATCCTTGGCGAACAACGCTGGCTGGCGGTGTAGATCAAACGTGCATCGCGCTCTTTGTATTTTTTTATTTTTATTACCGAGATCAGCCCGAAGCAGACATTGATCTTGTGCGAGGATCAATAGCAGCTACTATACTTACCTACCTTCCCTACCTACCATTCAGATGCTTTAACACAGGCATTTTATTTGAATAGCACCTTTGGGCTAGATATGGCTGATGATCACAGGCATATATAGACCGGAGAGCTACTATATTTTGAAGGGTGAATATGGTGATCGACAATGATCGTGACCACTTGGGATTATAGCATCAAATCATGCGAAAATAATACAAAAAAAAACACAAATTGCAAAGAGCAATTTATTTGCTTGAGGAATATCATCGAATATAATAAAGCCTTTGAGGGTAATTTGCTTTCAAAAGGGCGCTCAAACTATATAGACTAAGTTGTCCTCGAAAAGAGAACACAAAAAAATACAAGAGGGATCTTTGACAATGAATCTGACATTTTTGTATTGAAATCAATGGACAATTATTCAAAAGAGGGAGGGTTATCGTCTCGAAGGCCTTTGTGCGCACATCATAACTTAAATTTTTCCTATTCTTAACCTTTTTTTCTGTGTGAATATTCTGCGGGACAAAGTGATCTGCCCTGATGTTCTATGCATTCATTTATTTGCGTATTTTCTGCATGCAATGGGAGTTTCGGTTTTAAATGGTTCTTCAATAATTGTTTGATGGGACCATCTGGTGAAATTTATGCAAAAATGGGCGAAACTTATTTGCTGAAATGATGATGGTAATAATGTGATGAGGGTTTAGGGAGAACGCAATCTTTTGTTAGGTTAAAGTTAGGATAATCTGATGGAAACCATTCTATTGTAGGTACCTATTTAATCCTTTAAGTTTACATCCTTTGAAGAAAATATAAATGACTTGCAACTACATGGAATTTGTTTAGATATTAAATTACTCAAAAACGTCAAATTCAATTTCTAAAGAAGTGCCCGTTTGCTTGTTTCAGCAGATCTTCAATTTACTATACTTCGTCTTAAATCACTTCAAGTCACTTTTATCTTATTTAATTGAGTTTTAATCTTGCCCCCACATAATACTTTCTGACTGTTTCAGTTCATTTCATGATTCGATCTTCCTGTAAATAAATATATTTAAATTTAATTAATACCCAAAGTATGTATATCAAGACAACTTTGAATCCCAGTCTTCTATAGACTTGGCCCGTCAAATTAATGCATTCATTTTCCATTACACACCCACTGAGCAGAATAAACGTACAACATGCATTATGCATACTATACCCACATTATGCCACACCGCACATCACTGATGTGCTTCCTCCCAGGTGGATCTCGCGAACGAGAAGCAAATCAACGCCGATCTCCACCAAACAACACAGAGAGCCTCTGAGAGTGCAAGCGATCTTTACCTACCCACGTTTTGATTTCACGGCTAAGATAATTCAACAATCAAATGCAAAAGACTGAAGAGGAGAGTTAAGATGAACAAAAAAAAAAAATTATAAAAGGAAGCGCAGACATAAACTCCCTATAATTACCGACACCCTGGAATGGGTAAATGCACCAAATCGAACCGCCCCCGGGGCTTAAGCGCTATACCAAGCTATAAAAAACACAAGCTCAGGCTGTAAAAGAAGGTTCAGCCATGGCGCATATTGTGTGATTATAGTTTGGGTTTTTTTCTTCAGTTTTTTTTTTTTTTTTTGTAATAAAAACGTTTCGACGTCTCTTCTAGAGGCTTATAGTAAAAGCATCAGAGGGAGACTCAACTGAATGCATATCGCGTCGGCATTTTATTATTTTGTTTCTTTTTTTTTTCTTTTTTTGTAATAAAGATGTGAGCATCGATGCAGACTTTTGTGGACTGATGTGATCCCGTCGTTCTTCTTCAATATCGGAAATTTATCTGTGCCTTCTTCAGTTTCAGACTTAGAAGGGAGAGGGTGTTTAGTGCGGCATAACACATTCGTGTGCTTCGAATCCATTAAGAGTGAATTCAAGCAAAACGTCAAATTATGATATATACTTGTCAGATTTATTAACTTTAAAATAAAATAAAACTTCTTCAGATTAAAGAGCAAGAACCCGTCTAAGATCTGAAAACCAAAGTTTTGAATGACTAAGTCCTGAATAACTAAGTTCTGAATGACTAAGTTCTGAATGAAAAAAATCTGAATAAACTAAGTTCTCAAGACAAAAAGCTGTCAAAAGACAAAGCTTCCAAAACACAAAGTTCTGAATAGACAAAGTTCTAAAAGATTAAATTCTGAAATAATTAAGTTCCGAAAAAAAACTAAGTTCTAGATGACAAAGTTCTAAACGAGTAAGCGCTGAATGACAAAGTTCTGAATGCCTATAATTTCTGAATGACAAAGTTCTGAACAAAAAACAAAGTTCTGAAAAGACGGATTGGGGTTGAAATTTCAAAAATCTAAATCCATCAAGTTGAAATCTCGCGTGTCATAGTCCCGTTTGCCGAAATCCCGGAAATCAAAACCCCGAAGATCGAAATCCCGCCGATAAAAATCCCGCCATTCTACTACAATAGGCGTTTTTCTTTTTTAGCTCCGAGCATAGCACTGAGCTGTCAAAAAAAGATCTGTGTTTCTTTTTTAGCACCTAGTGCTCAGAGCACTCAACTTGTGTTTCTTTTTTAAATCAGAGCTAGCTCGGAGTACGCTCCATGAGCTCAGGATAAAAACACCGAGCGAATGGAGCAAATAGCTGAGCGCAGCCAACTTCACTCTTTTTTTCACTCATTTCAAGTGGACGCGTTCGACACATCAATTTTAGTTCATTATTTTGAATTCTTCGAGTTTTTGATTGGCCAGCTGTCCGAGTTAAAATTAAGTTATAACTTAATTTTGGTGGGTTGAACGCATCACAATCGTATGACATTTCAGAGCTCAGGTGTGTTTCATAATTATATCGGAGAGCTCTGATCATACTCTGCTCAGAGCTAACGCCGATAGCTCGAGCTCTATTCCATGCTCTGCTCAGAGCTAAAAAAGAAAAACGCCTTATGCGACAGTGCATTATTAATTCTCATTCTACTTTGAATTCCATGTGGTTAGTGGGAATGGAATTTTTCACAGATTTTTTCTTGGTAGTGGGTCCGATGGATACCTACGTGACTGAGAGAGGAGAATCTGTGGGTGGGTCTGGAACTGGGACAAACAAACAAATTTTATTTTAAATAACTTTTTTCTAGATTTTTTTTGGTAATGGGTCTGATAGAAGAGGTTCAGGAGAGGGGTGTGGAACTCGACAAAGAACTTCTTTTTTTTATAACTTTCATAGATTTTTGAGTGGTGGATCCGAAGGAGTAGGACCTCACGAAGGAAATTCTGAGGTGGGTCTGGAACTCGGGCAAATAACAGAATTTTTTTTTTTAAATTTGGCACTTTCAGAAAAAAACAACTTTTTCAATAAACTTTTTCTTACACATTAAAAAATAGCTTTTTAGTAGGCGCCAAAACAGTTTTTTTGAGGAACAAATGTTTGGGTGGCCCCCTTCACGGATTCTCAGGATCTTAAGTCCCTTTTTTGGATACTCTGTCCCGCTTTCGCAACGGGTATGTAAAGTAGTCTGGCAGGTGCCGATGTCAACAGTTTTCTTAAGAAACAGCTCGTTAGGTGGCCCACTTGGCGAGTTTTCAGGATTTTAACTTCCGCTTTTGGGTCCTCTGTCCCGCACACGCAACTCCATTGCTCCGCTTTTGGTAGCTTAAGTCGTCTGGCAGGCACCAATGTCAACAGTTTTCTTGAGCGACACTAGGTACCTTGGGAGGCCCGCTTCGTGGGCTGTGAGGATTTAAACTCCCTTTTTTGGGTCCAACAGCAACAGTACTTTAGGTGGCCCGCTTCGTGGGTTCTCAAGATTTTAATTCCCTTTGTTGGGTCCTCTGTCCCGCTCAAGCAACTCCGTTACTTCACTTGAGGTTAACCTATTTATAAGGCGCCAGTTATAGCTATCATTGAAACTCGTCATTGAAAATTTTAATGACTGATTTTGAGATGTTTAAAAAGCAAAATCATGTAATTTTTTGATGGACAGATGAGGCTCAAGACCTAATTAATATTTCTAGTCAAAAAAAATTTTCAAATAGGGCCAACTTTCCACAAAAAAAGACTTTTAATTTATCAATGATCATTGGTAAGGTAGTTCAATCATTGAAATAAGAAAAGTCTTTTAATGTGGAAGGTTGGGCCTATTTGAATTATTTTTTTGGCTAGAAATATTAATTAAGTCTTGAGCTTTATTTGTCCATCAAAATAATAAACAATTTTATTTCCTAAACGTCTCAAAATCAATCATTAAAATTTTCAATGATGAGTTTCAATGATAGCTATAACTGGCACCTAAGGCCGTCTGGCAGGCGCCAATGTCAACAGATTTTTTGAGCAACAGTACCTTAGGAGGGCCGCCTCGCAGGTTCTCAGGATTTGTACTCCCTCTTTTAGATACTCTGTCCCACTCACGCAACTCCGTTGTTCCGCTTCGGGTATGTAAGGCCGTCTAACAGCGCCAATGTCAACAGTTTTCTTGAGCAACAGAACCTTGAGTGACACGCTTCGCGGGTTCCCAGGATTGTAACTCGCTTTTATGGGTCATCTGTCCCGCTCACGAAATTGCGTTGTTCCGCTCCGGGTATGTTAAGTCGTCGGCAGGCACCAATGTCTACTATTTTCTTGGTGCATATACAAAATGGGAGAAAACTGCTTTTTTTAATAAAAAAAAAAGGTGAGAAAAAATAATTTTCGTACTGAAATTAAAAAAAAAGAAAGAAAAATGAAAAAGGAAAGAAAAGTTTAATATTTTATTGAAATTTTCAAAAATATAAACTTCGTTTTGTCTTCAAAAAAATAATTTGGGAAAAAAGTTGTTGTTTTCTAAATTTTTCAAATATAATGTCAAGAAAAGTTTATATTTACTAACTTCCCACCTCTGTCAAGAATCCAGACCCATCTCTGTGCAGATCCAGACCCACCTCTCTCCAGATGTAGAACCACACTTCTGTCCAGAGACCCAGGCCCACCTCTCTCCAGATCCAGACCCTTCTCTGCCTGGATCCAAGCCAACCCCTGTCCAGATCCAGACCCACCTCTGTCCAGTTCCAAGCTGGCCTCTGTCCATAGATATCCAAGCCCACCTCTCTCCAGATCTAGACCCACCTCTGTCCAGTTCCAGGCCCACCTCTGTCCACATCAAAGCTCACCTCTGTCCAGATCCTTACCCACCCAAACCCAAAAAATTGAAAACCAATTCAAATCTCTTCATTACTTCGAGAACTGAAGATTACTCTGCAAGTACTACTACTTTAATACTTTTCTCCATGGATTCTATTCTCACAGGTAATTAATTCTTGTCTTACCAACAAGCTTCTTCCAGCCAGATCGGTCTTGATTTTTCCAGTTTCACACAACAGGTTGGTTGATGTCATCTTCCACTTACATGCACCACCTATTTCGCAGTCTTCCTTTACTGCGCCGCACGTCCCTTGGGCGTGGATTCAAAGGCGTAACGAGCCTGAGCATTGCAGTTCATTCTGTCTAGGTATCTCGGCCGCCTCAGTCGTTGGGTCTTCACTTTTTTGTTTTAAAACCCACTTTTTTGGCTTCCTTCTTAATACTCACAAAAGCGCTACTGAGACCGGAATCGATATCATGCTTTGTTCTTCAAGTTATTTCAATATTGTCGTTGTCGTTGCTGCTGCTTTGAACAGCTTGTTCCTTGAAAAGTTCTATTTAACCTTTTCGTTAGAGTTTTGGACTACTTCACTCCTGCTGTGACATCCCTCTATTACCTCGATTGCGCACTTAATAATGTTGTCTGTTTAATATTTAATTGATCAAAAGATTTCCATGCCCTCTTATGAATATTGAGATGCGCGGGCTATGTGTGCTAACTATACCAAAATATTTAATCCGCAGCAAAGCCGATAAATATTGGAATATGTAAACTTCCTCATACTTAAATAATTATTCTTAAAATGTGCAGATGAAAACTTTTCATATTTTACTCCTCTAAAGTCATAACTGCATATTTTGGTCAAACTAAGCTGCTTAACTTTTTTCCGGAACTAGTTTTGGAAAAGATCTAATTATATTTTGTTTTTATTTCCGTAAACATTTTTAGAAATCCGCAGTGTCCTAACTAATACAAACATAATTACCTAAAGTTCCTATACAATAAGAAAAGGAGGTCCTAAATGGCTACCCTCGGGTACACCAGAGTACACATTAAATAAAATATTTTTAAAGTCCATCTATTTCGTAAAGTTTCTGGATAATGACCAAAAATTACCACCGCACATGCGGTATGCCCAGCCCGAAAGTATATTATTCCCACCTTTAATATGCCCAGCGATTCGCTACGTTCTTCGTGCAACATTTGTAAGATTCTGCTGCGACGAATTGCTTATACCAAGAAAGAAGAACTAATCATTGGCTTTGAATGAAGGAATGAAACGAGTTTTTACCTTTTACGCGTAATCTTTTCCATGCGGATAGGACGGCTGGCTGGCGCGGTGCAGTGCACCGGAGCAAGTTATATACCTTTACTGTGCATCCAGCTACCATGATCGTGGTCGCGGCCGTCCAGAAGAACGATCATTTAATTCAGACTAACAATAAACCAAAACCAATGTTCCTCAGTATGCTATACGCGTATCCGTATATCAAGCAACGTGCGGCAGCGAAGCGCGTAATCTCAATATTTTCTAGAGCATCATTCACCCATCTCCAGAAGCAAACCAACATTCTGGACATGAACTGGTCCCGCAGCTTAAAAAAAAAACAATAACAGAGTGGAGAAGAAACTAAAAAAAATCTTCTTCTTATCGATTAATTTCCAATTTAAGTTAGTGGTGCACTTGAGCCAGAGCCAGGCCAGAAGTCCAGATTACTGCTGGCAGCAAACCGAGGTTGCTGTTGCGCCTCGGTTGTGATAAGTTTTTTTTTTTTGTTTATTTCGTTCTTCAGCAGGAATGGTGTATTTTATCAGAGGCCTAGGCTTCTTAGGAGTACCGCATTTTCTTTGAACATTTTTTTTTTCGTATCTGTCTTCCTTGGCCCCTCATATACACACACACGCTTTGCACTGGACTTGACTAATGGATACAATCAGGAGTTGATCTACTAATTAATTGACTCTTTGTGTCTGATGGTGTTTGCATTGGTGCCTGATGGTGGATCTTGGAGTGCTGTCGTTTTTTTTTAAAACTTTTTTTTTTGTCGAAACTATCTAAGGTGTTGATCTTCGAACGGAAAGATGTAAAGGCAGGCACTTTTTTCCATTCCCATTTTGGTGAATGTTTTGATACTGAGAGAAATCGTAATTCGTTCCGAAATTCAATCAACTAACTCTGCAGGTTTATATTAATTATTTGAATAGCGATAAATGGGTCTTGGCAATTAAGTGACAAAGTTGTTATCAGAAAGCAGTTACTGCCCCTAGCTCAAAAATCTAGAAATATGAGGAACCAACTTGATATTTATTTGAGTTCGAACTCTTTCAAAAGTGCTTTTTATGCTAATTTTCTCTTAAGATTGTATAAATGTATAAAAATCATAAAAGTAGGTAATAGCCATTTTAACCAGTGGCGGACTAAGCTTGTTAGAGGCCCGGGGCGGCTATGCTAAATGGGACCACCCCCCCGCCCCTACCTTAGTCCGCCAGTGATTTTAACTCGTCTTAAGTCTTGGGCCTTTTAAATACAACCTGACTTGCACTGCATAAATTATTAGAAATTATATTCTATATAGATAAAGATATAGTATTGGTTTCGTGGGAAAATTAAGTTTGGAGTTCTTATGCTGCATTTGCATCTCTGGCATAATGCCATTTTCTCTTCTATTTACTACCAATTTAAAATGACGAACTATAATTATGGCAAGTAATGATAGAAGAAAGGTCAGAAATACAGACTTTTTGCTCCAAGTTTGATATAAAGCACTTGTCTGTACCTTATGTGCGTGCAGTTAGCACCACCATTTTCGATTTTCAAAAAAAAAAGGTTTTGCTGAAATGTGCCCAACTTGTGCTGCTATGTGCCGTATTTAAAAAAAAAATCGTACTAAGGGTTTGGTTTTTAGAGGGTACCTACCCATTTTTTTAACGTGAAGTTAGCACCGCCATTTTTGATTTTCGGAAAAAAAAGTTCTGCTGTACTGTGCTCAACTTGTGCTGGCTTGTGCCGTAAATATTTTTGAAAAATTCGCAAATTTGCAAGTTTTACGAATGAAATTTTTGCGAAATCTCAAAATTTCGTTAAAAAAAAAGTTGTGCTGCATTGTGCTCAAAATATGATACTGAGAACCAAAAAGAAAAAAACAAAAATTCGCATAATTGCATCTATTATGGCCAAAACTAAACTTTGCGAAGGGCGGTAGAGTTAAGTTAGCACCGCCATTTTCGATTTTCAAAAAAAAAAAGTTGTCCTGCATTGTGCTCAACTTGTGCTGCCTTGTGCCGTAAATATTAAAAAAAATCGCAAATTTGCAAATTTTACGAATGAAATTTTTGCGAAATTTCATAATTACTAAAAAGTGAAAATTGTGCTGTTTTGTGCTCAATTTGTGACACCATATTCCAAAGAGATAAAAAAAAAATTCGCATTTTTGTGGCTTTTATGCCAAAAATGAATTAATAATTTTTTTTTTTAAGTTTTAAATTTTTCTTAAAAACTCAATTTGTGCTGCCATATTCCAAAGAGATAAAAAATAAAATGCACGACTGGATCGCACGTACTTGCTCTTATGTTCAAGTTGTGTGGGGCTTAAGAACATTAAAAATATTCAAGTAATTATAGAAAAAGTATAAAAAGCATTTAAATCGTTCTTTTAATTGTATAAACAGCCTGATAAATAAGTTAGAGCTTAAAAAAAGTATGCCATTTGATTACTTGAAAGAATATGAATATATGCAAAAAAAAAATTTAAAATCGTTGGAGCCGTTTTCTTAAAAATTAATTTTTTATATATAAAATTTTTGTAACATTTTTCAAAAAAAAATTTGGTATGCCAATTTTGAGTACATATTAATATACATTTAAAACTGAAATTTAAAAACAATTCATTTACCCGTTTTTGAAATATTGAATTTTCAAAAAAAAATTTTGAATCTTTTTTTAAAAATCCAAAATTTATTTTTTCAAAAATTTTGGTATGCAGTACTATTAAAATTCTAACAAAGCTTTTTTGCAAAAAATTTCATTGAAATCGGATGAGCGGTTAATGAGAAAATCAAAAATAAAAAAAACCGTTATATGGCAGGTACCGTTAATAAATGTTTTTGGTGATTTTTTTTCTTACTAAAAGGTAAATCATATCAACAGTAATACACTGATTTTTTTTTATCAAAATCGTTGGAGCCGTTCTTGAGATAAATAAGCTTTTCCTTAACGGTTGTATGGCAAGTACCGTTATTTTTTGAGCTAAAAAAAAAATTTCAATTTCCCCTCTGGAGAGTTACAAAAAAACCTTAAGTTCAAAATTTGAAGACAATCGCTTCAGTGGTTTAGGCAGTAGGTTGAGGTACGGACAGACAGACAGACAGACAGACAGACAGACAGACAGACAGACAGACAGACAGACAGACAGACGGACAGACAGAATTGTGCCACCCACTTTTTTCGTGTTCTCTATCATCGTAATGTCATGTTTGATTGTTATCTCGAAATTTTTTTTTTGCACGAATCCAAAACTTGCCCTATAGTACCTACATATATCGCAAGTAAAAATCGCATATTTGTAACTTTTACGGCTAAAAAACAGTTTTGCGCAGCGTGAAGTTAGCACCGCCATTTGCAATAAAAAAAAAAGAAGTTGTGCTGTATTGTGCTCAACTTGTGCTGGCTTGTGCCGTAAATATTTCCAAAAAATTCGCAAATTTGCAAATTTTACGAATGAAATTTTTGCGAAATTTCAAAACTTCTTAAAAATAATAGTTGCGCTGTATTGTGCTCAAAAAATGCTACTAAGAACCAAAAAGAAAAAAAGAAAAATTGGCTAATTGCATTTATTATGGCCGAAACTAAACTTTGCGAAGGGCTGTAGCGTGAAGTTAGCACCGCCATTTTCGATTTTCAAAAAAAAAAGTTGTGCTGTATTGTGCTCAACTTGTGCTGCCTTGCGCCGTAAATATTTTTAAGAAATTTGCAAATTTACAAATTTTACGGATGAACATTTTTCAAATTTTGCAATTTTATAAAAAAGTAAAGTTTTGCTGTTTTATTCATTAGTTTCATTTCATTAGCCGTTTTCCTTTGGAGGTGGCAAAGTACTTATGAGTAGATGAAAACCCTAATCTAGTACTACCAACTGCACATGCTCTCATGTGCGAGTAGATACATTTTACATGGAAAAGCAGTTTAATGTGTTCCATTGAAAAAAGTAAGGAAAGTACTTGCAAGTACTTCGCCACCTCCAAAGGAAAACGCCTATTAGTGGCTGGATTCAGTTCTCTAATGCTTGACACAAAAAAAGCATTCTATCTCACTTCCACTTCATAAGAAAAAATGAAACCCCTTTTGGTTTGAAGTGTGCTGTCAGAGTTAATCTTCTTTTTAATCTTTTCAGCCGGTGGAAACACCACCTTAAATCCCAGATTATCTTTTACTGAAAACGTAGTATAAGCTTTGTTTTATGTGAATAAAAAAAGATTACGCTAATCAGCTTAAGCTTAATTTTTGTTTGCTTTCGTTTTTTTATTCACATGTTTTGCCACAGAAGCTTAAGCTAAAACTGTTATTTTTAGTACCGAAAAGCAACGCAAGGAGATTTTGGATTTTGTTTTTTCCAAAATTGTTTCCTTGCTCTATATGGCAAGTATAAATTGTTTTCATTTAAAAAGAACTAGTCAAAACATTCTAGTAAGGGGTCCAGGAATCTTGATATTTGTGTAGCTTTTACTTTGATATTCTAGCTAAAGCTATTTTTTATCACAAAATAAGAGCTTAAGCTGGAAAAACAAGCTATAACTACATGAATTTAGGTTTGAATATTTTAAATTAGCTATTACTAGAAAACATCTTTTAGTTGCTAGCTTAAGCTTGTTTTTAATCACACAAAACCTAGCTTTAACTTAAAAATCCAAGTTTTAGCTTAAGCTTGTCGCTTATTCACAAGACCCATAGCCCTATCAATAAAAAGTGCTCAGATATCTGCTAATTCACAAATTAACTAAAACGTCTATCTGAAGTTAGTTCACGAATTAAGATTTCATATCAATAAAAATATAAACTGCTACTCCACGTTAAGTTCAAAAGCTTAAAGAAAATCTACTACAATCAACAAGAGCTATGCTCTTTCCAAAGACTATTTATGGAGCAGCACATATACTTTCTCACTTAATGTGAACTTTTGCACATACACTATCTCATTTGAGGCTGTAAACAGCATGTGTGTCACAAGCGTCTATTTCCTCTAACTCTAGTTTTTGGCAATAATGATAGAAGTATTTTTAACTTGATTACTCGTTCAATGTACCTACTTTGGTGAGTTAGTTTAATAATGCCATGAATTTTGATTTATTTATGAGATTTGACATTATTAACTCATTGATAAAAGAAAAATGTGTGTTTCATTTGCGTTTATGAATACCGGTGCCAGTGTTTGGATAGAACATTCAACGTAAAAAAGTAAAATTGTAAAGTAGCCAGAGTATACCCTTGACTCAAAAAACGTACCGCTGAATTAGGTTGAATTTTTAGTTTTATTATCTTAAAATGGTAAAAGGCATATTAAATAATTAATACAAAACCTTCGTTTTTGTCACTTCACTAGAGTCGATTTTACTAGTAAAATTATCACTTTAAATTTTCAGTGATAACCACTCTATAAAGCCTTAAACCACAACAGCAAGTTCATGCAATCCAGTCCTGGATTTAAATAGACATCTATTTTTTGAGTTTTAAATTCGTCTATTCCAATATAATAGTCTGAGGTTGGATTGTTCCTTTTCAGATTGTTCTGACAATTTTGTATCACCTTACATCTTGTGAATGAAATGACTTATATACATAAGTATTTACCTTTATAATATTTTGTTAAAAAAATTATACCCATTGCCAAATTGTTAATAGTATTGTTTCAAGTTTACCCAATGATTAACCCCTTGATGCTGAGGCTGACATACATCAATAATGACTATAAATTCAAAGTTAAAAGTTCAAGTGAGCTCAACTCCATGATTGCGTTTCGCCCAGGTACGATAGTTGGGCTCATCACTTGAACAGAAGAATTTCTTTTCAAATTTTCTTCATATTCAATTATAATGACTGTAAATGTATGTACTTTTTGATAAAGGAAGGTGAGACATTCTTTGGAATAATTGTATTTAAATGAAGCCCTGAGACAAGTTAATTAGTTAATTAATAACAGAAAATACCCAATGCTGAATTCACAAACGAATGAAAAAAATTTCATAGTTTCTTCTAATTTCTTACCACCTTATTTTATCTATTTTAATGCATTTACATTTACTTTTTCCACTACATAGCAACCTGATTGATCTGATCTCAGTTGAGGTCTACAAACACACTTTAAAAGTCACCTTGATCACATTTAATTTAAAAACAAGAATTATGAATTATTTATGCTAGATTTGAAAGACTGACAAATTTATAGTATTTTTGTCATACTTAAGCCATTTATTGTCGTAATCGTATTTTATGACAAATAATTTACTGCAGTAAAATGGCCGAAAGTATAGCGATTTATCTAAATCTTTGTGAAAAATTTAATTAAAATATCAAAATGACAAGTTGAGTAAATTTTAAGAGCAATCATTGTTGTTCTTGAAGTTTGAAGAATTTGTCATTCTAGAAATAAACGTTTTTCTTTTTTAGTTCCGTGGAGATCGCGAGTTGTCAAAAAAAAATTGGGTTTTGTTGAGCTCAGAGTGATCTGATGTGAGCGTGTTCAGAGTGCGCTCTATGAGCTCAGAACTAAATAACTGTGCAGACAGAGTTATAAATGCTGAAGACAAGCATTTGAAAGGTGAAATATCAAATGTTGACAGCTAAGGGTTGAGGTGTGTTTCAAAAATAGTTCAGAGCCCTCATGCTGGGGCTCTGTTCAGAACTCTATTCTGAACTGAATTTTATAAACCTTTTAATTGGGACCCTATTTCAATTCGTCTTATTTATCAACTCAAAAAAGTAAAAGACTATCAAGCTGATATGTAAATAAGACCTGTCAATTAGTAATTCCTATTCCATGTGCAATTTTAATGAAATTAATAATTCAGATCAGTTCACCTTTAAGCGCAGAGCTACCTTTACGAAGCGCTGTCTCAAAAAAAAAATAAAAGCAAAAACAGCTTACGATAGGTCTTAGCTTAAGGTATAAACCGTGAGTCAAGTAATTAATTTCTGATGTCATATCTGGCTTGGTCTTTATCCATCCTTCTTTTCATGCCATTAAGAGATAAGTGCATAGTCTGTGCGCCACTGCGTCGCGCCATAATCGCTGCCGCCCATTCCATAAGGGCTTTCATGCAGTCTGTATTATGTTCATTCTCTTGAAGATTTCAAGTCAATACGATTTAATTTGAATGAAGACAAGGCTTTTGCGATGCACACTATCCGCGATCGTCCACTCATATGTGAATGAGCATGTAAAGAGGGGACCGCGTGCTGAAACTTCAATCCTTGCTATTCACTAAGTTGTTCAAAAAAATAAAATAAAATGAAAAGAGTAAAACAACAACAAAAAAGCAGCTTGGGAAGTGGTTGAGTGACCATAGTGAAGAAGTAAAAGTACAACCAAATTTGATGACAACCGTTAACGTAGTTCTAAACTATCTCTAGCACAATCTTTTATACTCAATTTTGAAATACTAGTATACTTGATTGAAGAATTATTTTGAAAAAGTGCTTCCTTGCAATTTTTCTGTAACCAGAGGTTATTAAATTTTATTGAAAATCGTTGAGTCGTTAACAGGAATATCGGACACAATATGGGAGACATTAATTTTTGCAAAAAAGTGTAGTAGCCATAGAGAATGATAAATCAAAATCGTTAGAGCATTTGTCTAGAAATAAAGCTTTCCCTTGTCATGAATAAGTGCTTCTCATTTTGCATTTTGGACTCGGCAAAAAATTGTAGGTCCCCTCGATTCCTGCCAACAGCACGCACACAGGAATGGTTGAGAGTTGTAAGTCAATAAGCCCTGGTTCTCCACGAGCTGTCACGGAACCAAATTTTTATTTAACATTGGACATTTAAGGAATCAAATGTGCTAAAAATACTCCCCCTTGATCCAAAGCGGTAATGTTTATTCACCTCGTCAAACATTCCAAATGGATCGGCCAACGCTTGACTACGATGTGTTGATAACTCGAATGAATAGAATTATGATGAAAGATGAAAGTCGGTAAATCCAATCCATAAGCCAAGTTTGCAGCGCCGCCGTCGTCGGTTGCCGCGAGAAATCCCATCTGACATACCGCAAACTTATCGACAAAGACAACCCGTCCCCAACCCCACATAGACGACAAGACTATAACTACACACACCGTGCGTCGTCGTCATGAAAAGTCAACCAAATCAACAAAGCAAAATGAGACAGCTAACAGCAAAAGAAGAAGACCGAAAAACTAGCAAAGTCAAGCCAGAGCCCCACAAACCAAAGAGAAAAGCAAAAAACTACACATAAGGCAGTTATAATCATAATGACAGAATTCACTTAGCGATTCGGACCATAAAACGTCAAGTTATGAGTGCAACCCCACTGCAAGATACCCGAACTGACAGGCTGCTACGGAGTTTTGTTATTGACCAAGGGGACACGTTGACGACGACGACGACGACGGACGTGTCACAAGGCAGTCGTATGTGACCACATTTGCTATATTTATCTCGCGCACACGATGATTTGTACCTTTCGTCGGCAAGCAAAGTCATCATCATCATCATCAGCATCACAGCAATGCGGTGACGGTGACCACAACTTGAGAAGGCAGAAAGAGATTAACCAAAGATATCGCCACAAAGGATCAGGAATACAATTTTTATCCGCTGAGACGCTGCGAACATGCCAAGATGTTCTGCTTCATTAATTTTGCGGTTTTTATGCGGAATGTCACATAATGTAAGCGTAAGTTGAGATTACCGCGAGCACTTTGCTGGAAAGAGGAAATAAGCTATAAGAATTGAGAGTAATGCGGGCTGACATGTGGGTGGGCAAAAGTTTTCGATAAATTAGCGTTAACAAATAATTTCCATTCTACCATTGCAAATTAATGCTTGATTCGTTACTTTTTAAGCTCCCCTGTCGCTGACAATTAAATCCAAAATATAAGAAACAATCTTTAATGAGATATCTTCACGTCACGTCAAACAAATGATCAGCATACTCTCTTGCAAATGGAATATAAGAGCCTTTAAATTAATTGGCCATGCCTTACTATATCACTTATACTATCTTATCATCACTGACTCTGGGAACTGGCAGACTTGGGTAAATATTTTCGGTGGCACCTGGAACTGGAAGCCACCAAATGAAGGAGTCTGTTGTGTTGGCCAATAGCGCGGCATACACCGATTTCAAAAGGTCCAGCAGTCGTGGTTCTGATGGCTGGCAGTCTTGCAGTGGAATGGCGACAGTGCATTCGAAAAATGCAAAGTGGATGATAAGAGAGTCAGCGGCGTTTGTTCGGTTTTTTTTCTACCATAAAGTAACCACTTTATATACCTATTTTTTTTTTAAAAAAGGTTGGGTTTTCTTTGTGGATGTTATCTCGTTTACTCTCAAGGAATCATGAAAGCCAATCAAAATGATAAGACCGAAGACCCTTTGAATTAAAACTTATATTTGTTCGTTTTTAATAATGAAGGTTTTTCCACAGCACATTTTTGCTTCTGCGACCGATAAACTTAGCTCAGGTTTCCAAAAAAAAAGAATACAAGGAATCATTAAAAAAAATTTGATAAGCATAGACTACATGTACATATTATGCAGAAACTATGGACCATTATAATACTAAGAGCCCCTTGACATCCCTGAATGAATGTGTACAGCTGTAAATGGAACTTATAGATCTTCTATTGAAGAATCCAGGCCTTGCCAAAAACTTCAACACCTACATGCGTCCTCTAAGGGCCAATCTTTCTAAGTACCCCGCGGTGAATTCTGCCTTGAAACCTATAGAAACGTGCTGGATATCGACTTAAGGTTCTTCGGTTTTTCCAAGATAATGTAAATATTTGAACAGTAATGGACTTTCCTGGCTTAAAGCCAGCCACATTGATATTGATTGGTTTATGTACATATGTATGTGTGTATCAGGTTTTATTGACTATATATAGCAGCTGGTGCAGTTGACAGGTTATGCATTCATCGTACATCACCTGCCATTTTGAATAGGGAGAACGTCAGCAAGTTTAACGTCAAGTTTATTGTATCTGTTCGTAGGGATCGCGAACAGCTGTGGTCGTTCCATATAATGCACCGCGTATATGTTTCTTGAAAGTTTCTTGTCTAGGTTAGGTTGAAGTGGCTGTCAGTCGTAAAACTGACACACTTAGACCATTGGTCCATTGTGACAACTCATGAATCTAGGAATCTGTTTATCCTTAACAGTGAACCATTTTGGGTTTATTATGAGGAGTAAGAGACTACCTATACATTTTTTTAACTAAATAGCTACGATCATAAAAGTAGAAATCTTCTAGATGAAGTCATCGTCTGTGAGATAGATCAGGACAAGTGCATAGAAGAAGGAATCGATTCTGCCTCTTATTCGTCCATACAGTTTCTGCAAAGTCGTTATAAAATACGCCTAGCCAAAGTTGCGTCCTTATGCCCATACAATAGTCATGGAGCTGATGTGCAATCTGCTTATGCCCAGTTGCACCAAAATTCACTAAAAGCGGTTTTTGCTAAAATGAAATTAAAATTTATCTTACTAATAAATTTATTTGAGTTGCACCAATCCCTTTCGCGCAATTTTTAGCTAAAATTCTGTTCGTGAACCACCCCTGGATTTTATCATCTGTTTATAAAACTGAACGAAAAAATTTAACAAGTGCAAGTGAGAAAGCAATAAGGAAAATGTGAATGTTTTTTTTATTATTATTTATTATTTCTTTCTTTTTTTTTTAAGAGAAACAATGAAACTATTGCAATAGATACCAACTTATACTAATATTTTTCCGACACACTGCTTTGAAATTATGAACCTATAGTTCGTTATCAGATGAGTACATGATGACCAGTCTATTTTGGAATAATTTATTTGTTTAAGTAGTGAATTATAAATAGGAAATGTAGTGCCTTCACCTATTGTTTTCGTTATTTTAATTTGGAATCATATTCCGTCAGATAAAATTGAATTATTTTTGTTTGTAGGTAGTTAGATATGTTCGCTTAAACTTGCTTTTAAAATTTATCTGGAGGAAAATGGAACTTTAGTTTATTGGTTCGTTTATTGGCCTGTTAAATTTAGAAGTGGTTGGTGCAACCAATAAATGTCATTTTAAAATTAAACGAAGCAATAAAAATTTAAAAGTGGTCGGTGCAACTGGCCGTTAGAGATATAAAACTCTTATGGCCGATTCCACGAAAGGCTTTTATTATTTAAAAAGCCTTTTAGCCTTTAAATGATTTTTTTTGTTTTCACCAAATGCTTTTGTATTAAGGAAGATTTTAAATGAATAAGAATAATAAAAGAATAACTATCCCTCATCCATAATGCTTTTTCACATAGACTTCGCATGTGCGAGGGAAACAACCTCTTTTTTTATCCAGGGATGTGAGCAAACTCAGTAAAATTAAAATATCCTTGAAATATCCCCTTTCTACTTTGGTGAAACTGAAAAATTTTGAATGTCTGATAAAATTTGGACAAAAGTAATTTTAGTGTTTGTTTATGAAATTGGCCTTAGATTGCTTTAAATCCATTATTGGCCAGATTTTTGCTGATACCACGCAAATGGTGCTGTTGTTCCACCTAAAGGTTCGTAACCATTTGAGAGTAAAAAGACTACAAGAAACTCTCAAGCAGCTCCCAATTGTAAAACTCGCAAGTGGACACATAACAGTTATGAAATTAGCAAACTAAAGGGTAGACAGCTGTCCAAGAGTCCTACTTCTCAGTTAAGGGCTTTTATAGAGTAAAAAGAGACCGAATCCCAGAGCATTGAAAGATGCTTGACTATCTGACAATATGCTGATACGTGTGATTGATATCGTGTTCTTTCAGCCAATACAAGACTTCTTTGATCACCATTAGTTCCACCTGGAACACGCTACAATTATAAGGAAGACGGAAGAAGGCAAGAAACTTAATTTAAGTCTAGCTGAGTAAACATATCCACCCACCCCGTCATCAGTTTTCGGTCCATTTGTGTAAAAATGTATCGATTTAACTTCCACGAAAGCCATATCCTCACAAAGAGTCTTAGAAAGAATGATGACTTGAAAGTAATTGCCATGCCGACCTTTAGTTTTGAGATGGTGAAATCAATGTGACTTGTGAGTGATCAAAATGATTTAATGGCCAGTGTTATTGTTGGTCCATTGATGGCTGTATATAAGCAATCACCTGTTTAGAAAAAATTTTGAGGGGTGTCAGATGCAGCAGAACATCTAGATCGGCGAAAGGCGCCATACGATTTGCTCCACTAATATTCAAACAAGCGTTGGACTTTATAAATACATAAATTTGGTGGCGCAACAGTTCGTGAAGAACCGGGGCCTAGTGACTTACAACTCTCAATCTATTGCCGAATTCCAACGGCTAGAAGAGAAGCACTTATTCATGACAAATATACTCTTGGAGGATTTGTCAGTTCCTTGCAAGACGCATTACCTCGGAAAAAATATTTCTGTTCTTACGTGGCAGCGGTTGGGAATCGAACTCAAAGCTTCGGCATGACAGTGAAACCATTATAACACAAGATACTGCTGGACTTTGCTGAGTTTGTCACAATTTACCGCTTTATCTAGAGCAGTCTACCACTACCATACAGCCACAAAATAGGTGAGAATTGGTCTAATCACCGAAGCCATTTGTTCCCAACGGCTTTTCTGCAAGGTCAATGTGGCCTTTTTTTACTCTTTCTTGTATATAAGGTTTCTAGCTTAACTTTTCATCTAAGATAAGATATATATATTGCTTCATCAGTAGTAAAGTACCTTTCATAGAAAGAGGATCTATGAAAGAGATTTTATACAGATATACCAAAATCCAGAAAACGGAAGATAGGAAGCCGCCTTCTGGCCAGTGATGCCAGATGAGATTTCTAGAATCCCACCAAATTCCAAAAAAAGTCCCACCATTTTGTACTGGGAGGAAAAAAAAACACCATACTTAACCTTTTCTGTTACAAATATTTCCTAGATATAAAAAAAGAAGAATTTTGGCGCTGCACTCTTGGTACTTCATATTCGCAAAAAAAGTATGTCATCTAATTGGTCAGTCATTGGTGAAGAAAGTCAACTTGTCCTAGAAATTAATCAGCCCTAGAAAACTTGTAATCAAGAGTTAAAGTTTCTTAAGGTCATGCACGATTTTTGCCACCTCGTGGAATTTTCACAAAAAATGTATACTGATCCGAAAGATCACTAGATCATGACAAGACCAACTATTTTCAATAATTGCTCAGTTAAACTTTGTTTCAAGGTTACAAAAAAAATGTCGGCATCTCAGTTGAAAGGTCACTTAACGGTTATAAAAGATCAGCTAGTAAGTTTCATTGATGTTTGGTACCTCATTTGTGTGGTATTCACAAAAAAATAATTTTTTTTTAAAGTTTCTGTTTTTTAGTGCAAAACCATTATATGTCATAAAACTCGAAGATAGGCAGGTAATAGTGAATTGTGATTTTTCCCACCAAAAAAGAGACCATTGAAATATTTTCCACCATAAATCCCACTATGAATATTTTCCCACCAAAGGCATTTTTTCCAACCATTTTGGTTGGAAAAACCACGGCATTTTTTCCAACCATTTTGGTTGGAAAAACCACCAATCTGGGAACACTGCTTCTGGCGTACCTCTACTTACAGACCTTCTAGCAGAAAAGACAACCACTTTTGAGACCCTAGATGACATGTCAGCATTTTATGAATCAATTCATCGAGCGAACCATCTACCGTTACTAATTTCAGGGCAAATACGATTGCAGATGTGTTGGCATTGTTAATAGCACCATCTATGTATGTATATCTTAAAGAAAGCGACCAAAGTGTGAACATGGAGGAACTATTCGATAGTTTGTAGTGCCAGTTTCAATCGATTTCCCTTTGCAGCAAGCATGTTGAGCAGTTTGTCTTATTCAACCACTTTTCGAATCATTTTCGTTTCGTCTTCCATCCATTTTCGGTCCATCCTCGATTCTTCTTCGATAAGTGTCTGATCCATCTTTAATCTGCTTTTGATCTAACTTCAAACTGTATTTGATACATCTTCACTCATAATCGATCCTACGCCGATTTGTCATCGATCCAAATTCGGTCAAGCTTCGATCGTTCTTGGATTCATCTTAGATCAGTCTAATGTCCATTTTAGATCCATCTACGATCCGCCTTCGATCCGTATTAGGCCAATCTCGGATGCATCTTTGATAAGTCTCCGGTTCAAATTCAATCTGGTTTCAGTCTGTTTTCAATCCGTCTTCGAATAGTCATTGATCCATCTTTAGTTTGCTTTCGATCTGCTTTCGATATATTTTCGAAAAAATTTTGAAAATATTATATTCTACAAATACATTTATTGCCCTTTTTCAGATACACTAAACAGGAGAATCGGTTAGGGCACTTTGACTTTATTCAAATTTGCACCAAACCGGTTATTGATTAAAAAAAATTAAAATTAAAAAATCCGATTTGGTTACCTAAAGATAAAGAGGCTTACTACCTCAGTGCATTAGAAAACGGGTATGAAGTTGATTGCGTATACACTGACTTTTCAAAGGCATTCGATCAACTTAGTCATGAAATTATTGTATTCAAACTTAAAGCCTTTGGTTTTCCAACTTTTGTTACATCATGGATTAAGTCATACCTTGAAAAAAGATCTTACCAGGTAAAATTCAGAAATTGTCTTTCAAACCCATTTAGTGCTCACTCGGGTGTACCTCAGGGAAGCCATCTGGGCCCGTTTTTGTTCATTCTCGCTATAAATGATGTTACTTCATGTATCCGATGTAGTAATATTCTTATATATGCTGACGATATGAAAATTTTTAAAACAATACAATCAAATCATGACCATATTCTCCTGCAGGCTGATATTAACAATTTTAGCGTTTGGTGTGGGAAAAACGGTCTTTCTCTTAACCCAGTAAAATGTCAAACTATAACTTTCTCAAAAAAACGAGTAGTGAGTGCTTTGGGCTATTCCATTTCACAGCACACACTGTCGTGTTTTTAGTTTCAAAGACCTGGGTGTTCACTTTAGTTCTGATCTAGATTTCATAATACATATTAATTATATTCTAAATAAGGCGAGTTCCATGCTTGGATTTATAAAACGCTGGGCAAAGGAATTTAAAGACCCGTATGTTACTCTCTCTTTATACAATTGCTATGTAAGACCCCATCTTGAGTACGCCTCCCAAGTATGGACTCCCTTTTACGAAATTCATAAAAGCCGTATTGAATCAATACAACATAACTTCATTCGTTTTGCCTTGAAAGGTCTTCCTTGGGCTGATCCGTATAACCTGCCACCTTATGAACATAGAATCATGCTTCTGCAACTTAAAACTTTATGTCAAAGGCGTGTTAATAATGATTTAATATTTTTTCACCAACTTATCAGTGGCGAAATTGATGCTCCTGACTTATTAGCCTGTATAGGTATAAACTACCGTGGGGGATCCCACCACCTTCGAAGATTTGAACTGTTTCACGTTCCTTTTCATAGAACCAATTATGGTATTCACGAACCTCTTAATCGTATGTGCAAACTTTTTAATTTGAACGCTGCACTCATTATGAGCCTCTGATTGTAGAATGCAGCTTGCCTTAAGCTCATTACAACACAGAATTCTGAAGTGTAAAAGTGTGCAGTTTTACAGCCTTATTAATAAACTCATTTTTTCGACGGAGTAAAGTTACTTTACAACGCCTCTAATACTCAGCCTAATGTATAAACTCGTTTTAGCAATGAAGTAAAGTTACTCCAACTTACAACGCCTCTTAACCTGAAAGTTTAATTATAAAAAAAATACACGAGGAATAGAGTTCGAGTAAGTTGAAACTGGTTCATAAAGGAGGTATAAGTTCGGAGTAAAGCCGTTTAAGTAGGTATCTTAATGTCATTTTGACATGACACTGTGTGAAATTTACCAAAAGGAATTTAATTAAAATTTGTTTGTACCTTTTTGTTACTAAGATCATTGTTTTTTATTTTACTTATCCATTTATTAATTCATTTACCAAAATTCCACCAAAAATATTTAGTTGAAATGAATAATTGTGGAGATTGTGGTTTGCTTACGCTTTCAATAGCTAGAGTTTTAGATTGGACATTTTTTTGACATAAGGAGGGCGTAGCAAAAATGGCTTAGAAATAAGGATTAGTTTAACGTGGCGTAAAAATGGAGTAAGTGCTTTGGCTTGGTTTAACTATTTCGAGGTAGAACCGAGTATTTGTGACATCAAATAAATAAGGCTGGAAAATTTTATTTATAAACAAAATATTCGAGGAATAGAAACGGAGTATGCTAAAACTGGTTCATAGGAGATTTTAAGACGTAGTAAAGCCGTTTAAGTATCTCAAATGGCATTTTGACATGCCATCGTGTAAAATTTACAAAAAGGAGTGTAAATCAATTTTATGTACAGTCTTGGTAATAAGAATGTTTTCTTTTATTTTACTGATCCATTTATTAGTTCTTTTAGCGAAATTCCCCCAATAGCAGTTATAAATTGAAGTGAGCAATTGTGGAAAACTGCCAGGGCTTTGTTTATGTTTTTAACAACCAGAGTTTTTGTCGAATCTTGTCATTCTAAATTCTAATTGCAATAACAAAGATTTAAATACCACCGAAAATAGCCCTCAGTTTTAGACCCTGTGCTAACTCCACAAAATTAAGTGAGTTAACTCTGAGTTAACTTAGGATTCAAATTGACTGAACAACACGTTTCTGTGATTTACGCAGGCTAAGCCCCAACATTAGGAAGATCGCGTAATGAAAAACTCTCCTCCAGAGGTCCACTATCATATTGAGCAAGTTTTTGACAAAACGACCAATTTTATTTCCGTTTTCCAACTAATTTTAAAAAGTATTTATATTTCATCTTTTCTTGACTACTCAACGATCATTTTGACGTACAAAGCATCTTCGTACGAAAAACATATACTTTGATACTACCTTACTACCTGAAAATTCTTCAACTCCAAATCGATTCGATCAAAAATGCATATAACGGGTGATTTTTTAGCTGGTTTGGTTTTGGCAACACTGGTTTTGACAGCTGACGTGTGTTTAGTACCTTGTGTCACTGTCAAACAGCTTCAGTTTGGTTTGCAATTTAACCATGGATCGTCTTACAAATGAACAACGCTTGCAAATTATTGAATTTTACTATCAAAATTCGTGCTCGGTTCGAAATGTTTTTTTATCGAAAAATTGTGTTCAGCGATGAGGCTCATTTTTGGTTGAATGGGTACGTAAATAAGCATAATTGCCGCATTTGGAGTGAAGATCAGCCAGAAGCATTGCAACAGCTACCAATGCATCCCGAAAAAGCCACTGTTTGGTGCGGTTTATGGGCCGGCGGCATTATTGGGCCATATTTCTTCAAAGATGATGCGAATCGCAGCGTTACTGTCAATGGTGAACGCTACCGAGCGATGATAACAAACTTTTTTTTTCCCGAAATGGAAGTTCTTGACTTCCATGATATGTGGTTTCAACAAGACGGTGCCACATGCCACACAGCACGCGAAAAAATGGCGCAATTGCGAGGCGAGTTTGGTGAACAGTTAATTTCACGTTTCGGGCCGGTCAATTGGCCGCCTAGATCGTGCGATTTGACACCATTAGATTATTTTTTGTGGGGGTATGTCAAGGCTAATGTCTATAGGGACAAGCCCGCTTCGATTGACGCACTGGAAGCCAACATCCATGCATTCATTCGTGAGATACCGGCCGATATGTGTGAAAGAGTATTACAAAATTGGACTCAGCGGATGGGCTACCTGAGACGCAGCCGCGGTCAATATTTGCATGAAATTATCCTTAAACATTAAATTGCAAGGTTCAAACTATCGATTCAAATAAATATTTCATTCATTTTTTTCGAATTTTTTGTGTTTTTTTTTTTTAAAGTTCTAAACCTCTTAAAAAATCACCCGTTATATGTCCCAAAAGTCAGTTATATTGTTTTTGTGATCCATGGACAAATACTCAAAACTTGTTGACAATTTTGATGTTAGATCAATTATAATGAGTGTGCTTATGGAAGCTGGAACTAAAAGTGTACACTAGCTTTAAGTTTTTTTGTCAAGTGCACTTTTAAAGGATGTCTTTACAACCGGTAAAAATAGTTCAATAATTAAACTGTCATAAATCTTATATGACAAAATATGACAGGTACTTTATCATGATTTTCATCGCGCGACAAAAAAAAAAAACAAACATACCTCATCGGTATAGGTAATAGTCATTGCTCATAATGGAGTTGTAATGATTATGTTAGGTACTCATCTTTCCATTCAGCACATACAGTATTGCGTGTAAGTACGTTCAAATAAATCAGAAGTAAAAAAAACCATAGCAAAGTATGATTTATCGATTGAACATGCAACAGACGATGCGATGGTGGAAAGAATACATCAAAGCCAAAGCCATAGCCCATTGTGCGGCCTCCGCAGATCTTACGAGTATGAGCGGCATTTAACAAAAGTAATCGACAACAGCACACACACTGCATCAGGCTGCAGGCTGTTATACATCCTGGATGTTGATTGTTTTTTATTTTATTCTTTTGCTAAATGCAAGGATAAAGGGTATAATATTCCTCAACATGGAATATTATGTGTGTTCTTTTTTATCGGAAATAAGTTCCCATATTGAAGAGTGACTTTAAAAAAAAACAAAAGTACAGAACAGCAGCGGCACACTTTCGTTGGAAAGATTAAAGATAATTCCCACACAAGGAATTCGGATGAATATAATTAGTTTTTTGTTTCGATGATGAATCATTTGATGGCCAGAAAAAATTTGTGATACAATTACATATTTCTATAGAGCTCAATTTGTTAGTTAAATATAGAACTAATATGCGCTTTAAGGCTCATAATTAGTTATGATTGCAGTTGATATTTAGCAGCATGGCTCCTCGTATCACATATCTCGGAATCCAAGACCATTTGAGTGTATAGTTCACCCTGCCAGACCGTTTAAAAAATAAAAATTCCAAGTGAAGAACGTTTTTTTTAACAGTCTGGCAATGTGAACTGTATACTCAAATGATCTCAGATTTTGTGATATAGGATCCGAGGAGCTTATCCAGGGAGGGGTAAAAATCAATTTTGGCTAGCACGATTACCCTGGAAGTTACCTTTATATTTTTTTTCGATGCACCTTTTAATCATTAAGGCCTCGGATGTGGACTGCAAGACTTTGATTTTTTGATTAGCCTTTAATGAAGCTTTCGACGCCTATAATTCAGTTTTTGCTATCACTCACACCCAAAATCTGCTTTGGGCTCTTAGTCTAAAAGGTTCGTTTTGAATAATTTTAAAGTGGTATTATAAATACTATACAGTGTAATCTCCAGTAGCACCAAAATTGCACTGAAAGCGATTTTTGCTAAAAGCCTATTTAAATTTATCGACATGATGCGTTGCCACAATGTCCTTTTCTTATCATCCCTGCACTTTTTCATCTGGTTTATCAACTGAACAAAAAGTTTCAGTCAGTGGAGGTAAGAACTTGTTTAGCTTGGTAAGATTGAGTATGGACTCGTGAGTGTCATCGTGTCTACATTAAAAACTTTGAGGTGCCTCAAAACTTTTTTCACATAGAAACATCAATAAATAAGACTCATGAGCCTGGTGCTTTTATTTTCTTCATGCCTCATAACATCCCTGACCCACTTTTCTTGCCCACAAACTTCCGTGACACCGAACTCAATCCTCCCAGTTTAAACAGCTTCAAAGAAAGCACTATGCCGGATTTACACTGTTGACAAATTGCAATTAATTCACGTCATTATAGTGGTAAAATAATTTTGTAATTAAATCATTTATGATATGCATTTACACCAAAGTAAAATAACGACGCTCTGTTCTTATACAGGCAAGAATGCAAAATGGTGTCACTGTGCATTTACATGGCAATATTGCGAGTTTGGTCTGTCATTTAAAACAAATTTGTAAAGCACTTACACGATACTGTCATTAATGGCGGGGAAATGGAAAAATGTATGATAATTTGTCACAAGCTTCTTCCAACCGGCTCGTTCTCCAGCTAACTTTCCCCAGTTTCGCACGCCAAGTGGGTTAAGGTCCTCTTCTACTTGCGTGAGTTACCTGTAACGCTGTTTTCCTCTACGATGGCGTTCCACGGGGCTGGATTCAAAGACTTTTCGGACAGGAGCATTAATGTCCATTCGCTCTAGATGACCCAGCCACCTCAGTCGTTGGATTTTTACTTTTGTGGCTATGTCGGTGTCGCTGTACAGCCCTACAGCTCGTTGTTGTATCTTCATCCACATTCCCCATCTATGCAAACGGGATCAAAAATCACCCAAAGAAATTTCCTCTCAAGACCACGTAAAGCGTTCTCATCCACCATTAATATTGTCCATGCCTCCTCACCATGCTTTAGGAACGGGATGATAAGCGTCTTATACAGGGACACTTACGTTGCTCGAGAGAGGGCTTTGCTCCTCCATTGCCTTTTTATCCCAAAGAAACAGCGATTGGCAAGAGTAAGGGCTTGTTTCACAATGTCTCAGTAAAGTTCTGATTAGATATCCGACACATAAATATTGGCACAGGGTAATAAGTCCACAGAAGAAAAATTCACAATTATTGTCTTATGTTTTGAGCCACCTGAATGGGTTATAAATTCACAAACTATTTTTAATTTTTTAGTTGTGAACATATGACCCTGCCTCAGAATCTATGTGTCGAATAACTAATCAGAACTTTAATCAGACTATGTGAAACAGGCCCTAATTCTTCGTTGGGACGACTGGAGGGAGCGTGCGAAGGACCGCAACCGATGGAAGAACGCAATATCTCAGGCAGAGACCCTTCATGAATTGGGAGCCGAATAAGTAAGTAAGTAAGTAAGTAAGTCTTCGTTGGATCTCAGCACTGGTATCGTTCACTGAGTTGATAACGGAGCCAAAGTAAACAAAGTCTCATACTATCTCAAAATCATAGCTGTCTATAGTGACGTTCTCTCCAAGACGGTGTTGGGTTTCTTTCTTGTTGGCATTATATTTTTGGTCTTTCGTACATTCACCGACCCATCTTCTTGGCTTCCTACCCAAAACTCATGAAAGCACAAATGACATTACGCTTTGTTCATCCGATCAAAATATAGGCGTAAGAGAGTAATTGAACGGATTTTTGAAAGATTGTGCCACTAGTGTTGACGTGACCTGTCAGCTTCAGTTTTTCACAAAATCCGACTGAGAAGATCTTGTATGCGATTTTAAGGAGAATGATGCCTCTGTAGTTGGTGCAGTTGAAAAGATTAGCTTTCTTGAGGATCGGGAAAACAATGCTGAGGTTCCATTTATCGGGCGCATGCTCCCACCATATTTTGCAGATGAGCTGCATGGCCAGCAACATTGAATAGCTCGGCCACAAGGCCATCAGATCTAACAGCTTCCTTTAACTTTTGTTTAGATAAAGCTATCTTCTCTTCATCGAGATCGGGTGGATGGAATTTTTCGTCTACGTGCGTCGTCTAGGTGCAATCTGCATGGCAGTGGTGGTGGAATTCCATTCGTCATCGCCATTTTGCGATTTGCAGAAACTATTTTTTCTTATCCTCAGCACAGACTGTGATTCTACTACGATGTTCCCCTGATCATCCTTGCAGGCTTCGGTTCAGGCCTTGTAACTCTGGGAGGTTCTTTTTACTATTTGGTAAAACTTCCGAACTTCATTCCTGCAATGGCATTTCTCTATTTCCTCGATCACGCAGTTCTCATACTGTTTCTTTTTCCTTCCGAGAAGCGGGTTCTTTTCTCTCTATGGGATTTGCAAAACAAAAATAGCTGATATCACTATAATTGATAAAGCTTATTCAAGAATTCTGAAAATTGTTTTCATATGGAATATCTCTTCTTCTTCAAAACTTGTCACCTTGTGTCTAGCTCTTGCAAGTAATGAACCAGACTGAAGTCTTATACCGACCAAGAAAAAAGCAAACGTTCGATCCACAGTTTGACAGGTGTCATCTTCTGATCCACAATTTAAAATTACTATTATATCTCGGGTCAAACGTAGGAACTCATAACTCGTAACTCGTACTATAATTCCAATTAAATCAATTTCCAAGACTTCCAACGTTGAAAAAAGTTCAAAATGTCACTTCAGAGCACAAACATAGGCTGGTAGTCTGTCTAACCAAACACGTCTCACGGTCGTCATCTTCTCGAATTGCGATTGCATTGTGCACCGCCAATGCTGCTGTTGCAACGACCACTGTCATCACATTCTCAGGTGCTGCAAATTAGTAGTTATTTTCATTATTAATTTAATGACAGCAAGTCGATGCAAGTAATGGCGGAATTGCCACAGCATTTCAATCGCGACTTGCGGATTTTATTTGTACTTCAATAAGTTACCCCCCACCCATCTGACAGCCGACCATTGCGCTTCTTTTTTGTGCAGAATTTCAATTTCACATCCATAAAACTCGACATGGGGTGCTACTTGCTAGCGGAATGGATGCCTCTTCGGCTTCAGCCATGCACGCTAGTCTTTTACTCGCGTGACGACAAAACAATAATTGTTACGACGAATGGCCGAAGCAGCGAGCATCAATGACATCTCATCCAGTCCCAGCAGAGTTCTCTCAGAGGACACCATTCGCCGTGACAGTTGGTTCAGCAAGAGTCAAGGAGCATCAGCAGAGTAGTTTTACAACGGCAATTAATTTGATTGAGCTTGCCACCGAACAACAGTATCGCTGGCAATTAACCGTCGCCAAGATCAAAGCCATCATCACCGCCTCCGATGTTGTTCGACCAAAGACAGAGAGTGGTGGTTGGGCTTGGAGCCAGCATAAGAAAAAATAAACAGGAGGTGCCACTCTTAGAAGGCGGAGGGGTTTTGTAAACTTTTTTCACTCTGGTTGTACAACAGCCACTGTATATCAGTTAGTCAAGAGTGGCAATGGTGTGTTATTTGTTCCCACATCCCATGGTGGCTGGCAAAATGTCGCGAAATGTTAATTCGCCTTAAGTGAAACAAGTGAAACATGCTATTGCACACACGCTTTTGCAAACAACTTATTTGAAAGTCGTTCCAGATGTACAATTATCGGAAGATGAATATTGGAAAGACAACCAGCCGCGATAGTTTTGCTGTTTTTTTTTTTTAATTATAATTGATAAATATGTTTGCCATTTAAGGCGATCTTTATTTTATTTGTTTTGTGGATAATTAATTAAAATTTTTTCAATTAAATGGATGACAAACGTGGTTAATAAAGCCTTGTCTGGCGATAAAGCATTAAAAAATGAGAAAAGAGTGAAAGTAATTAGGATGGAGGAACGATGACAAAATGTAATAGATATTTAATGTTTTATTATAAAGTCTTTGACCTGAATTTTATGAAGTATCCCAAGAATTATTTCTCAACTTACCTATAACTTGTTGATTTGTAAAGCACATATCAAAAGAAAATGGGTTTTTCGATTCGCAAGTCACACATTGATAGAGCCAAAGGGGCAGGTAACGCCTTAGTAGAAGTAGTGAAGTGGATAAGAAGTTTAAACTTCAGTCATAAGTAAAAAGGATTGGAGATAAAACAGAGCCCTGTGGCACATCGGCATTTATTAGATAAAAAGTCAATTAAACACCTTATAGTCTTGTTTCAATAAATTTATTTGTTTATGGCGCGTTTCGGCCATTAGCCATCATCGGATCAAAATTGACAAAATTGGCATTTATTTTGTGCATTTCAGGCTTGATCCCAGCCAATACTACTTGAAAAAATAAATATTTTGCACTAGCCATTTGGCCACTGAGATTTAACCCCTTTAGAGCTAGCTTAAATCGCAGATAA
Source organism: Dasysyrphus tricinctus (assembly GCA_963921185.1). Classification (NCBI taxonomy): domain Eukaryota; kingdom Metazoa; phylum Arthropoda; class Insecta; order Diptera; family Syrphidae; genus Dasysyrphus; species Dasysyrphus tricinctus. The sequence goes on along the minus strand of OY992532.1, from coordinate 22,687,018 downwards.
ATTCGAATGAATCGCAAAAAATTTCAAAATAAGAACACCATTCAGAAATTTAGACAGATATGTATCTATGTGACAAAGAAATCGAAAATTTTACATGTCACCAAGCAAAGTCACGGCTGACTTAAGCGATGTAATATTCCATACGTTGAATGTTCATCGGAGGGGTTTTGTAAACTTTTTTCACTCTGGTTGTACAACAGCCACTGTATATCAGTTAGTCAAGAGTGGCAATGGTGTGTTATTTGTTCCCACATCCCATGGTGGCTGGCAAAATGTCGCGAAATGTTAATTCGCCTTAAGTGAAACAAGTGAAACATGCTATTGCACACACGCTTTTGCAAACAACTTATTTGAAAGTCGTTCCAGATGTACAATTATCGGAAGATGAATATTGGAAAGACAACCAGCCGCGATAGTTTTGCTGTTTTTTTTTTTTAATTATAATTGATAAATATGTTTGCCATTTAAGGCGATCTTTATTTTATTTGTTTTGTGGATAATTAATTAAAATTTTTTCAATTAAATGGATGACAAACGTGGTTAATAAAGCCTTGTCTGGCGATAAAGCATTAAAAAATGAGAAAAGAGTGAAAGTAATTAGGATGGAGGAACGATGACAAAATGTAATAGATATTTAATGTTTTATTATAAAGTCTTTGACCTGAATTTTATGAAGTATCCCAAGAATTATTTCTCAACTTACCTATAACTTGTTGATTTGTAAAGCACATATCAAAAGAAAATGGGTTTTTCGATTCGCAAGTCACACATTGATAGAGCCAAAGGGGCAGGTAACGCCTTAGTAGAAGTAGTGAAGTGGATAAGAAGTTTAAACTTCAGTCATAAGTAAAAAGGATTGGAGATAAAACAGAGCCCTGTGGCACATCGGCATTTATTAGATAAAAAGTCAATTAAACACCTTATAGTCTTGTTTCAATAAATTTATTTGTTTATGGCGCGTTTCGGCCATTAGCCATCATCGGATCAAAATTGACAAAATTGGCATTTATTTTGTGCATTTCAGGCTTGATCCCAGCCAATACTACTTGAAAAAATAAATATTTTGCACTAGCCATTTGGCCACTGAGATTTAACCCCTTTAGAGCTAGCTTAAATCGCAGATAAATTCGAATGAATCGCAAAAAATTTCAAAATAAGAACACCATTCAGAAATTTAGACAGATATGTATCTATGTGACAAAGAAATCGAAAATTTTACATGTCACCAAGCAAAGTCACGGCTGACTTAAGCGATGTAATATTCCATACGTTGAATGTTCATCTTTAAAAATTGCTTGGCTATCTCAAATAAACCTTTCTCTTATTTATTGTCATTTTAAAATCGAGCATACTTATTGCAAGACTCTAACCCGATATTTCCAATGATTCAGCTCAAAATTTTACGAAATCAATTTTAGAACAATTTGGAACACTTCTCAACGCGTGAATAGTAATGCAGTGTATAAGCCCTTTATTGGCTCTATTTGACGTTGCGTAAATCCTTATTCATAAAACATTTTCCGATACAAGTTACAATGCCTTTGTGTCAAATAAAGTACCAAAAAGAGAAATCTATTAAGTCTAGATATCATATAACAAAATAATTTAATGTAGCCACTATTCAACCTCTAAACACGTTAAGCTCAAAATGGCTCTATTCAACGTCATATAACTTTTATGAATGACATTTCCGCGCTCAGAGGTATTGTAACCCTAGGCAATCTCTAAATGAAAAATGCGCTGTACGGTGTTAATGACGCTTCAAGGTCGTGGTTATGGAAATTATACATTTTCAAGGTTACATTTTAAAAGTCAAAGATTTATTAATACCAAAAAAATGCCCATTTTTTAATAAGTAATGTGAAATTCCTACGAAAGAAATTTCCCAATAATAAGTTCGAGTGAATGAACGAGGACCCTCAGTTATTTTTGTCATTCACCGTGGGGTTATTTTTAGTACCAACTTAGCACAAAAGTTGATTGAAATTACACATTGATAACCCTTATCCCTTCAGATTCATTAGGTTAGTTAATTCAGATCCCGGTGATAATAAACTACGCCTATTGTTAGATACAAAATCAACCATTCGCTTATTGTGCATGTTGTTACTTTGTTAGTTGGCAGGAATGGATGGACCCAGGGTTGGCAGGTCAAGAAGCACTTGTGTAGCCCAAAAACTAACCCAATCTCTTTTAAAAAATCTACAATTCCTTATATATTCCACGTTCTTCTTTTATTTGAATAATTTCTAAGGGTAGGTCCTTAAAAGGACGAATTAAATATTGCTGGACTTATGTAGCGAATTTTCTTTAAAAAAAAAACAAGTACATAACATGAAATTGGGCTACTTTTTTCAAATTCTTGTCACAAATTTAGGAAAAGATAGCCCAATTTATGATAAATAGCCCAATCTGACAACCCTGGAGGGGACCTACAATTTTCTGTGAGAAGAGAAATTTTCGAAGGATTTGTCACTTTTTATTAAGAGGAAGTAGGTACCCTTAAAAATATTTAAGGCTAGGTTCAAACCAGAACTAGAGCGTAAGGTAACTATAATTATCATTTCACACATCACATTTCTAGCACCACCTAAACATTGTATATGCACTCTATAGTATTCGCATGAAACACGATTTTGTAGGTTGACATTTGGTCAATAGGTTCGCTGTGATCGCCTTACCGAGATCCCTTAACAAAAATTAGGATTACATTTGGACACTAGATGGCCACGAGCTTTTTTTCTTCATGAGAATACTATAGAATTTATATACAATGACCTAAACACAAAAATTGATTGAAAACACAAACACCTACATACATTACTTCGAGATTCACAGTAAAAAAATAAAAAAAAAACAATTAAACGGTGCGTTTTGTTAGTTGAAAGAGATAATTGTTCTCGATTTGAATTCCGAATCAAAATAAGAAGCGTTCACACCTATTGAATCGGTCATCTGGATTGCAAATAGAAAAGGCCGTTAGATGGTGTTCAAAGTGGACATACACCTTTGACTTATTTTGGCATTCTTCCAACTTCTTGTGTTCAGGCACAAACTAATGACGATGTTCAGACCATGTGAGTTGACTCATTTTGATGTCTCTCTTTTTATCTCTCTCCCACCATCTTGAAAAAGGATGGTGAGGTGAAGCAGGGTTTTTTTTTCAAAATCCTGCCTTACCTCGCCTCTCGCCATCTCGTTCGTACTATGAAATAAGAGGGAGATAATTATAGAGACGTCAAAATTAGTCGACTTTACTTTGAAGCTGGTCTCAACGAAGTCAAAGTCAAAGTCACTTTGACGTTGAGAAGTCGTCAAAACAAAAAACTAGTGTGAGCTTGTTGAGGGACTTATTATTAAACTTCGTAAATCTGTCAAATTTTCCAAACAAATTTTGACTGAATTATGAAGTTTTAAGCTTTCCAATATCTTTACGACGACTTTACGCTGTTGCATGAATACCCATATTATTTTTATCTTTTCATTCCAAAATTTAAATTTAATTTATAAAAGTAGGTACCTTAGAGGCAGTACCCCTGAAAAATACTGTGTGATAGTCCAATACTCTAACCATTACCCTAAAAGGGAAGTACTCCGCATCGACAATGCATAATTAAAAAATTAATTTACCACTTTCGGAACAGAGCACTTCAATTTATACAGCACAAGTCCGTGATAGCAATTAGAATTTCAGTTTAAGAGAATCTACATTGCATCTGAGACATTAAAAAGCCCTACATGAGCTGTCACGGATGACTTTATTTAGGCTAGGGCTGGAAGTTTTTCTTAACTTTTGGTGGAGAAAAGAGCAAAATCTCTAATAGATATCAGAATTTTAAATTCTCTAATTATTTCAAAATCTCGAAAGTTTTTCTTGTTATCATTCACATTTATTGTAAACATTCTCAAAGTACCACTCATAATTCTGAACTATTTTGTTTTGAATTCCTGTTAACTGTTGACTTTACTTTTTTTCTTCAAATTTCTGATTTGTGCTGTATTGTTGAACGCTGACCAATTGAAATAAAAAAAGAAACGTTTCGTAGTGTATTATAATGGACACAAACCTTATTATAAATAAAAACATGCGAATGTGCTGCCATCTATATAGTTATATATTTTCTACAGTAGGGATTAAAAAATTCGTACTGGTTCGTGCAACAACGAAGATGGTTTAAGACTTTGCTAAGGTTTGGGAATATAATTACTAAAAGTTCTGAACAAACAGATGTCCACACCGGAAATACATGTTTTTCTTGTGTTATTTTTATTATTTTAAATTTAACGGATATTGTAAATTTAAATTTTCATATTCTAAAATTTTTGAATCTTGTAATTTTATAATTAGGTATCTTTTATTGAAGTGGTTGATATGTCGTACCCAAAAAAGGAGGGTGTTGCACGTAACACATGGCTTTTGATAAGTAAAAACAGAAGTACCTTTCTATAAAGTTTTTTTTATAAGAGCTAAATTGGAAAGTTGAAATAGCTAATGCTAGGAACTATTATGAAAGATTTCCACTTGTCTTCGAATTAAGATAGCTTGAAAGATCAGTATTGAGTCTTTAATTATTAACGCCAAATCATTGGTCTTTTCAAAGGTAAAGACATTTTGGCAAACACCTTTGTTGGTTCATTGACAGATAATTCCATATGCTTCTTCTTGCTTTTCCTCATTATCAATGAGCAAATTTTCAAAACTGTCAGTCATCTTCAATAAAAAGTGTGTAAAGTACTGCCAAGAATTATTAAGGGTATTCATGTAACGGCGTATCTAAGGCTGTTGTAAAAGTAGTAAAGTTTTAAACTTCGTAAATCCGTCACAATTTGTATGAAAAATTGGACAAATTACGCAGTTTACTTCTTTTCTTTGTTTACGACGTCTTATACAACGTTTTCATTAGACCAAATGAGGTAATTCCGATGAAAATTTCCATATTCAACACGAAATCATCTCATTTCCCATACGAATTCACATTTCGAAATGAGATAATTTCTACCAAACTAGCACGAAATTCGGTTGGAAATATAGTCAAAACTTAATGAACACACCCAATTAGCTACAGTTGTTTGGAGAAAAAGGCTTTGTATGAAAATGTAAAAGGTGTTGAGTTGAGTTGAAATTCAAAATTGAAATGAGCTGTCAAACGAAAATGCCAAATTACAAATGAAAACACATTTTCTGTGATTTGCGAAATTACCTCATTTATATGCTCTAATGAAAACTTATTATTACACCGTTGTATGAATACCATTTTGTCCATTTTAATAGAATATGTGGTTTGAATACCAAATATTATCAAATTTGGGTGCCTTTTGTATCAGCGATAATGGCTCATTTCCATTGTCCACTTGAGAGTTGACTTTCTGATTCTTTTTTCTTCAGGAACATAATTATCCTCTTAAATGGATGGAGGATAGCTGATGTTGGAGTCACTCATTTCACAATCGTCTTTTTTGTTTTTGTTTTTCCTTCACTTTTGATAACAAATTCGGTCAAAAAATCAAAATGACATTCAAGTTACAATGAATCAGCTGTCAAACTAGTGCCTTTCATTGACAAAGAATTTAAACACCTTGCCAAAAAAATTTCCTTATCAGTTAAGACAAAGTGGAATTTCGTTAGTCTAATGACTAACTTCCACTTGTCTTTCAAATTGTTGTCTTTCAATGACAAACCGATTTTCTCAATTTAAAGACAATCAATTTTGGAGTATATATCGTCAGTAGGTAAATGACAAGTGGAAACCTAGCATAAGGAAGGCTATTCGTGTAGTCTAAGAGCCTGATTACACGATTCGTTTTTCGGTCGTTTCGTGTTTCGCTTTTTTGACACATTGGGTGAGGGGTGTAGAAATGTAGGGGAATGAAGTAACGAAAGCACGTATGAAAATTTTAAGATTTTTTCCGGTTGAATTTTGACGTTTATGATTTGACAAATTAGTTAAGGCAGGGAATGCTCATAAAATTTAAATAATGAGATTAAATATTGATTTTCATAATTAAGTAGGTATAAATTGGAACAAGAAATAATTTAAAAATATTTTTGATTATAACTGCCTATTTTCCAATAAATGAACCTCAAATTTGTTGAACTTCAAAATCACGTATGGAATTTTTCGTTGTGTGTAATCATGAAGGTACGTACCTGTCAAAAAGACGAAAGACGAAACGAACGAAAAAAGCGAATCGTGTAATCAGGCTCTAACAGACAACCATGTTTGTGTGTAAATTGTTGAGAGCCTTACTGGATCCTGTGTTTCTTTAAGGACTTCATACTATTTATATAATTTACTACGACATATAAGTTACTACGATTTTGGAAGCCATTGTGTATCTAAATACTTGGATTCCAAAAAGAACAAAATAAGAATGACGTTTTTTAAAGAATTCAAGAGAATACACTTCCGACGTGTTTAGCGAGAATGAATTTAATGTTCTTACTTTATACATCAGGTACACATTGCGCTTCAAATCGTTATAAATGGAGACTTCACACCAGTATTCAGCTCATTTCCAATAAGATGCGATTTAAAGCCCAAAGGTTTGTCACTCTGCTTATTGAGAGGACAATTTGGTTAGATCAATGAATCTGAAGAAAAAAAAATTGTTGCAATTTTCGTTTCAAAAGTTTATATTTCCTAATTTATGTTTCAAAAACTCAATTGCAAAAGTTGAAGGTACACTTTAAAATGTTCCTTTAGTTTTGTAATACAAAAATACAAAATTTTAGCATCAAAAAAGTTTTCAGTTTACAAAACACATGCAATGTACATAGATTGTAAAATTTCTTTATCACTCTATTACTGTTACATAGATACCGATTATACGATGATGGAAAAATAACTGTTCAGATAATGGTGTTGCAAGCCAAATAAGAATTATTGATCAATTGAGTGTTATGGAAGAGCAATAACATTGTGAGAGGTTAACTTTAAATAATAAAACTCTCAGTAAATCCATGTATACTTACATGAGGATGAGCTAAAGCCCAATAAATTTGCTGCCAACGATTGATATTTCATGTTTATTTATGATAAAATATTATCATCATACTGTTCCAATAAATACTGAGTGTTTATAAATAACACACTTGATAAGATATCATGGGAAGTTCTGGAAGAACATGCAATAAATAAATTGCTTTATTCTTTACAAATAAAATTTATTAAATCTTAAGTCAAACGTTCAAAGCAACTTATATGCACTTAAAATCCCAGTTCTTCGTGCCTACTCTTTGACGAACCATATGATAACTTTTGGTTTTGTCTCCTAAAATATGAGCTTTTTATGTGGAAATTTTAGAGGTAGTGTATTGGAATTTTCAGTTGTTCACACAAAATATATGGACAACAACATGGTGTTGCTTTCTAATTCCTTATGGTATCTTTAAAACTAATTTTGTATGTTTTAAGTATTGGTAACATTTGAAAAAAAAAATGGTATGCCAATTTTTAGTATTTATTAAAACACATTTATAAAACTTGTTTCAAAAAATTCATTAACCTTATTTCGAAATTCGAATTTAAAAAAAAATTAATATTTTTTTCGGGAACAGGTCAAAGTTCTGGTTTCAAAATTCAGCTTTTCAAAATTCTGTTTTCTTCCAAAAAAATCTGCTTTTCACAATACAGTTTTTTTTTAAATTCTGTTTTTTTTTTAATCAAAGGGCACGGTAGTGCCCAGCCAAGTTCGCGGCACTACACCCTTTTTACAGGAACAAACTCAGTCAATTTTCAACCCCCCTCTAACTTCAGTACCAATAAAGTCAGATGCTTCAAATTCGCAGTATTTGCTGAGCTGATCAAACACAGGTGGCTCACCAATTTTCAACTCGTTAGCATTAGTAATTCTCGAGATATAGGACTTCAAAAATCGCAAAAACCGTAACTGACTGACTGACTCACTGACTCACTGACAGATCATCAAAATTATGGAGCACTTTCCGACATCGTAGAAACTTGAAATTTCGCCCAACGATAGGCCTTGTGGTGCATACAAAGGAAAAAATCGAAAATCTGCTATTTTCTATTCAGGGGGCGTGGCATCCACCCACTTTCTTAAAAATTCTTATAAATTATATGGAGCACTTCCGATTGTTGTAGAACGATGAAAATTAGTAGGTCGGTAGGGCTTGAAGTACTTAGAAATAAAAAAATTGAAAAATTGGAATTTTCCATTCAGGGGGCGTGGCATCCACCCACATTCTTAAAAATCCTTATAAATTATATGGAGCACTTCCGATTGTTGTAGAGCAATGAAAATTTGTAGGTCGGTAGGACTTGAAGTACTTAGAAAGACAAAAAATTGAAAAATTGGAATTTTTCATTTAAAGGGCGTGGCATCCACCCACTTTCTTAAAAATTCTTATAAATTATATGGAGCACTTCCGATTGTTGTAAAACGATGAGAATTGGTAGGTCTGTAGGGCTTGAAGTACTTAGAAAGAAAAATATCGAAAAATTGGAAATTTCAGTTCAGGGGGCGTGGCATCCACCCACTTTCTCAAAAGTTCATATAAACTATATGAAGCACTTCTGATTGTTGTAGAACGGTGAAAATTGGTAAGCGGTAAGACTTGAAGTACTTAGAAAGAAAAAATTGAAAATTGGAATTCTCCTTTCAGGGGCGTGGCATCCACCTACATTCTTAAAAATTCTTATAAACTATGTGAAGCACTTCTGATTGTTGTAGAACGATGAAAATTGGTAGAGTGGTGGAGCTTGAAGTACTTTAAAAGAAAAAATTGAAAAATTGGAATTTTTCTTTCAGGGGCGTGGCATCCACCCATATTCTTAAAAATTCTTAAAAATTATATGGAGCACTTCCGATTGTTGTAGAACGATGAAAATTGGTATGTCGGTAGGGCTTAAAGTACTTAGAAAGCAAAAATCAAAAAATTGAAATATTCCATTCAGAGGGCGTGCCATCCACCCATTTTATCAGAATTACTATAATTTATATGGAGCACTTTCGGTTGTCGTAGAATTATGAAACTTTGTGGAGTGGTAGGGCTTGATTTTCACCTGGCAAAATAAATCTTTGCAAAAAGGAGTGAAATCACAACAAAAACATTAATGTTAAGAAAAGAGCCAAGTTCTTATATATACAAGAAACCTGTGCGTAAAAAGTCTGCCAAAAAAAGTAATGAGATCTAAAATATATGCCAAGTTTTAAGTTCATGAAGTTTAATATCAAATATTTTAAGTACTGTAATATCGAAACAATTCCAAATCATGACAGAAATTTGCTATTTAATGATTACTGATTAAAGTTTGCTGGATTTACTTGGCAAGTTTTCTCTTAATTACTTACTTTATCAAAAAATTTTAAATGTTTTAAAACTTGACCAGTAAACCCACCAAATTTTAATCAGTAATCATTAAATAGCAAATTTCTGTCATGATTTGGAATTGTTTCAATATTACACTACTTAAGATAGTTGATATTAAACTTCATGAACTTAAAACTTGGCATATATTTTAGATCTCATTACTTTTTTTGGCAGACTTTTTACGCACAGGTTTCTTGTACATATAAGAACTTGGCTCTTTTTTTAACATTAATGTTTTTGTTGTGATTTCAACTTTCTTCAAAAAAAAATCAGCTTTTTACAATTCAGTTTTTTTTTTTTGATTCTGCTTTTTAAAATTCTATTATAATATAAATTATGTCAATTTGTTTTAAGAAGAAGAAGATTCGGCTAATTCTGTTTTTTGTTCAAAATTATTATATATTAACAAAATACTCTAAATGCCTAAACTCTTGAGCCAAGAATACGCAGGAAAAAAATTATCAAACCCGTAAGAGCCATTTTTGAGATAAATTGGCTTTTCTTAACTCGATTCTGGCCAAAAACATGCAAAAAGGGATTGTTGAGAGTTGTAAAAGTCACTAGGCCCTAGTTCTCCACGAGTTGTTACATCACAAAATGTATTTATTTAAGATTTTCTTAACGGTTTTATGGAAGGAACCGTAATTTTTGGAGTAAAAAAAAATAAATGGTCCTTCTAGCCAAACTTTGAAACCCAAAAAGAAGTCACTTAAGCGGTTTTAAGAGAAAGATTGAGGTACAGAAAGACAAATGGACACAATTGCTGGTCTGATTTAAAAAGCGATTTTTTGAAGAACATCGGTCCTCAGTTATGTTTTAACGAATCCAAAATAATCATGCAGTTATCGAAATTTATAAAAACATGCGGTTTTTAACCAGGCTATGAAGGTTTTCTGGATAATGGTCTTTCATACCCAGTCCTTTTGAGCTTATTATTTTTTTTTTTGGAAAGGTCATAGTATTTTTTTTTTTAAATAAATGCTGATGCTTACCAGCGAATGCAGTTGACATAAAACAGCCCCTTCGAGCTGTTGATATGTTTTCGTTATAATTTATGTTTGTATGTAACAGTTTTCTGTCCAAACAGTTGTAAGTAATCACATAGACAAGTCTGTCTGTCTGGTTGGTTGTATCTGGATCTACAGCCTAAGCCAATCATGCGATTTTCTTCAAATTTTGAACTTAAGGTTTTTTTTGTAACTGTCCAGAGGGAAAATTTAAATTTTTTTAGCTCCAAAAATACATGCCATACAACTGTTAAAGAAAAGCTTATCTCAAAAACGGCTCCAATGATTTTGATAAACAAAAATTAGCGCATTATTGTAACCACAGTATACATTTTAGTAGAAAAAAAATTACAAGGAACTGTAATTAACGGTACCTGCCAAATAACGGTTTTTTTGATTCTCGATTTTCTCATTAACAGTTGAACGGATTTCAATCAAAATTTTTATTAAAAAGCCTCTTTAAAATGTTAATCATATTGCAAATGAAAATTTAGAAAAAAATTAAGTTTTGGATTTAAAAAAAAAAATATTAAATTTTTTTTTTGAAAATTCAATATTTCAGAAACGGGTAGATGAATTTTTTTGAAACTAGGTTTTTAAACGTACTTTAATATTCTCTAAAAATGTTCATCCCAAAATTTTGTTCTAGAAATGTTTCTTAAATTATATATGAGGCTGTGAGTGCAAAAGTGGTGTAACCAACTTTTTTTTTGATCATATTTTTCGTTTTGAATCGATTTCTAACACTATTTTAACTGAGGTTCAAGGAGTGAACGTCACATTTTTGGAAAGCTTAGATATTTTAGAAATTAAAATTTTAGCTTTGATGACTTTTGATGCATAAATGTAAAAATACGAGACAGAAATATCAAAAATGCCAAAAAAATGGGTTACGCCACTTTTGAACTCACGGCCTCATATATACAAAAATTTGTTTTAAGAAAACCGCTCCAACGATTTTAATTTTTTTTTATTTAATTTTTAATATGGCAAACTTGGGTTTGAGCGCTAAGCTAATTTACAAGTTGCTTATAGAATTTAAAGAAAGATTTGAATGCTTTTTTTATACTTTCTTATATTTTTTATTATTTGATCTATAATTACTTGCATAATTAAAAAGTTTTTAAGTTCCAACCAACTTGAACATAAGAGCAAGTAAGTGTGACCCAGTCGTGCATTTTGTTTTGAGGTTTCTGCCTCTTGTGAGGATCTGACAAATCCTCCAAGAGTATCTGTTGTGATGCATAAGTGCTACTCATTTAGCTTTTCGGACTCAGCTAAAAATTGTAAGTCCTTCCATTCCTGCCTTCATCATGGACACAAGAATGGTTCTCGAGGAGCTGTCACACGACCAAATTTATTTTAATTTATTTGTATACTAATGTGTACCTTGGTTCTAAAAAGGTCAATGTCCAAAAATGCTTATTATTTTTTAATATTAATCTTTCAATAGCAATCGATATTTTATTTAGAAACAATTGTAGCACATTGGCCCATACATATATAAGTGTTAGAACATCTTACACTTAACTGAGGAGTGAACTTAAGTCTATTTAAGAAAAATGGATATTGGCACTACTTTTAGAACCCAGATACAGATTTATTTTACAGACAGATTTTTGCCACCCATTTTTCATTACTGTGTAGTGTAAATTAATTCTACTACAATCCCGATTTCTTAATGTGTAACATCGAAAAGTGTGGATGTGTTGGAATAAACCAAATAAATTTAGTCGTTCACTATGGCGTACGTGGAATATTTTTTTTTGCAATATTATTGATATTTTATTTATTTCAATGATTCCAAAGCATTCTAGATATATTTAAAATCAATGATTTAAAACAATAAAACAAATAATTAAAAAGGGACAATTACGTGCAAGTGTTTTTATTATTGAATATGTTTGTTTGGCCCATATAAGCATGCTTAAAACCATAAATGCTACTAAATGTATTAACTTATACATTTTAGATATTTATATAAACATTAATTTATTATTAAGAGATCCTCGGATCATAAAACTCTTACTGCTTAATGAAAACAGGATAAAGTCAATATCTAAAATAATAAAACAAAAAAATACAAAACTATAATTGATTTAAAAAATATACAAACAAAAAATTTATAAGGAGGTCCGTTCGCTTTGAATTTTAGTTTCATTTATTTTGAATTTAGTCTTTTTGTAGACGCAGCATATGTTATTTCATTTTGCGCATGCAAAATGGATTTGTCTCTTTTTTTCAGGAAGCCATTTTGGTATGCTATCTATGCATACAATTTCGGTCAGATTTATGAATTGTCCACGATCTCTACTGGCCAGCTTCCATAAAAAGATATATGACATCTGACATCTGGCCAATCGTAGGATTAGAAAATTCAGAAATTTGAAAATAAATATGAAAGATTTAATCTTTGAACACGGCCATTTTTGACAGATATATGACAGTTGGCGGGGGCAAGCAACTTAAAGTTGCCGGCAAAAAGTTCCGCGAGCAATGTCGAGCAACTTAAAGTTGCCTAGTGGGCGCTCTTCCATATAACCCAATGTAATTGAATCGAGAGCAACAAAAAGTTGCTGGGGCGTGCAACTAAAAGTTGCCCAGTGGGCGCCGCCAGGCCTTAGAAGTTCTTAGTGTTTTAACCATTGATTTCGAATATATATATCTGTTTTGGAATCTAGGAGATAGATTTCAATAAAATATTAAAAATATTAAAAAAAAAATATTCCACATACGCCATAGTGAACTATTCAAATTATTTTGTTTTTTTTTTCAACCATATCCACACTCTTCATGTTACATTGCATTGCAACAAAAAGTTGCAGGGGCGAGCAACTAAAAGTTGCCTAGTGGGCCTTAGAATTTCTCAGTGTTTTAACCATTGATTTCGAATATATCTGTTTTGGAATCTAGGAGATAGATTTCAATAAAATATTAAAAATATTACAAAAAAAAATATTCCACATACGCCATAGTGAACTATTCAAATTATTTGTTTTTTTTTTTCAACCATATCCACACTTCATGTTACAGTGCGTTAATATGGGAATATATACAATGTGGATAAAGTTTATAGTACGCGGTCTTTTTACTTGTGGTAGGTATAGGGCAAGTCTTAAATTCACGCATGAAAACGAGATAAAAATCGAACATAATATTAGGAGGATACAGAACACAAAAAAAGTGGATGGCAGAATTCGTTTTTTCCGCATATTGCAAAAAATCTAAGTTGCATTTAAGGGACCAAAGGTCTTATAGGCATACGAGCTGCAACACACTCTCTCAGTGAGTCCCGTGTTTGCATTTTACAAGACATCCTAAATTTATTCCTTTTTTTTTCAAATTTGTATTTTTATAAGTTTTTATACATATGTAGGTAAACAAATTTAATTTATTTTAACCATTTCCAATTTAACATTTCTTACAAGTCCATATACAAAACCAAAGAGATATTCCCCAATATTTTATGATCGCGCTTATAAACAGAATATTTAACTAAGAAAAAGTGGCAACATTGCTTCTAGGTTTATTTTTATAGACAAACAACTCACACGGTTTGTATAATTAATACAAAAAACAACGTGAGTAAGTGTTGTCCATCACTTCCCCGCTCATTCTTCTTCACTTGGTCTTAATGTATTTCATCAATTTGAACGCATTGACTCTTCTTTTTCCTCTTCATTCTGTTTATTTATTCTTTTATTATTTGTATTTATTTTTTTTTGTGTTTAGCATGAAAAGCAAATATAAAAGAACAACGACAAAAAATATCCAACTTGATCACGCCACTTTTTGAACTTTGGACTTTCATATTATGTGTGTACTGGTATTATTTATAAACTGATAACACAGCGAAATAAAACGCACGTCAGAGCAATAAAAATATGAGGACAATCAAGCAATGCCCCCCGTTCCCAATAGCCACCTTCTTATTGTACATATATAAGTGTTGTACATATACATAGTGCCATAAAAGAGGCAAAACAAAAATGAAACAAAGGAGATTCTTTGAGTGCAGCTGTATAATTGAAATGCACTTGAGAAAAGAATTTCATTTTCGTAGAAAAAGTGTAAAAAAAATTATTTTTTTGCAAGTGCAATTATTTTAAAATAATAATTTATACTTTATGCAGTTCATGTGAAATGCGAGTACATTTTGCCACAAATGTTTCTCTTTAACACCTCTCAGAAGCCCCCAAGGCCCCCCTCCCATGCTCTATCATACTCACAATAACCTAACCTAACTTAACGAAGATTGTCTCTAGTCTTCAGTATCTCTCTTCTTCTGATCAGTAAACTCTTATTCATACTCATTCTCTTTAAAATCTTAATTACATTCGTATTCGCTAAATGATTCAATATTCTGTTTGTATTGTAATGCCACATGCCAACTGTACCTTGTACATGTTGACTTCTGTGTCAGAGTCAGAGAAGATATATTTTAGACTATGGTTGATTGCTTAAGCCGGTTGTCGATGCCGGGTGTTTTGAACTTTGGACCTATGTTAGTTGGAAACCCACTTCAGCCACCAAAACTGATATCAATAAACCTGTTATGCGTGTCAGCATTTGTATATGTATGAGAAAAAATAAGCATGGAGCGTGAGCATGAGCAAGTTGGCTAGTTGGCTTTCGCATTTAAATAAATTAAAAAAAAAAAACTATGTTCGGCACTTCTGGGCATGTCCGTCTGAGTCTTTATATTATTAATGGGCTGTCTGTATTTAAGTTGATTTAAGGTCAAGTTATGATTTAAAAACAAAAAAACATTTTTTCTGATTATTTTCTATGAATGTTATGGTGAGGAATCTTAGTGATAGAACTATCAAAATGTTGAAAAAAAATAAAAAAAATTCTTAAATGTCTAATCTTATGTTTGAGAAACTCGCAATAAACACCCAAAATTGTGAAATCTTATTTCAAACATTAAACATTTTTGGTCTTATAGTGTTTAAAGATACATAGCTAGGTACATTTGAAATAACATAATTTGAGAGGCCATTAAGGAGCCTATACTATATAAACCCATTAGAATTGGGCGCAGTTTTGAATCTTAAGCAAATTGTTTTTTATTTAATAACTCACTTGATTTCAAGTTAAGACTAAAAAAACATCGTTGTTGTAAGTTTTTTTCCCTACAACATTATCATTAATATTTTTGTAGATACTTAATTACAAAAAAATTAGATTACTGTCGTATAATCTCGTTTATTTTTGGGTTGAGCTCATTCGAAAACTACTTGACCAATTTCGTTTAACATAATTATTAGCAACATAATTGTTAGCAAGAAGTTTGAAAAAGTGAGCTCAGCTATTGCCAGGCCCACTTTTCATAGTTTTATTCTCCTTTATAATCCATAGAAAGCTGATATTTTGGAATAAAGCTATCTTAAAAGTTAAGTTTGAGAGAAAAAGTTTGCAATCAACATCAGCGTTACCATAAAGTTCCCGATCGGGCCATATGGCCCTCTACCTTGAGGGTTGGCCTCTGCACCTGGGCCAACCAGAAATGACCCGCAAATCTTAGTGTTTTGTTCTTATACAAAAATATTTCCTAAGGGATGTTTTTTTAGACGTGTGGTTTTCAAGAAGAAATAAAATGCATATAATTTAATGTTATGGCCAAGAATTTAGTTTTGTTATAAAGATAAGGGTTTGCCATTATGTTTTCGACCACTTTTAGCAGAGATTGGGCATGTCAATTGTATGTCAGCATTAACGCGTTGTTGATTGGTCGTCAACATCAACATCCTCCAATTCAAGCACGAAAAAGTTATTAATCATGGCTCTATAGCGTTCCCCATTGACTTTAACACTATGGTCGGCCTCATTTTTCATCGCAGCGCACGAACCGAACCATTATCTTGGTAATAAATTTGCTTGATTTGCAAACGCTGTTCAGGAGTAACTGGCGTGTAGCACTGTCAAAGTAGAAAGATACAAAAATAGTATACAGTGCCACAATGAGAAGCTGTAAATGTAGCAAGGAATGTATGGTGTAGCTGAAGTTAAACAAAATTCAGCTCTTGCTACCAGCTGCAGCTACATTCATTCTGTTCAAGGGGTAAGTCTATTCATTATGAAATGGTAAACCAAACTGAGCATAAAATAAGTGACAGCTGTCAAAAAGAGCAACTCCGAAAAAAGTACCGCCAGATTGAAAACTTCACGTCTAAAAAAGCACCCTTTACAATTTTTTTTAACAATCCACTTCAATTGGAAATTTAATTTTGAACAAAGAGTTGTAAGTATGAAACGGTTAAATTCAGTTTAGTTTTCGAGCTATACCAAAAATATTGAAAAATTACCAGTTTGACCATTCTTCCATTCAGAAACCCTTGGGTAAATTTTGCTAAAATTTTCGGTTTTGAACATGCTAACTAAGGTTTTTCATTTTGGAAGGCATAAAATAAAATGTAAAATTTTACCTGACTTTGCTTATGTCCCGAGTCTTGGCAATGTAAAAGATATTTATACGAAATTTCAAGAAGATGGAAGAATATTTAGAGGTTGCGCATTTTGATCACTCTTGTTAAAGTAGGCAAAAAATACGATTTTTACATTTAATGCTGTTTTTAGGGAAAATATATTTTTCTTAAAACACAAAAGTCTAGTCCCAATCAACCTTAACGGTGGGGTGAAATTAAAAAAAAAAAAACTTCGATTCAGTCTGGTTCACAATTTCAAAATCAGCGATGAAGGATCTCCGAATCTTCGAGAGGAAGATGCTAAGAATCTGCACCGGGCTCCACTTCGACCGGCAGCGAAGAAAGCATAACAGGAACGAGGACCTCTACATAGAAGCAAAGATTATACCGCTGGACAAATACCTAGAAAATTCGGCTAAGAAGCTAGTGCAGAACACCGTCAATCACCCCGTTCAACTAATGAGAAGTATGGCCACCGAGCAACGACATGATGGAAACCCTGGATGCCAATATTTTCACTGACAACGACAAAGCAGCCTTTTCATTTTACGCTGACACAGGGTCAGCCTACTTCCGTGGCTAAAATCCAACCCTTTCCATCAAACCACACCCAAGCCACCAATGGACAACTGGGACGGAACACCCCGAGAACATCAAAGTCAACTGACTTTTAATTTTAAGTTGACATGTATAGTATACCTATATTTGTATTTCTTTTTAAATCTTAGTCAATGTATAAGAATAGACCCCTATGTGCCATAAGATTTATATTTTTCAATGTATTTTATGATTGAGGCCGTGGTGTAACCCGTTTTTTGGCATTTTTGATATTTTTGTCTCGTATTTTTACATTTATGCATCAAAAGTCATCAAAGCTAAAATTTGAATTTCTAAAATATCTAAGCTTTCCAAAAATGTGACGTACAGTCCTTAAATCTCAGTTAAAATAGTATTAAAAATCGATTCAAAATTCAAAAAAAGTGGGTTACATCACTTTTGCACTCACAGCCTCAATTGTAAGTTAACTCAAATTGTATATAAATGTTCTTATAAAACAAATCGTTAATGTTTCGATGCAGTCAGAGACCCCTTCCAATGATAAACAATTTCTATTGGCCCAAATTGGATGATATGGATGTGATCAACAGATACTTCTAAAAGGACAACATTACGTGTCACACAGCTATTGCCACAAAAGACATTCTACATTTACGATTGTAGGTTAGGGTTATCTCCCTCGAAATTTGAGTGAGTTGGCCATTTGACCCCATTAGATTTTTCTCATGAGGTTTTTTGAAATTGCAGGTCTATGTGCCAATAAGCTGCAATCAATCAACTGATACCCTCGAAGTTAACATAACTTAGGTCATCGCTCGAGTTCTGGTGGAGCTATGGAACTATGGATCCATGCCACCGTGCGAAACCGCTGCAGGTACCTGAATACCAAAAAGACCTTCAGAAACGGATACCAGCATCCTCCAGTTAAGGGCCAATCGCAACTTCCAAAAATAGTGGAGTAAAATAAAATATGCTCAAATTATGTTATTAATCGCTCTTCATGATTTAAATTCCAGCCAATTCCAAAAAATGCTACAATTGATCAAACCTGGACCCAAAGCGAAAGCATTGAGAAAATCCAGCATCAGATAAGGGGAAGTTACGACCTCAGAATAAAGCTCAAAGCATTACCATATAATTAAAAGCGTGTTAAGAAGAAGTCAAGTTACCAATGCAGAAGCTACAACTGACAGACACTTAAATTACCATTTTTAATAATCCTGCCAGTGGTCCCAAGCTCATGGGAAGGTTTCAATAACCCAAAGAAACCTCATTGGGACAATTAATGGTGCATTTCATCAGAATCATGTCTAACAATTGCGTTTGCGTCAGCAATTTATATTATCTGAAGAGATGAAGTATCTATGTATAGGATATTAAAAATAGAACCGATACCAAAGAAAGTCGATAGGAATACCGTTTCCGGATATCTTCTTGAATCACTTCTTAGCATAACACGACCAAAATCTTTCAAAGACTTTTTCTTTGGAGACTGACGGCACTCTGCGTTTTTATCCATCCACTCTTCATATAGAATGAACTCGAAAGCATCTGGCTACAGAAAGCTAACTATTTCTAACTCTTAATTTCTTAAATCTCAGATTGTTTTTCATACAGATTACAGCCAGTTAACAACAAAATCCATTCAGAGGAGGAGTAGTCTAAGATTTAACGGACCGTACTTCTTTAACATCTTGTGATCGGACCAATCCCTCTGGAAAAAAAAAAAAACACTTTGAATTTGCTTTCTTCAGACGGTTCACTAACCAACTCGAAATCTGAAAAGTAGACGATAACTTGAGACGCCTGTGGGAGTTCTACAAAAGATGGGTCAATAAAGTCAACTCAGCTAAAAACTCAAGCTGAATTGCTTCAAAGGCCCGTGCGGCAGTAAAACACATGGTCAGCACCAAGCTGCAACATCCTCAATCTGCTCGATTAATCTGAACTGACAACCAAACTATCGATCAGTGAAATATCTGAGTAGGTATCAACTTTAAGGAAATGCTACGATCTAATCCACAAGTAACAGTTACTCTGAAGTAAGAAAATTTCGCTTTCCAATTTCGCTTTCTCAGATATATGCATGTAGATTGCTTACCTGTCTGGTTTCTTTTCCAAACAGCATGATTGTCGTGGCACAGATTTGCACGTTTTTCATCTCAAATAACCTAAGATTTCGAGTGTTTTAAAGGAAAATCCAAGCTCCAAATGAAATCGCCAAGATGAAAAGCTATTGTTAAATCAATAAATTCAACAAGTTAGTCTATTTAATAAGTGCTAACTAAGTCTTGTATTATGAAAACTTCTAACTAAAAATGTAGATGTAATGCCAATTGGAAAAAAAATAACATCGGTATTAGTGGTTTTCCATCCCTATACAATACTGCCTCAGATAAACAAATTTAAAGATAATACACAAAACTACGAACAAGTAAATGCGACTTAGTTTTGCACTTTATTTGAATTTAAGTAATTTGGGTTAGTTATTCGTTGGTTTTGTTTTAAGTTGCGTGTGTTTTAGTTGCCAATTTTTTTTTCTGTACATATTTTTATTTTGCCTCTAAATGAAGAAAAGAAAATTAGTCTGTGGTAAAATATTTTCATGTCTGCTGGGGAAACTATTAATTTTTTTTTTTTTTTTTCAAAGTCAGGTGATCTTGGTTATGATATGTACTTAAATGCATCGTGTTTTTGGTTTGCTTCGAGAAAAAGCCTTTTATGCATTTTGTTTTAATACGATTTTTCAGGTTCATTATATTTTACATTTCTTTTTCAATATTAAAATAAAGGCATAAAGATTTTTTTAATGATGATTTGTTTCTTAACGTTAAAAAAAAAACTGGAAAGACTTCTTTTCATTACTGTATGTCGTTATAAGTCACATCACGTCTTTTAGCTAATTACTTTTCAGGCTGCAAGGTCATTTGCTATAAGAAGCGCTATATTTGGGTTTATACTTGACTTTAAAAGGTATTATATTAAATGAAATTGCAAATTATAGGTAGTAAAAGTATTTTTGGATGAACACTATGAAGCGTTATGATTGAAGGCTGACAAAATCAATACAAAATACTTTGGGATTGATTACAATCACTTAAAATATTTAACATAAAATAGCATCAGAAGAAATAATTGCAAGCGGTATGAAATTGCATGATCTTTGTGGCGAATTGACTGCTCCTTAAAATTGCATAGTTATGTTTTGACAGTGACTTTATCATAAGTTCTACTATGTTTTTTTATAACAACTAGCAGAATCATTAAAAGGGCGGTTTCTAGTTCTTTAAAAGTCAAATCAACGAACTCCCGATGCACAGTGGTTCACATTTTATTTATTTTCAATTTTTTTTTATGCAGAAGCTTTTTAAAAATATAAATAGTTTTATATACCAAAATTTTTGAAAATATATTTTTTGGATTTTTAAAAAATGTTTCAAAATTTCTTTTTGAAAATCAAATATTCCGAAAATGACATGATCGATTTTTTTGAAACTCGATATTTGAGAGTTTTTTAATACTTCTTAAAATATTCTTAGAAAAAATATTACATTTATGAAAAAATAACGGTACCTTCCATACAAAAGCTAAAAAACCACAAAGGAAAATATTTTTTTGCTTAAAAACGACTCCTACGATTTTGATTAAACTTTTTTCATATGCTAAAATAAGCACGATTTACTACCAAAAATTATAGAATTTTACACTGAAATAGTTGCATTTCAAAAAAAAAGTTTTTAGATTTTTAAGAAAAGTTTAAATTTTTTTTTTTTTTTGAAAATTCGATATCTCAAAAACGAGTTGACAATTTTTTTTTCAAATTTTGTTTTTATATACACATAAATATACTTTAGATTTGCATACCAAAATTTGTGCTTAAAAATGTTTTAAGAATTTTATATATAAAAAATTATTTTTTTAAAAAACCGCTCCAACGATTTTAAATTTGTTTTCCTTTAAAATCATATTCAATCAAGAATTAAGATGGCATTCTTCTTGGCATTCTGGCAAACTGTCAGAAGAGTTATTTTAGCCAATTTAAATGTCGTATTTCATGCTTTACTACATTTTTCTCTCATATTTTCCATGTTTTTATATACAATTTTCTTAAACCCGCAGTGTCTTGAACATAAGAGCAAGTACGTGTGACCCAGTCGTGCATTTTTTTTTTCTGTGACATCCCATTTGGATTCAAGCGCTAGTTGAAAATTGGCGTATTTTTACTGTTTTCTAAAATCCACTCGAAAGCACTAAGAAATTACTTTTTGTGTGACAAAATTTGAATTGTTGTCTGTAACATCAATTAAGGTATACTTTTCGGCGCAGAGACATAAGACCCAGGGACATAACGCCCTTTTTTTTATTGGGGCCTATGTCCCATTTGAGTGGGACATAAAGCCCAAATAGAATCTAGGCTTTAAGTCCCACCCAAATGAGACCCAAACCCCAAATATTTTTGTTTTAAAATGGGACCTAAATCCCAAATTTTTGAAGAGACACAAAAGAGTTTAAATTTTTCGTATTTCAATACAATAACCAATAATACAAAAAATTAGGAAAAACAAAAAAAGTATCCAAAATAAACAAAACATTTATTTCAACCTTAATTAAAAAACAAGTACCTTAATTCAACAAAAAAATCGAATGCAATAAACAAAATAAAAACAAAGTATTTTCAACATAGTTTAAAAAAAGAAGAAAATTGAACAAAATATTGAAAAGGTGCATTTTATAAATAAATAAATGTAGTATTTTGTATTATATATCTGCAGAACGGACATCATAAGTCATTATGTTGAGCTATTGATTCTTCGTTTAGTTTCGAGAAACAGCTACTGCACATTTTAAAATGGTTACACGGTAAGAGCATTATATTTCGAGGATTTTCAAAACAAATGCTGCAGTCTAAGGTTTCAGTGCGATGATGTTGTCCAGCGATGTTCAAAACATCTTCTTCAT
This sequence comes from Dasysyrphus tricinctus, assembly GCA_963921185.1. NCBI lineage: Eukaryota > Metazoa > Arthropoda > Insecta > Diptera > Syrphidae > Dasysyrphus > Dasysyrphus tricinctus. The sequence goes on along the minus strand of OY992532.1, from coordinate 22,664,732 downwards.
CGTCGGTTGATAAATCTGACTGGTCGGAACAGATATCAACACTACGCTTAGAAAAACCATATAATTTGGACGTCATTTGATTGATAAAGTCAGAAATAGTTATCATTCGTTTGTCCAGTTTCTTCGTTAAACTATCGATGAACTCATTCCTTTTCTCAAATTTTGCTTTGGGGCGCTCAAACATATTCCATGTGTCTCCATCCAGTGACGAAGTAAAGACAACAGTGGATTTAAATTCTTCATCTAACAAAGTGTCACAAAATGTAAAAAAAATTCCATGTTTCGGTAAAGCTTGAGTCAATTTTTGGTACTTGTAGTTCGCATAGCTTTTTTATACACCGAGAAGGGGAGAGTACGATAACTCAGGCGCCAAGAAATTATAACGGTTTTTTGTAGAACTGTTTAATACAAGCATTTTTTACTTTGGGAGGGGGGGTCTATCTCACCCGTTTGGGCGGGAGGGGCAATTTCATAAAAACAGTACCAAAAATGTAAGAAAAATATTAAAAAATAACGGTAATACTTACAACAAAGTATTATACCTTTATTTAAAGCTAATACTTTGTTCTATTAGCCAGTTTTTGAATCAAGTGAAATCTATGCATGGTTTTTGAAAAAATGAATTTCAGAAAAAGAAATTATATATAATTTTACAGTTTTGAGAAATTACACTTTAAACCTATTTTTTATGCTTTTTTCTCGCAAATTTTGAGTTTAAAATTCATTTTTTAAAAACCATGCATAGATTTCTCTTGATTCAAAAACTGGCTAATAGAACAGAGTTTTCAAAATTCATCAAAGTCTGGATTATGTTCCAGGTAATGAATAATATTCTTTTTTTTTGAAAATTTTTCCCACGCCCAGCTTTTGGGCAATAGTTTAACTTCTTAAAGTTTCTTTTTTGTTGACTGGAGGCAACTTTATTTCAATTACATCCAAACCTTCTGACTATTTTGTTTAAATATTTTGCAACCATATAATCGCAGCATTTCTCTTTGGTTAAGGTTATCTACTGTGTCTTCAAGCTCACGAGACGTTTATGGTGGTAACTGATATTAAATTTTTGTAATGTCAATCATTAGAATGAAACAAAGACATATGTAAATTTGATTTAAGGCACAAGGAAGGAAGGATAGTAACATAATAGGAGTACAAAATAGCTGGTTGCTGTAAAGAACACCATTTTGCATTTGAAAGTTTCATTATATTAATCAGTCATCAGGTTATCAGCAATTTCAGAAATATTATGGTTTGAAGCAAAACCAACGTATTTCACCACCACATTTCTCGTTATCTCATCTTTTTTTACTATCTCGAAACTAAAATAAAATTTGAACTTGTCGCTTTTTAATCTATTATAGACACTAATATGGGCATTCTGTGATTCTTTAATTCCTCAATTAATTTGAAGGCAAACCAATCCAATCACAAGTTTTCTTTCAAATTGCTGAACTTTGTTCTTATTGTAGATTGGTGGAATAGGACCAACAATATTGTTCTCTTAAAGTATATTATAATATTCTAACAAAGTAATTCTTTGAAGAATTTATTGCTATTTTATAAAAATATCTCATATCAATTTAACCATAAACCAGTGCGCCACAAAACATGTTGCAAACAAATACGCCAACACCATTTCATTTACTCTATTGCTTCATAACGGTAATTTAAAACCAAAACCAGACAAAAAAAAAACCATATCATATCATATCACATACATAAATTAAAGAATTAAGTATTTTATTTGTTTGCAACTTCTTCATATGGATGCATATGATGATTCAAGTATTAGTCAGAAGGTTAAACCATCATCTCTGCTTGTTTAATAGAATACATTTAATTAAATAACAAAAAATGTTATAAAAATAAAAAAAAATAAGTATTAGAGATGCTTGATTCGTTTGAGAAAAAAACATTTCTAAACTTTTGAGTTAGTGAGCTAAGTTAATAAATCAACTGCAGGTAATCTGATATTTTTTTCTTTTTGTTTATTATTCGCTTTTTTACTGAAGGAAATTTAATTGCGGTTTGTATACCACAGATCTTGAATTAACCATAAGGCGTTTGAGTGAGATCAAATTATATTAAATCAATGCACATAAAATAATTGTCTTCAGACATTTTCTAGGGTAAACTCAATTATGCAAAACTAAAAATAAATATTTTAATAAATTTTGAATTCTCTATTAAACTCAGTACACATAAACATTAAAGTACTAACACAAAAGCACTACAGCATAGGGCATATTTTTTGCATTCGTCAGTAAAACTTATGACTGGGTGTACTTCCTGTGGCCTGTGGCTTAATATACTGTAATTAGGGCAGCATGAAATGTTAAATTGTTGAAAATACTAAGCAATCGATAATTAATATTTATCCTCTATACAGGGTGTTCCGGACCTGAGTGGAAGTATTTAAGGGTGTGATTGTTGGGGTTATTCTAAGAAAAAAATTGTATGGGGAGAAAGTTGTATCTCCCTTCCCTGAGGCAGGGAGGGGCAGTTTCTGAAACATTGACTTTAAATTTAATTAAAAATAAAAAAAAAGTGTTTTTTTTTTCTTAAGGCGATATTTTTTAAAATTTTACGTGATTAAAGGCTCTCCCAAACCACCGCGAAATCATAGCGAATCATTCGCAAAGAGAGTTTTTTGTTGTTGTTTAGCATTGTGTATCTTCCATTTTTTGTATTACTGTGAATGATTTCGCATCGTCAGCGAATATTTCGTGTTGGTTTGGGAGATCCTTAAGTGCTTTTTTTGTGTTCAATATTCAATGCCCTTATTATTTTTTAGTGCACTACCGAAAACCAAATGTAAAAATATTTCTTAGTTTTTGAGAAATTAAGAAAAACAAAAGGTAATTTCACGAAAAAAGCCCGACAAAATTAATTTATTCATGAATTATCCATAATTTAACCCTTTTTTCGGACTTAATTGGTAAAAGTACCTTTTGCTTTTTCTTAATTTCTTAAAAACTAAGAAAGATTTTCACATTTGGTGTTCGGTAATGGACTAAGAAATAATGAGGGCATTGAATATTGAACACAAAAACAGCACTTAATTACGTAAAATTTTGAAAAATATCGACTTAAGACAAAAAAATCACAATTTATTTTTTAGATTTTGACTATGAAATTTAATTTCTCAAAAACCATTCGCTTAAACAACTTGATTAAAAAACCGAATGTCAGAATAATAGAGTATTAGCTTTATATTATATATTATATTATAGCCAATTATAAAATGTGTTTTCGTTGATTTTTAATGTTTTTTTTTGCATTTAAAGTCAATGTTTCAGAAACTGTAAACTATAAAATCTGAAGCAGCTACCCGATTAAGATGAAATTTTCAGGAATGATAAATGATATCATAAGACATCATCAAAGAAAATTTCCGTCCACTGACACGCCCATTTTTAAAAACAGGTCACCAAATCGTAAAAAGTTGATGTAAAAGAGGGGTATATTCTTTAGAAAAGTTGTAGATAATGTAATTTATAATAACTCCCCCATACAAACATTTTGGCCACGCCCACTTTTGGGAGCGTTTTTGTCAAAATAATTCTTTTTTGGGTAATTGAAAACAAATCGAATTGCCTAAAAACAGGTTTAGAACAAAAACTGATACAAAATGTTTGCTCCGCCCACTTTTAAAGACGTTTTTAACAATATTTATTTTTTTAATCGTTTTCTAAAAAAATAAAATGCACGACTGGATCGCACGTACTTGCTCTTATGTTCAAGTTGTGTGGGACTTAAGAACTTTAAAAAATATTCAAGTTATTATAGAAAAAGTATAAAAAGCATTTAAATCGTTCTTTTAATTGTATAAATAGTCTGATAAATAACTTAGAGCTCAAAAAAAAGTATGCCATATGATTACTTGAAAAAATATGAATATATGCAAAAAAAAAAATTTAAATCGTTGGAGCCGGTTTCTTAAAAATTAATTTTGTATATATATAAAATTTTTGTAACCTTTTTCAAAAAAAATTTTGGTATGCTAATTTTGAGTATATATTAATATACATTTCAAACTGAAATTTCAAAACAATTCATCAACCCGTTTTTGAAATATTGAATTTTCAAAAAAAAAAATTTAATCTTTTTTTAAAAATTCAAACTTTTGGTATACAGTATTATTTATAACGGGTGATTTTTTAGCTGGTTTGGTTTTGGCAACACTGGTTTTGACAGCTGACGTGTGTTTAGTACCTTGTGTCACTGTCAAACAGCTTCAGTTTGGTTTGCAATTTAACCATGGATCGTCTTACAAATGAACAACGCTTGCAAATTATTGAATTTTACTATCAAAATTCGTGCTCGGTTCGAAATGTTCATCGTGTTCAGCGATGAGGCTCATTTTTGGTTGAATGGGTACGTAAATAAGCATAATTGCCGCATTTGGAGTGAAGATCAGCCAGAAGCATTGCAACAGCTACCAATGCATCCCGAAAAAGCCACTGTTTGGTGCGGTTTATGGGCCGGCGGCATTATTGGGCCATATTTCTTCAAAGATGATGCGAATCGCAGCGTTACTGTCAATGGTGAACGCTACCGAGCGATGATAACAAACTTTTTTTTGCCCGAAATGGAAGTTCTTGACTTGCATGATATGTGGTTTCAACAAGACGGTGCCACATGCCACACAGCACGCGAAACAATGGCGCAATTGCGAGGCGAGTTTGGTGAACAGTTAATTTCACGTTTCGGGCCGGTCAATTGGCCGCCTAGATCGTGCGATTTGACACCATTAGATTATTTTTTGTGGGGGTATGTCAAGGCTAATGTCTATAGGGACAAGCCCGCTTCGATTGACGCACTGGAAGCCAACATCCATGCATTCATTCGTGAGATACCGGCCGATATGTGTGAAAGAGTATGCCAAAATTGGACTCAGCGGATGGGCTACCTGAGACGCAGCCGCGGTCAACATTTGCATGAAATTATCTTTAAACATTAAATTGCAAGGTTCAAACTATCGATTCAAATAAATATTTCATTCATTTTTTCGAATTTTTTGTGTTTTTTTTTTTTTTAAAGTTCTAAACCTCTTAAAAAATCACCCGTTATTTTAACAAAGCTTTTGTACAAACAAATTATTGAAATCGGATGAGCGGTTAATGAGAAAACCGAAAATAAAAAAAACATTTTATGGCAGGTACCGTTAATAAATGTTTTTGGTGATTTTTTTTTCTTACCAGAAAGTACACCATGTCTACAATAATACACTGATTTTTTTTATCAAAATCGTTGAAGTCGTTTTTGAGATTAATAAGCTTTTCCTTAACGGTTGTATGGCAAGTACCGTTATTTTTTGAGCTAAAACAAAAAATTCAATTTCCCCTCTGGAGAGTTACAAAAAAATCTTAAGTTCAAAATTTGAAGAAAATCGCTTCAGTGGTTTAGGCTGTAGGTTGAGGTACGGACAGACAGACAGACAGAATTTTGCCACCCACTTTTTTCGTGTTCTCTATCATCGTAATGTCATGTTTGATTGTTATCTCGAAATTTTGCACGAATCCAAAACTTTCCCTATAGTACCTATATCGCAAGTAAAAATGTGAAAAAAGCTAGATACGATAAAATGTGTAGGAATTGCCTTTTTTAAAAATTTGGTTATACAAAGTTTTTTACCGCGCCCACTTTTAAGAGGTATATTGTAGAGAAGCAATACCTACTAAAACTAAAAAAAGTTAAACCCTCTTTTTAGTAAACGATGGTATAGGGCATTAAGGAAGTCATTAATTGGATTTTGTATGGCCCTTTTAAAATTTTCATAAGAAGGTGGATTGAAAATTAGGATGTTCAAAGGGTAGACACGGTGTTCGAAACCAACCCCGTGGGACAACGCAGTAGAGGTGGACAGCGTAAAAGGTGGCGCACGCAAGTGGAAGAGGACCTCAACCAACTTGGCGTGCGAAACTGGAGACACCTAGCTAGAAACCGAGCCGGCTGGAAGAAGCTTGTTGGTTGAGGCCCTGGTCCACCCCGGACTGTAGCGCCACCTTAAGTAAGTAAGTAAATAAGATTGAAAATTAGCTCCACAAAAAACACACATTTAGATTTTTGCATAATATAGGCCAAGGATTTGAAATCCAATAAAAAAAAACGTTATTCAAGAGTTTTTTATTTTCAGTGGTCATTAGATATAAAATCGATGCTTTTGAAGGTTCGTAGGTACTAGCAGCCAGTTTTTTTTTTGATACATCATGGTCCAATGTATAATAAGCCCAACCGGGGAAGACCAGGGAACATTAACTTTTTTCTGTTGAATTTTGAGTTTGACTTAAAAAAAAGGTACCAATTTTTAAATTCGCACAACAAAAAATTTATACATTTATCCATTTTTTTTTTTTCTAAAATTAATTTTTTTAATATGCCCAATAGAGGAAAATTAACAAAAAAAGTGAAAAGAATCATACAACTGAAAAAAACCTCTTTTAAGTATGCTCATTTTTTGTTTCAAAATCACTGAAATCACATTTATCAACTTTGGAGTCCAAAATTTTATGTTTAGAAACTGTTTTCATACAAAAAAATCCTGATTATAATGCTTTAACTATTACTTAATCAAACTGCAATGTCGAAAATCTAAGTATTTTACAGTCATAAAATTATTTTTGTCCGCACCTGAACCACAGTGTGCCACCACGTAAAAAAAATAACGTTGAACTCCCAATTATTTCTACCCAACTGCCCGTTGGGCGAGTGCAAACAATTAAATCCTCCGGCAAATCGAAGAAAAAATCCAAGCTTCGACTGAAAAAAAATTAAACTCGAAGACGAATCTCCAACATGTGCAAGATGTGCAAAGTTTTGATTAAAAAGTGTATTTTCTGCAATGCCATGCAGTTTGGCGAGATTTTAATCTGTGAGATTTTATATAATTTGTTCAGTATCAACTTTAACAAAATCATCAAACCAATTTAAAAATCATTTTCACGCCAAAATTAAAGTTAACATAAAGTTGAATTGTTATTGTTCCTTAAGAAACAAATATTAACTTACTATTTAGTAAAATATACTATATATAACACAGTTTTTGCAAATATATCCTTAAACGAAAATTGTTTTTATATCACTGGAGGAAAAATTTTTTGTAAAGTTTTTTACTCAGATTTTTGTTTGCATATCCTTAAATGCACACAAATATTCGAAGACGAATTTTGTCCTTTGAGTAGTGAAACCATTTTTTAATGATGGAATTCATATATTATAGACTTATTTATACTTGGAAAAAGCCCCAGGGGAGTCATTCATGACCCCCATGACCTCCCCTAGAGCCGCCAATGCTGCCTATGCAGAATTTGAAAAAGTGACACAGTTGACAATAACTAAGAACATATCGTATGGTAGGTGGTAGATTTTCCTCCATTTGCCCAAGAAAAACAATTTCCATATTTGTGTAAGTTGTCATTTACAGAATTTGCAGTTTGAGTTCAAATTTCTGTCCCAGAATTTCGTATTCGTACAGCTGTGTTATTAGATGGATTGGATTGTAATATACATTCATCGATTCTGTTCAGCATACATATTGACGTCATCGTATATTTACATAAAAAACAAACGACTCTCTTCAAATTGGTTTGTATGATATCGAGCATCAAAGAATTGACATCAGTTTGGCACGATAAAATGGTCAATACCTTGGTATGCGTTCTTTCGAACACCATATATTTTCATTCATGGATCGAACTATTTTTTAATAGAGTTTGCTAAACTTAACTTAAATCTGTTCGGAAAATATTTTGACTATAACAGATTTTTTACAAATTGGATTTAAGTATGATAAGCTAACAACCGCGGCAAGCAAAAACATGTCACCACCGTGGCATCTCATCATTTTTACATGTAAAATCTTGTGTACAAAAAATTTACACTTGTAATGCGACCACTTTTAGCATTAACTTAAATTATCATAACAATCATTGTGGCATCAAAATTTTTTTTGAGAAATCTGACTTTTTTTTCGTAAATTTTGCACTTAAAAAAGTATCAGCTTGCTGAGAATCGCCTATATCTTTTTTAAGTCAGAATCATTTCCTGAAAAAAGTGCGGTTTTCGTAATTTCAAATTTTCTCAAACTATTTGGTTTTTGGCGTTCAACTAAAAATTATTAAAAAGATTGAATACTTAGAACTAAGCAAATACTTACAAATATTTTTGAAAAAAAATCAAAAAGAAACTTTAATTTTTTTTATTTGTATATAAAAATCTTTTTTTTTTTAATGCCTAATTACTGAAATAACTTGAATTAGGTATGAAATAAAAAACTTGATTTCAGACTTGAATAAAAGCTAAAGCAGAATATAATTAGTGTAGCCGTTGTTTTTAATAATTTCATAACTGTTTTGAGTCAATGTTTTATTAAATTGCCACTCCCGCTAAAATGGAGGAAATAGACTCCCTTTCTTTATGAAAATTTTGATATGCAGGATTATATAAAAGTTATTTGAAATTTGTTTATAAATAAAATACACCACTGAATCGCACGTACTTGTTTTTCTCTTCAAGTTGCTTGAAACTTAAGATCTTTCAAAACATGCAAGTAATTATAGAAACAAAATAGAAAAAAAAGTACACCACATTGTTTTTTTTTTATTAAAATCATTGGAGCCGTTTTTGGAATAAATAAGCTTTTCTATAACAGTTGTATGGAATGTAACTTTATTTTTGGAGCTGTAAGAACATTTCAATTTACCCTCTGAGGAAGGAATTATGTACAAAAAAACGTTAAGTTCAAAATTTGACGAAAATCACTTCAGAAGTTAAGGCTCTGGGTTGAGGTACAGAGACAGACAGATAGACTAAAATAGACAGATAGAATCGTGACACCCCCTTTTTTCTTGTTCTCCATCATCGTTATGCCATGTTCGATTGTAATCTCGAAATCACGGTGACCATCCATCCTCTTTTTGAGAGGACAGTCCTCTTTTTCGGTATCGTGTCCTCTCTATTCTCTTAGAGAGGACAGTAATTTGTCCTCTATTTAATGAATTGTCCTCCTAATGTCCTCATTTTATCTTTCAAATTAATTTTCTAAGATTAAAAACATATTAATTGTTTATGAACTTTCTTCGTTGTTACTTTGAATCCAAACGCGTTTCTATTGTATTAGTATTTACTTAGAAAAGATCAATGACCAAAATGTACAATTTATCAGCAGCTAAGAAATTATTTGAGTTTTTCAAACAATTTGATCAATTACATATGTACTATACATAACATATGAAAATATGCACATATATTGAAGCCAGTAGAATTTTCGCTATAATTTCTAACTTGAAATGCTCCGATCGAAAGAGTGTTTTTAATTTCAAATATGTTTGGACTGGGAAAGTACAACATTCCGTATACCCAAATCCCGAATGCCAAAAGCCAGACTGAACAAAATCCCGAACAGTCGCTATCGCTACGTGCAATATTGTTTAATAGATTTGAGCAGTAGGACGCACTTATTTAAGCCTAAGACTGCTTGCTAAGCTGAAAAAGTGAATTTTGGCTTATTTTTTTTTAATTCGTGCAACTGTCTAAGAATTTGTTTCCGTTTCGTTTTCGTAAGCATTTTTTATCTTTGTTGGAGACCAACTAAAAATTTCGTTTCGCATCAGCAGCATACCAGGCTTTAAATCCGAAAATACTACCCACATTTCAACATGATTGGTATAACTCGAAAACTAAGCCGAATTTGGTAATTTTACACTAAAAACTTGTTCAAAATTAAATTTCCTATTGAAATATGTTCGTCTGCCAGCACGTAGAGGTCCCATTTACGAGAAAAAGTGCATCAATAGTACAACTTTTCACAAAATTGAATTAGTGAGGGAAACGACTTCAAACACAATACTTCCAAAAGTCCTCAACTTACTGATTACAATTATGGTTACGACAGACGTCTAAGTGGCCCCAAAACCCCCGACAGACGTCCTTGAAAGTGCAACTTTTTTCGTGTTTTTAAAATTTTTGGAAACCACTTGAAATATTATATCTCAAATGAAAGGTCTTGACTCCCTTCCCTGAGTACGAATATGTACTTGTCAGACGTCTAAGTGCCCCCGAAATCCCTGTTCAGAAACATCAACTGTTCAGATAAAAAGAGGAAAGTATGGTAACCCCAGTTTTATAACCTGTTTGCTCAATTGAATGATAATTCATTAAAGTTCATCATATACATATGTATGTATATATGTAAAATTAAGTTCGCTTAGCGATAGATGTCACTCCAACTTAAATGCTTATAATTTATTTAAACAAAACGGGCCTTAGATATACAAACAATCATTGTGACCCCGTTCACTTGAGTAAACACAGTGTTCCTGCCTTTCTACGAAATTTTATGATCATGATTTGGCAAACAAATCTTTCGTGACCTTGAAAAAAAAAACAAAAACTTTAAAAAATCCATTACTGAAACATGGTGACCTTTTATCACGACCTAGTGGCTGGTATATTTTTTTGCGATTATCCTACAATTGAGGTGCCAAAAATCACTCGTGACCTTGAGAAATTTGTAAGTCTTGATGTTTTCTAGGGCTGACCAATTTCTAGGACTAGTTGACTTTTTTCGACCAGTTAAAGATGACATACATTTTTTACGAAGTATAGTAATAGCATAAAAATTATGATGGGATTTTTTTCGGAGTCCGGTCTCATCTGGCATCACTGAGTAAACATAGAAAAATAAATTCAAAAACTATAGTTAACTTTTGATTAGATCTTTATTTAAATAAAGTAATAGTTTGTTTTAAGACTTACTATAATGTAATACACATAATTTGTATCAATAATAATATAATAGTAAATGTTTATCTTACTTTTGTATGTGCGTGATAAGAAAAAAAAATTTAAAAAACAGAGAGAGTATAGAATAGAGATATAAAGTGAGTTAAAAAAAAGAAACAACATAGATATCAAAATAGATTTTAAATATTTTAGCACTGCTAAAAACTTTATTACAAATAATTTTGTATCTTTAAAACAAACATAATATTTGATACTTTCAAAATAATATTTGTTGTTGCTTTTATGTTTTTTTTTTTTTGTGAATGCAATACAATGAAGAAGAAAGATATAAAATATAAAATAATAATAAATTGTGCAAGAAAATTATGTACAAGAAGTTTTTTTTTTAATTATTAATACAAATAAAATTAGGAAAAAAAAACAAAAAATATATAGCATAAAAATAATTATTACTAAATATTATGACAAATGCAAAATATCGTTACTTAGTGGAATTTTTTAAAATTAATATTTTTTTTAAATGTATATTTTAAGAATAATTTATGTTAAATAATTTATAATTTTTTAATTATTTTTTGCTTAGTTTTCCCCTGAAGCCGCCACAGCTTGAACTTGCGGACTACTTTCAATAGGATTGCCCATGGAGGCATTGATGAAATTAATATATTGTGTTAGCCTTAAGGCAGCAATCAAAGACGCAAGGTAATCATTGACATTCTCCTTCTTTAGATGCTTGATTTGCGAGGAGACTGTGCTATAGACGCGGCGGGAAATCTTGTTGGATAGGCGGCCGACTGTCTGGACTGTGTGTAATACTGGGTCCTCGTTGGCGGATATTGGCACTGTAAAAAGAAGAATAAACAAAAAATAAAGATTAAGACTTTATTTGTAATTTATTTTACTAGCTGTTTTTTTTATTAAAAGAATTGCATGCTCCCGAAAACATAACATTGGATATTGAGATCTTAAATTTTGAAAAGACCTCATGAAATTGTATGAATAGAAGAAGATAAATGTTTGATTCAAAAACAAGGTTAAAAATGTTTGTTAAGGCCATCCGAAAACAAGTTGACTATTTTGCAACGTAAGTTTCAAACAGGTCACACATGAAACCATTTGGAGATCTCTTGCAATATGGAGAGCCGCAGGTTGCTGGACTAGATTGAAAATGGTGTACATTGGCTTAGTATCCCGGTTACATATGATTTTAACAAAAGCTTCTTAGGTTTGAAACTTGAGTTGCAAAACAGTTTTGAAGCTCACAATGTTCTCAAACAACATCAAAATTGCCATGTTTTTTGTTTGCAAATAAAGCCTACAACTAAGTCTACGTACCATATTGACAATTTCTCTCTCAATGTCATGCATAACTTGTGGATTTTGTATAACAAATTCGACTAATTCATTTATAATTCGGAAGGAAAGAGAAATGAAGAGTGCTGAAGCCCCTAGAAGAAGTTGCACTAAAAGAAGGATAAAAGAGATTTGGTATGAAGAATGTGCATCAAACGAGAATCAATAGTTAAAGAAAAAAAACAGATATTTCCTTGCACATGACATTTTTACAACTTAAATTAAATATTTTTTATATACAAAGCGATTGGAAAGAAAATGGGATTTGAAGTTAGATAAAAAATGTGGTTGACCTTTGACCGTGAAAAGTGAGCTTTTTTTTGTTTAACTGCGTTAGTCTGAAATCTTCATATTTCACATTTTCAAAACTTCTGATCTTATTTGCATTTATTTGCTTTTATAATAAGTTTTCAAGTTAATTGTTTCGTTGTACACGTTTCGCAAAGTACTGTTAAAAAAATGTGGCGAAATGATTATAATAGTGATAAGTTTAATTTAAGTAAGCTTTAAATATGAAAACAACAATAGTCGGTGGATATTCGACTGCAAACATATACTTAATGCATCCGAAAGTGGTTGAAAGAATACTAACTACCAGAAAAATGATTCGCAAGTGTTGCGAAATGGTTGTACTATCGATTATTTTGTTAAAATCATTTCGAAATTGAATGTTTCTTATATTTTCTAAAGGATGCGAAATTTAGAAACTGCAATATTTTATTTCTAAGATGTTTTAAATAAAAAATTAACTATTTCGCATTGATCCTTAGCAAAATGTCACTGCGAAATAACTTGAAATTGTTATCTATGGGTGCCTTGTATCAATATCAATTTGACAAAAATAAATTTAAAAATAAATGAAACCATTGATGAAATGAATATAAATGACAGAATCCCATTAATGTGACAGTTTCATGCATAAATCAAAATGATTACAAATAACTAAGGTTAAAGCTTTATCAGTCATCTGATGGTCATAAACTGTCAAAATTATGCATAAATAATGAATAGGAATATTATAGATTGCCCAAAGTTCAATATATAGAACGTGATACAAACAACTTTATTGTTTATTTTATTTTTTTTTCCAGATAATGTATTACTCAAACCCATGGCATGCAGTTTGAAATTTAGAAAAAAAAGTTCATAAATTCACCTTATTTATAATAACCGTTTGATTATAAAAACATTCAATGTAAGTATTGTGAATATTAACAACTTACTATCATTGGATTTAAGATTGCGAGCATTCATTATTGCAACTTGTTTCTTATCTGTTTTAAAAATAGAATAAAAAAGGAAAATAACAAAATCAGTAAATAAAAAAAGATGAGCTATATTTTTCTTAAGCGACAATAATTATTGTTTCTATGGATTTTTTGTTTTTGTTTTGTATGAAATGAAATTTTTTTCATAATGAGATAAATATACTGCACAAGACGATTGTGAAATAAATAAGAGACAATCTTGTGTTACTAAGTGATCTTTTCTTGACTATTTTCATTATGAATCACAATTCAAAAACACTGCAATATCCGCTGGCCTCTGGCCTAGATAATCTTGAATTGAAAAGAAACGTTCTGAAAGATAATTCTATGCAAATCTTTATTATCAATTATCATAGAGATGTAGGCATTGGGATTGAATAAACCAGTTTTTTGACATTCGATTGTTCAAAATTAAAAGGATTACAATTCTAAGTATGTTGTGAATTTAAATAAAAATCGCTTTTGAGCGATTTATGCTTCTTTAGTCCAAAGTCCAAACAAACTATGAGAATAAATTGGATAACTTAAATATTTGCCCGTGTAGACGTGTAGTCGTTTGAAGTGACTACTGACTAATCGTATAGAACCCTTATACACAAAGAAACAAACCGTGAGAAAAGTTTGCATTTACATTTGCTTTGAAGCACCCCCAATTTTATCTGAATAAGGCTTCCAAACAAGTCCCTAAGGTATATACAACACAGAGTGTGACCATAGTACAAATATCAGCGTTTTCTTTTTTTTTCAGTTATGCGTATCCATCAAAATCAAAAGAAAGTGGTGGATTTTCAGTTGTCAAATGTCAAAATGTATTTGTTTTGTGATAACGTGTAACTTTTTTGACAAATCAAAGCCACTCAAACAACCATTTTCAATTTCTGACACTCTCAATCTTGACAACCTATACGCATAACTCAGATTTGGCTACTAGTTGACTCTGATGCTACGTTCGCATTGATGCTATTGGTCGCAGCTGTCAATCTCAAAAACTTGTCGGCCAGTTTACCTTCTTGAGATCTCAGAAATTTTACTTCGTTGCGTCATCTTCAGTTGAACTGAAGCAGAAGTTCAGGTTTCTGAATTAAGTTTCTTCGCCAGAAGTCAAAAACACTCTCCATTTCTAGAGTGTACCCACAGCAAAAAACTAAACAATTTCAATCTCAGGATTTTGACGGCAATATTGAGGAAATTTGACCTTAGAGATTCAGAGAAACCTGAACTGGTCTAATTAGATATTAATGTCGTTTTCGATTGGGCGTTGGTACTGTGGAATCTGACAGCCTTAAATATCTCACGCTACATTCTGAAATGTCGATTAGCCAGATTGATCTACATAGAAAAGTATCAAATGAAAATTGGTCGCAGCTGTCAATCTCAAAAACATATTCACATTCCTGAGATCTCAAAAATTTTACTTCGTTGCGTCATCGTCAGTTCAACTGAAGCAGAAGTTCAGGTTTCTGAATTAAATTTTTCGCTAGAAGTCAGTACTCTTCATTTCTGGTGTTTACCGCTACAAAAAGCAACTTCAATCTCAACATTTTGACAGCAGAAGATTTGATTAATTTTGACTTCAGACATTCAGAGCATAAACTGGCCTAATCAGATATTGATTGGACGTTCAGAGTACTCCTTATGCACTCTATTTTCAATTCTAATACTCCAAAATTCTGCGATTGGCTGCAATGTTTTCGGAGTCTTTTTCTGTTCCCGAATTCAAGAATGATCAAATTTGGAACTCATCCATGCATCCACAACTTTTTGTCAGATTACTTGTCAAAAATGGATAAATGCATGAAAAAGTCATTTTGACATCACGATGCTTTCATTTTTGAGGGTTGGAAAGAAAATCCAATCGAAAATGAAATAAGTGAAGAATAGATTTGCACTGGAACAAATCATTTATCGTACAAAATAAAAATTTTCAAAATTTAATTTCGATTGGGATCAATCGATTAAAAAAAAAGTTCAAAAACAATTTAAATTGGCTTAAAATTTAACATTTATTTAAAAAAAAAACTACTTAAGACTGAAAATAAATATTTATAATTCTTCTGTTTAGTTAGTCTTGACTTTATTTGTAACTGGTAAGACTGGCAAGAATATATTTCCTTTAATCCAAGAACTCCATTTCGTCAAATACTCCTGAAAAACTGATGTTTTCTTTTCTGATGATGGCTGTGGTGGTGTGATTATTTTCATAAAACTTTCTACTAAAGAGTTTTTATATTTCCGAAGGCGGCCAAATACTGAAACGCATCATTTACAATAATTTTGTCATTAGAAGAAGAAATTGTACAAAACAAATTTTTACGGTCAGATGTGGTTGGTGACTATTGGTAACAATGAGATCGAATGAAATATTAATAACCAATAAATTAAAGTTCGTTTACAAATACTCAAAAACCCAAACACCTCATAGATTTTTAAAATGTCTTAAAAAAAAGTATTTCCCATAGGGAACTTTACGAATGTTGTGTTTCTTGCCGAGTTTCAAACAGTTTGAAACCGCCAGATTTAGTGTGAACCCGTTCCTCAAGTGAAATATTGTACTGGTCCGCACTAAAACTGGCAGTCTGAAATTGTTTAAAACTGTTAGGGAGTAACCAAATATCTAAAATGAAAGCTGTCAATTTGTGGGAACTGTCGGATGCAAAATTGCAAAGTGAAAATAAAAGGCGGTGTTTTACCTTTAACAAAGCTTTTACTAGATATATAATCATAAATATTTGCCAAAAAAAAACTTTTTTTTTTAAATGATATTTATCTAATTTTACTAAAGGGAAATCCCCATTTATTAAAAATAATCTTATCAAATCATTTATTATTATAAACAAAGTTCACCTATGGACGGTGGTTTCATTTTTTTATAATTTCCTAAATGCAATTACCTAATCAAACATAGGTGCCTTTTTTTCATCAAATTCTTATCATATGTATTATTATTATAAGAAATATATAATAAAAGACACACTTAACTGATAAAATTTTAATCAAAACTTTTTAATTGTATTTTGAGATGTCTTATAGTTTTGTATGATAAGCAGAGGACAAAGATAATTTGAACGCGTCTAATTTTAGAAAACATGGGTTTCTGATTAAAATAAAATGCATTTTGTTCTTGCCTCTAAGATTAAAAGTCTTATTTCTGAGTACCCAACATGGTTTGATTTTTCTAATCAATTTTAATTCCATCCATACACATGAAAGCATAGCAAGTAGTGCGTGTTCCTAAACGCATATCTTGCGCAAAATATTCTAAGCAAACAGTACCCAAAAGAAAACATAAAATCCCCTGCTAAGAAGACTGTCAAAAATTGGAGGAAATTGTTTTTTCTTGAGCAAATCGGACCTAAATTTGAAGCTTCTTCCACGCTTTTGCATCGACACAAATCAGTTTCACCATAAGGTGTGATTGCTAACGTGAAGTTTCTTGCAAATTTTCAAAATTTTCTTTCAGAACCCATAGGAGAAAAAACCAAGTTTGGGAGACTTGGTGAAAACTTAATACTACCCAAACTTGGGTTTTTTCTCCTATGGAAAGAAAGAAATTTCACGTTACCAAACACACCTCGTATGACAGCAGACAACTCTGTCAAAATCAATAGGAATTTTTGACAGCTTGTAAACAGTAGCAAAAATTAGCATGTTACCAAACAGACTGTGTTTGATGGACTGTCAAGTTGTGCTTGAGATGAACTTTCAAATTTTGTATCCACACTATTGTACGAATAAATGATATTTTTCACACATTTCTGACATGTTTCTATAGGTACTCTGTTAGAAAGTATCGAAGAACTCTTAACACTTTCAAGAACGAATTAATCATAAATGAATTTTTTTTTTGTTAAACCTAAAATGAATGCATAAATTCTAAACTCACCATTTTCCTCCTCAACGTCATTCTCTTTGTTTGGGAAATAGTATTCCAATAATCTTTCAGCTAAGGCCGTTGTACTATCAACACCATTCACTGCCAAGGAACCATATTGTGTTGCCAAAACTTCATTAGCCTTTTGCCATGCCAAGTCCTTAAGTGAAGATGCTTTCTGTTGTCCAGCTGATTTGAGTTTGACAACTTTTTCAATATGTGGATGAACTGCATCGATAACTTTAGTCTTAGCTTGATTGTAGATTTCGGTTGGTGTATCTTTGATGATTGGTGCTTTGACTTCTAATTTATCAATACCCTTAACCAAAGTCTGATCAACATATTGAATTGGACGATCGAATTTCGAGACAATTGGTGAAGTAATGGTAACGGCACGTGTTACACAATCCTCAGCAGTGCTTAAGGCCCAGTTGAAAAGGCGGTTGTTTCCTAAGAGAGAAAGAAAATACAACTGTATAAGAAAGTGTTTCAAATATTAAAAAAAAGAAGGTTAACAAAATTTTTGTCTCGTTCATATTATAATGTTGGCATTTTGGTAGGAATAACGAACTAGTCTACAACGTTTTCTTTTAAGAGAAATTGTTAACAATGTTATTTCCTGGCTAATACAAGAGGTAGTGTGTTAATAGAAAAAAAATGTGTATAAAGTTTTGGTTGCTGAACTGGGAACACCGTTTCTAGTGAAATTTAAGTTCCCTTTCACACGAAGAAACCAGAATTTTTGAACGTTTTCTTTAAATTTCCTTAAAAATCTCTTGTACCTTTCACACGAGGAAACAAGATCTCAAGACAATTTTTGAAATTTCTTTTGAAAGTTTATTGGTTCAACGCACTTAAGACTAGATGTAAGAGGAAATGTAAAAAAAACTATTGAAGTCCTCGACCGACCATTCTTTCCTCCTGCCCTTCTCATTTTCACCCAAAAACTGAAAGTTGCTAGCAACTCTGTTTCCTCGTGTGAAAGGGGTCTAATTTGACAGCTGTCAGACAACCTATCAGCTAAGAAAATATTTCAATTTGACAGACAATAGGTTTGTTCCTTGCCGACTTTCAAAAAGTTAGAAACCGCCAGATTTGATTCGAGCCCGTTCGACACTTGAAAAATTATACGGGTCCGCACTAAATCTGGCGTTCTGAAACTGTTTGGGACTAACCAAGGAACAGGGTTAGTTTGTGTTTTAGTATATTGTGACAGTACACCATGAACAAGTCTTAAGCTCTGGTCACAAAATGAGATAATTCATGCAACGTAGTAAAATCATTGTGAACGTAGGAAAGTAAAAGATTTCCCATAGAAATTTTGTATGACGCAACGTCATTAACCACGTTTACAAAGGTTTTTTACATTGCATGAACACCCACATAATACTATTTACACAGGAATCCTTTTACTTCCATTTATTTCGTTTAGTGTAGATAATAAATCATTAAAATAAAGCGGCAACCCTGATTTAGAATCATTTTTTTACACCTCTAATGGCCAGTTGGACAAACGTGGTTCAGATTGATTTATGATGATCCATGGTTCAGCAATTTTCAATCACTAATTTTTTCGTATTTACTGAGGTTCAACAATGGTTCATGGATTTAATTGGCTACTGTAACCTAATTGAACCTTAAACAATCGTTGAACCTCAGTAAATCCACCGAAATCAGGAAGTTAAAATTGCTGAGCTGGGGATCAAAATTTGAACTTCGTTTGAACAGCTAGCCCTAACATCTCGCTTCGTGATAACGAAAATTACTCTGAGTCAAATCATATTAAAGTAAATACATTTTTAATACCAGATATAATATTTCGGTCTATAAAATACAAATCATAGAACGTAATAAATCGAAATAATTCATCTAGAATTTTCGCTACTCAATTCTCATTCATAATGTAGGTACCTAACCGTTTACATATTTACTTAAATAAATTAAATAAATAATCATAGGCATTGTATAATTTTTCTTTTAAAATATCTCATTAATCACCATCTTTTTAATTTATATGTCGCTGCGCAGCAAAAATATCATTATTCAATTTATTTTTATTTAAACAAACAAAATCGTAAAAAAAATTCTAGATCAAAGATCGCAAAACAAAATTATATAAATACAACGTAGACGACGAAGGCGTGTTTAAGTAATTTATCAACAATTTACAAAAAATGCTATCAGCAGCAAAAAAAATATAAAAAAAAAATAACCAAATGCTGTAGAATGCTAAATAATAAAGAAACGTGTCAGATAAACAAATGAAAAAATATCAACGTCAAGAGGGCAAAGTTTCAAATTAATAAGAGAGAATAAAAGAATGAAAATAATCAAATTTATATGATTTAAACATTACTGAACTGATCACTGGAATGGTTTTATGGCTATTAAAATAACAAATTTTAAGCAGACAGTTAAAAAAAAACTACATTCATTTTGTTTAACTAAAAACAGAAGTAGATGCAAAAATATGAAACGTGTGACTTTGCATGTCCACCAATATTGGTTGATTGAATTATTTTGTTGTTTCATTTTTGTATTTTTTTTCATGATAATTTAGGAACTATATTCTAAGACTTTTTTTTCATTTGGAAAGAACGGGTATTATTTGTTGTTTGTTTGCATGTTTTGGTATTTTTTTTCTCATTTTTTTAATTCCACTCGTAGTGGTTTTTATCTTAGTTCCAAAATACAAAAAATATATTCATACAAATATAAAAACATTCTTGCATATAAGTATGTGTAAGCTTTGAGCTTTAACTAAGGCGTTTTTACTTTATTTTGTATTCAATTTTTTTGCACAGAATAAGCATTTATTCTTCTTTGGTAAACAAAATGATACATACAAAAAAAAATATTTTTAGAAATGAAATACAAATTTGTTCACCTGTTGATGCGTTTACATTTGCTTGTTTCTCACTGAATTTTTAATTTTGTTTTTAAGTAGTGTTATGATAAAGAGTTTTCAAATTTTTACTTTTAGCGCACAGTTTTGACAAATTTTTAATTCGATTTTTTCGCTGAAAATAATTATATTTAGCGTATTTTGTTGAGCCACATTAAACCATACATGTACTAAATGAGCCTAATTAAACCATATATGTACATAAAAATATTATAGAAAATTCCATGTGCCGTTAATTTGTCAATGTATTTGAGCTCGTCCTTGAAAAGTTTATTGCTTGTATTTCATTTCATTATATGGACATATTAAGCTCTCAGCCATGATGTTCGAGAGATATTGGGCCTTAAAAACCGAAAGAAAATAGTGCATCTTTGCATTTGGACATTTTTGAATATCTCGATCCCCATGGTTTTGACTTTAGAGCTTAACGGCCAAATAATGAAATGAAGTATATAGGCATTAACCTTTTCAATAACGTATGACACATTACTGTTGATCATAAGGTAGACCAGCGACCATTCCGAATTGCATTACTGTTCTATTCGCCTTTTTTCTTGACAAATATCTCTCAAAACCCCTGGTCTAAAAAAGAACTGTGTAAGCCGTTGATGTAAAAAAAAACACCGGAAAATGGTGATTTTATGTCAATTGGTTGACATTTGGATCAAAATACACTTTTTATGTGAAAATGTAGTCCAGTCCCTGTCCGTCAAGACATCATTTGTCAAATTCCATTGACGGATGGCTACTATGTCGATGGATTAAAAAACCTCTAAAAAATCTGAAATTATTGAATAATTTTTACTGCACCGGAAAAAGGTGATTTTAGGGCGATTGGGTGACATTTTGATCAAAATACACCTTTTCTGTCAAAATATAGTTTATTGCCTATCCTTCAAGCTATCAAATGTCATTGATGGATGGCTTCGATGACGATGAATTAAAAAAAGGTGATTTTAAGGCAATTGGGTGTCAAATGGATCAAAATACACTTTTTCTTTCAAAATATAGTTCGTCTCCTATATTAAAGACTATCAACTGTCAAATTCAATTGACAGATGGCTGCGATGTCGATGGATTAAGAAACCTCTAAGAACTCTGAAATTTTTGAATAATTTGTACTGCACCGGAAAAAGGTTATTTTAGGGCAATTGGGCGAAATTTGAATAAATACACCTCTTCTGTCAAAATATAGTTTATTGCCTATCTTTTAAGCTATCAACTGTCTAATTCCATTGACAGATGGCTGCGATTTCGATGGACTAAAAAGCCCCTACAAATCTGAATTTTTTAATAATTTTTACTGCTCCAGAAAAAGGTGATTTTAGGGCAATTTGGTCACATTTGGATCGAAATACACCTTTTCTGTCAAAATATAATTCATCCTCTATCTATTAAGCAACCATCTGTCAGATTGATTATTGAAATTGAGATTGGAATGGAAAATCGAGAATAATCGAAATGATTGATATTGGGATGGGAAATCGAGAATCATCGAAATAATTGAAATTGAGATCGATTGAAATGAAAATTTATGATTGACATCGAACTTTTCGATGATCGGATCGAACCGAATCGTTCCTGATTGACACAGCCCTAAACACAACATAATGGACGTATAACAAAATGAAGTACACGCAGATAACCTTTTCAACGACATACAAAACAATCACTGTTGAGTAGGCAGGCCAGCATCCACAGTGGAATTGTATTTCCTATTGTTCTATTCGCCGTTTTTGAAGCCAAATATCTCGAATCCTACTACCTACACCTTTACGATTATATAAAAAAACTAAGTACAGGTGGTATTAGCCTTTTCAATGATATATGACACATTACTTTTGGGTAGGAAGACAAGCACCGCAAGTGAATAACGGCATTGTTGTTCGTTTCGGTATTTTGAAGCCATATATCTCGATATATGACCCATTCGTCTTGAGTAGAGGGATCACTTTGTCCATTCTTCTATCGTTCATTATATAATTTTGCCCAAAAGTATCAGTGATTTCGGTGATCAAAGGGCATGGTGCGGTCAACCCCCTCTATACTTCAGCACCAATAAAGTCAGAAACTTCAAATACGCAAAACTTGCTGATCTAGTTAAACATAGCCGGCTTTACTAAATTTCATCTCCTTAGAATTAGTAATTCCAGAGTTATATGACTTCAAAAATCGCTAAAACCGTAACTGACTCAGTCACTCACTGACTAATCATCAGATTTATGGGACACTTTCCGACACCGTAAAACCTTGAAATTTCCACAATGGCAGCTCTTGTGGTGCATAAAAAGGAAAAACATGGGGTGTGGCATGCAGCCACTTCCTCAAATATTCATATACATAAATTATGTGGGTTTCAAGTGCAATACAAGAATAGAAGAAAAAATTTAGAATTTTTCGCTCAGAGGGCGTTGGATTTACCCAAATTCCTATCATTTATATGGTGCACTTGCGGTTGTCGTAGAATGATGATAATTGTTACCAAGGTAGGGCTTGAGGTGCATGGAAAAATAAAAATCAAATAATTTGTGATTTTCTGCTCAGGAGGCGTGGCATCCACCTTCTCTTTTAAAATTGTTATCAATTATTGTAGAGCGATGAAAATTGTTAGTGCAATAGAACTTGAAGAGGATTTTAAAATGTATGAAAACTTGACCAGTGAACCCATTAAATTTCAATCATCAGGCATTCGTTTATTTATCCAAACAACGATAGCGGTAACCCGTAGCACTGTCAAAGTTGAAAGCTATGAAAATATACAGCAGCGCTTCAATTTTTAGCTCATGCTGTACCAACAAATATTTGGTGAAAAAGAAGTTGAGAAAAGTTTGACTTTTTGACATTTATGATATGAAAAGTTTGTTTTTAAATAATTGGTATTTGAAGAACCGCACATTTCTAACATTTGAATTATAGTTACAAAGTTACTGTTTTGAGTGATGTCCGGTAGGTTCAAGTATGGTTTAGTCATATCAGGGAGCGAGCTATTCCCAGGGCTTAGATTAACAAGTTTGAGACCTAGAGTGACTTAAATGAAAAAATGCCATAATTGTAGTTTTTTTGTTCTTAACATTATAGAAGAGTGTAAATCCAACACTAAGCTTTGCATTATTCCTTTAGAAAAAATGAAAACTACTTGTTATTTAATTTCGCTTGGTATGGCTTGAATTGATTTCAATTTCAATCTTATCTGTTTATTCTCATGAAAGTATAATAATAAAATTTTGATTACATCAGAAAGTGTCTGACTAAAGTCCAATTTTTCAATTATCCAACTATTCTCTTGAAGTATTTATTATAATCAGTGATGATTACTATTTATAGGCTATAATATTATTATGACTAGTCTTTAGATAGGTAGTTACATACATTTTAACGTCTAGGGCTTATAGAAAATAAAAGCATTCTGTAAGCTTGCTCACCTCATATTTTTGAACTTTCAATATGTGACTTAAGTAAGAAGTGTCGAGCCTTGAAAAAGTTAAATGTGTACATAGCCAAAATATAGGTACATAACCTGTTAGCTTTGTTCTGAAATAGAAGCTGTATTCTTTTAGTGGAAATTAATTGATTAATTGCAGAATTGAAAACTTTTGTGGCAAAAAGATTTTTAAGCAAATTTAATTTTACCATGCCCACCTAGTTAACTACTTTAAGCTTTATGTAATTAACAAAGTACATAATGTACCCAAATTTGAACGACATTTACTTAAGCTTGATCATGTCATCAGATTTAACGTTAGTGTAACTGTCCCAACAAGTACAGTACTCAAAATTTTTCATGTTCGAGATTCACAGTTAAAAACCTTCAATAAATTTATTTCAAGTCACACCGTCTATTCTTTTCACTATCCCATCCCAATTACACTTAATTGATTCAATTAAGACGAAATTCTTATATGAAAACTAAGAGATCAATTCTTTCAATTGATTTTGATTTTATAGAAAGAAATTAAAAAAAAAAACCGTTTCGATCCACTTAAAATACCGTACTACTTATCGTCCATCTTTAGTTATAAAATTTCGTCCTAGATTTTTTTTTCTTCTTAACTTACCTTTTACTTTTCCATAAACGTCTTGACTTTGTTGCCATGCAGCCCCAACCATGGGCAAATTCATCATGCGTTCAAGTGATTCCAAATGCGGCAGGAGACTTTGTGTATCCTTGTCCTGTGCATTATCTTGTGATACCACTGAATAATTTAAGTTATTTGAACTTGAAGCCATTTTTAATTTATTTTATGATATTTTTTTTATTTAATTTATTTTAAACACGTTTTTGTTCTTTCACTTTTGTTTATTTCGTTAGGTCTTTAATTTTTATTTCTTGTTAAGAAGACAGGTTCTTTTTTTTTTAATTATTTCAAACTTTAGTACACGCACTAATCCTTTTGAATATCACTTTGAATCTGATTCAGTTGAATGCTCACACAAGAGTTTTATTACAAAAAAATTCCATATAGCCGGCGGAAATGAGGAATCTTATCGAAGCTATTTCTCTTGAGATAAGAGTGTACACGAGTATTGGTTTTCTCTGCCAACTCTCTGTAATACTCTCTTAAGATATGATTTTCATATCGTTAAGTTGAGAATAAGCACAAAATAATGATCACCTCATCATAAAAATATAGGGTTCGGATTTGAAAATTCATATCGTCGTCGGCTTAGACGGCTAGCTCATTGTAGATCATTTTTAAAAACGCTTAAAAATACAAAAATTTATCAAATCTATCCAACTTTACTGAATTAAGTGAAAACGAGCCGCGTGGCACTGATGGCAGTTCTTTGCTTTCTTGATATATACGAGCACATCTCACCAATGACGTGTTAGATCACGGTCTTAAGCTAAGGAGTTGTTTCTGGTTTATTCGCATAAACCCAACATTTCACAAAACCTCAAAGAAAGAAATCGCATTATTTTGGAGGCTAGTTGACGTTATAATTCTGAGACGCGGTTCGGTCGTTACTGCATTAAATCGACTGTGGAATGATCAGTACAAATTTACTATGAAAATTATCTCATTTCAATAACAATACAAAAGGTTTAATATTACGGTTTTCAAGAAATAATGGCTTAACTTTACACAATTTTTCAAACCTAAATAAAATTTCGGTTTGGGGTCGAAATTCTTGCTGGGTCAAAATTCTCTTTGCAAAATTTAGCTTTTAGAATTCTGCTTTCCAAAATTCTGCTTGCAAATTTCTGCTTTTCAAAATTCTTTAAAAAACTTACACTTAATTAATTAACTATAGGCCTAAAATGGTAAACAATTATTTTTGAATGCAAAAATCATTTGCATGCAAAAGATGCTGTAAGGTGAATATTTTTTTTTCAGAGTGTAAACCCATAAAAAAAACTTATTATTCACCACACTATTTTTCGCACGAAAAACAATTGCAGGCCAATCGTTTTGCATGAAATTCCATACCAACAATGGTTTTATTTTGCATGTAAACTAGGCTTTACTCAACTTTTGCACCTACAGTTACAGCTCCATTAACCCGTTAAAGTATAAAATAAAGTGAAACATAAGTTGTGCCTTGATTATTTCGTTGTAGAAAAATACGTGCAGCAATCAAATAACATAAATAAATGACCAGCAAAAACATATAATCTCTTCCTGATTGCAAGAAAGTGTTGCACTGAATTGTCTAAAAATAAAGTTGAAAATAACTTTTTTCTTTTCCGTCTTTGAGAAAAACCAGAATTAGCAGAATTTTACTGCCTAAAATTTTCAAAAGTAGAATTTCGAAAGACAGAACTGAAAAACAGCCGAATTTTGAAAAAGAGAATTTTCGTGCAAAAACCTGAATTTAGAAATACAGAATTTTGAAACCAGAATTTTGACCCGCTCCCTAAAATTTCGTTTTCGGTTCTTTTGATTCAATTTATTGTTATTCTTTAAATCAAAGTTGGTCTAAAAATGGATAGTTTTAATTAGAAAGAATTAAAAAACAGGAAAATTTAAGTTTTTAAATAAAAAAACAGTTCTAATCTCACAATAGAGCTTCAAATTGAAGATGCTTTACAATTTAAACAATTTTGCCGAATGACTCATATTTCTCTATGAATTGATTCGTTTCTTCAAATTTCCTCTGTTTTGATAATGTTGACTACTGCTACTACTACCGATATTGATCAAACATGTCCACTTGCGAGTAAATCTCAAAAAGTTCAAATGTCGAGAGAATAAAAAGTCAACTCCCCGCGAGCTACTCTCAAGACCGTGTCCGCACTTGCCAGTATGCTCTCGAGAACTGCTAGAAGGCTGTTCGCAGGATTTTTACTCTCAAATGAACACCCACCTTAAAGGAAAAGCCTATTTCTTTCGAAAACGACTTTAACGATTTATTAATAAAAAAAGGAAATCAGTGAATTATTGTAGGCATAGGTAATATTGTTGGTCAAAAAATTGCTTAAAATCCTGTATAAGCGAAAATAAAAAAAACGCTTTATTTTAATTAATTTTTGTATGCAAAGCCCCTTTTAAAATGAACATAATAATGCATATCAAAATTGAGTTTTGCGATTCCCCCAACATGTTTTTCATTTTTTTTAAGACCAAAATTAACGATACCTGCCGTACAATTTTTAAGAAATTTTAGAAAATCTTATTTTTCTCAAAAACCTGGCCTTACAAGTTTTCTTTTAAAAATCAATAAATCTCTCTTAGTAAAGAAAAGCGAAGGCTACGAACTAATTGATGATTTTCTCAAAGATGAATGAACGTATTTGAAAGATTGAAAAATAATTTTGAAGAAAAATGTTTATACTTCAAAATAACTATAAACATTAATTCGAAAAAATTACCTCGAGAAATAATATAACCCCAAATTTGCATAGAAAACGTATTTTTTTAATTTTTAGATTTGAATATCTAAAAAACGTGACGTGCTAGAGCAATTTGAAGCCCAGATTTAAACTCAGTGCATGAAAAACCATCAAAAATTAAATCTTGGTTCATGTTAAAGACGAAAATTGCAATTCTGTCGCGCAAAGTTGTAAATTAGTGTTTTCGAGTGGATTTTCGAAAACCGTACAAAAAAACGTCAGTTTTCAACTGGGTTTTTGCAGAAAAAACCTTAAACAGAGATTTTTTGGAAATTGTTTTTACTTTCAATTGCACTTTCTTGTAATTCATGAATAATTGATAGTTTTCGAGCCATAAGTAAAAAAAAACTACCAAAAAATGCTTTTTTGCCTCATTTTTTGTATTTTTTCCATGTTGCGTCCGAAATTTCAGTTGCAAGCCTCAGGTTCGGATTCAGCACTCACAGAAACATAAAGGAGGGAATAAATCAAAACTACCCCATAATTTGCTCGCTAGGAGCCCTTTGGAGCACAATTGACTGAACTAATAGTAGGTACCTCTCATAGAACCGCGTATGAACCGCAGCGAATTAGAAGAAACTCAGCAGGTAGGCAATCGGAGTGTCCAATCCTCCAAGAACAACGTCGGAATAAGGATTTTGGCAAGGGTTGATAGCCCCTTGTTGAAGATGTAATGTAATGTACATTCGTAAATGTAAAAATTAAGATATGTTTCAATAAAAATATAATGCTCATAAATTATTAAGGCCCTGTTTCACATCGTCTGAGTAAAGTTCTGATTAGTTATTCAACACATAAATTCTGAGGCAGGGTCATAAATTCACAAATTGATTTTTTTTTGTGAATTTATAACCCATTCAGGTTGGTCATAACATAGTAATTGTGAATTTTTCTTCTGTGCTAATATTTATGTGTCGTATATCTAATCAGAACTTTAATCAGACATTGTGAAACAAACCCTCAGGCTCTTCGTCCGCTTACATATTTCTTAAAAAAAAAACACATAGCATATAGAAGGAACTAGCTTACATAGGTCTAATTTATTTGAGTGGCTCCTTTTTTGTGTAGGGTAATTATTAAAAATTCGCCTTCCAAAATTTTAATAAATCTATGTAAGGACACTTGAGACTAATGCATTTTACGCTCGTCAACCAAAAAGTATTCTAAAACTTTATTTTTTTCCAAACACTTCAAAAAAATATTTTTCTTATCTTCTGGATAAAGGCTTTAACAGCCACTTGAGCTGGCGGATAGGCTATCCGAGACTTCATCCGCAAGTCTTGAAACTGGTCTTAAATAATATTGAATATCAAAATTTTCAAAAAACATTTTTTGAATTTTAAAAAATGTTCCAAAAATGTTTTGTTTGTAAATTCCATATCTCAAAAATGAGTTGACAGTGATTTGCATACCAAAATGTTTCTTTACAAATTTTTTAAAAATGTAATACATAAGAACATCATCATCAACAATCATCATTACATAAAAAGTACTACCTATAATCCTATAAAACTTTTTAATATGTAGTCGTATATTCAGTCTCATTAGATTTAGCGTTAAAAGATATCCTTAAAACATGTATCATATGATTAGGTTTTACCAAAACAAATATGTCAGTTTAATATACTCCCAACTCCCTCCCCCCCTTTACACATCTTTAAAAGAATCTACACAAAAACCCATTAAGAGGATTTCGGGGACCTTTGGATATGCCGAAGGTGTGGGTTCGATTCCCCGCCGTGCCACCTAAAAAACAGAAATGTTTTATTCGAGGTACTGCCTCTTGCGAGGAACTGACAAATCCTCCAAGAGTATACTTGTCATGAAAAAGTGCTTCTCACCTAGCCGTTCGGACTCGGCAAAAAACTGTAGGTCCCCTCCATTCCTGCCAACAACACGCACACAGGAATGGTTGAGAGTTGTAAGTCAC
The DNA here is from genome assembly GCA_963921185.1 of Dasysyrphus tricinctus. Lineage (NCBI taxonomy): Eukaryota > Metazoa > Arthropoda > Insecta > Diptera > Syrphidae > Dasysyrphus > Dasysyrphus tricinctus. Next base: position 22,635,827 of record OY992532.1, on the reverse strand, counting down.
TAGGCCCTGGTTCTCCAAGAGCTGTTGCGCCACCCAATTTACTTTATTTTGGATATGCTACAGAATAGAGGGTACGTCGAAACGTCTCTGGACCTTTGGCACCTCATATGAGGGAAATTTGATAAAAAAAATCCCATCTAATTGGTCTATAATTGGTCAGAAAAGGTCAACTGGTCCCAGAAATTGGTCAGCCCTAGATAACTTTTAATCAAGGCTTAAACTTTATCAAGGTCGCTCAAAGTCACGCGCGATTTTTGGCACCTCATTAAGGGAAATTTGCCAAAATTTTAAACCATCCGAAAGACTTCTAGATCGTGATAAAAGGTCCACTAATGTCAGTAATTGGTCAGCCATGGATTTTTTCTATGAATTTTTGAATTTTTCATTTCAAGGTCACAAAAAAAAACTTTTGGCACCTCATTTGGGTCATTTAAAAAAAAGTATGCAATTTGAAAGGCCTCTTCACGGCTGTAAAAGGTCAGCTATTTTCAGTAATTGGTCAGCGATAGATTTTTTTATGAATATTTAATGAATTTAAAAATAATTTCAAGGTCAAAACGATTTTTGGCACTTTATTTTAGGGAAATTTGCCAAAAAAGTGTACCATCTGAAAGATCTCTAGATCTATATAAAAGGTCAGCTTGCTTCAGTAATTGGTCAGGTATAGATTTTTTAATGAAGTTTTAAAAATTTCAAGGTCATTACGATTTTTGGCACCTCATTTATGGGAAATTTGCAAAAATATAATACCATCAAAAAGGTCCTGAGAACTATATAAAAGGTCAGCTAGTTTTAGTAATTGGTCAGCCATAGTTTTTTTTAACAATAATTTAAAAATTCATTTAAAAAAAACTATGGCCGACCAATTACTAAAACTAGCTGACCTTTTATATAGTTCTCATGACCTTTCGGATGGTATTAAATTTTTGCAAATTTCCCATAAATGAGGGGCCAAAAATCGCTATGACCTTGAAATTTTTAAAAATAAAAAAAAAATCTATACCTGATCATTTACTGAAACAAGCTGACCTTTTATATAGATCTAGAGATCTATCAGATAGTACACTTTTTTTGGCAAATTTCCCTTAAATAAAGTACCAAAAATCGTTTTTACCTTGACATTTTATTTAAATTCATTAAATATTCATAAAATAAATCTACGGCTGACCAATTACTGAAAATAGCTGACCTTTTACAACCGTAAGGAGGCCTTTCAAATTGCATACTCTTTTTTTAAATGACCCAAATGAGGTGCCAAAAGTTTTTTTTGTGACCTTGAAACGAACTTCAAAAATTCATAGAAAAAAATCCATGGCTGACCAATTACTGACAATAGTTATCCTTTTATTACGATCTGAAAATCTTTTGGAAGGAATAAAATGTTGGCAAATTTCCCTTAAATGAGGTGCCAAAAATCACGCGTGACCTTGAGCCACCTTGAGAAAGCTTAAGCCTTGATTAAAACTTATCTAGTGCTGACCATTTTCTGGGACCAGTTGACCTTTTCTGACCAATTAGATGGGATTTTTTTAATCAAATTTCCCTCATATGAGGGAATTAATTAATATTTCATGAAATAATTTTTTCAAGGTTCTCCATACGATTTGTGCTATTTTTCTCGGTCTAAAAGTGTTTTTATTATTTTGTTTTACTTTTATTGATGGAAGAATGTCCGAACCCATATCCCCACGTATTTATCGCTAATCGCCCCAAATACAAGAGAAAAATAAAAATAAAATTGTGTATTGCTTGTTGATTGACGACTTATATTGTAGAGACATAATTGTTTGCCCCTTGTCCAAAGATAAGGTAAAAATGATTTTTGTGGGTATAAAGTGTTGCCTCTCGGGAACGCTCTATAAATTGGTATAGGTACATACCCAACTCAATGTCCAAAGTACGTACTTAGGTAAATATAAAATTAGGAACACACACACAAGTATACACAAAACAACAAATGCCGGTTATTATATTTTTATTTAATTATATTGCTGTTAATCAACTATAACTACTTTATCAAAGATTATAAAGTTAAGACCTTTAATGAGTAGGTGCACTGACTTGCCAGCAGTGACTCCCAAGATGAACTTTGATCAATTTAGGCTTTGCATATTATAAAAATGCGGGGAACTACGATTAGCTCCGGAATTAGTCGACAAAAAATGTGTGTACGTGATGCAACGAAGAATGATGTTATGGTGCGTCTGTGTTGCTGCCAGTAATTTAATCGAAATTAACTTTTTTTTATTATTTTTTGAATAAAAGCAATGTATTATTTCGGAGGGAATTTTTGATTTCAATATGATTGCTCTGCAAATCAAAGGTTAATTCAATGTGAATGTGATTTTTTTTTAAATGAATATGTAATTCTTAAGATTTGCGCTTGATGACTTATCGTCAGACACGGGTGTATTTACAATTTGATAATATAAAAATAAGAAATCAAATAAACTGTTTTTTTAATGTTTTGGCTAGATAAGGGTTTTTATTTCAAATCTTGATTTATTGGACTTACATTTTTGGACAATTTTGTTTATATTATAATTAAACTTTACTCATTTACTTATTTGGCCTTATCTATATAGCGTTCCATTATTCAGCATAAACGTTGTACATTACATACATATACTGGTAGGTATATCTGCTAAAAGCCAAGGTCAAGCCAGCTTTATTAAAATGGTATAACAGATGGTTATTTGATACTTCCTATATCGGCATGATATGTATGTAGATAGTTGCTGAGTTCACAAAATGAAAGCCTAACCCTTGATACATATTACGTTTTTGAGCTTTAAAAAGTTACAAAGTAATATGAAGAACTAGGTTGCAACGTTGCAATTCTTCTGGTTAAAGCTTATAATTTTGTAAGCATTGATATTTTTAAAGTAGGTATAATGAATAACAATTAATATAATTATATGTCATACCTACCTATGTATTTTTTATATCTATTTGTTGTTTATTAAAAAAATAAAAGGGGGTTTTGTATGATAACATAATGTAAGTACATATCGTCGGCTTTGAGTGAAAAGCAATTACTTAACTCCACATTTTTTCAGAAATTATGTAGAAAAATAATTAATGTAATTTTGGTTTAATTAAAAAAATGCGAACACTTTTTTTTAAATAATTTTGTGTAAGAAATTCAAAGTAGGAGTTAACTGCTTTTCACTCTAAGCCGACGAAAACGATACATAGCTTCATGCTGATGTAGGTGCATATTTGATTTTTGTGCCAAAAAATTTGTTAATCGGACAAGGGCGAGACTTGACATTAGTAAACGTATTTTATCCAAGAACCTCGTTTCCATTTAAACTATAGGATTTTATTAATTTCAAATCTGTTTACTAATTTTCTTCTTAAATGTTCATCACATTTTATGCGTTTATTTCATTTTAAATCGAGTATAAATGTAAAAAGCAACAAAATGAACTGTGACTGTGTATGTTCTTTAATTAGTGCAATATAGAATGAATCAGTAAAATCATGAATTTTACTGGTAAAGATAAAATTCCGAAATATTTTGTTTCATCGTCCATTACAGCCTATTTACTTGCAAGCACTAGTACATTTTTTGGAAATTTCTCTAAAATGAGGTGCCAAAAATCGTTTTGAATTTTTTGTTTAAATTCATTAAATATTCATAAAAAAAATCTATGGCAGACCAATTACTGAAAATAGCTGACCTTTTACAATCGTGAAGACGCCTTTCAAATTGCATACTTTTTTTTTAAATGACCCAAATAAGGTGCCAAAAGTTTTTTTTGTGACCTTCTTCGAAAATTCATAGAAAAAAATCTATGGCTGACCAATTACCGAAAATAGTTGACTTTTTATCACGATCTAGAAATCTTTCGGATGGTATACATTTTTTGCAAATTTCCCATAAATGAGGTGCCAAAAATCGCGCGTGACATTGAGCGACCTTGAGAAAGTTTAAGCCTTTATTAGAAGCTATATAGGGCTGACCAATTTCTGGGACCATTTGACCTTTTCTGACCAATTACTGACCGGGTGCAGAAAAATACGCAGTGTAGTTTTTCTTTTATTCAAAAAATTCAAATCCTTTTTTTTAAATATTTTTTTGTAAAAAGTGCAAAATATGCTGCTTTTCACCCTTAGTCGACGATATACTTAAGTAATACAAAATTAGATATTATTCTACGATAATATTCTGAACTACCAGTAGTGGATCTAGTATTCGGCTGTGGGGGGGGTGAGGCTCCCTTAGGCACATCTTTAAAAAAAAATCTAAGTCACACATAAGTAGGTACCTATATACTACCTATACCTACATATATAATATACATGTACATAATGTAGGGACATTCTGCAAAATTTATGATTGGAAATAGAGAGAAAAAGAACGGCACACCGTAGAAAAAATTTTGTACATATGAAGGGTCCAGGGTAAAACCGGTTTAAATCCACTTAGGTTGATTCCGATAAAAATGTATTTGTAAGTTAAATACTTACAGCCTTATTCATTAGAATGCGCTAAACAGATGAATAGTTATGCACTGCATAAGGATTTATGTAGCCACTATGTAACGTTACATAAATCCTTATTCATAAAAATTTTCCCCATCCATTTAAGTTATGCAACGCTTGTGTCAAATAAAGTACCAAAAAGAGGAAATCTATTACGTTTTACTTCCACATCACATAAACAAACATCAGCTGTTTGTGAAAAATCATTAAAATCAAAATGCTTCCAGTTCGGTCTTTTCATTTTCTGTATTTATAATTATAATTTTGAAGTTCTTGTGTCGCTACTCATTTTTAGCAAAAATAAATAAAAGTTTCGATAAAAACTCATAGCAATAATTTGATATTCCAGTGAAATTTTATAAAAAAAAACAACCCCCATTTTTCCTGCTGCGCTGCCGCCACCGGTTGGATTGTTTTTAGTTTATTTATTTTTGTTTTTTGTATTATAATTCAGTTTTCGTTGTGTTACTGTTTATATTAGATACGCATTTATGTGCATAAATAAAAGAAAATTAAATTTTTTGAGAAAATAATCTGTTTTGTTGTTTTATTTCATTATTCGCTCACAGTTTCTATTGGGAAGAATAGGTATAGATATGTATGTGGGCATATATCTAAATATTTCACTTTTGTGTGTGTTAGTGACATTTGATACTAAAATATCCTTATGTTGCCACTATTCAACCTCCAAACGCGTTTAGCTTATAATGAGTCTATGTAACGTTGCATAAGTTTTATGAATAAGGTTTTTGCGTTCAGACGCATTATAACGAGTACATAGCACTATGCACAAGCTATATGATGCGTTTATGAATAAGGCTGTTAAAATACACTTAATTAGAAGGTAAATTAATGAAATAAATGAAACAAATTGTTTTGTCTAGCACAAAGTAGGTATGTACATAATTTTGCATACATACCTACAGGTAGTGATTTTTACTTCTTGATTCTTTTTGTCTGATACGCTGACAAGAGTCAAAAAGTGTTTTGATGTTGGAGCTAAAATTTTGTATATATTTTTTTGAATAATTCTTTTGAAAGAACGACACGACAACACGAATAATTCTGAGGGGTGCGTCTAGATCGTCGGTTTAAATGGCTAAAAAAAGAGAACAAGCTAGGTTCAGTGCCAGTCGAGAGTGTAATTAAGAATTCTGCATACCGAAAAAGAAGAAAATCAAATGGAAAAATTGAAACTGCCATCAAATTTTTTTTTTTTTTATGTACCGTAAGACAAATTAAATAAGAAAATAAAAATTTGTGTATCGATATTTTGTTGTGTCAAATAGACTACCATTTCAATTTTCAAAATCGATGCATTTTTAGGCACTGGTGACAGTCCAAATAATTTTAAAGTTTTTCTCGGCACTTCTTACTATTTTCATCATAGCCTTCTTACTATGGTAAATAAAAAAAAAAATAAAAATGCCATATCGAGATTTTGTCGATTCAAATTTTAAAATCAATGCATTTTTACGGCGCTGATGACAGTCCAAAAATGATCAACGTTTTTTTTTTTTTCTCCGCACTTCCTACATTTTTTATCATAACTTTTTTATAGCGGTAAATACAAACAAAAAATACAAAATGGCGTTCGAGATTTTTTCGTGACAGATCGATTGCCGTTTAATATGGGACCATTCTTACGCCACTGGTGACAATCCAAAATATGATACTCAAATTGTCTGCAAAATTCAGGGTCATAAAAAACGGGCTATGAGTTCAACATGAATTAAAAGAATTGATGATAATACATGCAATGACGGTAAGTTTAAGATAATGTGTATTATGATTCTCTCCTAAATTGAACGCTTTCTCTAATTAATCACACTCGAAAATATTCAAATGAAGCGTAGTGTAAAGGTATATTTCAAATTTAGTTTTTATTGGTTGGCGTACAATATTGGTAAGTAAACTAGTTTTTATAAGGTTTTGTCTTGCTTCAAGACAGTTATAAGTGAACGGAAAAATAAAAATGAATTAAAAATTAATTGGCGTTCTGAATTTTTTCCTTAAAAAAACATTCAATAAATAAAAGAATTTTTCGAAAATCCGAATCGAAAATTTTAAATAACTTTTGCATAAATTCATATTTTCTCAAAAAATCAGACGAAATTTGTTTTGTTTACTGAAACTATTTAAGGAGTAGATTTAACAATTTAACGAATGAATCTCATTCATTTTTTAACATTTTTCTCTAAAAAAATATTCATATGTACATACGAAGATATACATTATGTAGGTAATGTATGTATGAATATTAACAATTTTGAAAATTCTAAGCAACTCGGACATATGTACAAGTTATCATCATGCAACACAATGCAATATCCCACCCAAAAGTGCAGATAATCCACAAAATATTTTATTCAGTATCATCAATGGTCACAACGAATATATTGAATTACATCGACCATCCATCCATGCACCCATCCGTTGAGTCAGCATTTCCTTTATTGGAAATGAATACAATTATTACACCAGCATCCATCCACCCACGGACCCATCTATCGAGTCAGCAGTTATGTTGACGATTAGTATATTACTTTTAGATAATTTATCTTTAAGAATAAAATTTGTAATTAGTCTTAAGCTTGCACCCCAACAAATTGGAACAGATTGGTTCCACAACCAAATAAAACCTTTTTAAAAAACAAAAAGGCAAACCGGTTGTTTTAATTGGCGCCCAACGTGGGGCATGCAAGTAAAAGCAAAAAAAAGTTAAAAAAGTTAAAGTACGTGAACATTGAAGTATTTAAACAAAGTTTTTGCAAAAAGAAAAGAAAATTTATGCAAGTAAAAGCAAAAGTAAATTTTTTAAAGGTGAAAGTTAAAGTACGTGAATATTAAAGTAATAACCAAAGTTTTTGCGAAAAAAAATATAGAAAAGTAAAAGTTTAAATAAAAAAAAATATATAAATATATATTTTTAATAAAGGAAAAATTCTAAATAATTTTCCAAAAGAAATTAAAATAAATAAAAGTGAGTGCTCTAAAAAAGAAAAATAAGAAAAATATAGAAAAAAGAAAGTGATCACTCCTCCAAAAAAATAACTCTTTCCGTTAAACAAAAAAAATCATTATTGTAAAGTTGAACAATAACTTAATAAAAAAAATAATAAACTCTGAAGTGAAGAAAAATATGCCAAAGCCATCATTACTGAACATCAACGGAAGCAGAAAATATATATCAAAATTTGAGTAAGAAAAAAAACAATAAAGTTAATTTGTGAACAAAGAATATTTATATATATATAATATATATACTTAAGAATATTATTGTATTTCATTATTATATTACAAAAAAACGTTTCCATGAATTTAAGTGTTTTGTGAAAAAAATAAAAAATAGAACATTGTGAGAAAATATATTTAAAGTAAATATATAAATAAATAATAAGATTAATTGAGATAGTAAAAATTAAAGCTGGAAGATTTGATTGAAAAATTTAGTAAAATGTCGACGAATAATGAAGACATTATCTCTCGTATTGTGGCCTTAAACACAGCCTCATTGAAAAACGAGATTGATAATTTAAAAAAACAACTTTCTGTTCTGACGACAAATTGTAATGTCACAGAACACAGTACGGAAACTATAGATGAATCTATAACGTGTGTTGAATCACTTGAAGTGATAAAATCATTGCCTGAATTTACTGGTGATGAAAATAGTTATGTTAGCTGGAGAGAAGCTGCTAACAATTCGATGACTCTCTACACGAGAGGTAGTCGTAGATACTTCGCGGCGTTAACAATTTTAAGAAATAAAATTACAAAAAAAGCAAATGATACGCTTACGAACCACGGAACGGTTCTAAATTTTGATGCGATTTTAAGTCGTCTTGATTTCGCATATGCGGACAAACGTCCAATACATATGATTGAACAGGAACTAAGCATCTTGAGGCAAGGTTCCTTATCATTAATCGACTATTACAATATAGTCAATAAGAAATTAACACTCTTGGTGAATAAAACAATAATGACTCATGGTCAGGACAGCTTGACCAGAGAGCTCAACGAAGCTCACCGCACAAATGCCCTACGCGTTTTTATAACCAGGTTAAACGCCCCACTAAGCAATATACTATTTTCGCTTAGCCCTAATGATTTACCTAGCGCTCTTGCTAAAGCTCAAGAGCTAGAGTCCAACAACCAAAGGGCTCAATTCGCCCTTCAATTTAACAGAAATATAAATAATACAAATAATACAAATAACACAAATAACACAAACAACACAAACAACAACCATTTGAGATTCCCTAAAAGATCTGTTTGGGAACCGAATCCAAACAATTTTCGTCATCAACATTCACAACCTACACCGATGACAGTTGGAAGCTCTAATATGAGATTGCCCAATCAAAGACATAATTTTGGTAACAATAATATTGGCGATCTTATAATAACACTAATGCCAATAATAATATAGGACAACGTATCAATCCGTTCAGGCAAAATTTAAATAATAATTATAATAATAATTTTCACAGAAATTTGTATGTGGATAAGAGACCACATAGTGCACAAAATAGTGCTCAGCCACCAGTAAAAAATCAGCGTGTTAATAATATAAACGAGGAAGCTTTTTTAGGCGATCGCCGTGTCAATTACCCTTCATACTTAGAAACCAACCAAACAAGCAACTAAAAATATTAATTGACACGGGAGCAACTAGTTGCTATTGTAGACCAAATGTTCTACAAGATAGGCAAAAGCTATCTATTAAAAAAAGAATTCGCACAGTAAATGGGTACTCGATAATTACTCATTTTTATGTTGCATATATATTTGATAGAGATGTTGTATTTTATGAAATAGAAAATTTAGAAAGTGATTTATTAATAGGTTATATGTTACTCAAAGAAGCCTCTATTAAGTTAGATTTTGAAAATGGTTATTTAATATATAATAATAAAAGAGAAAGAATATTCTTATCAGAAGATATAAATGAATTAAACAATTCAAGGGAATCAGAAGATTCCGAAATATTAAAAATTGAATTAGAAAGCAGTGAAAATGTAGAAGAATTAAAAAAGTATATGATTGAAAAGATTGAAAAAATACACTCAAATATAAATATAAATTCATTATTCCGAACGGATGTAAAGGCAGAAATAAGGACTACAGTCGATACTCCTATATGGAGCAGACAATACCCGTACCCACTGTCAGTTAACACATTCGTTAATAAGGAAATAAAAGATTTATTAAAGGCAGGAATTATTCGCCAGAGCAAAAGTCCGTACAATTCACCGATTTGGGTTGTACCAAAAAAAGGTACCAATGATGATGGTACTCAAAAACTAAGAATGGTAATAGATTATAAAAAGTTGAATGAAAAAACGATATCAGATAGATATCCTATACCCGAGAGTAACGTTATTTTATCTAATTTAGGGAAAGCTGAGTATTTCTCTACGATAGACTTAGAGTCTGGTTTTCATCAGATACAGATGAAAGAATCAGGTATTGAAAAAACGGCATTTAGCATAAATAACGGTAAATATGAATTTATGAGAATGCCTTTCGGTTTAAAAAACGCACCAAGCATCTTCCAAAGAGCAATGGATGATATTTTGCGTGATTATATAGGGAAAGTGTGCCATGTCTATATGGACGACATAATAGTCTACTCTAAAAATTTAAATGAGCACACTAGACATCTTAATGAAATTATAAATGTATTAAAAAAAGCTAATATGAAAATTTCCTTAGAAAAATCTAAATTCTATAAAAAGGAAACAGAATTTTTTGGTTACATAGTCGCTTTTAACACTATTAAAACAGACCCGAAGAAAATAGAGACAATTAGTAATTTTCCATTACCGAATACGTTAAGACAGTTAAGAAGTTTTTTGGGCATGACAGGTTACTACCGTAAGTTTGTTAAGAACTACGCATCAGTAACTAAGCCTTTAACTAAATACTTAGCCGGAGAAAACGGCAGAATATCAAAAAACTTATCTAAAAAAACAATTATAAAACTAGACGATGAAGCAATTTTAGCTTGTAGGACCTTAAAAAATATTTTAATAGAACAAGTCGAATTAGTTCAACCAGATTTCAAAAAAACATTTATATTAACAACTGACGCTTCTAATAACGCTATAGCAGGTGTTTTATCCCAGGAAGGAAAACCAATAACATTCATTTCAAAAACATTGAATGCGACAGAACAAAATTATGCCACTAACGAAAAAGAATTATACGCTATAGTGTGGTCCTTGAAGAATTTAAGAAACTATTTATATGGTGTTTCTAACCTTGAAATCCATACGGATCACCAACCGCTAACGTTTGCGGTATCCGTAAGAAATCCAAATGCCAAAATGAAACGTTGGCATGCGTTTATTGAGGAGTTTGCTCCCAAAATAATATACAAGCCAGGGACTACAAATGTAGTTGCTGATGCCTTGTCAAGACAATACTTAAACCACATTTCAGATGAAGACTCATCTAGTACTGCTACACAGCACTCTGCCGAGAGCAGCGATAACTTAGAAATTAAAGAGACAACAAAACCTCTTAATCAATTTAAGCAACAAATCCTTTTAACTCAGTGTTTATTTACGGCACACGAACAAATAAAATATTTTAACAGAACTAGACATTTAATTGAGTACGATACGCCAGAAAATTTAATAATCATATTAAAACAATATTTACAACCTGGAACTGTTGCAATTCATTGCACACCAGAAGACCTTTATAATATTAAACAAAAATTAAAGGAAACTTTTAATAATAACTTTCTTTACACAAAGAACTTTCCTATTGATATTACGAACGAAGAAGACCAACAAACTATAATACAACAAACACACGTTAGAGCACACCGTAGCTATCAAGAAAACTTGAAACAAATTTACACAGCATATTATTGGCCACGAATGACCAAACAGTTTAAAGAATTCGTTAGAAACTGTGAAATATGTAACCGAAATAAATACGAAAGACATCCTTTTAAAGCTCCAATTGGAGAGGCTCCAATTGCTAAGAAAGAGGGGGAGCAGTTACACCTGGATATTTTCTTTGCTCAAAAGTTAAAATTTTTAACTTGCATTGATTCCTATTCAAAATTTCTGGTCATTAAACAAATAGAAGATAGAACAAAATTAGACGACAAAGTCTTAGAACTTTTGCAAAGCTTCCCAGAAGCTAAGAAATTATGTGTCGACAACGAACCGGGTTTTTCAACACCCCAATTTAAAACGTTGATGCATAGACTAGGGATAGAAATGTTTTTCTGTGATCCAAAACACAGTACTTCCAATGGACAAGTGGAAAGAGCTCACTCCACACTAATAGAAATAGCAAGATGTTTGAAAGAAGAATTTCATTTAATAAGTGATCTAGAATCAATTTTTAGAGCCGTACAGCAGTACAATAAAACTATTCATTCTGTAACAAACAAAAAACCTTTCGAAGTCTTATTCAACAAATTAGAACATGAAGACTTACAACCAAGACTTCTATTAGCCCAAGCAAAAATGTTAAAGAGAAACAAACCTAATGTAAAGACGAAAACGTATAAACAAAATGAAATAATTTATGAAAAAATCATAGGGGTTAGAAATAAACTTCAACCAAGATATAGAAAACAAAAAGTGAAAGAAGACTTAGGAAACAAAATACGAATTCATAAAAATGATCGTATAATTCATAAAGATAACATTAAAATTTAATCTATTTCAGGACAATGAATCCTCTACTCGAAATAGTTATACTACTTATGACATTACTACATAATGGACAAGGACAGCGGCTTGACGTACAGTACTTGAATGATGGACAGGGATTTATAATGATAAAAAATGAAGAGCTCAAAATTATTGACAATTATAAGAAAATCCTATACATAATAGATTTAGATTTATGGAAAGAGAATTTAGAAATAATAAGAAACAACATAGCGAACTTTAGTTTTTGCAACCATTATCCAACTATGTTGCATAATTTTAATGCATTAGAGGAATAAATTAATAGCATTTTACCACATACAAGGAAAAGACGAGGGTTAATAAATATCATAGGAAAAGGTTTAAAATTTATAACAGGCACAATGGATGCCGATGATGAATTAGAAATTAGGCAGAGATTAGATGTTAATGAAAAGAATAATGAAAACATTATAAATAGCCTCAACGACCAAGTTCGAATAAATGATCAATTTAACTTAGCAATGAAAAAAATAACAGATCACATTAATAAACAACAAAAATATATAAATGACCAATTGTCTAATCTTCTTGGAAAAGCCTCTAAAGATGTAACTATAGACCATATTCAACATATTTTTCAAATTCAATACGATATTCAACTGTTAAGAGAACAAGTTCGTAAAGTAAAAGATAATTTAATGCTATCTAGATTAGGAGTATTAGGGAGAGATATTTTGACTGTAAAAGAAATAAAAACATAATAATATAACTTTAAGAGATTTAATGTACATTAAAAGCTCAGTAATTTTACACGATAATAAAATAATTTTTGTAATTATGATACCTAATTATTGCAATCAAATGTACCACAGAATTATAATCGAACCAATACCAAACAAAAATAATTTAGAATTAGACATCAATTATAGAGAGTTAATATTAAGTAACCATACTTGGTACAAATATACAGAAGAACCCATGGGCAATTCCATGGTAACTCACGTTACATTTGGGAGAGTTTCACGTTCTCTTTCATTAAAATTTCCATACTTATATATATATAAATAAAACAAAATATAAACTCTATACATGGTAATGATTTCGACTGTTAGGAAAAAATAAAATGTTTGCGAAAAATATAGTCTTTCTTAGAAAAAAATACTAAAACATGTTGGTAACTCACGTTACCCTATTCGGACACGGGTTTTGTAGCAGTACTGTGGATATTTTCTAAAAATTAAACAAACCAAGAAAGCTTAACTGATTTGGTGAATTAGATAAAAGAATTTATCAGCCTAAATATATCTGTACACAAATTTTAAATTATTGAAAATATTTTATACAAATTTAATAAAGTACATGGTAACTCACGTTACAAAAAGTCGGTAACTCACGTTATTTCACGTTTTTAATTTAAAAATTTAGGGCTAAGCCTTTTATAATTTTATTTTATTTTCAGCCGTATGCTTGTTACTTGTAGGATATTTTTTATTTCTAATTTTAAAACTAGCGAACAATAGACAGGGGGCAAGATAAATTTTCCATTTTTCTATCTTCATGTCCACTTTTTCATGGAATTACCCCCATTATAATGAAAAAATATTTAATAAAAATAAATGACCAATGTATTGAAGAAATACTAAAAGAAAATCCGATATGTAATTTCAAAGTTAATGCAGCTATTGAAATAAAACAATTAACTAATAATATTGTTATCACGAAAAATGTCCCTGAAACAAAATTAATTCATAATTGTAACACATACGACGTAATACTTCATGGAAACACCATAATAAATTTTGAGAATTGTAAAATTAATATTAATAATAATATTTACGAAAATATAATTGTAAATGAAAATTTTATCCTACCAATTTTTAAAGATGTTAAAATTAAAAATATAACAGTAAACATAAGTTTACCTGAACTCCATTTTAAAAATATCGAAAACAGAAAAATTCTAGAAGAAATTAAAACCAACAATTTAATAACAAATAGCATAACATTCAGTACAATTGTAATAATAATTATTGTATTAGTAATAATGCTTACTTACTTCTTTTTGAAACTTAAACCAAAAACCCATAATATAAATGAAGAAATAATGATAAATAAAATAAACAAAATATACAAAAACTCTCAGAGGAAATTCATGACGCGGGACGCATCATCTAAGAAAGAGGGGAGTTATCATCATGCAACACAATGCAATATCCCACCCAAAAGTGCAGATAATCCACAAAATATTTTATTCAGTATCATCAATGGTCACAACGAATATATTGAATTACATCGACCATCCATCCATGCACCCATCCGTTGAGTCAGCATTTCCTTTATTGGAAATGAATACAATTATTACACCAGCATCCATCCACCCACGGACCCATCTATCGAGTCAGCAGTTATGTTGACGATTAGTATATTACTTTTAGATAATTTATCTTTAAGAATAAAATTTGTAATTAGTCTTAAGCTTGCACCCCAACAAATTGGAACAGATTGGTTCCACAACCAAATAAAACCTTTTTAAAAAACAAAAAGGCAAACCGGTTGTTTTAATTTACATACATAACACAAGCAAGTTGTGCATTTTATTTATGAGAGAACAGCGAACCTGCAAATTGGCGTTTCGTCCGGCTTACTCACTTGGACTCATCAGTGACATCTGATATAGTAGTTTGTCATACGCAAATTGTATTATGTCAGTTCACCTTACATGGAGCTAGAAATTATAATCTTGTTGGACATAGTTTACAATGGGTTTTTGTTAAAAAATCCATGTAAGTTGAACTGAACTAAATACAAATTGCGTACGACAAAGGCCCTCACTATGTCACTGATGAGTCCAAGTGAGTAATCCGTACGACACGACAATTTGTAGGACTAAAGGCCATACAAAGCTATTTTGAATCAATAATTCAAAAAGTCCAATCCTTAATATTAAGTCTTCTACTTGGCTGATTTATTTTAGTAGTATATAGAATTGGTATTATTAAAAAAACTTTCTTATAAAATAGCTAACCTGTAAGCAAACCAGAATGACTGCTGAAGAAGTGACAAAGAAACTGATCTAAATGGATCTAGGAACTCCGACATTTGAACAAGGTTTGTTATCCTCATGAGGCAATACTTGTTCAAACAGTAGTAAGCAACAATTCATAGAGACAACGTGACTGCATTTATTGGTTGCAAACATTTTTGTGCTAAAAACCAAATTGTACCTATTTCTTTTATTTGCACATAAACGTGAATAGGACTATTACGCCCCTTGAAAATACATAATATCTGGCTGGCTTTGAATCCAGCCTGCTCCACTTTAAAAGTTTTTTTCAGTGATACTGCATTTTCCAAGAATATGTAGGTATATCTTATCTTGTTATGTAATAATGCTTCAAACCTTATTTGTTTAAATAAAATTGCAAGTGCCTCCCATTTCAGTCAACTAATAACATGCACGAAAGTCACTAAACCCTGGTTTTCCACGAGCTGTGTCGCCACTTTTTTGTTAAACATAAAGCAGATGTTCTTATGAAAGTGGCCAGTGTACAGGGCCAACCATTGAAATTTTATCAACATTTCCAGTAATTTATCGAAAATAACCCATAGTATAGTATTCGATATAATTTACCAATACACACAAGCCTAGAATTGATATAGATTTTATTTACATCGATCATTAAAGACAAACATTAAAAAAGTGTGACAACTCACATTGCCTGTGTGTCGGTCAGTAGCAAATATATAAAAGTATTTACAAGCCATATTAATAAAAAAGATTAATTTTATTTAAACGTGTTTATATTCACTACGACTTAAAATTCATTTCATCTTATTACCAATAAATTGCGTTCCTTGGGTTGGTTAAACCGACAATAAAACTTGTAATACTACCGATGACCTTGATTTGCATTCATTTTGAATTGAATTTGGAGACTCCTGTCATGGAAATAAATATTATTTTTCAAATTTATATTTTTTGAGATCTTTAACAGGAAGCTCATGGGAAACCATTTATTTAATTTAAGTTAACACCTATTTCTGAAAAATATTTCACACTAATTTCCTAATAAATTCATTGCACAATTGAAGAAATTATCACACAATATCCAAGGTACAGACGAAGTCGTTAAAGCTTTGAGTATTTTTCTCATACAATTTGCGTAGTTCAAATTATAATAATGACCCAATGACCTGACTATAGTACCTTCCCATTTCTGAAAATTTATAATACCGTCTGGGCCATCGAATTAAGATCAAAGTCCTTCATTTAAAAATACACAAACAAAAGTACTTTATACCTATTTAGTAATAGAATAATTACACAAATTGACTAACACTGTCGGAATGGACTGAAACAATAAAGTGACGCAATAAATAATTTCGAATCCAAAGTCTAAACTATTTTTATATTGAACTTTGTGGCGTAGGTATTAGGTAGTATAGTGGTATCTTAAAAAGTGTTTTTTTTTATTTCTGAATTTCTGTCTAGCTTTAGAGCAGTCACCTTTGTATTTGTATTACACATATTATTCAAACCTCACCAAACATAAAAGGTGTAGGTATGAATGTATATCAAAATTAGGGTAGGTTCTTATCTTTTTTATTGTCCTTATTAATTAGAAGTGCCAAGTCAAAGTCTAGAACTTAGTTAATCAGAATACAAAATAAAATGAAAAGGTGCGTATTTCAAATAGCAATATAACACGCAGGAACTCATATCTTCGATCGATATAATTAGTATGACGATGACAATCAAGAAAATAGACTTATCTAGGATTTTTGGTTTAAATAAAATAAAATAGAAAACATGACTATAAGTTCCACGTATGTACCTGCATACATATATACATAGTTCTATATATTTACCTTTTTTCAAGACCATTATTCATAGAAAAGAAACCAGTCATCGATGTTTCATTAAAAAAATTCAAGAAAAATAATGAATTTAATAACTTTTTTCAGATTAACTTTGGGAAGTTATCAATGAATCTAAATATTTATGTACATAGGTAGGTATTTGAATTTTAGTCTGAGGTCTTATGTCATTAAGACTGCAGACCAAATTTTGCATATAATGTAGTTAAATAATTTTACAAAAAGTAAGGTTAGGTTAGGAGGGGCGTGCACAGCGCAAAGGCTGTTGCGTACACGGGGGCCTATTGGTCCATTGTGATCCCCTTACAAAAAGTAAACAAACAAGTCCAAAACCCAAAAGGTCAATAATATTCGGATTGGACTATCTTAACACCTGAAACCACACGAGTACGTGCTAAGTTGATTTCATTAAGTAGGTACGTACTCGTTTTGATAAGTTTTTTTTTATAAAAATCCAATCATCTCTATACCGCATGTTAGTTGATTTTAAGATTTAGAAACCACTTATAAGCATACCTTCAAAAGTAGGTACCTAATGAAAACATTCTAAGTGTTTTGACTGAGTTTTTTTGGCAAGTTGATAGGTACCTATACAAAGAGCAGGTTTAAATCCAAATGATTGGTGTTGAATATAATGTATTATCTGAACTAAGATTGACTTGATAAAAATGTAAAAAAAAGTTCATCTTAGCTTTTGCACAACTTTTGGATTGGAATAAAAAAAAATAAAGTTTGTACTCAAACCGTCTTTCTTTACATATTCTTTTATTTGGATACATATAAAGATTTTACTTTAGGGATTTATTAAAAAAAAGAACAATAATCACATCTGTGACTTAAATCGTGGTTTTCATGAGTTTGGGCTGTTTATATTCTGTCGCTTATATTTCCATTTTAATTAAAAAAAAATTAAAAAATCGCTCGTAGATTTAAAATTACGTGAATTCCATTGCGTTTTCGAGCAGTTTAGTTCGGTCAGATAACCGAATCCCGTGCGTTTTTTAAGCGGGACTTTTGCTATGACTGGAATTCATTCCTTGAGCGCAGTACGCTGCTGATGCAAAACGAAAAATCTCATACAAAAATGACGCAACGAAATCATAAACGAAAAATTTATTTTAACTTTTCGTTCTACAGTTGATACGCTGTTCGATGAACAAAATTGATAATTGTTGCACATTTTTAGAGAAGTCTTTACCTACTTTTTTCAATGAATATTTTTTTGCTGCATTTTCGTAAGCATTTCATTATCTTGTTGGAGAGGGGAGACCAACTAAAAATTTTGTTTCATATCAGCAGCGTACTAGGCTTAACACATTAAGGATAAAATTTAGCTTGGGATACATTTTTGTAATCCTGTGTAATGGTACTATATTGGAAAATTTCCATAATAAAAATGACGATTTATGTCTTAAGAGAAAGGTTTTGAGTCGACACATCTGCGGGTAAAATTTCAGTGTTGCCACTTTTCGGGAACATACTTTTTTCTATGTCACCTTTTTTGATCATTTTATAATTTAAAACATGACAGAAGTTGCCTCCAGATGACAAACGCGTGTTCGGAAATAAAAATTGATATTTTGAATAAAAGGTGTTGAGTTGGCGCACCTTTGGTTAAAATTTCAATGTTGCCACTTTTCAGGAACATAGCTTTATTATGTCAAATGTGGGATTTCCCCTTTTTTGTGAGTTTTAACGTGAAACAAGTTGCGGAAACGCCTCCAAATAACAATCGCATATTGCGAAAATAACGGTTGACATCTTAAAAGATAGGAGTTGGGTAGAAACACCTTTGATGAAAATGTCAGTGTTGCCACTTTTCAGACACATGCTTTTTGTTTGTACACGAAAAAACTTGCAATTTTGTTCCCAACATGCGTTTGGCATCTATAGCCATTTCCTTAACATTTTTTACGTTATTAATATTAACAATTACCAAAAAGTGGAAATTCCACCCTATGACACCAAGGAAAACTATGTATATTCTCTAAAAGTGGCAAAACTAAAAAATTAACCAAAGGTGCTTGTACTCAACACCTTTTTTTTACAACGTCAACCGTTATTTTTCCTATACGCGTTTGGCATCGGGAGGTGTTTTGGCAACTTTTTTCATGTTCAAAATATTAAAAATTACCAAAATAGTTGAAGTCCGGCCCTTTGATATAAAAAAGTATATTCCTGAAAAATGGCAATATTGAAATTTTAAACGAAGATGCGTCTTCTCAACACCTATTTTTCAAAATAGCAATTTATACTTCCCAATACACGTTTTGGCATCATGAGGCATTTCCGCAAATTTTTCATGTTCAAAATATTGAAAAAGTGGAAGTTCCACCTGTTGACATACAAATTAGATTAGACGCCATTTTTCAACATGGCGTCCAAACGACAGAATTATAAAAATGACATCAAAGCTAATTTTCATTTTTAATGTGTAAAGAATGAAGTACTTGAGAGTGCTATGGACGCCATATGGCCCTATGCACACCTCCGCGTGTGTAGAGGGTGGGTAACGCAAACGTGCAGTGGGACCGAATGGATGCCGGGATAAGCAGACAACCCAGCTTTGCTGGTCAGGGCACAAACTTGTCCTTGGGATGGTTAAAAGCCCCCATAAGACGGATGAACTGCAGGCAGCGGTCAACGGCATGATAGTCTGGTGGCGGAGGAGCTTTTTTTCGTAAAAGGCCAACGGCAGCAGCAGGCAGCGTTTGCAACCCATATTGGGCGGCTACAAAAGGCGTCTGTTTTCCCATAGTGGGCGGCCTCGAGCAGTTATGTGTTTGACCATACAAAAGGCGAGTATGCCTGTCAAATCTGAGCTTATGTATGTTATTAATCGTATCTCGGAAAACACCATGTTGGAAGGATATATGCAAATACATGAAATATGACAACAAATGGAAATGAGTCCCCAAGAGGTAATCTTTTTATGGAAAATCCTTCTGCAGCTTCGGTTGCAGTAAACCGCACATCGGATTTGGGGGTGCGGCATCTTTCATGTACCAGCGTCAATCAAGACGCCATAATAATAAATGAATCGTTGACAAATAGAAGAAATCTTTTAAGAAGCGCAAATGTTACTTTTGGCTACCGCATACGTACGAAAATCGGAGCATGGAACGTTCGATCCTTGTACAGCGATGGTAGATACGAGCAAGTTGAGCGTGAAATGCTTCGCCTAAAGATCAGTGTCCTGGGCATAAGCGAAACTAAGTGGAGAGGTAGTGCTGAATACAGATCAGACACTGGACAGACGAGAATTAATGACTGCAAGGTTTCCTTCAAAAATTCGTAACGTCACAATTATTCAGTGCTACGCCCCCACAAATGAAGCGACAGAGGGAGACAAAACCGCGTTCTACACTCATCTTAACTCGGTTTACAGTAGTGTTCCGAGAGCCGACATCATAGTCGTAATGGGAGACCTCAATGCCCAAGTCGGTTCAGACAATTACGGACTGGAACGCGTGATGGGAAAAATGGCTTGGGGTCACGGAATGAAAATGGTGACTTGCTTGTCGACTTTTGTAACGCGAATCGTCTTGTTATAGGTGGGACTGTATTAAAGCATAAGACGTGCAACAAAATTACCTGGGTGCATCCGGATGGTCAAACCGAAAACCAAATTGATCATATCATGATTCAGCAGCGATGGAGGAAGTCTATGTGTGATGTCCGGAGTATAAGAAATGCCGATGTGGGAAGCGACCACCATTTGGTTCTGATGAGTCTCAAACTACGAACCGCTGCCGTACAAAAACCAGCGCAGGATGCAGCAAGGAGCTCAAAATTCATTACTAATGCTTTAAATGACCCCAACATATGTCGAAACTATGTCACCACCCTTAACGACAGATCCTCGTCATTAAACGGAATCCAGCATTCAACAATTTATGAGATGTGGGGTGAAATTAAAAGTGTTTTTATGGAGGCTGGATCCGAAACTGTACCCAAGCGAACGAGACGTAGAGACTCTTGGATATCCCAAGACACCTGGGATAAGATCGAACTTCGCAAATCGTTGAAAATTCAAATAAATGCCGAAGCAGAAATTCAACGAAAGGCTGACTTGCGAAGAGAGTACCGCATTGCCCATATAAGATGGTCTATCGTTGTGTGAGACGCGACAAGAGGGTGAGGTTAGATGGACTCGCAGATAATGCGGAAATCGCTGCCAGAAGAGGAGATATCCGGGAATTGTACCAAATAGCCAAAGACGTGATCGGGAAAAAAAGCAACACGAATCATCCTGTAATGCAGTGTTTTTCAAACTGTGGGTCGCGACCCCCTAGGGGGTCGCCAAGAATAATAAGGGGGGTCGCGGTCACAAGCCATTAGGTACAAGGAACTAAAAAAGGTTTTCTTTTATTAAATATTCAAAACTTGGTTGTATCTTTGATGGTGTTAATAATTAAAGCATTTTCCTATTGAAGGAAGATAACGTGAGTTATTCACATATAGGTATGAAGTGGTGAATGGCACTAACCATGTTAAAGCCTCTTTTGCCAGCTCTAAATATTTTCATCTTCTCTTCTCTTTATCCAGAAATACTCAACGGTTTTTACATTGAATTCAGAGCATACCATCTGCAGCTAAATAAATAAGATTTTCTATTAACTTTACCGATTGAAAACCGGCCAGATGGAATGATATATTCAAAAAAGGATTGAGTATCTATCTCTGTCCATTTCCACCTTCGGAAAAGAGTTCTGGAAAGTCACTTAATAGTTTTTTCTCCTAATTATGCAAACTTGCATGAGTGAACTGTGAGCGCTTAATGTCATGGCATGGATTCATCTGATGAAATTTCGTCGAAAATTTTCTGAACCCAGGGAAAAAATAATAAATTTTTTCTCTGTTCTCTGAGTTTGTTTTTTGCAGTCAAAATATTTTCTTGTATCCCTTGGAGTTGTATCAAGATGTTTAAGTGCGCAAAAAGATCAGCGAGAAATGATAATTTTAAAAGCTGAGTGGGGACAAAAAAATGATTTGATTATCTCGATTTTGAATCTTTTACAAACATCAATAAGTCAGCTTTTAATGCCCACAGCAGATTTCGGGTGTGAGTGATAGCAAAAAATGGTTTCCACCCTTCCCTAGATAAGCTCCACGGATCACATATCACGGAATCCGAGACCATTTGAGTGTTTAGTTCGCCCTTCCAGACCGTTTAAAAAATTAAAAATTTCAAGTGAAAAACGTTTTTTTTTCACAGTCTGGCAGGTTGAACTATATACTCAAATTATCTCAGATTCCGTGATATGGGATCCGAGGAGCTTATATTGGGAGGGATGAAATTCAATTTCGGCTTACACGATTACCCTCGAGGTTGCATTCATACTTTTTTTAAATTCACTGTTTTATCACTAAGGCCCCGGTTGTGGACAACAAGACTTCGATTTTTTGAATAGCCTTTAAGGAGGATTGGGTACGATATGTCGATTTTTAAAATATCGACTCCATAAGATCGATTTTTAAAATCTCGACTGAAAAAATCTCGACTGGTTAAAAGACCGACAGATCGAAATATAGACACAAATTTGACCGACTTTTTAAAATGTCGATTTTTCAAGATGTCGATTCTCAAAATGTCGACAGTGATCGAGATTTTATGAATCGAGATTTCAACAGTCGACATTTTAAAAGTCGACATTTTGATAGTCGACATTTTGATCAGATCATAGTTTAGGGAATGATGTTTACAAGCGCGCGCTTGTAAACATCATTCCCTAAACTATGATTTGATCATTATTATCAAATATCGCACTGTCAAAGTTCAATAAATCGCATTTTTTGTAATTTAATTAGTGTTGCCTATATATTTCAACGTCTTAATTGCCTCCTATTCTGGGTCTGTAATGTGTTTTAATATTAATACAATAATAATACATCCAGAAAATGAGGCAGTTTAAAGTTCGAAACATTAGGTATAATGTAGGTAGGCAACAAAAATGCGTTTTATTGAACTTTCTTGAAGCTAGGTTAGGTTAGGTTAGGTAGAAGGGCTGACAGTTGATCTCGTTACCGTCACACTTAGATCTATGTAGATCCGTTTTGATACCCTAGGAAATTGTATTCCACTTTATGTAAAAACCTATGTGTTCTGTTAGCAGTCAAGCCATTTAGAGGCGTTGATGAAATTCAGAAGGCTAATAGCCGAAGTTCCAGAAAGTTCCTCTAGGTCGTCATAGAAATGATTTCCTAGGTGTTTCTTTCTTAAATGAAAGAGTGCTGGGCAGTGGCAAAGGAAGTGTAAGGTATCCTCATGTGCTTCTTGAAGCTAAACAAAAGGTTAAATTAAATTGATAACTACCTAAATGAGTTAATTACTATAACAATCAAATAAGAACTTGCGTCTTAAATATTGTCTTAATTTTCCACAGCATCAAAAAACTGTTAAGTTCCTGTTAAAAAGTCAGACAAGGATTTATGATTCTTGAGTTTATATAGGTATTCTGTGCAAACATTAAAGGCAGAGCGTTGTTCCTTGGGTTACTTTCAAATGACCGACAGACAAAATATCGACAAGTCAAAATGTCGACTGGTTAAAATGTCGATTAATATTTTATATCGACTTTTCTGTATGGGAAAAATACCGACAAGTCGATATTTTTCTCGACTTCTATTAGGGCAGTCGACTTTTTGTAAAATCGACATTTCAAACTGTCGATATTTTAATAAGTCGGTAAAAACAAAGTCGGTATTTTAACTTACAAAAAAGTCGATAAAAGTCGACATTTTAACCAGTCAACATTTTTGCTGTCGGTCATTCGTACGTAACCCCTTTAAGGAAGCTTTCGATGCCTTTACTTCTTTTTTTGTTATCAATCACCCAAAATCTGCTGTAGGCTCTAAATCTAAAAATACCTTACCTTTTGACAGCTTTCTGAGCTCTGTTTGAAAAAGATTTTGATGGGCTCGATTCATGTCGCTTTTCAAATAACTGACAAAGTATTATTATGAATGTGGGGGTCGCCAGAATGTTTTTAATAACAAAGGGGTCGCGTACTCAAAAAGTTTGAAAAACACTGCTGTAATGGATGTGGATGGCACACTTTTGGTATCAATTGAGGATCAGCTTCGTAGATAGAAGGACCATTTTTGTGCCCTGCTAAATGAGGATTCAGTTGAGCAGAGTACTGAAGTGCCCCAACTAAACGAGATGCGCAGGTCCTATAGGGGTATTGACATCGAGCCCCCGTCAGAATCGGAAATCCTTACATCAATAAATCTCCTCAAAAACAACAAGGCAGCTGGACTGGATGGAATACCAGCTGAATTCCTGAAAGCCGATCCCGTAACAGTGGCTAGTTTTTACATCCGTTGATACAAAGCATTTGGGAAAACTAAAACTATCCCAGGGATTGGAAGGATGGTGTGATTGTTAAGTTGCCAAAGAAAGGTGACTTGAAGAATTGCAACAATTGGCGTGGTATCACCGTTTGTCCGTTTTCCCAAAACTAATGGCAACCATCATTCTCGAGCGAATAAAGGATAGAATCGAGTCTACACTCAAGAGGCATCAAGCTGGCTTCCGCAGTGGTCGATCGTATGTCGACCATATCAACACCCTGCGTATCGTCCTCGAGCAGTCGATTAAATTTCAATCACCGCTTTATCTACTGTTCGTGGATTTTGAGAAGGCCTTTGATGGAGTTAACCGAGAATGTATATGGAGATCGTTGCTTGGTAGAGGAATTCCACCAAAAATTGTTGCCATTATTAAAGAGTCCTACAACAACGCAAGGTGTTTTGTTTTGCACAATGGGCAGCTATCCGACTACTTCGTAGTGCAACAGGGTGTGAGACAAGGGGATGTTCTATCGCCAATTCTCTTCCTGCTGGCGATGGACGACGTATTGACGGCCAGTGTTGATACAGCTGAGCGACAGGGCATTCAATGGAGACCGTTTGAAAGACTCAGTCATTTAGACTATGCCGATGACATATGTCTACTAGCAAATAACATCAGTGGGCTGAACGGGATGTGCCAAACACTGCAAGTGAAGGGAGAGTCGAGTGGTCTAAGAATAAACAGCAAAAAGACAAAAATAATGCTCACAGGCCGCTCCACACAGCAGCGTATTATTCTACAGGAGACGCCAGTTGAAGTAGTGGAACAGAGTTCAACTACCCTGGCAGTATTGTCTCTGCAAACGGTGGTACGGATCTGGACATTAAAAGTAGAATAAATAAAGCTTGTACTGCCTTCGGTACTCTGTCCCCAATCTGGAAATCAAGTCAAATCTCCTAACGCACTAAGTTGAGATTCTTCGAATCCAATGTGAAATCCGTGCTGTTATATGCTTGCGAAACCTGGTAAGTCACGTCTACCATTTCGAAGAAATTGCAGGCTTTTGTGAATCGCTGTCTTCGCCACATCCTAAAGATTCGCTGGCCATAAATAATATCAAATGAGGAATTGTGGCGCAGGACAAGTCCAGAGCGACTGGACGTCGACATAAGAAAGCGTAAATGGCGTTGGATTGGTCACACACTGAGGAAACCAAACAATGAAATTGCAAAGCAGTCCTTTGAATGGAATCCTCAGGGTGCACGGCGGGTTGGAAGACCAAGAACAACATGGAAATCAACTGTCTTAGCGGAAGCAGAATCCCAGAGAAAGACGTGGCCACAGCTAAAGTACCTTGCAGCAGACCGTGAAGGATGGAGACGTTTTGTTGACGCCCTATTCCCCAGCCGGGGTTACAGGACACGATGATGAAAGAATGAATTCCTGTCATAAAAAAGGGGATTGTGTACGAAATCTCGCATATCAAAATCTCGCAATCGAAATCTCGCATATCGGAATCTAGCTATTGCAAAGTCCCGCTTTTAATAAACACTCAATTTCATAATTTTTCTTAATCTCGCAAAATCCCGCTTTCCATAATCACTCAATTTCATAATTTTTCTTAATCTCGCAATAACGAAATCCCGCAAACTAAAAGCTCGTAAATCAAAATCTCGCAAAAATGAATTGCATTGCAACAAATACATTTTTTAAATCAGAAACTTGCAAATTAAAATCTCGCGTGAGATTTAAATTTGAAAGATTTTGGTTAAAAAGATGTATTTGTTGCAATGCAATTTAATTTTGCGAGACATCTTACCTTCTCCAAACTATGTAAATCCAGTATGCTTAACGACCGCACTGTTTTATTTATTTTTATTTATTTATTTATTGTTACTGTTTATTTTCCAATACTTTTTTTATTTTATTTTTTTATTTTATTGCATTTTCCAATATTATTGTTCGGAAAGGAACAAGAGAGAGAGAACATAGAGATATATTCAGTGGTAATTTGTAAAGTGTCTTGTGTAAATTGCATAAATCGTATTTTATTATTTTTAGTTCCTTGATAAACGCGTAAAAGACAAATTAAAAACGTAAAATGATAATAGACGTTGTCAGCAATAATAAAGGTGGTGAAATATATCTTATGCAAAAAAACTATCGGGTGTATTCTCAAACAAAAAATTTAAAGTCCTGTGCGATTCGTTGCTGTGAGATTTGAATTTGCAAGATTTTGATTTGCGACATTTTAAATTGCGAGATTTCGGTTGAAATTTGCGAGATTTTTGGGTTCGAGATGGAAATGCGAAATTGTTAAGAGTGAGATTTTGTATTTGCGAGATTGTGAAAAACAAGATTTTTGAGTTTTTCTTTTGGGCTCTTTTAGTCTATTTTTGATTTGAATGCAAACAAAAAACTACTTTTCCCAACGTTTCGTAAGAATTCCTTACTTCTTAAGGGGCTTTTTATTTTTTTAATTTGATCTACCATTTATAAATTTACAATTTTACTTTTTTCAAATTAATCAATTATAAATTTTTTCTTACTTTTGGTACTAAATCATACTATATTTGCTAACTTTCCTCCCACTATTGCATCTTCCCAACGACGGCACTGACACAAAGTTGAAAATTAACTAAAGTAGGCTACACACTGTCATTTCTTAAATGACATTCCAAAACTGTCATTTCCAGTCATACCCACGAAAAATTTTGATCTTCATCATTTCCTTCATCATTTACATCTACACACTATCGTTTTTTGCATCATTTCAGCTGAAATGATGTGAAAAAATGACAGTGTGTAGCCTACTTAACAAATAGATAATAAAAATAAATAAACAGAAACAAGAAAAACTTTCAAAATAGACAACTTCACATTTAAATTATCACAGAGTTTTGGCAGGTTGCTACAGCATAGCTATGTTCATCAATGTCTTCTTTTGTGTTCATTGTCCTTTGTATTTTTTGCTGGATTCTTTTATTTGCGAGACTTCCTTATTCAAGATTTTGGTTTGCGGGATATCGAACCGCTCTCAAATAAAAGTACCCGCCAAAAAGCACACGGGATTCTATTTCCTGACCAGACTAATTAGGCTAAAAACGTGTTTATGTTATGTTATATATTTATGCTCTGGTAGCTAAGAGTTATCGATTCCCATATATTTTGAGGGGTCACATCAGTTTTCTAATGGGGTTTTCCTTTGGTAAATTCAGACTTCGAACTGAAATTTGTTTTTTTTTTTATCGCGAAGGGTATACGATTTTAGATTGATATCTCTGATATATCTGCCGAAAAATCCAGATATGCGAAATACGAAATTGATTTCTAATAAAAAAAAGAATGTCTCCTTGCGTACTTCCAAAACTACGAGTTTCTGAGATCTAAGTTCATATAAATATAAAATTTCACAAAAATTCGTAGAAATTTGTAGTTATGGGAAGTACACGAACAGACATAATAATTGATTTATTTGCCAATTTGAAGGCGTTAATTGTAAAAATCGGAGTTTTGACAGATCTGAATGGGGAAAAATCAATTTTCTTACCAAAGGAAAGTGAATTTTTATAAAAAAAAGAACATGACTTAAATTCCTTAAATTCCGAAAAGGGCGAAAAAATTGCATTTGCGGGGGCATGTGTTGAGGGCTTTCCTAAGGGCATCTTAAACAGCTGTCATTATCATATTTGTAATCAGTGATTTGAGATTTTCAGGGTGTATTGCATTCAAAGTGGCTTCCTTTACTAATTTTATTTTCATAAAAACTTTACCTCCATTTGATGCACTTTTTCTCATAAACGGTACCAATGTGTTGGCTGACGTACGTATTAATTACCAGTTTATCACCTTCGCCAGGACTATTACATTAATATCCTATGGTTTCCGTTCCTGCCAAAAATATGTTTGGAGCTCTTAGATTAGAATATCTGAAAGTCCTCGCATAATTCGGAATCCGGTTTCGAATTCAACTCGTCAACCATCTTTGAAGATGAGTACACTGTATAGAGTATAGTCATGAAAACTTTTAGGTTTTAGTTGTTTAAGTAAAACTCATGTAATTTCCGAAAGTAAAATGAGTGACTAGGTTGCACGTACTTGCTCTAATGTTAAAGTCGCTTAGAATCAAAACAAAAATTAGCATAGTCGATTAGGTTATACAAAGTAACATACAGATTTTGTATGAAAGAAAAATCACATATTGCTACTTTTGAATTTCATAAATACCTTCTTAATTTCAGAATTGTTTTGATTTGTTTGGCATCTTAGGTAACTAAGCTACTAACACTAAGCATAAAGACACGCACAACACATTCGTGCACTAATTTTTATAATCATTTCCAACAAGTGAAAGCATTTATAACAAATATGATTAGCATTGCTTAGACGTAACGTGCAAATGGGCAATGAAAGTGAATTACATATATTTAAGCTCATAACTGTATAAGAAAATAATTAACTGAAAGCAAGCTAGGAACTAAATAAAACCTGAAAAATAAATGTACTTACATACTTACATATGTACTGTACATACATAGCTTTTTTCAACAAAAACCTATCCTATAATCAATGTCATTAGCTTAAACTTGCTCACTCGTTTTCATATTCAAAACGCAATAAGATTGTAAACTTTAATATTGCAATTAAAATGATTTTCTTAAAAAAAGTATTAATTTATTTATAAATAACCCTTCATAATGTTTCTTTATTCATAAATGAATCGTTTGTTGAGTTTGATTAATTTTTAAAAAGGCAAAGCAATCTCATGTGAATTGTACCATATTACATAGGTCGATTGTGTTATTCTTTTCCTCAGTGTCCAATGACCTGGCTTTACAGGTCAGTACCAAGTAGTATAAGCGCCCTACATAGATAAAGTTGTGTTATTCTAATCAATAGCCTTGCAAAACGTAACTGCTCCCTACTGCAATATGGTTCTTGATGAATTAAGAGTTTAGTTAGTGTTATCAATACTATAAATTAACAATTCTGTTTTTTTTTTTATTTATGTTTTTGTTTTTTTTTTAGAAAAGCTTTTAGGCTATTGAAAAAATGAATAATTAAGTTCAAGGGATTTTATTAAAATTGAAAATGTTTGTCCGGGGCATAAGCAATATCAGGACCAAAATGCTACTAACTTCACCCTTGTCTTTCTGAGAGAAAGGACACCGTGTTCAATTTTTCTATATGTTTGGTATAACTCGGAAACTAAGCTAAATTTGACAATTAAATAGGTACCTACTCAAAACGTTTTGTTGTAAATTAAATGTCTCTATCAAATGGAGGGTTTAAAAAGTTATAAAATGTAACTGAAGAAAAATTAGCGAAAACCAACAAACAAATCGAAAAATCGAAGCGATAAAGCGTTGGGAAAAAAATGAACTGAAAATAAACAACAAGTAAATTTACAGTACGTGCAGTGCCTTTTTCTGTTTACAACAGTATGAGCGTAAAAAGCTATTTGTGATATGCTTGTACCTACAAGTGAATTTATTATTTGGTAAGAAAGACTTATAAATTCAAGTTTGTTATTTGTATGTTAATATGTAAACTGTGGCGTATGTGGAATATTTTTTTCTAACATTTTTTTTTTCTAAAACTTACTACATAAACTTTACAAACTCTCTATTTTATAATTAAATGAAATGCACAATAGAGTCGCACGACCTTGCTCTTTTGTTTAAGACGCTGAGGGCTTACAAAATTGCATAAGGACATGAGAAAAAATGTTTAAAAGCATTAAATACGATATTTGAATTAGCTAAAACAACTCTTTTGACAGTTTGAGGTGAAAAAAATGCCATCTTAATTCTTGATTGAATATGATTGTATGGAAAACAAATTTTGTTGGAGTGGTTTCTTATAAAATAAATTTTTTTACATATCAAATTTTTAAAACATTTTTAAGGACAAATTTGTGTATGCAAATCTTAAGTATTTTTTTATGTGCACATAAAAATAAAATTAAAAAATAATTTGAAGCTTTTTTTGAAATTTCAAAAATTTCTTTTTTGAAAATTTTGATATGCAATATTATTTGAACTTATTTGTTATTTCTATATAACAAAATTAATATAAATTTGTTTGATAATGAGAATGAGGTGTATTACTAATAGTTGCTAAGTGTAAAATTTTATAATTTATGGAAGTAGATCGTGGTAATTTTAGCATACGGAAAAATTTTAATCAAAATCGTAGAAACTCTTAACTCTTGAGTTTAAAAAAAAATCATGTCACTCTCGAAATATTTGAAAAAAAAAACAAAATTGAAACATTTTTATAAAAAGAAATTATTTTAGTTTTATGGTAAAATACTACTTATTATTTTTTGGAAACTTTTTTATAAAGAAGTTATTGAAATCTGTCATACTTTTTTGAAGAAAATCTTAAATTAAAAATATGGTTCTTTGGGAAGTACCACTAATAACCGTTTTTTGAAAAAATAGTTACCTTCCCAAAGGTAGCCTTTACTAAAAGTAATTCATTGAATTTTTGTTAAGAAAGGTTGTGAAGCCGTTTTTGAGAAAAATACAATTTTGTTAAATTGCTAAAAAAAATTGTATGGCGAGTACCTAACGTTATTTTTGGTCCTAAAAAAAAATTGTTTGGGGAAAATTATTGGAAAAAAAATTGTTTGGAAAAAAAAACGCTATGTACCAAGTTTGAAGAAAATCGATCCAGCCATTAAAACTGAAGCTCAACGGACAGACAGACAGAATTGCGAGACCAACTTTTTTCGTCTTCCCTATCATCGTAATGACAAGTCTGGTCAAAATCTTGAGTCCAATTTTTCTTACAAATGCATTACTTGCCATATAGTACCTATATATCGCAAGTAAAAAGTTCTGATCACTAGTTTAAGTACCAATTGCCATCACCGGCCGTTAGAAGGTCCTGTGATGCCATACCGGTCTGTGAAACAATATACTGTAAATCTGAATTTTTTTTTATTTTATGTTCGATTTTTAATTTGTAATTTAATAAGGACACGATATGAAAAGCTGCGTTTTATTATATCCGGGTCTGGGTCGACGTTATCTTTAAAATGTTTTACAAAAATATCATGGAATCCAGGTTTCTATCCAAGGCCCAGATCACGTAACACGATTCGATTGAACGATCATCGTTTCGACTATTACTCTCTCTATTTTTCCCTGTAGATGTGAATAGAGACAGCTACTGTCAAAACGACGATCGTTCAATCGAATCGTCTTACGTGATCTGGGCCCAGGTTAATTTCAACAGCCCAGATACAAGTTTTCACTCTGACTGGCAGAGGGCTATTTACGATTGTGAATGATGTCAGCGATTTATCAGCAGTGTTAGGAATAGAGAGGAAAAGAGACAGGCTTTAAACGAAAAATAAATAAACATAGAAAAAAAGAAACTGATATACAGCACTGTTTTTGCACTTACCCGCATTGTTTTATTTTCACAAGGTGAACCATATGGGTTATGAGCGATAATAAAACGCGGCTAATATGAGGGTCATAAGAGTTTGTTATCGTTTGTAAATGCAATCTTTTGTGACCTCAATTAGAAGATTGCTTCCACTGCTTCACATTTTGACTTAAACTTCAAATTTAGCAATCAACATTCAATTGACGTTTAAAAGATTGCAATCAGTTTTTCCCCATTTATCTTTCAGCATTCACTCGAATTCAATCATTTGGGAGTTCATGTGTTCTTTACGTTTGTTTGACAATATTTGCATTCTTTTGCATTCTTTGCATTCAATTCAAGCTTTTATTTAGTTGTTTTCAAATAAATAAATAAATATTTCAAGCTTATTGCAAAAACAAAGTATTTTGATTCATATCATAGCTAAGACCATTACTCTTACTGTATGTAAACATAAACATAATAATCAATATTAGACATCTTGGTTTCCTTTTTCATTTTGCCCCAAGTCATTGCACAAAACAAAATCAGCTTCAATTGCCTTCCGTACGTTTGACTTTATTTTTGCAATTTTTTCACCGTTATACAGGGTGGCGCACGATTCGTGCTACAAAGATGATATTTAAAGATGTTGAATGAATTTTTTTTACCCAAAACTGCGCCGAAGATGTATCCCATTGAACAGCATTTGGATCCAGCAAAATGGAGCAACTGCACGACCCAGCCAGACCAGTTATGGCGGAGCTCCAACAAATATTCCCAAACAAATTAATTTCCAGGAACTCCACCTCTCGCCGTTTTTGAGAAAAATACAATTTTGTTAAATTGCTAAAAAAAATTGTATGGCGAGTACCTAACGTTATTTTTGGTCCTAAAAAAAAATTGTTTGGGGAAAATTATTGGAAAAAAAATTGTTTGGAAAAAAAAACGCTATGTACCAAGTTTGAAGAAAATCGATCCAGCCATTAAAACTGAAGCTCAACGGACAGACAGACAGAATTGCGAGACCAACTTTTTTCGTCTTCCCTATCATCGTAATGACAAGTCTGGTCAAAATCTTGAGTCCAATTTTTCTTACAAATGCATTACTTGCCATATAGTACCTATATATCGCAAGTAAAAAGTTCTGATCACTAGTTTAAGTACCAATTGCCATCACCGGCCGTTAGAAGGTCCTGTGATGCCATACCGGTCTGTGAAACAATATACTGTAAATCTGAATTTTTTTTTATTTTATGTTCGATTTTTAATTTGTAATTTAATAAGGACACGATATGAAAAGCTGCGTTTTATTATATCCGGGTCTGGGTCGACGTTATCTTTAAAATGTTTTACAAAAATATCATGGAATCCAGGTTTCTATCCAAGGCCCAGATCACGTAACACGATTCGATTGAACGATCATCGTTTCGACTATTACTCTCTCTATTTTTCCCTGTAGATGTGAATAGAAACAGCTACTGTCAAAACGACGATCGTTCAATCGAATCGTCTTACGTGATCTGGGCCCAGGTTAATTTCAACAGCCCAGATACAAGTTTTCACTCTGACTGGCAGAGGGCTATTTACGATTGTGAATGATGTCAGCGATTTATCAGCAGTGTTAGGAATAGAGAGGAAAAGAGACAGGCTTTAAACGAAAAATAAATAAACATAGAAAAAAAGAAACTGATATACAGCACTGTTTTTGCACTTACCCGCATTGTTTTATTTTCACAAGGTGAACCATATGGGTTATGAGCGATAATAAAACGCGGCTAATATGAGGGTCATAAGAGTTTGTTATCGTTTGTAAATGCAATCTTTTGTGACCTCAATTAGAAGATTGCTTCCACTGCTTCACATTTTGACTTAAACTTCAAATTTAGCAATCAACATTCAATTGACGTTTAAAAGATTGCAATCAGTTTTTCCCCATTTATCTTTCAGCATTCACTCGAATTCAATCATTTGGGAGTTCATGTGTTCTTTACGTTTGTTTGACAATATTTGCATTCTTTTGCATTCTTTGCATTCAATTCAAGCTTTTATTTAGTTGTTTTCAAATAAATAAATAAATATTTCAAGCTTATTGCAAAAACAAAGTATTTTGATTCATATCATAGCTAAGACCATTACTCTTACTGTATGTAAACATAAACATAATAATCAATATTAGACATCTTGGTTTCCTTTTTCATTTTGCCCCAAGTCATTGCACAAAACAAAATCAGCTTCAATTGCCTTCCGTACGTTTGACTTTATTTTTGCAATTTTTTCACCGTTATACAGGGTGGCGCACGATTCGTGCTACAAAGATGATATTTAAAGATGTTGAATGAATTTTTTTTACCCAAAACTGCGCCGAAGATGTATCCCATTGAACAGCATTTGGATCCAGCAAAATGGAGCAACTGCACGACCCAGCCAGACCAGTTATGGCGGAGCTCCAACAAATATTCCCAAACAAATTAATTTCCAGGAACTCCACCTCTCGCTGGCCCCCAAGGTCACCTGAGCTGACCTGACTGCACCAGACTTTTGTATAGGGTTATGTCAAGCAGGAGGTGTACAAAACGAAAACCAGGAATTTTACTGAATTGAAGCAGTCCATTAAGACAATAATTGAGGTAATCCCAACTTCAACCCTTCAGAACGCAATGAACAATTTTCTGCCGCATATGCGTGGCTGAGCGAGGAGTTCATTTGCGATCTATCATCTTTAAAGAGAATGAGTTATTTAATATAAAATTTAATTTTCTATCCAATAAAAAGAATAATAGAAGTACATCGATAAAAAAAAAGTTATTTGAATTTCTTATTGTAGCACAATTGGTGCGCCACCCTGTATGATGGATTTAGTGCAGATATTTATGCTTTGCAGATGGACCAAAAACTGATCATCATTGACTTCACAGGTTTTTAATTAAAATTTTCTTCAAATCTTCTAATTAGAGAATCATCCAACTTTAACAGTATTTCAAACCTTTTTATTTTCATGGAATTATTTTTTTTTTCTAATTTTCCGAAACTAAGATCTTATGGTTTCTAGTGTTTGAAGAAGAACCCTATAAATTATTCCATTTTCACGCTGCAAATAGTCTAAAAACTCGGAAATTGGTCAAAAGATTTGAACATAGTCCTTTAAATATGAAATTCTTACATACTGCATCAAACAATGTTCAGCGAGCTTAGTTTAGTGAAAGATGATGTCTTTTCAGGATTCGTAAAGGGAACTCCACCCAGTAGCTAGTATTTGTGTGATCTCAAAGGGCTGTACAAAATATCGCATTACGAATCTCTTTTCAAAATCTCCTAACTACCAAAACTCGTTTTTTTTAAATCTCGAAATTTTAAAATCCCATAAACTAAAAACTCGCAACTTCAAATCTCGCAAAATTTAATTGCATTGCAACAAATAAATTATTTGTAATCAAAATCTCCCGGAAGATTTAAATTTGCGAGATTTTGATTACAAATATTTATTTGTTGCTATGCAATACAAATAAAATGTCGTGAGATATCCGAATTTCTGCCAAATGAAATGCCTTTTACCTACCTACTTTTGGACCATATTGTCAATCATAATTGTTTTTGCTTGCGGAACTGAGAGCTAGATTTTGATTTGCGAGATTTTAAATTAAGAGATTCCGGTTAATAATTGCGAGTTTTTTGGTGCGAAATTTTAATGCGATATTGTGAAATATGAAATTTTGCAATTGCGAGGTTATAAAAAGCAGGATTATTTATTTGCGGGATTTCGTTTTTCGTGATTTTTTTGAAAAATACAAGATTTCGTTATTCGAGATTTTAGTTTGCGGATTTTGTACTGCTTCCGATTCCAGAATACCAATTATTTTCTCCTAGGAATTTTGCCTATTTACTTTGCTCCAGATATAAGAAAACTTTTGGTAATGTCTTTGTTGGACAAAAATTTTAAGCTTGAGAAAGTGGTATTATTAAGAAAAAAGGAAAGCTTACTGTTACTATGGAAAACCCTAGATTTTTTTGAAAAAAGTAGGTAGATCTGGTATAAAAAGTTTTTTTTTTAATATTAATATCCATTTTATAATCGGGATACAGAAAAAAGTTGTATCATAGAATTGTATAAACTTCTCGTAGAGATTTTTTTTACATTTTTTGATAGCGAATGACCCTACTGTTAAAAATACTTAAAAAACATTGGATTTTCTAGCTTTGTTCGCTTTTAACTTTTTAGTTACTAACAATATCACAAAAAATAGGAAATTTAATTCTTCAGATTTGTTGACTAACAAAATCTTTGGTAAAACTTCTAGGAACCGAGATTCTTAATAAAAACTAAAATTAAATTCAATCCAAGATGGTGGCTAACCGTTAAATTTTGCAAGGTTGGAAAATCAGGGTTATGATATTCAATCAACTATTTTTCGAATAAAATAATAAAATTTGGTAATGGTACCCACATAAAATTTAATAAATGTAGTGGACTATATTAAAAATGCAAACTTTCTTATTTTTTTTTTTTTTTTAGGTTGAAGAACAAATTTTATTGAATCTTTTTAGTTTTTAACACTTCACTTTCTATTTTGATTGTTTTGACGCTGCATATCCTTGGGGAATGTCCTCACGGGCGGAGTACGAATACGTCTGGCTTCCTTGGATCTGTTGCGAACAACTTTCGAGTGAATTGCACATGACACGCAGTAATGCAATTTTGCATATAGCTTGGGCAAAACGTAGGTTTCCCAGATAGATGCTTCAGATATATCCCTCACAGCCGCAGCTTCAACAATGTTACGGATGACAAACTTCTTGATTGCTTTATCTTTTGGAACACAGCGCGCACAATTTGTACATCTTACAGGCTTTACATGACCACGATTATGCTTGCAGCGACCACCATTACGTCGTTTTTTCGTCATTTTCAGACAACCACAACCTCTCCAATCAATGATCAACCGGAAAAATCTTATAATCACTTGTCATTTTAGTATTCACTTTTGCAGTTGTCCAAATTGAGCATTTTCAAATCCCTTATTTGTGATAGAAACTACAACCAGCCGGCCCTGTCAGTTAGTCTCTTATTAGTTACTATGTATTTTTATTTTACAGCACAAACAACTCCACTATGTGTTACTCCACCATTCATTAGCCAAACTATATCCTATTCAAATGTGTTCCCCATATGTTTTCACTCTCGCTGTGAATTATTTAAGCGTGAAGCTGAAGCCAAACCGAGAGCTAACACAATAAACCCTCCCTACTCCATCCCTAATGCATAAATTAAAATGCCATCCCTCTTCCATGCTTATTTCTATATACAGATACATACATATACATATATGAATGTGAATGTAAATTTGAAATAATGAAGCCAAGCGGAAAAATTAAGAAGCTCCCAAACAACAACTAACTAAACCGGTCTATAATATTTGATGAGGTCGTATTCGCAAACTCTACAAGAAAATCGCTTGGCTTTGAGGATCTCTCATTGTTTTGTTGAGAAATAGAAATATTTTGCAGACGCGTCCGCTGTTCGCATTCGTCAAAGTGTATCTGACGCGCAACAACGTCTTTATTTTTTGCAGTAGAAAATTCGAGAAAATTTTGTATTTAAATCTGAGACTGTACCGGAATTAGCTCAAAACAACAACAACAAAAAAACTACAAAAATGAATATAACAGTTACTAATTCGATGGCAATGTTGCTTACTCTAAATAACCCAGTTTTTGGTTCTTATATCTATTGGAGCAGTATTTTGGTGATAAAAATGCTTTTAATGAGCTTGTTAACAGCTTTACAAAGATTCAGATTCAAGGTGAGAAGTTGTGATATCATATGTCTTGACCACAGTCAATTATATATATTTTACAGTGCGGTGAAGGTTGTTTTACTGGTATAGGGAAGCTTATCCTATAACCAAGTAATGTGGCGTAGTTGAAATGTTTTTGTGTCGTAGAAAGTGAAATTTTAAGATTTGCATTTCTATACCGACAGTGAAAGTGAATCACTGCATGTTCGTCTATAAATACTTTTTCTGTTGATTGAAGTGTTAAAGCCTTAAGTAAACTCAAGCAGCAGTAACAACTCTTTAGATACAAATTAAATGTAGAATAAAATTAGGCAAATCACTTCCTGATGGCCTGACGACATTTAAATCGGCCGATAATAGAAATCTTAATTCGAAGCTCTTAAACAGGAATTTATCTTGCAGTTTTGCTCTTCTTTTTTTATCAAAGTTGAAATGTCTGTTCTGTGCTTTGGCAAGTTAATTAATTTTTGCAATTTAAATGCTTTATCCGTTGGGATGTATATGGAACCTACTCGAAGTGCGCAGACTTTAAATCATGAAATTAGCTACACGTACCTACATATATCTATTTAATACAAAAGAGATGATAGCTAATAGGTATATGTATGCAAATAAAATTTGTTATTTTAATTTAATGGAATGGAATTTTTTAAAAATTATAGATTCTGTGCAGTGACGTAATATTTCAACGTTGGTTTTTGTTCTTTATTTGTATTATCAAAATGTTGGTAAACAATTATATCTTCTGCTTTATTTTCATTCTACTTGACACACCCGACTGCTACTCGTATATGAGCTGAACAGAGGAACAGAAGATTATTTGTTAGTGAAAAATTTGTATCTTATGAACTGTTTATTTTGCTTTTTTTTCTCCTCTGATGAGAGCTCTGAGACCTGCATTCACTAAAAAAAAATCAAATTACCGAATTTATTCAAATTATGAATTTCGAAGTTAAACAAAAAACTTGATTTCATCAACCAGTATGGTTGAAACGTTGTTACCCTTTTGGTTCAAGATTTACAATATACATAGGGCGGTTCTTTAAAAAGTCAAGGCCTAATTTTTTCCAAGTTTAAATAGGTAAAACAAATCCGGTAGAGTTTTTATTCAGAGTTGCATTCATATTTTTTTTAATGCACTGTTTAATCGTAAAGGCCCCAGTTGTGGACTGCAAGACTTTGATTTTTTGAATAGCTTTTAATGAAGCTTTCGACGCCTATACTTCTTTTTTTGCTATCACTCACACCCAAAATCTGCTGTAGGCCTTTTTCTATAATTACGAAATAATTGCCTTCAAAAATGACTACATATGCCCCAAAATTTGAATTTTTCTACTAATTATTACCAAAGTTATAAAAATTTAGAGTTTGATTGAAAATTTTACATGTGTTTTTCCATATAAGACTTCGTCTTCGTTTTGGGGGGTCAGGTTATGGGTAAAATAATGAGCTTAAAATTTACAGGATTTTTTTTTTCAATTACATTTGGAAGAAATAAGGGGCGTGTCATTTTAAATAAAGCAATTACCTTTTTAAGGATAACCCTACGCAATATTGTGAGCATTATTGCAATGAAAATGCAGTTTTGACGTAACCATAAATAATTTAAACAAAGAATTTCAAACAAAGTTTAAAATTTAATTTAAAGGAAGAATTGACCTCTATCAAGGCCATTAAAGGGTTAGTTGTAGCGATCAGGAAAACACAATTTTCCAATGGATTTTTTTGTGTGTTTTCATTCGATTTGAAACAAAAATGCTATAATCAATGAAAAATAAACTCAAAGAATTTTGTATCAATAATAATTGGTCTGATCCTTTGCTTTGAATTTCTGTGATTTTTAGTCTTAACTTCTGTCAAAAAAAAAAAGAATGAAACATGACAGAAATTTGGACTTAA
Organism: Dasysyrphus tricinctus; assembly: GCA_963921185.1. Lineage (NCBI taxonomy): Eukaryota > Metazoa > Arthropoda > Insecta > Diptera > Syrphidae > Dasysyrphus > Dasysyrphus tricinctus. Next base: position 22,596,420 of record OY992532.1, on the reverse strand, counting down.
ATAAGCAGACATGCACATAAAAAAAAGGAATAGACCTAATATTTACAATTGATATTAAACAATTGTTTTTTGTTTGAAATGTATTTATGAATTTGCCTGATGTATGTATGTACATTAGGGTGATCGTTAAATTGGACATTGTCTTGGATAGCCCTCATTCGATTCAAAACATTGAAACACAATTTCCCTAATTTTTTCAGATTTTTATTTCACCCCTGTGCCGAGATTCAGCTATTTCAGTGAGTGAGATGAGATGACTCGCCTTACTCGCCGACTCATCTCACTTCACTCGCAAAAGTGATTCAGCTATTTAAATGAAATGAGTAAGTTCGAATTTAGTTTCGAACATGAGACAAAGAATAAATATAAAAGAATAAAATTCTACCTCCTTGTCACACTCGTTACGCAAAACAAACTGAAACAACAAATACAACAATGTTAACATTGGAATCTTTAATAATGGAGTATATTTTGTTTCAATTATTTTTTTTGTCATAATTAAAGTTTAATGTGAGTTTCACCCTTGAGAAATAAATAGTTTAAAAGTGTCGAAAGTGAATAGAATATAAATTTATTTAATATATATATGTGCATATGATAATAAAATAAAATTAAAGAATCAATAAAAGGGTAGTTGATTTTATCTACATTGTTGTTTTTTATTTCGTTTCCTATCCATGAATAGGAATTCTTGAGAAAAGCACACATACCTATCCAAAACTGGAAATTTACAAACACATACACCAAGTCACTGCGGAAATATCTGGCGAGTAATCTGACATTTCATTTCACTCGCTCACTCACTCTCTTTTGCTAACTGAATCGCTTTTCGATGAAAAGTGACTCATCTCACTCACTCCCTGCGGCTTCGAATTAGCTGAATCTCGGCACTGGTATCCGTTTTTCACTTTAAAGCCTAGTAGGTACTCACCTCTTGTGAAATAAAAAATTAAAACCGCTTGAAAATCCACGTGAATAATCATAGTGAAAACATAATTGATTCTCCACTTGAATTTTTGGTATTCAGTTTGAAATTTTTGATGAAAATTATATCGTGAAATATATAACGAACCTGTTCATATTTCACTCTCGAATTTGGGTACTCACCTCTCATTGCGAATTCCATCGCTGTGAATTAGCCGGCACTTTTGTATGGAAATTTCATTTTCACTCAAACTGAGTACTAGGCTTAAGGCCTTACAAATAGGTACAAATAATGGAGTTAGGGTGAACCTTATAACACGTGAAAAAAAAAATCAGAACTTATAGAGTAGATTCAGATGAAATAAAAAATCGTATCATTCACCCATTCAGGTGGGAGGGATAATTTTCTAAAAATTTGATCCAAAATAGAAAAACAAAATTATTAAAAAACAACGGGACCACTTACAATCGCATGCTATAGCTTTTTTTAAAGCCATGAATCCAGTCTCTTATTCTCGATCTGTGAAACTGTGAAGTGATAAATATGATAACGCCTTCACGCCAAATGCGATTCTCGAACTGTCAAAAATTAAAACATGCCAAAATGTTTTCATATTATAATTCGTTTATCACAATCATTTCATTCTGTGAAAACCTGTGAAAAGAAAAATGATAAACACAAACAAATTGTACTCATTTGAAACACCCAAGTCGCCATCTTGGTCTTTCTATGACGTCACAATCATCTTTTTCTATGAGCAAGTGGTAGCATGTTTCATGTTAGTACTTTTTAGTACTCACTTTGACAGCTGTTTTTTATAACGAGTTCGGGAATCGCCTTGCGCGTGTTTGTGAAGTGATAAAATGATAAAACTCTGTGAAAACTGAAATGATAACTTTGTTTTCATTTCACAGTTTCACAGATCGAGAATTGACCCCCAGGGGGTGAAATAAAAATCTGAAAAAATTAGGAGAATTTTTTTTCTCTATTTAGAGTCATTTGATGCCTATCCAAGTTGGAATTTCAAAAAAACCCAATATAAGGACCACCCTAATGTACATGTTTCGTGCTAGCTGAATGTCATATCAAACAAAATGGAACAAATCGTTATAGTGATTTGATTTCCAATTTTTTCCTGTTCCACTAAGAGAATTGCGGACGAAAAAATTTTTCGAATGCATCTCAATCAGGAACATTTTGGTATAGGTTGTGTGTGGGAATATATTAACATGTTCACCAGCTTGTCAATTGATTTTTTTTCTGTTCCCCATCATAAGGAAAAAATATTTAATTTCATACTGTTTCAACTTTTTTTAATGGGTTTAACTTTCCCCTTACAAATTTACCTTCTGACTGAAAACGCACCGAAAATGTTACCACCTCAACACATTTTTCACGAAAAATATAACAAAATGTTTATTTATCTGTTTTGTATACTACTAACAATACCAAAGTACTTTTTAATTATTTTTTTTTTTTAATTTTATTTACGTGTATTACAATTGGCTGTGTTAATTATGTATACACATTTGAAGAAAACACAATTACGCTTACCCTATAATAGGGTAATTATAAAAATCACCTGTTTTAAAAATCAACCATATGTACATGATGTATATGTACATTAGGGTGGCCGTTATATGGGGTTTCGTTTAGTTTTTATACTTGGATGGGCCTAAATCAGTTCCAAATTAAGATAAAATAAAAACAACGACTGGATCGCACGAAGAGGGAAGGCGGGAGACTTGAGCCACTATTTGTAAAATTGTTGATAAAAACTTGTCTATTAGATTAAGAGCCCACAGCAGATTTTGGGTGTGATTGATAGCAAAAAAAGAAGGCGTTGAAAGCTCCATGAAAGGCTATTAAAAAAATCAAAGTCTTGCTGTCCACAACTGGGGCCTTTGTGATTAAACAGTGCATCAAAAAAAAAAATAAGAATGCAACTTCGAGAATAATCGTGTTAGCCGAAATTGGTTTTCACCCCTCCCTAGATACTTCAACACCCCCTGGGGGAGACTTGAACATACCAAATTTGAACGAGTAAACAATACAAAAAATAAAGTCACCGTCTATGTTTTTCATAAAACTCAATTGTTGAAAAATGTTTTAAAAATTTATACACGAAAATATTGATACAAACTTAAAAAAACCTTAAAAACCGTAACAAACAAAAGTAAATACATAACTTTAATAAACCCCTCCTTGGGAAATACAGTTACATTGTTATCCTTGCCCCTTCTGCGGGAGATTTTTGACTTTCTTTTTGGTTTGCTCCTCATTTTTGTATGATCAAGTCTCCCTACAGTAAGTGGTTCAAATCTCCCGTTCACGCTTTTTGAGACAAAAGAGATTATAATACGTTAACTGTTGCATTATTTTGCACGGGTATTTACAAAAGAATAATTATTAAATTTAACACGATAAATAAAAAAAAAATTGTTTTACTTTTCATGGCGAAAAATGCATTTATTCGTCCAGGAACCAAAATCAAATGTTGACCTTAGAAACCTTTTTGTTAGCATTCATTTCATTTTCATCATTTTCTGCTTCGAATATACAAACACTTCTAGAATTTATGGGTAGTCTGAGTGAAATTTTGCGAGTGGCTCATGTCTCCCGTATGGTTAAGTCTCCCGTTTTCCCCCTGCTTGCTCTTATGTTCAAGCTGCTTGGAACTTAAGAACTTTTAAAATATGCAAGTCATTACAGAACAAATAGAGGAAGTGTACCGATTATGGAATACCAAAATATAAACTCAATTTTAAACACAAAAAAATTATTTTTTTTTCGGTCTTTTAAATAGATCTTGATAAAAATACTATAAACTTGCTTTTAAACAAAAGTAGAACTTTAACAAATTATCAAACAAAAATTTATAAATTAAAAGGTAAAAAACACAAAATGAGCAAATTTCAAAAAGTGACCCTAATATGGACCACTAAGGATTTCCCCATAATATATGTGGTAATTTAATTTATGTGCAGAAAACACAAATAAAATTATCACTGAGATTCTGTGGCAGAGCAATAAAGAATGCAAGAGGTCAAAAGGTATTAAAAATTTGAAACAATTTGTATGGGTAACATGAATTTTTTTTTGCAGCTTTCTTGAAGCCCATTTCTTTTGACTTGACGGCTGCTATGGCTTTCACCATATCCGCCTTGTCCCGAACGATATGCTTTTTTTCTTTTGGTGTCATCTGATTAATTACAAGACAACCTATATGTACAAATTTAAACAAATATTTTAGGTGGTTCCCAATATGGAATACTATTCCATATTAGGAATACTATTCAATATTCAATATGAAATACTATTCCATATTAGGAACATACGGATATTCCTTATTAGGAACATGAAGACTGACTTAACTATATTAAAATTTACTTATTATTTAACATAGCTCACCTAAATAATTTAAGTTATCCCAAAGGTTGAGCTTCCTAATAGCACGGGACAAAAAATATGTTTAAGCTTGAACCGATACAAAAATATAAGAAAAATAAGCTCTTAATAATTTGTTACGCACTTTACCAAAACTAGAGCCCCCTAATGCCCGTGTATTTAAATACACGTGTTACCCGTGTAATTAATTATCCGTACATGAACCCGTGTCTGTATATTTACACGTGTATTTATAATTACCCGTGTATTTAGCAATACACGGGTAATTACTATGGGAATCGGCACAAATCGGTAAATCGGATGCAAAGGAACTTGAAAATCGGTCTAATTATTGTTTGAATAGTTAAGTTACTTCTTAAAGTTGAAATAAAAAAAGTTTTTTTTATTTTATTTGGTAATTACTTACATACACTAATATATTTCGAGGATTATTTTTAGGTCTAAAATTAATATTAAAAATAATAATATATAAAAAAGAAATAATTACCTAAGATATTATTTCTTGTATACAGATTATAATGTTTCTGTATTATATTTAAATTTATTTGGTTTTTCTGAACGGCTATATCGATTCTGAAGAAATTTTAAGAGTTTGTTTTAATGAAAGATAAAAAAATCTTAAAAATTGGCTTTAGATACATCCACCCCTGCCACGGAACCTTTGCTTTGTTTAACTGAAATACTTTTTTTCTTGGAAGCCACTCAACCGATTTAGATGAAATTTTTCGATAGAATTTTGAAATTAGTTTTGGTACAATCTGCCTACTGTCACTCCCATTTTAATCTATTTTAGAATTTAAAAGAGCAATTTGCAGTATACATTATGTATTATTACGACTTCTATGATTTGGATGAAATTTAATATTTAATAATTCAAAGTTAAAAGTTCAAGTGAGCTCAACTCCATGATTGCGTTTCGCCCAGGTACGATAGTTGGGCTCATCAGTTAGATGACTATCGTACCCTTCTAAGACGCAATTTTGTATCGATGTTTACCGACTAATATAAAAATCACAGCATTAAGATACTATGAATTTTATTATTCTAAGGGAATTTGGTTAAATTCAGACACTTAGAATTTCAAATGCCCGCGCATAGTATCTTAATGCTGTGATTTTTATATTAGTCGGTAAACATCGATACAAAATTGCGTCTTAGAAGGGTACGATAGTCATCTAACTGATGAGCCCAACTATCGTACCTGGGCGAAACGCAATCATGGAGTTGAGCTCACTTGAACTTTTAACTTTGAATTATATATTCGGTCACTCCACTTAAACAGAAGAATTTCTTTTCGAATTTTCTTCATATTCAATTATTTTAATATTTAATATAATATAATTTAACTTCAAAGTTGATCTAGACAGGAGTCATCGAGGTGCCAAAATTTAAACTAAAATGTTTAAACAAGATTTTCCTCTAGAGAAATATTCTTTTCTATAATTTTTTGGCGATACAAATTTCCTTTTTTTTTGGTTAGACAATTACTCTTCTGGGGCATTTCTATTTAATAAAACTTCGTTTTAAGAACTGTTTTTTTTGATAATTTTTGTATGAGCTTTTAAGCTTAAATATAAGTAAAGAACATAATCTACTTTTTCTTCAGTTTCACTGTGTCTAAAATTAAATTGATGTGTTCTTTATATTTATCATTATTTTTCAATGAGCGCCTTGGGCATGTTACAACCAACTTGTTGTATAGGTTTTAAGTAAAAAGTATAGGTATATTAGGTACGAAGTGCTATTTGTTTTCTTTCGAAAGGTACTGACTTACTTTAAGGAATCTAAGGACTTATTTTCAAAGAAAAATAAAATAATGCATAGAAATAAGTTTAAATCATCTTTATTAGTAAAAAAATAAATATTAATTCTTCATAAATTTATTATGTACATAAATATGGTTGGTTTCATTGATTTATGTGCCTTAGGCTAATTGTTAAAAAAAATATATCTTCTTCAGCCCTAATAAAATTCCATAGTTTTTAAGTTTTTTTACCTTCTGATAGTTTTGCTATTTTAAAAGGAAGTTTTTAAGTATGCTTTCAGATGAAAATTTACAATTTTTAGAAATTTTCGTTTCAAGCGTAATCTTTTTTTCAGAAATGAAATGCTAAAAATAAAAACGGTCAAACGGCATGAAATCAAAGTTCTGGAATTGTGAGGCAGGTTAGGTTAGGTTGAAGTGGCTGTCAGTCATGAAAAATGACACACTTAGACCATAAGTTATGGCCCATTGTGATACCACAAGAATCTGGGAAGCCTTTTTCCCTACTCGATGAACCATTTGGAGCTTCTTATGAAGCGTAACAGACTACCTATGTCAACATTTAATAAATCACTAGGATCATTGAAGTAGAAATCTCCAAGATGGAGTCTTCGCCTATGAGATAGAGCAGGACAAGTGCATAGAAGATGAGGAATCGATTCTACCTCTTCCTCGTCCATACAGCTTCTGCAAAAATCGTAAGAGAATACGCCAAGACGCGTTGCGTGCTTGCCTATAAGACAGTGTCCGGTTATGACACCGATCATGGAGCTAATGTGCAATCTGCTTGGAGATATCAAACATTTAGATCGCTTAAAATCCATTACTGGCCAGATTTGTTTTGTTGCCCAGCAAGTGGTGATATTGTTCCACCTAAGGTTTGTTCTCTTAAAGCATCTTGCTTCAGCATAAGTTTACATGTAGCGATGGGAATACCAATATCTGCCTTACTAGGTAGAAGAGGTAGAGTTGTTCCATATTTAGCGAGTTCGTCGGCCTTACAATTACCTGGAATGTCTCTATGCCCCGGCACCCAACACAGGTGAATGTTAAACTGCTGCGCCATCTCCAGCAGAGATGAACGACAATTTAGGGCTGTTAAAGAGTTAGTAGAGACCGATTCCAGAGATTTGATAGCTGCTCGACTATCCGAGAAGATGCGGATATCTGTAGTTGAAAACACGTTTTCTTTCAGCCAAGATAAGGCTTCTTTGATCGCCATAAGTTCTGCCTGGAACACGCTACAATGATTAGGAAGACGGAAGGAGAGACTTAATTTGAGTCTTTCTGAGTACACACCACCACCCACCCCATCATCAGTTTTCGATCCGTCGGTGTAAATATGGATTGATTCATCTTCCAAGAGAGCCGTATCCTCCCAGAGAACTCTAGAAGGAATGCTGACTTGAAAGTTTTTGCCAAACTGAAGTTTTGGGATGGTGTAATCAGTGTGACTTGGGATTGATCCGAATGAATTCAGAATGATGGAATGGCCAAAGTTGTTGTTGGTCCATTGTGAGGAAGCTTTAAGGCGAATGGCTGTATTTGCAGCCACTTGTTTGCTGAAAATATTGAGGGGTGTCAGATGGAGCAGAACGTCTAGAGTAGCGGAAGGTGTCGTACGAAGTGCTCCACTTATGCACAAACAAGCAGAGCGTTGGACTTTGCTCAATTTGTCGCAATTAACCACTTTATCCAGAGCAGTCCACCATACTGTCACTCCGTAAGTGAGGATCGGTCTAATCACCGAAGTATATAGCCAGTGAGTGATTCGAGGTTGAAGGCCCCATTTGTTCCCAATTGTGAGGCAACTTTGAACTAAAACCGAAATGCCATCTGATTTATTGATCAAACATGGTTCTCGAGTTCGACTTTTCTTAACAAAACCGAAACCTTCTTTTTAGTACTTACATAATAAATGCATATGACAAATAGAAAGGTCACACACCGCCACCATATTTTTTTGTTACGCATATAATTTGAATTTTCATCCATTTTGCACCTCAAACGGGGTACACATAATCATTCACACATGACAGTTTCGGAATGTTGCAAAAAAAAAAAAATTGACCAGCAATTCCGTCATTCACAAGGTAAATAAAATATAGATTATCATTTGGAGCAAAACTGTCATGCAGGAGTGATAATGCGTACCTACCTGGCTCTACAATAAATAACACCAGGAAGCAAAAATATATGTACACATGCATAACATTATGTAAATGGTAAGGTACCATGGTTATTCAATTATTTTCAACTATACCTATGTAACTTACCAACAACTGGCTTCCATTCTTTTTGATCTAGTTTTCTTTCTTTATTCATTCCAATTCCATTGCCATTCTGGATAATAGTTTTGTCTACTATTTCATTATAATCTTTATCCGAAATAATTTAAGAATACAGTCAGTTAAAAGAAAAATAGCCACTAAGCACTTGTTTTTTTCAAATGAGAGTAGGTAGGTACGTACGAGTAGTGGGAGACGAAAAAAAATCGAAAAAGGTTTCAAATATGCTAGACGGTACGGAGCTTAGGCAAAGAATGATTTTTATTTATGCTGCGAAGCGTCCTTTTCAAATATATAATGCACGACCGATTAACCAGACGGTTAATCATCAGAAAGAAGCAACGTTCTTTTAAATACACGTGTATTTTTATTTACACGTGTATTTAAATAGTACACGGGTACACGGGTATCAATTCCTTAAAACACGGGTACCCGTGTCACGGGTACCCGTGTAATTAATCGTCCGCCCAAAATCGAAGGCTCTAACCAAAACACTACTTTTAATAACTGCTCATGTCAACAAAGATCACCTTCAACAATGATAATAACAACGAAAATGCGCATGAAAAGAAAGCTTTACCTGAAATAAACAGGTAAAAATATTACGTAGTTTTCAAAATATAGCACTATTCCATATTAGGAGCGTATTCCATAATTGGTACACTTCCTCTATATAAAAAATATAAAAAAGAATATAGAAAAATATATAAAAATCATTTAAATCGTTCTTTAAATTGTATAAACAACTAGTAAAATAGCTTAGCGCTCAAAACCAAATATGCCATTTTATTATTTGAAAAAATAGAAATATATGCAAAAAGAAACCGTTGAAGCGGTTTTCTTAAAAACTAATTTTTTATATATAAAAATTTAGTTATATTAAAAAAAAAAGTATCGTTAATTTTAAAGCTAAAACAAATTCAATTTCCCCTCTGGAGAGTTATAAAAAAACTTTAAGTTCAAAATTTTAAGAAAATCGCTTCAGGCTGTAGGTTGAGGTACAACCAGACAGACAGACAGAATTATGCCACCCACTCTTTTCGTGTTTTCTATCATCGTAATGTCATGTTTGATTGTTATCTCAAAAATATTTTTCTGCACAAATCCAAAACTTGCCCTTTAGTACCTAGATATATCGCAAGTAAAAAGGAAAGGGTACAAAATCCAGAATGCCAAAATCCCGAAAAGTAATAAATGAGAATCCCAAATGCCATAATCCCGAATAGCCAAAATCCCGAATGGACAAAATCCCGAAATTATTCGGGATTGGATTCCAAATTTCAATACTTTTTTAGTACATTCATTGAAAATAAATAATATTCTTACAAAACATTACAAAATGTACTTTTTGAAGGCTAGAAACTCGAATGGCTTTGTACTTTTTTGTATTAAAAATCGCACGCGCAATTCGGGATTTTGGCATTCGGAATTTTTTGCCATTTCGGTATTTTGGAATTCGGGATTTCGTACCCAAAAAATTTTATGAATTTTTTTTTATAAAATTGCCCCTCCTGTCCAGCGGAGAGATATATTACCCCCCTCTGGTGGGATTTTTTCTTGTCTACTTCCAACCTACATGCTCTGAATTGTTTGGTAGATTTTACGTGAATCACCAATGCAAAAAAAATAGGAAATGACCCGTACAGCGACCATAGGGGATGAAAATAAAAAACTAAGGAAATTTTTTTTCATTATTTAGAGCCCATTTAGGCCCATCCACGATGACCTTTTTTTACAACGACCACCCTAAAGTATAAAAGGTAACTTGAGATCCCGATCAAAAATTCAAAATCGGTAGCTGCCAGCAATTTTCAATATTTGGATTGAAAAGCATATTTTTTGCAATTATTAGTTGAATAATTCTTTGATTTTTAGTGATAAAATCGTATGAAAATGTTAATCTATTAAATAAGAATATTATTGTTTGGAAAACTTTTCTCTTTTTTTAATAAAAAAAAACACATTTAAATAAAAGGTGCCAGTCTTTTTAGGCTTGGTTTTGATTTAAAATGATCCAAAAACACATTTCAAAAATAATTAAATTCTTAAACATGCTATAATTTTGTTAAGACCACAAATACATGAGACCACGGGCTATCCTCAATTTAGGAACAAAAATATATTTAAATAATTTTGATATTCAATAAGATCTTAGAACTAAAAAGATGCTGCATAGAAACTATTAAAATACGGTTATCTATCTTAACGAGATAAGTCATTACTTTTCTTGTACTAATATCTTCCATAACGATGGGATTTCAAGGGAAGACACCACTATCTTTGGTCTCCGGATAGTTTTTTCAAACAAAATTGACATTGTATTCAAAAGATGGTATAGTTGCCAAGTAAAAACAAATTGATTTAATATTGTATTTGAGATACGTAAATTAGGGTGTTCCTTATATTGTTTTTCTAAATGTTGCATTCTTATTTTCAGATTTTTAGTTCAGGCCCTTCGTCTCCCTCTCTTCACTTTAAGTTACTAATCATGGGTTAAGCTTGATTGTGATTATTTCTTGTTTTACACAAAATAAAATGCACGACTGGGTCCACGTACATGCTCTTATGTTCCATACACTGCAGGCTACAGGCTTAAGAAAATTGTATATAAAACATGGGAATTATGAGAGACAAATGTAGAGAAGCATGAAATACGACATTTAAATTGGCTTAAACAAGGGCGCAAACAGGAAAAAAAATTTTAAACGTTGGAGCGGTTTTTTAAAAAATTAATATTTTATATATAAAATTCTTAAAACATTTTTAAGAACAAATTTTGGCATGCAAATCTAAAGTATATATTTATGTATATATAAAAACAAAATTTGAAGAAAAAAAATTGTCAACCCGTTTTTGAGATATCGAATTTTCAAAAAAAAAAAATGAAACTTTTTTTAAAAATCCAAAAACTTTTTTTTTTAATTTTGATATGCAATATTATTTAATCTTATCTGAAATTTGTACATATATAAAAAAAATTCATCTAAATCCGTTCAGCCGATAACGAGAAAATTCAAAGTAAAAAAATACGTTCTATGGCAGGTATAGTATTAATAGTTGCTAAGTGAAAAATTTTATAATTTTTGGTAGTAGATCGTACTACTTTTAGTATATGAAAATAGGAAAATCGTAGGAGTCGTTTTTAAGCAAAAAAAAATATTTTCCCTTCCGGTTTTTTAACTTTTATAAGGAAGGTACCGTTATTTTTTCATAAATGTAAATTTTTTCTAAAAATATTTTAGAGAGTACTAAAAAACTCTTAAGTATCTAGTTTCAAAAAATCCATGGTATCGTTTTCGAAATATTTGATTTTCCAAAAAATATTTTTTCAAAAATTTTGGTACACACAACTATTTATATGTTTTGAAAGCTATGGAAGTTATAATCAAAAACATATGAATTTTTTCAATGTTTAAATTCTGATTATAACTTTTTTATTTATAACTTTAGGGTAAAAAGTGCATTAACATATATTGAAGAGAATTGAATTTGCTACAAATTTGTACCAAAGTTTTTTTCTAAGACTAATAAAATTTAAGTTGCCACGGAAAGCTTTTCAGAACTCGTTTTTCAATATGGTGGCCAAATGGTGGGGCTTTCAACACCTAAAATCGAGTTTTATACTTGCACTGAACCCCCTTACACATCAAAAGAGAAAATCTTTGTCCAACTCAAATTGGGAGGTTATTTTAACATTTTTATAGACATTTTGGAAAAATGTTAAAAGCGGCTTTATTAGATGATTGACAAATTTTCTCGGTTATTTTGTCAATACACAAGCATGTGTTATACCGTTTTGGAAAGTGCATTAAATGGACAACTTTTTTAAGTAATTGGCCATTCATGTTCTCATACAATTTTAATTTATTAGAGGTGGTCAAACTTTTTTGAAAATAAATTTGAGTACTGAAAAAAATATTTTGAAAAATTAGAATAAAAAAAATGCAATAACTACTATTAAATTTTACCATCTATCTATTACAACAGTCATTCTAGAATATTACAAAAATAAAAAAAATAGCAAAAATTGTTCATTCATGGTCGCAGCGTTCACGTATTTGAGGAAAGTAGTACTTGTTAACAACTTTTGGAAAAAAACATCATAACATAGTAACCACTGGGAAAATATTTTTTTATATTTTTTTCTGGAAAGGTTATAAAGCCTACTATAACCAGTTGCAGGGTTATCCATTATTTACAGGACACCCTGTATAAGAAATTAGTTTTTAAGAAAACCGCTCCAGTTTTGTTTGCATGCATTCATATTTTTTTAAACTAGCAAAGGGAAATAGGATGCGAACATACAATAGTAAGACACTTTTTTTGAAATTGGTAAAACTTTGCAATATTCGCCAAGGGCGCAAACAGTGAGACAGTGTTCGGTAAAAAGTGAGACGATATAAACAAATTAAAAAAATAAGCTTTAATTGCTTAAGTTTTAACAAAAAATTACATACAATTAAAGCTTTAAATGAATTATTTACTTTTAAGTAAAGAAATAAATACAAAATCTAAAAAAAAAAAACAAATAACCCTGGAACAAAACTTAAACTTTCTTCTGCTTGTTGGACAATAAAACATTAAATGCAAGTAAAAGAGGATTATTTCCAAAATTTAAGTGCGAGATATGACTCACTATTCGCTTGTTGAAAATTTCTCTCTCAGATTCACCATTTGGGACTTTTTTCCCATTTTTTTGATTTAACATACAAATTATTGAATTTGTATCCGACTGATATTTTATACTGAACAAATATATTTTAAAAAAAAAACTTGATTTATTTAATTTAATATATCGAGTGTTAACACGAATTCTAAATTCCTTTAAATAAAACACTTTCGTCACGTTTTTTAAATGCCCACTCACCAAAAGCACACTATCAGCTGGATTAAGTTTCTAATAGAAATATAGAATGCAGCATAGAAAAAAATTTCTATTGGTATCATTAGCATATGTCTGTGTAAGCTTTTGGAGGAACACAATATGCATTTTGTCTCACTGTTCACACTGTCTCACTGTTCGCACACCCTTCCCTACTTATTTTTGTGCTCTAAGCTATTTTACGAGTTGTTTATTCAGTTAAAATAACAATTTAAATGCTTATATTTTTGTATATTTTATCTATGCATATTAGGGTGTCCGTTATTTCCCAAAATCGTTTTTAAATAGCAAACACCCTCCAATTCAAAAGTTTATGCCCAAAAAAAAATATTTGGCCAACTTTTCCCATACAAATTTGTATGGGATTGTCGCTCTTTTCACGTTTTATTTTTTTCTTTCGAATTACTGCAGCTATTCCAAATTTTTTTTTTTGTTGATTTTTGTTCTTTAGTCATCCCTTTAAAAGACCTCATTTTTTTTTAATGAGAACTTTTAAAGGGATGATTAAAAAAAAATTAAGATACATTTTTTTTACAATTACTTTCATCAGTTTTGAGGCGCGGAAGAAATTAAAAAAAAAATTTGTGCCACCCTAATACACGCATACCTACAGGTTGTAATACATACCGAATGGATAAACTAATTTTTTTCTAATAATACATATAATAATCCATTAATTTAGAGGTGAAATTCTAAAAATACTGGAGATAATAGAAGTATTTACGTAGGCAAATAAAAATATCCCACATACGCCCCAGTGTACGTTTATTCTTTTAAAACAATAAACACAAAAAGTAAGCTATAAACAAACAAACAGAAAACTATGTTCATGCGAAAACATAAATAAATAAACGAAATATTTAAAAACATACCTACAGTCAACTCCGCTTAACTCGATCACCATACTTACAGACAATTTGTTTCAGTAAAAGTGTTAAATAGATGAAGTAGTTCTCAGTTCTCAAATTTTTAATAGCTCAAACTAGTTTCATAACAATAATACGTTATTCTATCAAAATAAAACAAAGTTCAAACCACCAGCAAATTTACATTTCTTAGAAAACCCGTTTAGGCACAGCTTTTTCAAGCAAACAACAGGAAAAAATTAGAAGAAATGAAATGAGAACATGAAATGCTAAATCCAAAAGGTATGCATGTTCGACTCAAGTTTTGATGAGAATATTCAAAAGCAGTGGAATAAGTGCAAGACTTTCGTTTAATTCAACAAATTTTATTTCAATTAAACAGAGGTTTTAGTTTTTATTTAAGTGCTGTTCGGTTATGCGAATTAGTTAGTGTGAAAATACTTAAAAAAGTGTTTTCGCTTACACTGTTCAAAGATGGATATATTATTTTTTCTAAAAGATTTGCAGATAGCCTTTAGGTTAAATAACTAATATTTGTGCCTCTTCAAAATGCAAGTAGCAATCTCCATACTATACAAATATTATAGCGCAATTCCAACCATCCCAGTTTTAAACTTGTTTACTATCGCTATATTGTTTATTTATAAGACATTAATAATCAAGGTGCCTTGCGGTTAACGGATTATTTAAATAGAGTACCTACTCTTAAATTTATAGTATTGAAAATTAAGAAAGAAGTTTATTGTGTGATTACCGGGTGATTAGCGATTTCAATAATTAATAACTCCAACTTCGATTTAATTGCTTACAATTTTGGTTAACAATCATATTCGATGGTTAACCAGGTTGAGTAGTCATTGATTTAAGGTGATCTACTGTGAGTAAACTGGCCCTTAAACTTAAGAAAACAAATTTGGCATGGGTGTTTCAAAATTAACCAAAATCAGTTGAATTGTTAAAAAAATAAATTCATATTCCGATTTGTCATATTATGTCATGTTCCAGATTCTGGCCCTTATCCCTTCATTTATTCGAAAAAAGGTAATCAAAACTTTATTTTTTAACCAATCATCAGAAACAAAATTAAAACTAAATTTGTGAAATTAAATTTCTTTTAACCGATTATTATATTTTTCTATAATTTCAGGTTTTCATTAGTCCAGAAGATGAAGCTTTCACTCGCAAGGAATTGGTCCAACCAAGTGATCCACATGTCGATCGTGTTCGCCGGTTAGTAAAATTTATATCTTATGAAGACATAAATCAAATTAATTTTTGTTTGTATTTTAGGGCTCACCGCAATGACATGGAAAATATATTACCCTTCTTGACAATGGGCCTGATATATGTTTGTGTCGATCCAAATCCAACTTTGGCAATGTGGCTTTTCCGAATTTTAGCAGCTGCCAGAATTATTCATACTTTGGTCTATGCTTTCCGACCGGTTCCACAGCCAACAAGAGCTATTGTCTTCTTTGTGGCTTTCTTAATTACAATGTATATGGCATTATATGCTACGTATAAGACACTTAGGTTCATCTAATTTTATTATTTTGACCTATATTCATATATACATTGTTGGTAACCGGAGTGCATTTTATTTTATTTCTTATTATTATAAATAAAATCGAAGTTTAAAAATAATGTTTGAATTGAAATATATTAAAATATACGTACCTACATTTATATCAACAAATTTACTATTACAATCTTATATTATTATATATAAATAAAATATTTTTAATAAAGTAAGTTTATGGTTTAATAAAATTACGTCAAGTTCAAAATAACTTCATATATTTAAATTCTTGGTTTTACAGATAAAAACATCAGAATAAAAAAAACAACACATTTTCATTTATTTTGAGAAATATAGTGGATTTATTACAGACAGGGCCGGCCCGAGCTAAATAAGCACTCTGCGCAAGCTTCATCATTAGCGCCTCTCAATTGCGGTTTTTGGTGGAGGGAGTCATGCTCTCATTACCCATGGTGTGACTCTGATATGCGTATCCCCAAGAGATGAACGAGGTATCCCCAAGAGGCGAACAAAATCGTGCACTTTGCAAAGATTTTGCGACTTAGTTTCTTTACTGTGGGTGTGAATAGGAAGCTAGACATCGACTTATTTTTGGAATAGTTGATATCTGTCTTTAGATTCAGTATATATGAATGGATATCTATATTGCTGTTAGCTATTAAAAAGAATTGAAAAGTCAAAAAGTATTTCTTGGTACTTGCGCAAGACGCCTTTTGGGTTCAGCGCCCTGCGCATTTGCACCGCTAGCACGTATAGCTTGTCCGGCCCTGATTACAGAGTTTATGACAGATATTCGTTAAGTTTGCCACAGAGCATTGTTTTGTATCTCATACAATCTCGGACAAAAATATTATGTCTCACTACTGCAGCAGTTTTGTCAAGTTTGTCGAACCTTTAAGGTTTCTTTTTTTGTTTATCGCACAAATAATATACCACCTGAAAACTCAATCACCATAGAAGGTCCAGCTAATTTCAGTAATTGATCAACAATAGATTTGTTGTATACATTAACAAAAAATCAAGATCATAGTAATTTTACTGTGAGCTTAAAAAAAACTAAGAAATTCATCAGAAAACAAATTTATAACTGACAAATTACTGAAAGAGTTGACCTTTTATCGCGATCTAGTGGCCTTTCAGATGGTATATAAGTTTTTTGCAAACATCCCACAAATGAGGTACAAAAAGTCTCGCGTGACCTTGAAACACATTAACCATGGATCCTAAATTTGACCGATTTCTAAAACAAGTTGACATTTTTGACCAATTAGATGGCATGCTTTTTTCGAATATCCCACAAATGGGGTGTCAAGATGCCAGAGTCCAAATTCTTGTTACATCCGTGAGAGATAACACCGTTCCATCAAATCATTCATGCAGATACATGCTGCTCAGTCGTGTAACTTGCCATTGTGATTTGGCATCACTGTCTAAATAATAAGCAATTACTTTAATTTTGCAGTCGATATTTGAAAACCCTTTATATTTCTGAAAAAAGTATACGGTTAACGTGGGAAAAAGAATAATTATTGTTCAACTGAAAAAAAAGTGTTAAAATTTAAAAACGTCAAATATTAGTGCATCACTGCTTTTTTACAATGCTGATACGCAGTGCAGCTGATGCTGATACAAATGCATCGGCAAAAAACAATCAAGCAAGTTGGGTATATCACTTGATTCATGTTTGTAATAGTTACACAAAAGTTTATGCGGGCTTGATGCATTTATGAATGTTTGACGTAAATGATAATGCGTAATTACTTCAACGATGCTATTCTAGGATACCTTGAATATATAATGCAATTCGGCATCCTGAAACTTATGGAACGTCAATAAACCTTCTCGAACCTCACGTACATATAAGAAAAATTACCATTGGAGAAGACCATTTCATACACAGAGCTTCGACTGATGTAGACCTATTCAAAACTTTGAAGCAAATAAGCACCCCTATTATGATAGTTGATAAACCTTGAAAATTGGGTTTTTCAACTCAATTCTCTTGTGTTTTGCAACGGTCTGTATCATTCACAATAATCAAAACTTTTATCGGTTGCACTTTTAAACATCGATTCTAAAATTTATCAAATATCAAGTTGATAACACAACTCAACAAAATATAAAAATAATTTTTGTGCCTGGGTTTATTTCATGATTTTTGTATTCTGCATGCTCCAAAATGATGGGAAAATACCCACATCCCCCTAAAGTATGCTTTTGTAGAGTTGGTAGCCATAGTTTAAATTAAGTTTCTAGACAAAACTGGAGTTTACCTGATGAAGTTTCAATAACATAAACTTTGCCCAGCAACAGCTTAAACATCATTGAATATGTCCCATTATACATATAGTTAAACATTAAATAGTTGTTTAATAAAGAAAAACTGGATCAGAACAGAGCAGAAGATCACAAGGGTGTGGAAACTGTCAGAACAGAAAAGTGCAGCTTTGTGTTGACGGGATTGGCCATTGAGAAGTTTCTGCATTAATTTCCAACTCGAATTTAATATCAATTATAACACTTTGTATTTTTATGTTTTTTCTTCATATTTAGTCCAAAAATATAAAAAAATGTAGCTCTGTGATAAAGTTTAGGTTATTTTTTATCTCCAACGAACAAATCAGCTGGTGATTTGAACTTCTCACTTGCTTGCTCTACCTAAAAAGTAGGTGCAGGAAATATTGAACTAAACTGTTCTGGAAAGCTTCATGGAACACAAGTGACAGAATGAACAACAGCTTTTGGGACTTTTTTGTTCGTTTTTATGAACAGATCCATAAAACACACCGCTTCATAACTTTTCTTATTAAAAAAGATATGATATCTTTCCAGTATTTATCACTTCACCAAATTCACCACTTCATCAAATTATGGTGAGTTTCTAATACATGTGTCACATGCATGCACTGCCCTACGAAGTGTATACTGGTAGTATTAAACGGTGCTATCATACGCGTGCGTGTATGTGTTAAGAAGTTATCCGTTCATTATACGTGGAATCTGGCTAGTTAAAGTTATCCGTACGTTAACACACGTCACAGACTATTACGCATTTGTAAATAAGAATTACTAGTTAACAGATGTATAAACGCTAGCACGTTGTTATCCGCCGTTTATTAATATGGGGGTAAATCATTGAAAGGCCTTGCATTTTTTTTGTCAACTATTTTTAGGTTATTTTTAGCTAAAAAAAAACCCGTTTACAGCGAATTATAATTTATTGTTGATTAAATATTGTTCACCTTCAATAATATCTAAGTAAACCTACCCTCACACTTAGGTTGTTAACATGAAGATGAAGTTCTGTACCTTGTATTCCGATACAAATAGGGTGAACATTCGTGATAAAACTATTCTAAAGGTAGAAAATAGTGATGGTTCATCTGTTAGGATTAAACATAAATATATATTTATGGATATATTACAACATTTCTTTGAGTATTTCTATGCTCAGAATGTCAAAAAGGACACTTTTTTAGTGTTAAAATACTCTCTTAGGCGAAAAAACATGGGTTGTTTGAGGAAAAACACTGCAATTATTGAAAAATCAGTTTTACTAATATTTTGATGTTAAACCTTATTGCTACACATTTTATTATATTTTAATCAAAAACTTTGGTTTTAAAAAAAAATAAACTGCAAATAAAAGCATTAACAGCTACCTGAAAACAAAGCACGAAAATGTCAATAGCTACAGTAAATTCAAGTTATTATGAAACGGGATAAAACTATTTTTAAGTCGAAATGAAATGGTATACTTAACATAAGCATTAATAAATTTTCGGCCTTAAGCGAAAGGTCTAAAAATATTGATTTCGTACGTGTCCCGCACGTAAAAAATTTGTCCAATACGTAACGGTGAACTTAATAAATTTTAGTTATTATTTATCTCGAAGTTTTTAATTTTTTAATTTACCCATAGTTTTGAAATGTCTTTAAGCAAATTAACTACTATATTAGGTGCATTTCCAACTTCAGGCTTCGCTGAACTTTTGCGTTAACAACTCAAATTTAAAACAATGGTAGTTTTGAGGTCCCACACGTAACGCTCAGATAAATTGAGATTACGCCAATATACATATAGAGATACAGCCTAACCATATGTTATATGACTCTTTTTATATTGTGTCTTTATCTGGTATTAACTACTTAAAACTACTTTGTGTATATTCACTTTACTATGTAAGATCAGCTGAACATTTACTTTAATTAATTTAATTTTCCAATAATGTATTTTCGTTTTAATTCAGTCTCAATTTAGCAGTTAATCAAGTTGTTACTTTTAATTTAATAAAGGAGAATAGGACAAAACGGTCTACAAGACCAATAACGACGAGACATATACCGTCGGAAAGGTATTTTTATGTACTACAATAGTTACTATGGGGGCTTACTTCAAATCACTGTGTGAAAAAAGTTATTCGCTAAATAGAATTGTGTTCTGGTGCATTCTAGTATGAATAAAATATATGTATTTAGTATGGGGAAAATTTATGAAAACTGGTCTAACCAATAACGACAATATATATGTCATTGAAAAGGTATTTCCATTACCTACAATATCTTAATACTAGTTCATTCCGAATCACTGTGTGAAAAAAGTTATTCGTAAACTAATCAAATATTGTGGTTCATTTTAGTGTGAAAAAAATGTTTTTTTTAGTATGGGCGAAAAGTGTGATGGCAAGTTCAACCAATAACAACGGGACGTATGTCGTTGGAAAGGAAATTTTATGTACTACAATAGTCAATACGGCAGCTTAACCCAAATCACTGTGTGAAAAAAGTTATTCGCTAATTGTTACCCATGCTCCATACATTTTATCTGTGCTTAAATTCCCTAAAACAGCGAATAACTATTTCCACACAGTGATTTTTAATAAGTTGTTATGGTAACTATTATTGTTCATAAAAATACCTTTTCAACGACATGCATCTTCTTAGTACTGGAAAGACCAGTTCGTATACATTTTTTCCACACTTAATGGTACCAAAACAAAACCTAGGTTAACGAATAACTTTTTTCACACAGTGATTTGAAATGAGCCGCCATAGTGACTATTGTAGCTCATAAAAATACCTTTCCAACGACATACGTCTCGTTGTTATTGGTTCCTAGACCACCTTCCATACATTTTTGCCGATTGTCCTTTGTTATCTTTTTTATAAATCTGTCTACCTTTTGATCTACTCCTACATACATGTAAATATTTCAAAAAATATTATTCTAAGGCTTTAACATGATTTCGGTGCACCCATTTAACAATATTGACGATGTTTTGACGGCCAGCGTTGGAACAGCAGAGAGGCAGGGCATTCAATGGAGACCGTTTGAAAGGCTTAGCCACTTAGACTATGCCGATGATATATGTCTCTTGGCAAATAACATCAGCGGGCTGAACGGGATGTGTCAAGCTCTGAAGGTAAAAGGAGAGGCGGGTGGTCTTAAAATAAATAGCAAAAAGACAAAAATAATGCTCACAGGCCGCTCCACACATCAGCGTATTTTAATACAGGAGACGCCAGTTGAAGAGGTTGAACAATTTAACTACCTTGGAAGTATTGTTTCAGCAAATGGTGGTACTGATCTGGACGTTCAAAGTAGAATAAATAAAGCTCGCGCAGCCTTCGGTTCTCTCTCCCAAATTTGGAAATCATGTCAAATCTCCTTGCGCACAAAGTTGAGATTCTTCGAATCCAATGTCAAATCCGTGCTGCTATATGCTTGCGAAACCTGGAAAGTCACGACTACCATCTCAAAGAAATTGCAGGCTTTTGTGAACCGTTGTCTAAGCCATATTCTAAAAATTCGCTGGCCACAAATTATATCAAACGAGGAATTGTGGCGCAGGACAAGTCAAGAGCGGCTGGACGTTGACATAAGAAAGCGTAAATGGCAATGGATTGGTCACACACTGAGGAAACCAAACGATGAAATTGCAAAGCAGTCATTTGAAAGGAATCCTCAGGGTGCACGGCGGGTTGGAAGACCAAGAACAACATGGAAATCAACAGTTCCAGCAGAAGCAGACTCCCAGAGAAAGACGTGGCCACAGTTAAAATATCTATCTGCAGACCGTGAAGGATGGAAACGATTTGTTGGCGCCCTATGCCCCAACCGGGGTTACAGGACTTGATGATAATGATGATTTAACAAAAAATATCTATGTAAGGTTTTTTAAACAGTTTTTAATCCAGCTAAACAGTTTGTAATCTGTTTCTCATACGAATGTCCCACACGTAACAATGGAATGCTCCAAAACGGGAAAGTAGATGGCTAAGAAATAATTTGCAATAAATCAGAATGACATTTGTTTTAAGAAAATTTTAAATTTTTGGAAACGTAAGAAAAAATTATTTTACCCATGTTTGAGGATTTTTGTATTAAAAATCGGAAATCATTAGAAATTATGTGGACTCTCAATCTTTATTTTTGATCAATCGATTATCATCACATAATATTGAGCGCAGAGAAGTCACATTTAATTTTGTTTAGATAGCAGCGAGAGTAAAGTGCGAGCATGTATTAATTTGAGTTTTCAAATATTTAAATGTTATTTTGCATATCAGATACGTGATTATACTTGTTCTGCAAGCTTTCACCATTTTGAGTGAAAGAATAAATTCTGTTCCCGTATCGCGTAAAACCAAAGTGATCGCTTAAATAAATGATTGTCGTTTTGACGATTGCTTTCTCTATAGTTCCCCATAGTTATGATAGAGATAGCTATCGTCAAAACGACTATCAACACGACTTTCAGCCTAGCCGATATTGATTCAAAACAAGAAAATTAGGAAGATACAATTTTGCAATATTTCAAGTGTGGTGCTGCGTTTGGAAGCCATTCAGGTGCTACAGTAAGTAAACAACTGTTTGGACTTAAAAATATTAAGATAAAACTGTAAGTTAACGATTTTGAAAGAACTTTAAGGAGAACATTTTAACGAAGCACTAAACAAAAATTGAACAAAAAATATGTGAGCTTCATTTTTTGCTTATAATTGGTTACAACTTAAAATACACAAAACATGAAAAAATACCACATAACAAATTTGTAGACCTTATTGTCTTGTGAGGAATGCATATAGTTTTGTGATAAAAATTAAAAATACGGATTTATTTTGTGAAAAACGAGTTCATTCATTAATTGAAAATAGCGGCAACCCTGTTATGGATTGATGGTCGAAAATATAAAGCTTTCTTTATAGTACTTCATCGAACTCAAAAACAAAAAATGTCTTCCCCGATGAAGTGCGGATACCTTTCAGGCAATACAGTTGGTAAACAATTGCTTATAAACTGAAAAAAACTGTCGGATATACAGCCCTATTCTGCTATCGTCCTCAAATTTATTGTTTTGACTCTAAAAACTTCAAGAACACAATTGCTGTAACAAATAATTACCAAAAATTAAGTTTTTACCTATGTTTTAAGACCCAGTTATTTTGTTTGCAACCAAAAAGTACAAATCCGCATCTTTTTATATGCGGATCAGAATTGTCCATTTTTGTTTGCTTATAATTGGTTATAACTCGTTAAATACACTAAGTTTGAAAAAATACCATAAATTGAAGTTTTTAGAACTTACTCTTTTTATAAGGAATGCATTTTTATTTTCCGATAAATTTAAAAATACGGATATTATTCGTTAAAAACGAATTCACTCTTTAAATCAGTATAGCGGCAACCCTACAAGGGGTTGATGGTCGAAAACTTGAACTTAAGCTTTCTGTATGGTACTTTAATGAAATCCAGAAAAAATTGCTTCCCACCCTTTTGTTAAAAAAAAGTCTAAATTAACTGGACTAAAGAGAAACTTACCTTTCAAAGAACATTTTAATAAAAAAAATTAAAAACACTTCAATACATTGCGTTGTTTTAAAAAAAGGAATTTTATTTTAGGTACTGTCAAACATTATTAAGGTGATGATTCTAATTTGTTATACAAATATTTTATAGTTGTTTTGTTTATTTTTATGGATGCTAGTACATGAGTTAAGGTTTTTTTTTCAGATACAAAACAAAATTAATTTATTAACTTAATCATAGAATAACTCGTCAACGAAACGTTTCAAACGTTAAATATTTTTTGTTTTCAAAGAAAATATTTCAACATTTTTTTTTTATAAATTATTTTGTAAAAAAATGTATTTACTTAATTTTGAATGTCACTAAAAGAAATACATAATAGTTTCAACATTACCTTAACTTTACTCAATTTGAGTTATGAAAAATTATATAAATAAGAAAAAATAATGATATTCCAAATCTGTCTTGGCGATAGCTCCACCTTTTAATCAACCCATTAACATAATGTTAATAAAAAAAAATATAACTAGTTATAGTTAGTCCCTAAGAAAGCAATAGTAAAGAATAAAATGTTTTAAAAAGATTTGGTAGATGCGTAATGCTATTTTGAAATTAAAAGTCTCTTGTGTCTTTTGATGCTGTTGTGAATTAAATTCGCAACAACAACCACTGGGTGGTTGAACTATAATTTAAAATGCTCCTATAAACTATTTTTTGTTCCTGTTTACTGTGCATTGGACACAGTTCCACTTCCAAGTGATTTCATCAAAGTATAACAGTCCTTGAGTTTGCGTTTGTCTCCAACCTTTTCCAATGTTTTTGCTGCTTCAGCCAACATTCCAGCTCTTTCGCCCGGCGATGAGAGGAGAATTGTTGGTAGATATTTGCACGCAACGTACATAGCTGCCGCACGTTCACGTTCACCGCCATCGAACTGGTGGTTTTTGCCACCACAGATTATAGAACTTCGTGCATGACGATATCTTAGACTTCGATCAAGCAATTGTTGGGTTTGTCCAGGAGAAGCACCAGCCATAAGACGACATACTGCTTCGTAGAGATAAATACGTGATTGACCATTCTAAATGGAGCAGAAGTAGGTTATAAAAGAGCATTTAGTGTTAGTTTTTTTTTTTTCTTACGGGAATATCTTCCACAATGTGCCTCAAGGAGTTGAGGTCCTTTTGGAATTTTTCTAACACATTTCCTGGGATTTGATAATGACCATCCTCATCAATTCCTACATACTCATTTTCCCATACTTGTGTTCTCGTCTCTAAAATCCAGTCACAAGTCAACAGTTGGAACAACTAAAAATATAAACACACACAGTTTTGAATATTGTTCTTTTTTTCTGTTTTCTATAATTTTTTCTGGCCACGATTAACAATATAGTTTGACCATCATTATAATAATTAGGTGGTATCCGGTATTAGTATGGCACTACTATTTATTGTGACTTGTTAGAAATTCATAGTGTTTCCATTGTATGTCGAATACTATAGAATTTATATACAATGGTGTTTCAGTGGATCATTTTTTATACAACCACAACATATTATTAGGAGGAAGGAAAATTACATTTAAAATATTTCCTGTAAAAAGTTGAAATTTTATCGTTGAATTTATCCATACGTAAAGTTTGCACTGCAGAAGTACTGTCGAGGAAAATAATACAACAGACAATGCGACTACAATGCACCTTTACAAATGGCTTTTTATAATCTTAAATTGGTTATTTCACTTAAAATATAAAACACCTACATACATATGTATAAATGTATATAACTTACCAATTTAAGCCCTTTAGCTGGTGTTATTTTATTACAAGCCAGGCTTTCTTGCAAGAAAGTACTTCCTGTGTCACACAATTTCATTACTGTCTGTTTTTCTGAATTCTTCAATTCAGGATTTGCCCTTGAAATAAGTTAAAACATTTCAAATAATTTTCTCTTTAGTTAAAGGTTATTTGCAACTTACAAAATAATAGTTCTCGCTCGGAAAGCCGTACGCAATGCTTTTGGCAAACTTTCACCGTCAACATGCAAGCACTCAGGCAAAGAATTAATTGTGTCATAGAGCTTCTCGGATTGTTCATCTTCACCAAGCAACCAGTGCACCGAAACAATCAAAATATTTGACCACCACTCGATTTTCTTATCGACATCATCTTGTGACATTGTTTCTTTGAGGAGTGTTGTGTATTTAAGAACATTGCTAACAATTGTGCCAGCTGGGGGACTTGGAACTGGTGGCGAAGTATCACCCTCTTTTGCCTGTTTTAGTGGTTTATTATTTGCACGATCATTGCGGCCACACTTGCTGGCACCCACAAGGCATTGTATTGCCTTTAATAGAAGATGTTCACGATATTCCTTTGAGAGGAAACTAATTAAGATATTGTCTTCGAATAATTTTTTCTATAAAAGAAAACTTACCTTAAGTACATAAGAAATTGGATCAGATTTGTTGCTTAATGTAGCAAACAATGAATCCCCTGAAGTGGCATCAAAATCATGTGAAATAAAGTATCGGTATCCATAAGGAGTAAAAGCCCATTGATATTTTTTTATTTGCTCGCACATTTTAGCTGATTCCTGCTTTGCTTTGCTAACATAGTATCGTCCAAAGAATTTCAACCATCGTGGATATGATCGTTTAACTCGCAAGGCAGCTGTCATATAAATGCTAATCAAATCGGCCGGATTTAGTATGCTACCAGATGCTTCGGCCATATTGAGAGAGAACAGAGATATCAACACCCCGTAAGAATCGTTCATGTTTGTAGCCAAGTGTATTTGATTCAATCTGTTTGTCACCAAAGAGAGTTCGCGAGCAGATGTCAGAGCTTCTTTTCGGGTTGAGTCTGTACAGAAGAGCCCACCCGACTTTCGAGACAACCATCGTCCAATCCAAATACGATGAAAAAAGAACCTAACAAATTGCCAGGATGTCAGGCTGAAAGTTTCCATTTTCGATAGCGGTAGAGTGATGCCAAAGACTTGCAAACAAAGAAGATATTCCGAGTAGGCGGCCGAAGCGTTTCCCTGTTTTATAACAACATTTTATAAATCATTATGAACTTATAGATTTTTTTCTGACAGACCTGAGAAAATTCGGCATCAGCTCGCTTTTTGTGCTTCCAGTACTTTTCAGCTGCTTGAGATTGAGAGCCTAGAAGGGGATCTCCATAACAGAGTAGTTTAACTAAGCAACCAAACATGACAATAAAATTCAAAGTCCAGAGTATAATGGACGTGCTGACACTTTGCCACGAGAATAAGTTCCCAACAACTGCAAAATAACATCAAAGCAATTAGGAAAAAAAAACGAATCGTGGCAATGAAATAAATCTACTTACAACCATCTTCAACAGAAAGTATATTCCTCCGCACGCCACTCAAATCATCATCTTCCGCTCCAGCCATAGATCCATTACCAAGGAACGCTCTGAATGGATTAACCGCTAGAACAGCAAACATAAACATACACAGTGTTAGGCGAGAATGTGAGCCCATTCCACGCACTGATGGTACAATTTCTTCATCCCTAACACTGCCATTACTGCTCTCACACGGCGAAGATGGTGATGAGATATCCGAGTGTGAAGGTGATAGAGATGGATTAGATTCATCACTTCTTGGAGGAGTCATTGGTACAGGACTTTCATCCAACATAAGCAAAGGCTTGCCATACAAAATCTCATCATCAATCGATATCTTTCTTTTCTTCTTGCCAAGATTATGGTTTTGGAGGAGATCTTTGACCTTCGTGCCATCACGTGCCGCCAATTCACGCTGTAGTCTTTGTACTTCAGATTTTAAATCATAGTTATTACGTTGAAGATCACGAATCTTATCGACGGCTTTACGCAGGACGGCTGATTTATTTAATTTTGCACTCTCACCAACAACCATATTTTTCAATTCGTTAATTTTGTCATTGATAGAGGTGCGATAACGACGTTCGATTGCATTATGAGCTGAGCGCTTAACTTCTTTAACCTTAAAAAGAAAATATATACAGAAAAATTGTTTTTAAAACAAATTCAAAAATAGAAAAAGGAAAACAAGGAAATTACTTGAACAAGGTTCAAATCAAATGAGATGATAAATTAATTCAAGTCATTAGCTAAGTTATCGTATGTCACATAATATGCGTTTCATTGATCAAAGTCTGATCCCATAGCACCTGGTGAATTCAACACCTTGACTAGAAGGAGACAATTGGAAAGTCACTGTCGAAAACGCTGATGCGTAAAGATCCTGTCACCGAAAAATTGATCAAAAACCAAAGTATTAACAAAAGGCTATCACTCCTTATGTGTTTCCAAAAAAAATTTCGAAGAATATTATGTACAATAGCGCTTTCAAATACCTATCATTTTATTAAAAATAAGATAAACAAACACTACACTTGGAGGCCTCTACCTTTATTTATCCTCACTTTCGAAAATAAAGGAGAGACCGATTACGGGCATAGTTGTCAAAATTGAACCATTGCGAAAGCCAAAGATTATTCCGAAGTGTGACATACGCAAAAATACTGCAGTCGAGAGTTTGCTTGCATTTGCATGGCCTAAAAAAGTCCCGAGCCTAGGGCCGCGAGATTTAGGCAGGAGGAAGGGTTAACGATCCCCTTTTGTAATTTTTCGTGAATATTTTGAAAACTAAGCATATTACCGGAAAAGTGTACACTACAAAATGAAAGAATATTAAATTTCATACAAAAAAAATTGGTATTCATATTTTCGGTAGGAGCAAGGTTTAGAAAGATACGGGGAATAGACATTTCAAACATTTGAAAAGCAATGTAATTGTCTTGCATAATCAATGTTTTTTATCAATTTACCCAGAAATAACGGAAAAAGGTAGTATTCATTGATTCATGGTCATTCCAGTGACGTCATAAGTGCAACTTGGTTGGCAAGGAAGGTGGTTGGAAGCATCCTGTGGAAGCATCATTCTTATTTTTGAGGAAATAGTGTTTCTCATATGAAAATAAACACTGTATAAAATAAGATTAAATCAAAACATTTTAAACACACCCAACTTCCCTTCCTTACAAACCAAGTTGCACTTATGACGTCACTGCAATGACCATGAATTAATAAATACAGTCAAACTTCTTTATAACGAACTTCCTTATAACGAATATCTCTTTATTGCGAACTGCCACTCTGTCCCCGTTCCCTTTAATTAAATAACCTTTAGAAATGGGTTTCCATATAACGAATTTCCTTATAACGAAATTCTCTTTATAAGGAAATAATTTTTGGGACCCAGCATCATAATTGTTTCTTTATAACGAAATTCCGAACAAAGTTTTTTCACAATTTTCTGCAAATAAAACCATTTCGGTTTTTGCGAATTCCTCGATTTTGCACATCTTTGCTACCTCTACGCTCTATAACTCTTCAGGTTTTTTGTGCGTTGAAAAACTGCAAAAACAAAAAAAAGTACAGCCCAACTGTGCATTTCAAGTGCGTTGTTCTGAGTTCTTTTAAAATGTCGAAGCGAAAAGTTATTGCACTTCCGTTAAAATTGTCCACTTGTGAAAATAAAAAAGGTTGTTGTTTTTTTTATATGATATTAAAAAAAAAACAATATTTTCAATAACTTCAGAAAAATTCTTTATTGCGAATTTTCTATTAAATTTCTCTATAACGAACCAAATTTTTGATCCCTTGAGGGTTCGTTATAAAGAAGTTTGACTGTACATACTTACTTTTTCCGTTATTTCTGGGTAAATTGATAAAAAAAAAACACATTATGTAAGACAGTAACATTGCTTTTCAAATGTTTGAAATTTCAACTCCCCGTATCTTTCTAATCCTTGCTCCTACCGAAAATATCAATAAAACTTTTTTGTAGGAAATTTAATATTCTTTCATTTTGTACAGTAGACATGATTGTGTCATCGGCATAGTATAAATGACTAATAGACCAAGAGCCGACAGCAAATTTTGGGAGTGGAGGTATAACCAAAATCGGAGTATGAGGAATTATAGGTACATGTATCGTGATCTGGAATATTAAAGTCTGGCAGGTTTTGTTTTCAGCCTTTGGTGGGAGTGGGGGTTTAAAAGCCGCGTAGTTTCCTATTTATATGGTAGGGTCATTAGAACTTCAATTCACTTTTAAAAAATAGGATATGATGCTCTGTCATTTTCCCTAAGTTTCAAGACTTTTATCTTGGTGATCTGATAAATACGACCCATAATTTAACCTTTTTTAACAAACCTTTTTAAGCCTTTTTGTGGAGACTTTATTTGTTGATTTTTTGTTTTGTTGAAAATCTCCAAAAAAGGGATGGTAAGGTTCACGTTAAATGGTTATATCTTGAGTTCTATTAATCGGACCGTCAAGATTGTGGTGTTTGTGCTTAGGAAAAATGACAGGGAATCATATCCAATTTTTAAAAAATAAATTAAAGAGGTTATAACCCTGAAAATACATCAGTGGATCTAGCACTTTTTAACCCCCCACCCCTCCCAAAGGCTGAAAACAAAACCTGCCAGACTTTGGTATTTAATATCACGATACATGTACCTATAATTCCTCATACTCCGATTTTGGTTATACCTCCACTCCCAAAATTTGCTGTCGGCTCTTAGACTATAAGCCTTTCAAACGGTCTCCATTGAATGCCCCGTCGCTCAGCTGTACCAAAACTGACCGTCAATATGTCATCCATCGCCAGCAGGAAGAAAATTTTCGGTTAACTAGATCGAAGGCCTTCTCAAACTCCACGACCATGAGGTAAGGTGGCGATTGAAATTTGAAATACTCAACGATTCCACATTCACTCATTAGCATTTGAAGATTTTTTAATACTCTCTTAGTAGAGTTGAATTACTGACCTGGATAAAAATTTTGCAACCCTTTCTCATAAATTAAAATAAATTTGGTGGCGCAACAGCTCGTGGAAAACCAGGGCTTGACTTACAACTCTCAACTATTCCTGTGTGGATTTTATTGGCAAGAATGGAGGGGACCTACAATTTTTGGCCGAGTCCGAACAGCTAGATAAGAAGCACTTATTCATGACAAGTATTCTCTTGGAGGATTTGTCAGTTCCTCCCAAGAGGCAGTACCTAAGAAAAAACCCTTTCTCATATTAAGTTTAAAATGCATCCGTGAGTAGCTACTAATGTTTTGATATGTGCCAGCACCAATAAGCCTTGACATCTTTGCCGTACTATTTGAGTTTTAATAGTATCCGTCCCCAGAAGGAATGCGTTTTCTATTGAAAAGTTCATCTCGGCAAAAATTTGCAATTAAATGATGAACAATTTGAAGTGATTACTTTTTCTATTCATGAAGTAATCTTCCTTTTTGCATTCTAAGAGAGTTTTCTGTGTAAGCAGCTACAATTTAAAAGATTTTTTTAATTTATTTTATCACCAAACTGCCAACTCTGCAAAATAATTTTTTCATCGTCATAAAATGAACCCAATAAACCGAGTACATGGTCCACGTGAATTAATTCAATTTAAAATTGCCCTCAGTCAGCGATAACAGTATCACTCGTTTCTAAATTTATTCATTTCAATAAATTCCGTTCTGTTTTGAGTCTGAGAGTTAGAATTTTCGGACTAAGTTCGATGGAATAATTTACAAATTTTAGAAAATAAATATTTTTTTTTTCAAAAAAATGCTGTTTTCTAAAATATAATTTCAAATAAATGTTAAAATAAAAAAAAATCCTAACTATCCAAAATGTTGCATGGCTTTCATTAGATAATAATAAATGGAAAACTCTAGATAAAAAATTGCATAAGAAAATTATTAAACCGCAATTTCATCAGAATGTCTACTTCTTCTAAACTGACTCATTGTCTATTGGTTAAGTTGGTTTTCCCCCTTTACTTTCTTAGAACACGAAAACAAACAGTCAATTACCTATTTGTTTTGATGTAATCTATTTACCTTTGGTTGCACACGATTAATGGGAACTTTGTTTTCCGTCTCAATTACCATTGGAATGCGGGTTGTCGCCAATAGTGTTCCATTTACCAATGCATGAATGTTCTGTTAACAAAAAATTAAAATAGAAAATATATATTGTATTTTTTTCAAATTAATTTTCTGAAATAAACCTGTGTTGTTGTTGTTGGACCAGCTGTAGTGTACATCAAGGTAGGATTTGAGTGCAGCAATACTTGCTGTTTGTCCACACTTTGTAATGTCAGCACTTGTGGAACTTGTTGCACCAAAGGTTGAATTGCTGCTGGTTTACTACTTATATTTTGAACTGATGTAGAATGCTTATGTGAAGATGATGATGGATGGTGTGGAGGAGGTGTTGATTTTGGTGTAACAACTGGCGTTTGATGTTTAATTGTTGTCGCTGCTGCCTTACTGTCCATCGGGAGCGATGGACTAACGGCATTCTGGAAAACAAAAGTCTGTGTTGTAACTGGCTGAGTGGTGGTGTAGACGATATGCTGTTGGCATTGTCCGTTAAGAGAAACTGTTGGTTCACTAATCTGGCTGATCTCGGTGATGTTCACCGTCGTGGTTGGTATTGGTGAAGGGTTCTGGACGATAGCCATGGGGGGCGATGCAGATGGCAACTCCGTTTTAAGACAATTTGGAGAGTTAACCATCGTCGGGGGAATGATGCTGTGTCCATTAGAGGAGCATGTTGGAGAGTTAAAATTCGAGCCCATTAAGGGATCGGTTATCAGGGCTTTGTAGTGCCCAGCTGCTACTGGAGAACCGGGCACTGGGGATTCTTGTTTGATCGCTGGCTTTGATGCTTCTGAACCGAATTCCGGTAAACCCGGTAATATAACGTCGTCATTTAAATTGACCATGTCCATGTCATTGAGG
Organism: Dasysyrphus tricinctus; assembly: GCA_963921185.1. Lineage (NCBI taxonomy): Eukaryota > Metazoa > Arthropoda > Insecta > Diptera > Syrphidae > Dasysyrphus > Dasysyrphus tricinctus. The sequence goes on along the minus strand of OY992532.1, from coordinate 22,564,099 downwards.
AAGCTATTCAACATGTCTAAAAGGAACAAATACTCATCACGACCCGTTTAAAATGTTTACTATCGCTTACCAGCTGGAATCATCTCTTTAATCAGGGAAATCGCATCTTCTTCCTTGAACAAGTCCAACGAGTCCACCATGCCGCTGGAGATGAATTCTCCCATATCCAGCGATGGATCCATCCTCGTCAATTGTTTATTTAGTTTATTTTATTCTTAGCACTTCTAATCCCGTCACTTTTCTTTTCTACGAAGAAACCAATATAGAAATTAAATAAAAATGATTATGCATTTGCAGTTTTTTTTCACATTTACACAGAATGTGGGAAAAATTAGAAGGAAAAAAAAAACTGACCAATCAGAAAACGTTGTTTGGATCATACGATATGACGTCAGGTCGTTGTCGTCGCTATAACCCCAAATTAATTACGCACATAGAAAATTAGATTTTTTTCATTACAATCAATGTCTATCTTAAATTCAAACATTTTTCCCGATCGACAAATGCACTGCGTCGATTCAAAACATTGTTGTTGGTCAACAATTACGATTACAATGTTAAATAAGTGTATAATTTTTCTTTATTTGCGAAACGAAAGGTTCGATTAACTTAACCCGTGTGTTGCGTCAGTCGAATTTTGATTTTGCAAAAAATGAAAACTGTCAGAAAACTGCCCCACTGAACTGAAATGTTTGATACGGGCGACAGCTGTTGGGTGACAGTTCAGTCCACATCATCGTTTTTTGGAACTGTTTGATTTGAATATCGATGAGATGAGAACTGAATACATTTTTGTTTTTATGCAGGAAATACGAGTTGGTTTTTCTAATAATTATTGTGTGGGTATCGTTTCTATCGAAGAACTTTGTGCAAGAGATTTTGAGAGAGATGAAAATAATGCCAAGATATCCTCAGCAACTTGTCTCCTTGTGTAATAGGAAGATAGGAGGAATCGCAACGCTGTTCAACCCAAGCTAACGCGTTCAGATAATGTCAGTTTACTATATTGTGTGTAATTGCTTGGACAGATAAATCCGTCTTGAAATCAAGATTCAAAGACTTTTTTTGTTGAATGGAAATTCAAGATAATTTCAATAGCAACTACATTGTACATGTAATATCATGCTATCTACTACTTCTCAAAATTTAAATGTAAACGGCTTGAAAAAATAAAATTGCGAAGATTTAATAATTCAATTTAAATTTTTTAAATTGAATGCGCCTATTCTTGAAAAAATCGGGCTTATACCTTGTTCCCACCAAAACAAAATCTGAGGTTTCAGCTGAAAACTTTTGGAGATCTTGAGTTGGTGGAGTGGGATTTCATTAAGATTTCGTTGAAATCTAGGGTTTTCATTGAGATTTCGTTGAAATTTTCATTAAATCTTGTTCCATCACCTTGAAATATCAAAAGTTTTCAACCGAAATCTCGGATTTCATTTTGGTGGGAACATAGTATTATAAAAAAAGTGATTATTGTTTGGAGAAGATAGTTTGATATTAATAGTTGTGTTTTTTTGCATGTCCAAATAAAATTGTGTGAAAAAAACCACAACAAAACAAAACAATTTACATGTTAAATATAACAACAACTATGTCCATATAGAGTTAGCTAAGTCCAGATAATTACCTGGAGTTAACTTTTGTCCCGATAAAAACGGTATTGCCAAATTGCGATTGTTGCTATGTTATCGATAATTTATATAGAAATGTCAAATGTTTGTTGGTATGATAATTCAAAACAAAATGGCAGACCAATGCAAATTGTTGAAATGTCCCGATGTCGTTTTTTTCACCAAACTCCATATGGACATGCAAAAAAACACAGCTATTATTTCATACGCAAAAGTGGTTTAACTAATCTGTTTACCTTCTTTCTTTCAAGTTTCTCAATTTTTCAGAAAATCTCTCACTTCACTTTTTTGTTAGGCCTCACATTAAGCTAAGTATACAGTTCTTTTGAGTAAAAAAATTCTTCGAGGTGAGAAAAAAAAATATTTTCCACAAAGAAAAAATGTCCATGGTGTAAATTTTTTTTTTATTCGCCGTCAGTTTACACTTTCGAAAAAAAAATCTCAATGAGACTGATCCATGGAAAAACAAACACAAATGCCAAACGCAATTTTTTTTTTCGGAAAAAGAATGTCAGTGACATTGTTTTGTACGAAAAAAAATCGTGGTGAATATAAAATTTGTTTTCTTTGGGTAGTTCACAGTTCGATAAAAAAAATTGAAACGTCAAAAAATTTTTTTCTCGCAAAAAGCGCTCCCATAAGAAATACATGTAGTTTTTTTTTCGTCAAGGAACTGTATACTTAGCTTTATCTAGAAATTAAAATAACAAACTTTAAAGACTCTCTCAAAACAATACAAAGCATTACATACACTTGATCCCCACGATGTGATGTCAGCAAAGTTAAGCCCCACGATTGAAAAAACGAAATTTTCATTCCGAATTTTGCATTGGTTTGGGAGACCCTTTATAGTTCTGTTCGCATAAATCAAATGATAGTTGAAGATCGAACAGACCTTACGAAACGTCATCCCATGACATTTCTCTTAATTCCCCACAGTCAACAAAAGGTGAATTTGAAAAATCAAAACATTCATCAGAACTCCCGCCTTTTATTTATTTTTTCCAATTGTTGATTTAATAAAGCTAAACAATTCTTAAGACAAATTAATATGAGTTCAAAAAAGCGTTCCCTACAAAAGAAATTCCCTTGCCGTGAGAGTGTTATACAATCTCTATTTGAATTACTCGATGACCCTGAGGAAACGTTTCCTCCATCTATCTACCTCTATGGCCATTCGGGCACCGGCAAAACATCTATCCTAACCAAATTCCTTAAGCATACAAATTCCAAAACAATCATCCTCGATTGCATTGAATGTTACACAAGTAAAATTCTCTATGAGAACATCTTAAATAAATTCCATTCACATCGCCTGCGTAAAGAAGAAAACTTCGCTCCCTATATGAAATGTGAGACTCTCAAGGAATTCATTAGCGACCTTCAACAAATTAGTGATAATGATGATGAAGAAGAACTATCGTATATTATTTGCTTGGACAATGCAGAGAGAGTTCGTGACATGGATGCAAATATATTGCCAGCTTTCATGCGTCTACCAGAGTTGACCGGATTGAATATTTGTTGTATTCTTGTCTCTCAACTTCCTTTCGAGAAGTACTACACAAAGATGGGACTTCCCGAGCAGATATCGATCTACTGTCCACAATACAGTAAAAACGAAGTACAAAAGATCCTTACCGATGATTTTGAGAGGGTTCGCGATAGACTTCTCAGACGCCTGAGGAAGGACCCTCCCATGCAATTAGCAGTTGATGTTGGCCGGGCGGAGGAAACTATCTCGGATCTTACATCGGATTTCTATGGGAATTTTTTGAATGTTTTTCTATCTGTGTTCTACAAGGCTTGTAGAGATTTGCCAGAACTCAAGGTTGTTTCGACAGATTGCTTTGATATTTATGTCGAACCCGTTCTGAATGGAACGATCGACAAGAATGATGTTTCTCGTCTCTGGCGACACATAACCAATCCTCTAAAGTCTGCACTGTCACAGGTTTACATGAGAATGGATCAGGATTTGGAGGTAAGATTTTTGCTTATGCATAATCAAGGTAAAATGTATTACGGAAAATGTTAGAAATTTTAATAGTTCGCTATAAAATTCAAATCAAATTCCAATGCTATAACCACTTTCAGATACGAACTGAGGAAGCTTTTGTAAACAATCAAAGTGTAAAGAAACTGGCACAGTCGTTGGAATTGCCATACTATGGTAAATACCTGTTAATTGCTGCCTTTTTGGCCAGTCATAACTCAGCAAAAGAGGACAAGAGATTGTTTGTCAAACACCATGGCAAACAGCGAAAACGAATGCAGACAGTAAATGCCAGAGCAAAGGTAAGTCATTTCAAAATGATCTCCTGCTATTGTTTTACTTCTTAATTTCTTTCTTAAAAGGTCTCAGAAAAGATGTCAACATCTTTGGGACCAAAATCATTTAGCATCGATCGTCTACTTGCTATTTTCTATGCCATTCTTGATGAAAAAGTTGGCCTGACATGTAATCTCCTTGCCCAGATATCTACTCTGGTCCATTTGAAGCTCCTTAGTTATGTTTCTGGCGAGAGTAATGTTGTGGAAGGTTCAGCTAAATTGCAATGTACAGTCGGATTAGAGTTCATATTATACATTGGCAAAGTGGTTGGTTTTAATGTGCTGCAGTATCTTTGTGATTTCATGTAAGATAAATGTTATTGTTTTTTGTTTTCTCATATCAATTTACTGCATTTTTTTTAATAAAATAAAATAAAATAAAGAGTTTCTCAGCTTCTTATAAATTAAAGATTTTTTGTAAATAATTGGATACATCTGTTATGTGTATAGTTTCCGAAAGTGTAGTATCACGGCTTCGGAGCTTCATTAATCCTGTACGAAGAGTATCAGAATCTAAAATTATACAATAGGGAACACCTATTTGATCCATTTGACAAATTTCTGTGTCTAGAGTTTTTCGGTTGTTTGTGTGACATTTCTGGAGATTTAAAGCAGATATACATAATTTGCGAATGACGTTGCTGATGTGGGTGGATAGGTCAGTCAGATCGGATGTGGTATTTTTATCTGAAATATTTACTTTAAGATAAGAAATAAATAAAATCTGTAAAAAAAACATTGCATTACCTTCGAAGTAACAGAAAATTCCACATTGATAGGGAACTATTTTGCGATTTATGGCCAAAGTGTTCTCTCTGCTGTTTTCAATAGAATCGAGTAGTAAAGCTGAAATAGAAAAAAACGAACAGATTGGAAACATTTGTATGTCTTGAACAGCTAGGCTCATCTACATAGAGCAGCTAGATTTGTAGCCTAACTTCACGATCTAGGCCAGCTAGACTTTTAAGACTATCCACACTATCTAGATCATCTAGATTGTCTAGACGACTCAAACTTTCTAGACCATCGGCACAATCTACACCAGGCAGAATATCCAGAGCAGCTAAACTTTCTAGACCATGTACACTATCTAGACCATCTTCACTATCTAGACCAAATTTACTACATGTACCATCTAAGGTATATAAATCATCTACACTATACAAGCCAACTTCACTATCTAGATCTAGACCATCTACTATACTTAGACCACCTACACTATCTAGACCGTCTACACTATCTAGATCATCTACACTAAATAGACCAGCTGCACCATCTACGCTATCTAGACTATCAAGACCTCTTCAACTACCGAGACCATTGACACTTTCTTGTTCAGATAGACTTTCTAGACTCTTTAAACCATCCTTACTATCTAGATAGCCCATTTATTTAGAGACATTAGACGAGTGCTCACTTTTTGAAACCTGTTGTTAGTAGAGAAGTTATTTTCTCTCCGAAAGAAACATATCGAAAGGATTAAGAAATGAAATATCTTTAAAACTTAGAAAACTAGAAAAAACACTTACCACATGCGGTGGCTTCCAGTTTGAACTCAGATCGAATACAAGTAGGAAGTACATCTCTGCCCAGTCTTGGATCCTTCATAGCAAAATCTGATTCGTTTTCAAGTCCCATTGCAGCAACGGGTACAAAGTGTATCTCCTCCACCTCCATATCTCCTGCGACAAACTTGGATTTAATCTTTAGTGACTGTAGTTTATGGCCTTCGATCTCTTCAGTCACCAAGTCGGACAAATAATAACGACTTGGATTCGATGAATATTTCATCCAACAGATCTTTCTTTCCCTTTGAATATGATAGAACTTTTCCAGTGCCACTGATGGCGTGAAAAAATAGTTCGTCGCTAGTACTGTTTCACGAGGAATGTCAAATCGAATTGCTTCCCCATCCTTAGCAGCGCTTGAACTACCACTATAAAGATTTTCTGATTTTATAATTAAAGAAAGTTCACTTTGAAAGTGATTTTTCACATGCAAAAGATTCTCTCGAAGTGCGGAGCTTCGGATGAATGAAAATTTATTCGAATTTCGATTGATTTCTTCGTCCACACCAATAGCTGGATATGAATTTAACTCTTCTTTGTTTTTATGCCATTCTTTTCGGATATTATCGAGAAATGTCGTACCCAGGGGGAGAAATTTTATATTCTTAATTGTATTATTTTCAACAATACCTCTAATGAAGCCAGATTTGCTGAGAAACTCTAGGGCTTGGGTTAGGTTCTCCATCAATTGAAATTCTTCTCTTCTTGTTCGAGGGGAATGTTGCCGGGTGGGGCGACAAAGTAATCCTCATCTGTTATCTTGGCGTTGCTTAGAATGTCTTCCCTTATATTACCATCGGTAACCAAATCGTCGCGCAACTGAAGATCCTGGTCTTCCAGAACCGTGTAAAGCGGTTCCACTGAGCTTGTGTCAATGTGGATTATACGGTTGGCAAATTGAATGCTAGCCTTCAGAGTTTTTAGAGCTTCCTTGCTGTCCAGGTCTACCAGTGATAGACGTTCAAGGAGTTGGATTGTTTTACTATCGATTTCAATGTCCTGTGGCTCCGGGATGAATGGGACAACCGGCTCAAGAGGCACTTTTGTTTCGTATTTAAGTTCTTTCCAATTGATTGTGGGGCTGTCACCAGTAGTGTCTAGAGCTTTCTTATTGCAAAAGAATCTGTGATGAGGTCGAAATGCAAGAAAAACTCTTCTGTACATGGTAACTGCAGGAAAATCGGATTTATTTAGCCAAAAACTCCAAGAAATCCATTCAACTATTTGGACTTTTTGACGATTTGAGAAAAAGAAAAGAATTTCAAACAACAGCTGCTGTCAAACTGTGACAGTAAATGGGAAAACATACTACTCAAAGAAAAAAGTGAACCAAAAAAATAGTATGGGTATTCATGCAACAGCGTAAAGTCGTCGTCAACGTTGTAAAGTTTAAAACTTCGTAATTCTGTCTGTATGGAAAATTTGACAGATTTACGAAATTTTAAACTTTACCAAGCTTACGACAGTTTTACACTGTTGAATGAATACCCTTAGTGATTATTTTGAGGTGTCGGTTAAAGCACTTCTATGCTCAGATTCTTTTCTACGATACTCGTTGGTCTTGCCGAATTAAGGGCGGTATTCACCGAACGCTCATAACTTATGAGGCTCATAAACCTATTCACCAACCATTAATAGTGAATATTTATGAGCGCTCACAACACTTATGAGTGGTCTCGACCACTCATAAGTTATGAGCGCTCTCATCGAAAATTTGTTCGAAAACATTCGAAATAAAATGTCTCTTCTGCCAATCTGTCACAATTTGTTTTTCGTTTTGTGTTGTTTTTTGGAAAAAAAAAATCAATTTTACTGTATTGTTTAGTTTTATTTTGCAAGTTAAAAAACAATAAGGGTATTCATGCAAAAGCGTAAACTCGTCGTAATCGTTGTAAAGTTTTAAACTTCGTAAATCTGTCAAATTTTCCATACAAATTGTGACAGAATTACGAAGTTTTAAACTTTACAACGATTACGACGAGTTTACGCTGTTGCATGAATACCCATAATGTTGTACGAAGTTCTTTACGGATATGACGTAGTAAGTGATAAGTGTCGTAGCTTGTATTCTTGTATGAAGAGCCAAATCCTGTGTCTGCCATGGAGTACGTACATGTCAAGAGACAGCTGGTGAGAAACAGGCAGGAAGCAATTAAAGTGGTCGCCGAGAGGATGAACCCTACACCCAAACAGTAAAAGACAATAGTCATTACATAACATGGTCATGAATCCGGTTGGTATACTGGAAGCAGCACCCAAAAATGCTGAAAAAATGTACGAAGATGCCTTGGGAGATGAATACGGAGCAAAAGACTATCGTTCACAAATGTAATTGAAACAGGATCACCACAATCGTCTACTCTGGGTGGCTCCTAATGGACACATTTTCCTAGAGTCTTTTTGGCCTGTTTACAAACACGAACATGAATTGAATCTGACTGCCTACAGTTTGTACGTTGCATTGTCCATGGGCCTGCAAATACACTACATAATCGAGTAGTTGCAACTTTTGAGCAGGACCAACATCCCCGATGGCATTGGCGAACTCATTCGGATTTGTACTCTTTCATACGGGAAGTAAAACTTGTCTTGAGGTACAACAAGTAAGTGCGTCCGGTCTGAATGCTCCATAATTCATAGAAAGCCCCCATCTCCTGAAAGATCCAGTCATGCAAAAACTTGCTGCTTGAAGCGCAAAGAAAAAGGTGATGGTTTCATCCAAGGTCAGACCGATACAGAGTCCATGAGTGCATTTGGTTTGAAGCCCAGTAGCTGGTACTAGTGTAGCTGCTGCAAGGACAACAACTGTCACAGATGCCAATGCACTGCGTGGTTGCACAGTTCGAACGAATTCAGATTTTGCAAAATTTCGAGTTTAATGCGAAGGTCAATACAATTTTTGTATCAAAAGTTGTCGATACCAGTTTCCATTTGGTTCAAATCAAATCAACTTTAGCTTGAATTAATTTGCAGATTATGATGAAATAACAATTTTGAAAAAAATCTAGCAGAGCCAAGCTAATAGTCAATTTGCAATGGAAGTTATATCCAAAATCTGCCTTAGACTTAAAATTTATATTCCAAAAATATGGAATGGTATTCTGCGAAAAATGGTTAAATTCCATATGATTCGCGAATTAAATACATTCGTTGATGTTTTGTCATGTAATTCGCATGTCTTGCATACCAGCGGATTGGTTCAAGCTTGGGATTGTGTTCTTAAGCTTCCATTTAAGAAAGCATATTAAAGTCAAAACTTTTACTTTGACATGGAGTACAAAATATTGTTTTAGTTATGAAATTTATTCAAGGGATGTCCTGTGTTTATTATTAAAAGCAAAACAAAAACATTGAGTACAAAATTCATACAAATCAGGGAGAAAAGCTTTGTGAATTAATTATTAAGTTAGAGTATAACATATCGTCGCCGTTCTATCAAAACTCCCTAAGTCCATTTCTCTCAAAAACGAGAAACCTCTCTTGAATACGATATATTTATTAAAATGTAAACATTTTAGGGCTGTTAAAGGTCTCTAAATCTTATGTTGGTCTATTTATAAATTAAAAAATTCCCAAAATCAAACATTTTCAAATTCTGCTTAGTACAAATCCATAAACAGTACCGATGTCTCAAAATAAATAAAAATGGACTTAGGGAGTTTTGACAACGACGACGATATGTTGTTTCTTCTTGTACATTAATTTGAAAATATATAGCTTATCAAATATTTTCTTATAATAGTAATGTTTATGTATAATTTGAAGTTTTATTATAGTGAGTGAAAGGATCGGGTGATTAATAATTCTACACAAATGTATAAAGATTACAAAAACTGTTATTAAAAAAAAGTATGAACAACTATTACCATTAGCTGAGCAGATTTGCATGAACGAAACAAACTATTAATATAATTTTATAGTGTTAAGTTGAACAAAATAATAAGTTTAAAATTTAATAAAAAAAAACTATTGCAGAAACAAAAATTGTTTTTAATCAAAATTGCGCTCACCACTTTCAACTACTTATAATACTCTAATAATGCTTAAGTGATTTAAATGTTTAGCACTTTTCGCCCGCCGTTCCGCATTGCCATTATTTTGTCCTTCCTAGCTGCATCTCTGATTAGAAAATGAATTTCTTAAGGTGCTCGGCAACTTTTTTTTTCGTATCTAATTTATATTCCTAAATCTTTAAAGGTGTGTTACATGTTTGGTTGTGTGTTAGGGTACTAAAGTTGTTCAACAAGTGGCTATTTTTATATTGGGGGGGGAATTGATATAACGGAGTGAAAGGTTAAAAAATGCTACACTTTTACTTTCGACTTCTGGTTGGTCGAGTTCCAGACATTGATGGTGTTGAAACTGATGGTGTTGTGGCTACTCCAGTTCGAATCTTGTTGGTTGATGTTGTTGTTGCCGTTACTACCGAGGCTTTGTTCACCACTTCAGTTTTGCTGGTAGTGCTTACAATGCTAGAATTTTTCTCGACTCCTTTAGCTGCCTTGATAGGAGTTACTGTCGTGGATTTTTTTGATGAAATCTCTGGTGTTGTATTGATACCTTCAACTGCCCTTCATTTGAGAGCTCGATCTTTTCTATACCATTGACTGAAGATGCTGATGCAGGGGTTTCGGTCTTTTCAGGCACGGATGTTTTCGATCTGGACGTGGTTGGTGTCAATTGGGAAGCTGCTCTCGCTCTAGCTAGTGGTGATCTTTGAGCCCTTAGCGACTTAGTGGTTTGTATTGCATTGCTCAGGACAGATTTTTTACGGCCACTGGGAGGCTTGTACTTCATATTGACATCCGAATTATCATTATCTTCCTCTTCACTTTCGTCATTCGTCATCACTCGTATTACTGTCACTACCGTCGTAGTTTTTCTTTTTCTTTTTTTTAATCAACACAGATTTCTTTTTCTTAGTTTGTGATTTGCTGCACCAGGTGGTGGTCATCCAGAAGGTCCACGTGTAAATGTTGGCCGACCAAGAAATGAAAATCCCAGAAGGGAGGGTGGCGGTAGGGACAAACGTGGAGGCCAACATGCACCAAAGGTTGATGTTCATCATCAATTCCCAACCTGAAGCTAAAAATCTTTGTAAGAACATACAAAACAAAATAAAAAACCAACATCAAAAAAAAAGTAAAGAAAGCCTAAACCAACCACAGAAGAAGAACAAAACAACTGTAAACTGAAACGAATAACAATGTTCGTGTCAATGTTTCAATACACAAAAAAAAACAATCCTTTTTTTTGTATTTAGTTTCTATTGTTTATTTTATACAAATCTTATAAATTACAAAATCCTTATATACCTACATGTAGATATATGATTATAATTTAAAAAGTTTGTGGTTGCAGGCAAGTCGTCTTCAGCAACGCTATCACTTACCGGCTCATCAACGCTTCCGCCATTCTTGGCTGCTGGCAGGGGTGGAGTAGGCGACTCTGGTTCGTTCAATGGACGAGCGGGCAATGCCACAACCGAACTGCTTCCACCTGATTCAGTTGGTTTCTTCGTGGGCGGTGCAGGATCAGGCGATGGTAAATATGATGGAAGTATTGGTAGTGCAGGTGGTGGAACTTGTGCTCCTACTGGTGGCGAGGGGGTTGCCTTTACACATATCACTTTAATAACCACAGCAATGCGATATAATTTCTTTTTAGCATCTTTCAAACCAATTGAACTTGAAGAAAATAATGTCACCATATTCAACAACATTATTACGACCTTGCTGTCTATATTTGCCTGCTGATTTGGCACTAGCCTTAGAGCCTTCTTTGAAACCTTTAAGCTGCATCACTTCTGCCATTATGAAGCCTTTCTCAAAATCTGTATGAATGTGACCAACAGCTTGGGAGCTTCAGTTAATTTCTGGAATTGTTTTTTTTAAATGTATCTTTAAAATCTGCAATTTAATATACATACCTATAAAGTGTAATTGGTAATGTGAAATTTCTTCAGACTTGGTGAAAATTTCACGTTATCAAACAGACATATAATTTCGTTTTCAACCTGAATGGTCTATGCTTTGACTTTATCTGGACCGGCAGGGAAAAAATATTCCAATTGCAATGCTTTGTAACCCGTAACAATGATTTTGTCGAGAACTGGATCTGTACTTGTGTCTTCTTCATATGCCTTGCGTTCAGATTCATCTTTTTCAGCGAGAATATTTTCGAAATGCCCATAAAGTGGAATAATTATTACTCCGGTGTCATTTTTGTCAACCTATTCCTTAATTTTAGCCAACCATTTGTTCTTCCTTCGAGTGAAATCTTTGTTAGAAAGATTTATCAGGTAAATAACAGGTTTTGTTGTAAAGAAAAGATACTAATTCAGCATTTTGATCTAGATGAATAAAAAGTAGTTGAAATATAGTATTTTTAAAATTAAATTTTAAATCAAAACGTTAAACACATACAATAAAGGTATTCATGCAACAGCGCAAAGCCGTCGTAAACCGTTTTTACTTACATAATGCTAATTCCAGTCGCAAGCAATGGTTTTCCTTTTAACATACAATCATATTCTGGTTTGATTTTCTTATCTTCACCCCGTGCAACTACTTTCTTTAGTTTATCCAAGTTTTGGATAAGTTTTTCTTCGTTCTTCAAACGAAGTTCTTCAGAAATAATTTCCAAATCACGAACAGGAACTTCTCCTTCGACATGTATCACATTATCTGGATCTTCAAAAGCTCCTAAAATTAATTTCTGTTTTAATTTCTGCTTATAGTAGATCATAATTAGAACAATAATATAAAACTTTTTTCACTATAGGCATATAGATGGAATATAGCATCACAGGCACTTACATACATATGTGCGAAAGGAAGGCATAATCCAAACCATGTCCACCTGCAGCTCCTTTAAATAACCCCGCAATATATCACATTAAAAAAAGCAGGAACTTTTCTATATAAAAGAAATGTATGTTTTATTATAACATGTACAATACAATACACACTCTCGTAAATAAAAACACAATTTCTCGGCAAAAAACTTGTTTAATTCTTGACGAATGAAATTTGTGAGTACAAACAAGAAATAAAATATAAACTTTGCATTTAATGCACAATATTTATTTTGGTATTCTTCTTTGACGTCAGCTGTCACTCAAGTTCGACAACAGTTTGATTTCACAGTTTGGGTATGGCTGGTTGAGAGAGAGTAGCTCTCATTTTCGAACTTCGAAAAACACTTATGAGTGGTTGGTGAATAGCACAAATAAGATTTGAGCTATGAGCCTCATAAACTTAAAAGCCGTTTATGAGCGCTCGGTGAATACCGCCCTTAGAGCCTCTTTTCGATGTGGCTCCGTTGGCAATATTTGAGGCGATATCTATTGGGATGGGAATGGTAATTTATGGATTGGTGAGCACTAAATTGCCAGGCAACTTCAGTTATAAAACATGTGTATAGAAATAGTTGACTGCAAATGCAGTCAAATGATGTTCAAGTCCCCTGTTTTTGATGCATTCTCATATTCTATTCTTACCTTTAATTGGAAAAATCGATAAAGGATCCATTCAAAATCACGGGGAACACTAATTTTACCTCAATTTATTGCCTCGACGATATTCAATAATTGCCTCTCATCTTCTAGGCAAGGGCCAAGAGTTGTACAAACGTGGTTCAAAATTTGATCCTTGGTTCAGCAATCTTAATTCACTGATTTCTGAGGACTAATTTAGGTTTAACGATGGTTCAAGGTTTAAGTATGTTTAAAATAGCCAATTACATTCTTGAATAATCGTTGAACCAAGTTTAATATGCTGAAATTGGTGAGCTTAATCCCTGATGACCCAAAATAATTTGTTTTATGTTCCAAAAATTCTATGCGCCCACTTTGAAACAACATTGGTTCCTTTATTATAGATTATAATAGTTAACTTTGTTGAATTACTGTTCAAATAAATGATTCGATTACTTATATCCTTTCCTCACAAACAGGCAAAAATCCGCTATGAATATGTGGGATATCAGAATCAAAGAAATAGGTTAGAAGGTTAGAAAATCCGTTCGTATTTTTGTTTTTTCAAGAACGCGAAAAGTTTGCCAGTTGTTGTTTGTAGACACATTTTAACCAGATTAAATGGATTAAGGGGCCAGTTTGTTCACATTGGATTATATCAGTACACAATAAGTGTCTCACAGTCCCTGGTGAAATGGAGCTAATCAATACAACAACCATCGATTAAAGATGATTAGCTGTGAACAAACTGAAATTCTTAAAACTTTTGATCCAAGCTATTTGTGAATAGAAGAGTTTTAAGAAAAATAAGTTTATTTTAACCGTTTTAATTTTTGTTTGAAAAAATCGAATTTTCTATCAGTTGGTATGCGTTTTTGTATTGAACCATCACAGAGTGGAGTGAGTAGTTTAGTTAATGAAAAACTTGGGAGATCTGAAGCCCCACAAAATACTTCCTCTTATTTATCTCATTTTTTTTAAAGGTAAAATTCAAGTTTTACGCAATTATAATAGACTCGCCCATTACTTACCTATACTTTGAAACAACCATTTAGAGATCTTTTACAGAACTAAAAGTTCTATGTTTTACTAAATATATCGTATTTACGAGAGGTATCTCAGTTTTGAAAAAATTGGAGTTAAGGAGTTTTGATTGAACAGTGACGATATATTCCCAACAAGGGCCCCTCGCCCCCAGAACAAATTGAACTTTGAAAAAAATTATTTTAAGGGCGGTATTCACCGAACGCTCATAGCTTGTGAGGCTCATAAACCTATTCACCAACCATTAATAGTGAATATTTATGAGCGCTCATAAGACTTATGAGTGGTCCCGACCACTCATAAGTTATGAGCGCTCTCATCGAAAATTTGTTCGAAAACATTCGAAGCTAAATGTCATCTCTCCTAAACTAATGATCACAATTTTTTTTACTTTCTTTTCATTTGTTGTTATTTTTTTTTTTGTGAAAATACCCAGTTTCAGTAAAATTTTATCGATTGAATTTAATTTTTAGAATTAAATTATAATAATGTAGTCAGTTCACTGATGACGTATGTAGAAAGTGTCGTTATAAGCATTCTCTAATTAATATCTTTGCGGTTCATCTTCATTTGTGCCTCACAAATTGAAGGCTTCAAAGATAAAAAGTAATGTAGTGACAATAAACTTTGTCTGGTAAGAGATTTATGTATCATCTCAGCGTTAGTTGGTCATTCCAAGTCATATTTTAGTACTTCATGTGGACAGTGTACTTTAGTGTGATTTTGAACATACCAGGTTGGTGAATAGAGAAAGGGAAATCCTTGCAGAGTTGAACAATGGAACCCAAGATCTTAGTGCCAAATTGAGTGAAACTTTCATTCAGTTACAAAATATTGAGGCTGACAAAGCTGTTTCAAAGGCATCAGTTATCCTCAAAGGTTTAGGCTTCACAGCCGAAATGCAGAGTAATCCGCAAAAGTCTTTCTCTGGTGGCTGGCGAATGAGGCTGGCCCTGGCTTGAGCACTGTTTTCTAGGCCAGACTTATTTTTACTTGATGAACCGACGAACATGTTGGATATTAAAGCTATTAATTAGGCTTGAGAATTACTCGCAAACGTGGCCGCTACTTGTAGTTTCTCACGATTGTAATTTCTTAGATGTATCAACGGACATAATTCATTTGCACTCCCAAATTATGAATGTTTACAAGTAAGCTACCAACAAATATATCATTAAACTTTCATCTTAATAAACCTTTTCTTTCAGGAGTAACTATGAGCAATTCGAGAAAACTAAAAACGAACGAAGCTCAAATGGCACACGCATGTACAGGAATTCATTGACAGATTTCGTTTTAACTCTAACAAAGCTTCTTCGGTACAGTTTAAAATTAATATGCTTGAAAAACTGTAAGTTACAACACTAAACTTTAAAAAGCCATACTTTATTTTCCAATTCAACAAGTGCTACGCTCACACAACAAGAAATTCGCATCCTAGAAACCAAACTAGTTCGAATGTTCTCCGAATTGTTAATAACCAAATCACGTCTACCCGAACGAATACCAGCAAGTGGTTTAGCTGCTTCTGGTTCAGAGCTTAAACAATGGCTGCGTGTAGTTGGATTAAGCGGCGAATCGCTTAATGTTTGTGTGCAAAGAATCAACACTCTAGAGCAGGGGTTCCCAAACTTTTTAAACTGTGGAACCCTAAACAATGATCAAATATATTTCGGAACCCCATCCTGACAAAAGCAAAAACTGAAAAACAACACATTTCAAAATCAATTTTTTATTTAGTGTGAAGAATGAATCTGTTTCATTGTTTGATTTACAATTGATTTTAAATTAGCTTCTATGTCCGAAAGTTGTATTCGCAGCGTCCAGCCTCGATCTATATTTAGTTTTCGTATAAGTATACGCTGAAAAGCCTACTTCACGTTGTAACAAAAGGTAGCAAATTTAATATAGCTTTCGTGGCAAGCTCAGGGAATTCATTCTTAATAATCCAAAATTCGTTTAATGATACAGAATCAAATACAAATTTTGATGAAGAGGAGCAGATCTATCTGGGATTCGTATTTCTGTATACTTAAGGTCATAGGCTTGATGGTTTTCATTAGAAATGGATTTTGTACCCACTCGATGCCAGTATTTGTATCTGGAAAGTAATCCAGCATGAATCTTTCGAGACTAACCAAATGGAAAGCAATAATATTGCTTATATCTGCTCTGTTCAAGCATGTTTTCTTGCAAGAATTCATGTAAAACTGGAAAACACTCAAAATTGTTCTTTTGTACACATGAGTTCCAGTCATGTATTTTTACCATGCAAATTGTGGGGTAGTTTTGATTTGTTCGCTCCTTTATGTTTCCGGGTGCTGAATCCGAATCTGAGGTTTGCCAACAAAATTTCATGACGCAACATGGAAAAAATATGCCAAAAATGCATATTTTGGGAGTTTTCACTAATGGCTCGAAAACTTCCAAATATTCGAAAATTACATCAAGCTACCATTGAAGGCATACACAATTTCCAAAAACTCCCTATTTAAGGTTTTCTTCTGCAACAACCCATTTGGACTCAAGCGCTAGTCAAAAATTCATGTATTTTTACTGTTTTCGAAAATCCACTCGAAAGCTCTAAGAAATTACTTTGTGTGACAAAATTTGAATTTTTGTCTGTAACATGAACCAAGACATACTTTTCTGATGATCTTTGACACGCTGAGTTCGAATCTGGCCTTAAAATTGCTCTATCACGTCACGTTTTTGAGGTAGCTATTCACATCTAAAAATTAAAAATAAATTCATTTTTAATACAAATTTGGGGATTTTTTTTCTTGAGGTAATTTGTTTCGAAAAAATGTTTATGGTCATCCTGAAGTATGAACATTTTACTTCGAAATTCTTTTTGAATCTTTCAAATACGTCCATTCGTCTTCGAACGGAGGTATTTGAAAGATTCAAATAGAATTTTGAAGTAAAATGTTCACACTTCAGAATGACCATAAACATTTTTTCGAAAAAAATTACCTCTAAAAAATATAACTTCAAATTTGCATAAAAAATGCATTTTTTTTAAATCTTTAGATTCGATTATCTCAAATTCCCCACAATTTGCTCGCAAAGAGCCTTTTTGAGCACAAATAAACTAGACAAGAGCCAGAAATTAATTTTTCATTTCCAAGCTGCCAGTTTGTCTCTCGCAAAAAATACTGTTATTGATTTTTCCTGCAGAGCTGTAGAAGTTTTGTTGATCTTTTCGAAAATGTCTGCAAGGTAAGCTAATTTTGTAATCCATTGATCATCATGCAATACCTCAAAGAGGTTTGCAGTTGAAGACATATTTTTTTCCAGTTTGAACAAATTTAACTCATCACGAAGTTCAAATAACCTGGATAAAGCTTTTACTCTGGAAAGCCATCAGATTTCAGTGTGAAGAAGAAGCGATTCGTACTGACTTCCCATATCTTTACACACTAATTTAAACAATCTCGATTGGAGAGGATGACTCTTTACAAAATTTACTTTTTTCACAGCTTCACCGAGAACTTTTTTTTAAATCAGTTGGCATTCTTTTCATAACAAGTGCATAACGATGGAAAATACAATGACTGCTGGTACTTCTAGGAGCAAAGTATATTTGAAACAACCCCTTTAATCTTTCCCACCATTGCTGCGGCTCCGTCGCTGCATACATCAATACATTTTCCCCAATTAATGATGTGTTTAATCATGAAACAGTTTATCACCTGGATAAGTTCACACTTCGATTCAAAAATATAAACTTAAAAAAAAATCTTCAATTTATTTCTTGTGGAAATTTTTAATTTGTTGTCTTTTATTGTTTGTATTTTACTGTTTATTCTTCAAGAAATTTGTGGAACCCTGAAAACTCTCCCGCGGAACCCCAGGGTTCCGCGGAACACACTTTGGGAACCGCTGCTCTAGAGGATCTTCTTCAGAAGTCAGATGATGAGCTTCGAGAAATTCTTGGCTACAATCCAAATTTCCGAGATGAGGAAATACGCCGGCTTAATAATGCAATGGAATGCCTTCGACGGTGTCGTACGGCATTAAGTGATAACTTAAAAGAACCAGATAATCTATTTTGGGACTCGTGGGGCCGACATCACCATCATCATCGCGGAAGTACAGGGAACATTGGAGTGATGGCATCACCAAGAACCTATCGGACAATGAACAAACAGAAAGCAGTACAGTCTCCAGTGAATAATAACTATGATCTACAATCACCACCTTCGACAATGAAAAGACATATTGCGGATGAAACATCAAGTGCACATGGATTTGTTATAACGCTAACACCCTCGCTATCACCTCCAAATTCGCCGAGTCAAAATACGAGTGGAACTACTGGAGCTGGAAATGGCACTCCCGGACGAAGTGGGCAAAGAAAATCAACTCCACCGCCAAAGAAGAAACATCAGACATTGCTGACCTATCATCACCCATCAACACCATCACACAATGGAATAGCAACAAATTCAATGACTGCATCGACAAGCTCCTCATCAAGTCAAGATCCACTAGGAATACCCATAGCTAAGTCAAAATCACATGAATCACAGTTTCAAGAAGGTGCTGGTGGTGGTTTGGGTACTCCAGGCAGCGGTACCAACGGAAACAGTGGCAGAGGCACTAGTTCGATAATACAACCAACTCGTCATCTGTGCCTCAGACTATTCCGAGAACACGACTTCACACTGATCCCAGTCCTGAGTCACATTCGTCGTCAATGAGTTCAGATATATTCATGGAAAACACTAATAACTTGACTGTCCCGCGATCGCCATGTACTCCTATTGTGTCGCTGGGAATGGGTTACATGATTGCTCATCGCTTTACAAAATTTTTCAAAATGATATCAACCTGTGACCTTTGCCAAAAACAGATGTTTTTTCGGCTTAAAATGCAAGGAATGCAAATATCGCTGTCACAAAGACTGTGAACCAAATGTACCACCATCTTGTGGCTTACCCCGTGAGTTCGTTGATGAATTTAAGAAAACTTTAAAATCGAACGAAGGTTTCCTCCCGCCATCAAATATTTCTCCTAATCTAAGCGGCCGCAGTACCACAGTAAGTGGATATTTGCCAGGCCGAAGGCAAAAAGTTTCAATCAGTGCCAGTGGTCACCATCATCCGGACAGCAGTTCACCCGGTTCCAGCTGCAACAGTTCCTCACCTTCCAGTCCAGCTCTTCAATCACCAACAACAACACATTAGTGGAACCAATAGTGGCGGTGGCAGTTCGACTGCAAGTGGAAGCACTAGTACTGGACCGAATCCTAATTCTACACCCTCATCGCTGCATAAGAACACTAGCCAATTCAATTTTCCTGATGCAACCATCACCAATCATCAGACAAATCAGACTTTGTATTTACCATCATCCACTGGGGGAGGACAATCTAGCGTTGCAACTGCAAATAATAACACTGAGCACTTGGATAATAAATCTTCACATCATAATTCCCAGTTGAGTATTGCGAATAGCAATAATGCTAGTTCCATGAGTTCTATTCTCATAACTAGTGGGCACTTTTCTGAAAGCAGAATACACAGTGAGACTTCGAGTGGACGGACTGCGTCCACCACCGGTTCAGTACTCAGTCAAATCAATCCTGAACTGGCCAACTCCCATAAAAGTAACGATAGCGATAAAACTGTATCCCTATCGGGCAGTACCAGCGCCAGCACTGATTCAGACAGAACACCAGTAAGACTTGATTCCACAGAGGAAGGTGACTCAGGCAATTGGCCAAGACAAAACTCACTCTCACTGAAAGAATGGGATATTCCCTACGATGACTTTCGCCTTTTGGAGAAAATCGGTAAGGGTCGCTTTGGAACCGTACATCGTGCTCTCTGGCTGATGAGCACATGCTGGAAGCTTTCAAGTTGGAAGTAGCGAATTTTAAGAAGACTCGTCACGAAAATTTAGTGCTGTTCATGGGTGCTTGCATGAATCCACCATACCTCGCAATTGTAACCTCGCTGTGCAAGGGTAACACTCTCTACACCTACATCCACCTACGACGTGATAAATTTACCATCAATCGCACCACACTAGTCGCCCAGCAGATCTCGCAGGGCATGGGTTATCTGCACGCCCGTGGTATATTCCACAAAGATCTGCGGACAAAGAACATATTCCTGGAGAATGGAAAAGTTATCATAACCGACTTTGGTTTGTTCAGCTCGACGAAGCTTGTGTATTGTGATATTGGCGTGGGTGTGCCCAGCGGCTGGCTGTGCTATCTGGCTCCAGAACTAATGCGTGCATTAACTCCATACAAGCCAACCGATGAAATTTTACCATTTTCGAAAGCATCGGACGTCTATTCATTTGGTACTGTTTGGTATGAATTGCTCTGCGGAGAGTTTCCCTTCAAAATGCAACCACCTCAATCGATAATTTGGCAAGTTGGAAGATGAATGAAACAGACATTGGCCAACCTGCAAACATCCCGTGATGTCAAAGACATATTGATGCTGTGCTGGTCCTTTCAAGCGGACGATAGACACGACTTCCCGAAACTATTAACTCTTTTGGAAAGACTGCCCAAGAAGCGGTTGGCTCGAGGAGTTGAAACCTGTTGAGAATGAAATAGAAGTCAAGCTGAGATTTCCCAAGGTTTATCCGCTCAATCCGCCTCGCCGGTTCTGGCTATATCTGATATCCAATTTCGTTATAATGACAACGATGCTCTGCCAGTTTTTTTCAAATGTCAATCTATCTGCAAATTCCGATTCGCGAATTTGTATAGTAAGTTTTCCAAAATCACTCGTTTCAAAGAAAATACATGGCACACATACCACATATATAATATATTATAGGTGGGAAAAACGGTGCTGGTAAATCGAAGCTCTTAAGATAATTGTTGGTCAATTGAGTACGATCCATGGAAACATTGTTATGCATAGAGGTCTGCGAATAGGATATTTCGCTCAGAATCACGTCGATCATTTAAATATGAATGTGACTTGCGTGGGGGTCTTAGAGGAACTTTTTCCAGAAAAACCCGATGAAGAATATTGGAGGCAGCTGGGAAGTTTTGGTATATCTGGCATCTAAGGTCTGCAGAGCATAGCAAGTTTGTCAGGAGGTCAAAAATCCGATTTGCTCTGGCAAAAATATGTGCATGGGTAAGTAGATTTCTATACAAAAGTGATCGTTCTATTTCTTTTAAAATAAACCATTCTATTTGTATGTTTTTGTCAAGAGTTGGTAATGTTTGTTTGAATTTCTTTTGTAGCTCAACCAAACTTCCTGGTTCACGATGGACCTACAAATAATTTGGATATTGAGACGATTGATGCGCAGGGACAAGCTATCAATACATTTGCAATACGTAATAATTTGATTTAAATTGATGTTGTCTTTAATGTTTTCTCTTTCAGAGTGGCGTTGTTTTAGTTTCCCACGACGAAAGTTTAATTAAAGTCTTTTGTAAGGAGCTTTGGGTATGCGGCAATCGAACTGTGCGAGCCATTGAAGGAGTCCTAGATGAATATAAACCAGAGATCAGAAATAACTGTCAACCTTTATTTTCAATTGGTTTCTCTCTGAGAGTAACTACATTCCATTAAAAAGATTTCGGTTTTGGTTTGACATTTATTTAAACAAAATTAAAATTTAGGTTATCGGTTGAGATTTATTTTTAATTCTTAGAAATATCTCTCAATGGTTGAGTTTTTTGCGAAAAAATAAATGGAAAAGGTCAACCTTTAACCTTTTTCGCTGAAAATAAATCAAAAATGGTTTTTACGATTTATTGCATAAAATCACTCATAATCAGAGTTGGTAAAATTTCAATGAAAAAAATGCATTTTTTTACTAAAAATAAAATTTTTATGCAATGTGAAAATGTGCGGATCAAAAATTTTCTGCATTAAAAAAATAGAATTAGAATGCAATATGAAAAATTGTTTGCATTGAAAAAACATGTCAATAAAATAAAATAATTTTTTTTTGAAAAACCGAGTATGCC
Source organism: Dasysyrphus tricinctus (assembly GCA_963921185.1). Lineage (NCBI taxonomy): Eukaryota > Metazoa > Arthropoda > Insecta > Diptera > Syrphidae > Dasysyrphus > Dasysyrphus tricinctus. Next base: position 22,542,082 of record OY992532.1, on the reverse strand, counting down.
AATCGATTTAGAAGGGGCGTATAACCTATGCATACTCGGTTTTTAAAAATTTGGAGGTTGATATTTGTCAAATAAAATGTGTTCTAGTGGTCCCACAGCGTTGGCGGGAACACTAGGTAATACCCCCCTTCTAAATCGATTGGCATACACGGTTTTTCAAAATTTTGATGTTGACATTTTAACACCTGTCAAAAATCGTGTTCATGTGAATCTACGTCCTATCAAATACAAACTCATTTGAAATTCGTGTCTTACCCATCATTACCACGTATCATGCCCTTAAATATTATGGACGTAGTTTAACGATTTTAACAAAAAATATTCTAACATTTTTTTTAATGCAACACATTTTCGATTTAGCATTAACCTTTTTTTTAATGCAAACAATTTTTGGCCTGCATTAACATTTTTTTTTTATGCAAAACATTTTTATTCTGCATTAACATTTCAATGCAACAAAGTTTTGAGTTTACATTAACATTTTTTTTACTGCAAAATATTTTCACAATTCATTGTTTTTCTTTAATAATTAATGCAAGCCAAAATGCATTTCAAAAAATAGATTATTACAACTCTGCTCATTATCCATGAGTAGGTATTCACCGATGACTAAATAGCCTAATTAAATGCATTTCTCCATGTAAGGCCTACAAAATTTAAACATTCATACTAAGAGAGATTCTCAATGATCAATTTGCAGATGAGATTTATTTTTTTCTCTCAGTGATAAATCTCACTGGTTGACCGAAACAGAAAAAAAATCAAAATAAAGGTTTCTCTCAGAGCTTGACCGAAAAAATTTCTTTTTTAGAATAAAGGTTAAAGAGTGATTTTTATTGAAAATGACAACAAATGAGAGTTATTGAAGAACCTTTCAAAAGGTTGAGTTTTATTTCTGATCTCTGATATAAACGTGAAGTGATTATGAATTACTCCTATAAAGCAACGTAAAGTTGCGCTGTCGTCGAGGAGGGTTTTAGTAGTGCTTTTAAGATTTTTCAACCTTAAACCCTCCTTCAACACAATGCAAAAAACGAGTAGGATTTCCATGGCGTTTATCTAATATTTGTAAATAAATTCATACATCTTTCGGTATACCCACCTGCGTTGCAGGGGAGAAGGGTTTAAGTAGTGTTTTTATGATTTTGAATTCAGAATCCTCCTCGATGTCGGCGCAAATCACAAAATATATCCGTGCTTGTGTGGCCTTTTACATATTTTTGTGTATCCTTTGATGGGGGTTGATTTAATTTAACATTTAGTAACTATTGAATTAAGAACTATGTACTCTTATGTACACATGCTTATAAGATTCACTTTTTAAAGGGCTTCAACAAAAAATAAAAACGACATTAAATAAACTACAAGAATTGTTTTTATTTTATTTTGATTGTTTTACTCGCCAAATGTTAGTCCAATTCTAGTATTATTATATAATAACACATATAGGTACCTATGTTAACAGAATATGTCATGCCAGTAGCCAGTAAGTTAGAGATTGTTTGATGTTAACAGAATTTGCCAGTTACAAAACGCACGGTAGGAATTTAAATCCTCTTTACACAAAAAGAGCTTTTGTCTTATATGTATGAGGGTAGTCCCAGAAGTATCCAATTTAACTTCTTAAGTGCAATTTTTTTCAAAATTTGTTCTTCATTTCTAAAGAAAGTCTACTTTTAGTCTAAAAGCCAACGAAATAAGAAGTTAAGTAATTTGCGTAACGTGTTAAATCATATCAATGAATTGCTTTTGAGCTGTTGAGCCCAAAACCGCTTATCTGCCTGCTTAAACACGCGACGAACAAGTATAAAATTTGACGTAAATGTTTTATTCTTTTTATTTCAATGCCTATTGGTCAGAGGGAAAAAGTGTGCATACTAGAAATATTTATATTATAGATTTTATAATTATATCCTACGGGTGGCACCCAGTTAAGTTGGGGGAGTATAGAAAAGAATGCTGCCTAGAATGGGGCTCGAACCCACAACCCTAAGTTAGCAGTCAAGCACTACATCCACTGCACTATTATGTCTATTGCCACCCGCAAACAAATTTTATGTTTTTATTTGGAAGACATACCTTCTTTTGTTTAGTTTAAAATAAAGCGTGAATCAATATCATTTTTTTTTTATTTAATTTTTTGTTTTTTGTTAAACAAAAGTAGCCTATTCTACCAACAAAGTCATTTTCAGGGGTACTGCCCTCAGCCATAAGAAACTTGTTGACAAGAATATCCACCGAGATAACCACCACAGTTGCAATCATCATTCCTTTTTGGGTGTCCAACGTGATTCCTGTAAGTATCATGCCCTCCATCACGACCTTTACGTCCACCACCTTGTTATCCTTCCAAAGCAAGTAGGTATTTGAATCCGGAGACATACGACGACCATTTCGATTAAAAGATGATTTATGACCTATGTATGAAATTATATAGGAAACGGTTTAAAAGGGAATCCTACATTATTTTTTGTTTATTAAAAACCAAATACCTGATATGCTTCTCGAAGCACTTGTATCAAATCCTTTGACTTGCTGAAATATGAATTGGGTGTATGTTTATTTTATTGTTATTGGATCAACTCGTACGCCCAATACGATGAACATAGTCCTCCAAATTTGATTGCTGCATATGGTGTTGTTGGTGCTGCTGCTGTTTATGTAGCTGCTTCTATTGATGTTGCTTCGCCTGCTGGTATTAGGTAGCATATTGATGATGCTGCTTTCGAGAGATTCTTCAAGCATTCAAGAATAATTCGTCAAGGTTTTCCACTTTCAGGAAGTCATAAACGGCTTAAAAATTTGGGTTTCTATTTAAAATGTTAAATTTGACTGCTTTATTATGAAACATCTACTTATGTACATTATTTTCATTAAGAGATTGGAAACAATTTTTAATTAAAAACAAAAAGGTTCATAAAATAAGAAAACGTATGTACTTTTGCTTATATTTTTGTTTGACGTGTGTCTAACCGGCTGTCATACATCTTCGAAAACAATTTGAAACCATGTTGGTTATCACATAGAACAGAGGTACAATGAAATGACAAAACATCACAAATAATAGATTCAAAGAGTTTAGGTATGACAGATAGTTTAGCAATAGGCCTATAGTTTGAAACAAGATTTTTTTTACCTTTCTTATGAGTTGGAATAAGAAATGAATTTTTCCATATTGCAGGAAAAATAGAAAAATTTATTGAGTGATTAAAAAGCAAAAATAACGGATAGGACACATATATTGCACATTTTTTTAACATAAACGAAGGTAAGCCATCAGGACCGGGACTAAAACATTCATCTAGCTTTGCGATGTACTCAAGGATAGTTGCCTCGGAAATTGTGAAATCAATTGAACCTAGGTGTGAAAACTCGTCAATCGTAAAAACACTATTTGTATCACGTGTAGAAATATTTTCAAAAGCACACTGAAAGTATTCAGCAAACATATTTGCTACTTCCTCTGGATAGTGACTTATTGAATTAAGATAGCTCATATTACTTGGATACCCATCACATTTTCTTTTACAGTTTACGTATTTCCAAAAGTTTCGCGGATTAACTTTGAGTTCATTTTCCGTTTTAAATATATAATTCGAATAAAGAAGATTTGAGTAATTAATAAATTCATTTTTTAGTTCAATATAATTATTAAGCGCTTCATCAGTCCAAAATCGATTCAATTTTATCCAGGCCTTATTTCTTTTATTTTTAAGGGTCTTGATATGTTGATCAAACCATGGTGGGCTATTATTGAGTAGTCGTTTTTTACGCAAAGGAATTGTTTCTAGAAAGCAATCAAATAGTATTTTATAAAAACGTAAAACCATTTCATTGAAATTAACATTACAAAATAGCGTGTTCCAGTTAATATCACTTAGTAAACTAAATAGTTGAGTAAAATTACATTTTTTGAAATTGAATTCATGCTGATTCTTACAAATATAAGGTGAGTAACTAATATTTAAACTTAGTGAAATAGATAAAGCTGGATGGTGACGATCTTCCTCTACAAGTTTTGTATCATTTATTAAAACAGTACCATCAGAGTTCAAAACTTCGGAAAAGTAAACGAGGTCCAGAATTTTACCAAATTGGTTTTTGATACCACTTAGTTGGTTGAGTCCAAATGAAGCCATTCCATCGATAAGGAGATGTTCGTTGTTGTTCGTCGCATTAGAAGGAAGAAAGAAATCAAAATCAGCTGACTTGGTCCATTCGAGGTTAGGAAGATTAAAGTCCCCAATTACGATTATTTCATCAGTATCCTCAATTTTTTCATGAATGGTATCCAAACAATCATACAAATTGTTATATACATCACTATTCGAAGAAGGTGGAATATAGCATGCAACAACATATAAATGGCCTGACGGGATAGTAATTTTCACACACATAATTTCGGTGTTAGACTCTGGGAAATCGTCGACAAGACTACAGTACAAATAGTTTCGAACAGCTATCATTAGACCACCACCAACAGTTGTTATGGATGAATCAGTATGGCGATCTCGTCGGTAAATTTGAAAAGTCGAATCAAACATCTCTGTATCCAAAAACGATGAATTTAACCAAGTTTCAGTGAGGATAAGTATATCATGGGGTATGTTATTAATGTTCATATAGACCTTGTTGGTCTTTGTCCGAAGGCCGTTAACGTTTTGATAATAAATTAATAGTTGGTGTAGCTGCTTGCTTTGAGGGAGGGCGTTGTCAAGTGATGTGGAAAAGGATAAGAATTTTTCATTGGCTTACGATTTTGGAACTCATGTAGAATTATTCCCTTTGGCCAAAACGAGATTGAGTTAAGAAGATAGAAAGTAGAATCTGGTACTTTTATTTTAAACGAAGAATATATGGAATAATTTCGATGGAGCATTTTCTCGACAATTATCGAACGTAGTGAACCAATTTTTGTTTTAATATAATTTTTCACATCAAGAGCATTCGTTGATGGAGCAAGTTTTGAAATAAATAAAGTTTTCTGTCCATCTACTATTTTTAATTCGGACTCTAAAGGTGATGAAAAGCTTGATAGTAACGAGGTTACATGATGGGATGTGTCAGGAATAGAAACACTATTAGCAGGCTGGTGTTTTAGAGTTGATGATATAGTTTCTGTTGACGATGTCGTAGAAGTGGATGTATTCAAGCAAGATAATGTTGAGATTGTTGTCTGCTCAGATGAAAATGGTGAAATCGATGATGTAACTGGAAGTTGGGACGATCCAGGAGGAGATTCAGATATTGCAGCTAGTTTTTGAGTTGATGCGGCTATAGGATGAGTCGATGTAATTGGAATTTTTAAGGGTATCTCTAACAGAGAAGCTTGAAGATGTAGAGTTTCAGGGGAAATATTAGGGGATTTTTTTTTTTGAAGGGATTGGTAATGTCACATCAAGATCATCGCTTTTGCGTTTTTGGGACTGAGTGTCGATAGGGGCATTTAAAGATTTTTGTGTAGATGTAACACTTCTTGTTTGTTTTCGATTTAACACTGGGTTATTAGAGATGTCGTCAATTTTATCACTTAGTAAAAGTAAATGTTTTTGTAATCTATCAATCATTTTAGTATTTGAGAGAACGTCACGTACAATGTTATGTTGAGCAAAAGGATCGCACTCATCGCAGAAAAAATAAAATGATTTTGAATTATTAAAAAGTTTGATTGTGCTGAAAGGAGCGTCGATGCATTGAACGTGAAATGATTTGTGGCAATTTCCATGACACATAATTGAATCAATCATGAAGTCACAGATTAGAAGGCATTTTCCACATTCAGACATTTTTAGATTTGTATTTTGATTTTATTTATTTTCTTTTTAATAATTAATAAAATTTAATTTAAAATGTTTGTAGGTGTGTTTTACGACTGTACTGTAACTCAATTTGAAAATATTGTTATTGTTGCTGCGCTGATTAAGTATGCAACACTAATTGAAATTCATTAACTCCTAAGTATATGCAATGAGTTTTGAGACTATTTGCAATGTACTCACAGTTTTTGCACTCACAGTTTATGCACAATTATATTCGAAAGAGCACCGAGCACTTATTAATCGAACACTGAAAATAAACTCAAATCAGTGAAAACAAAGAATTCAATGAAAATTTTGAAGTCACACAGTTGCACAAATAATATTTAAGTTATGAGCCTCATAAACTTATGAGCCATTTATTAGCTTGTGAGGCTCATAAACCTATTCACCAACCATTAATAGTGAATATTTATGAGCGCTCATAAGACTTATGAGTGGTCCCGACCACTCATAAGTTATGAGCGCTCTCATCGAAAATTTGTTCGAAAACATTCGAAGCTAAATGTCATCTCTCCTAAACTAATGATCACAATTTTTTTTACTTTCTTTTCATTTGTTGTTATTTTTTTTTTTGTGAAAATACCCAGTTTCAGTAAAATTTTATCGATTGAATTTAATTTTTAGAATTAAATTATAATAATGTAGTCAGTTCACTGATGACGTATGTAGAAAGTGTCGTTATAAGCATTCTCTAATTAATATCTTTGCGGTTCATCTTCATTTGTGCCTCACAAATTGAAGGCTTCAAAGATAAAAAGTAATGTAGTGACAATAAACTTTGTCTGGTAAGAGATTTATGTATCATCTCAGCGTTAGTTGGTCATTCCAAGTCATATTTTAGTACTTCATGTGGACAGTGTACTTTAGTGTGATTTTGAACATACCAGGTTGGTGAATAGAGAAAGGGAAATCCTTGCAGAGTTGAACAATGGAACCCAAGATCTTAGTGCCAAATTGAGTGAAACTTTCATTCAGTTACAAAATATTGAGGCTGACAAAGCTGTTTCAAAGGCATCAGTTATCCTCAAAGGTTTAGGCTTCACAGCCGAAATGCAGAGTAATCCGCAAAAGTCTTTCTCTGGTGGCTGGCGAATGAGGCTGGCCCTGGCTTGAGCACTGTTTTCTAGGCCAGACTTATTTTTACTTGATGAACCGACGAACATGTTGGATATTAAAGCTATTAATTAGGCTTGAGAATTACTCGCAAACGTGGCCGCTACTTGTAGTTTCTCACGATTGTAATTTCTTAGATGTATCAACGGACATAATTCATTTGCACTCCCAAATTATGAATGTTTACAAGTAAGCTACCAACAAATATATCATTAAACTTTCATCTTAATAAACCTTTTCTTTCAGGAGTAACTATGAGCAATTCGAGAAAACTAAAAACGAACGAAGCTCAAATGGCACACGCATGTACAGGAATTCATTGACAGATTTCGTTTTAACTCTAACAAAGCTTCTTCGGTACAGTTTAAAATTAATATGCTTGAAAAACTGTAAGTTACAACACTAAACTTTAAAAAGCCATACTTTATTTTCCAATTCAACAAGTGCTACGCTCACACAACAAGAAATTCGCATCCTAGAAACCAAACTAGTTCGAATGTTCTCCGAATTGTTAATAACCAAATCACGTCTACCCGAACGAATACCAGCAAGTGGTTTAGCTGCTTCTGGTTCAGAGCTTAAACAATGGCTGCGTGTAGTTGGATTAAGCGGCGAATCGCTTAATGTTTGTGTGCAAAGAATCAACACTCTAGAGCAGGGGTTCCCAAACTTTTTAAACTGTGGAACCCTAAACAATGATCAAATATATTTCGGAACCCCATCCTGACAAAAGCAAAAACTGAAAAACAACACATTTCAAAATCAATTTTTTATTTAGTGTGAAGAATGAATCTGTTTCATTGTTTGATTTACAATTGATTTTAAATTAGCTTCTATGTCCGAAAGTTGTATTCGCAGCGTCCAGCCTCGATCTATATTTAGTTTTCGTATAAGTATACGCTGAAAAGCCTACTTCACGTTGTAACAAAAGGTAGCAAATTTAATATAGCTTTCGTGGCAAGCTCAGGGAATTCATTCTTAATAATCCAAAATTCGTTTAATGATACAGAATCAAATACAAATTTTGATGAAGAGGAGCAGATCTATCTGGGATTCGTATTTCTGTATACTTAAGGTCATAGGCTTGATGGTTTTCATTAGAAATGGATTTTGTACCCACTCGATGCCAGTATTTGTATCTGGAAAGTAATCCAGCATGAATCTTTCGAGACTAACCAAATGGAAAGCAATAATATTGCTTATATCTGCTCTGTTCAAGCATGTTTTCTTGCAAGAATTCATGTAAAACTGGAAAACACTCAAAATTGTTCTTTTGTACACATGAGTTCCAGTCATGTATTTTTACCATGCAAATTGTGGGGTAGTTTTGATTTGTTCGCTCCTTTATGTTTCCGGGTGCTGAATCCGAATCTGAGGTTTGCCAACAAAATTCATGACGCAACATGGAAAAAATATGCCAAAAATGCATATTTGGGAGTTTTCACTAATGGCTCGAAAACTTCCAAATATTCGAAAATTACATCAAGCTACCATTGAAGGGCATACACAATTTCCAAAACTCCCTATTTAAGGTTTTCTTCTGCAACAACCCATTTGGACTCAAGCGCTAGTCAAAAATTCATGTATTTTTACTGTTTTCGAAAATCCACTCGAAAGCTCTAAGAAATTACTTTGTGTGACAAAATTTGAATTTTTGTCTGTAACATGAACCAAGACATACTTTTCTGATGATCTTTGACACGCTGAGTTCGAATCTGGCCTTAAAATTGCTCTATCACGTCACGTTTTTGAGGTAGCTATTCACATCTAAAAATTAAAAATAAATTCATTTTTAATCCAAATTTGGGGATTTTTTTTCTTGAGGTAATTTGTTTCGAAAAAATGTTTATGGTCATCCTGAAGTATGAACATTTTACTTCGAAATTCTTTTTGAATCTTTCAAATACGTCCATTCGTCTTCGAACGGAGGTATTTGAAAGATTCAAATAGAATTTTGAAGTAAAATGTTCACACTTCAGAATGACCATAAACATTTTTTCGAAAAAAATTACCTCTAAAAAATATAACTTCAAATTTGCATAAAAAATGCATTTTTTTTAAATCTTTAGATTCGATTATCTCAAATTCCCCACAATTTGCTCGCAAAGAGCCTTTTTGAGCACAAATAAACTAGACAAGAGCCAGAAATTAATTTTTCATTTCCAAGCTGCCAGTTTGTCTCTCGCAAAAAATACTGTTATTGATTTTTCCTGCAGAGCTGTAGAAGTTTTGTTGATCTTTTCGAAAATGTCTGCAAGGTAAGCTAATTTTGTAATCCATTGATCATCATGCAATACCTCAAAGAGGTTTGCAGTTGAAGACATATTTTTTTCCAGTTTGAACAAATTTAACTCATCACGAAGTTCAAATAACCTGGATAAAGCTTTTACTCTGGAAAGCCATCAGATTTCAGTGTGAAGAAGAAGCGATTCGTACTGACTTCCCATATCTTTACACACTAATTTAAACAATCTCGATTGGAGAGGATGACTCTTTACAAAATTTACTTTTTTCACAGCTTCACCGAGAACTTTTTTTTAAATCAGTTGGCATTCTTTTCATAACAAGTGCATAACGATGGAAAATACAATGACTGCTGGTACTTCTAGGAGCAAAGTATATTTGAAACAACCCCTTTAATCTTTCCCACCATTGCTGCGGCTCCGTCGCTGCATACATCAATACATTTTCCCCAATTAATGATGTGTTTAATCATGAAACAGTTTATCACCTGGATAAGTTCACACTTCGATTCAAAAATATAAACTTAAAAAAAAATCTTCAATTTATTTCTTGTGGAAATTTTTAATTTGTTGTCTTTTATTGTTTGTATTTTACTGTTTATTCTTCAAGAAATTTGTGGAACCCTGAAAACTCTCCCGCGGAACCCCAGGGTTCCGCGAACACACTTTGGGAACCGCTGCACTAGAGGATCTTCTTCAGAAGTCAGATGATGAGCTTCGAGAAATTCTTGGCTACAATCCAAATTTCCGAGATGAGGAAATACGCCGGCTTAATAATGCAATGGAATGCCTTCGACGGTGTCGTACGGCATTAAGTGATAACTTAAAAGAACCAGATAATCTATTTTGGACTCGTGGGGCCGACATCACCATCATCATCGCGGAAGTACAGGGAACATTGGAGTGATGGCATCACCAAGAACCTATCGGACAATGAACAAACAGAAAGCAGTACAGTCTCCAGTGAATAATAACTATGATCTACAATCACCACCTTCGACAATGAAAAGACATATTGCGGATGAAACATCAAGTGCACATGGGATTTGTTATAACGCTAACACCCTCGCTATCACCTCCAAATTCGCCGAGTCAAAATACGAGTGGAACTACTGGAGCTGGAAATGGCACTCCCGGACGAAGTGGGCAAAGAAAATCAACTCCACCGCCAAAGAAGAAACATCAGACATTGCTGACCTATCATCACCCATCAACACCATCACACAATGGAATAGCAACAAATTCAATGACTGCATCGACAAGCTCCTCATCAAGTCAAGATCCACTAGGAATACCCATAGCTAAGTCAAAATCACATGAATCACAGTTTCAAGAAGGTGCTGGTGGTGGTTTGGGTACTCCAGGCAGCGGTACCAACGGAAACAGTGGCAGAGGCACTAGTTCGATAATACAACCAACTCGTCATCTGTGCCTCAGACTATTCCGAGAACACGACTTCACACTGATCCCAGTCCTGAGTCACATTCGTCGTCAATGAGTTCAGATATATTCATGGAAAACACTAATAACTTGACTGTCCCGCGATCGCCATGTACTCCTATTGTGTCGCTGGGAATGGGTTACATGATTGCTCATCGCTTTACAAAATTTTTCAAAATGATATCAACCTGTGACCTTTGCCAAAAACAGATGTTTTTTCGGCTTAAAATGCAAGGAATGCAAATATCGCTGTCACAAAGACTGTGAACCAAATGTACCACCATCTTGTGGCTTACCCCGTGAGTTCGTTGATGAATTTAAGAAAACTTTAAAATCGAACGAAGGTTTCCTCCCGCCATCAAATATTTCTCCTAATCTAAGCGGCCGCAGTACCACAGTAAGTGGATATTTGCCAGGCCGAAGGCAAAAAGTTTCAATCAGTGCCAGTGGTCACCATCATCCGGACAGCAGTTCACCCGGTTCCAGCTGCAACAGTTCCTCACCTTCCAGTCCAGCTCTTCAATCACCAACAACAACACATTAGTGGAACCAATAGTGGCGGTGGCAGTTCGACTGCAAGTGGAAGCACTAGTACTGGACCGAATCCTAATTCTACACCCTCATCGCTGCATAAGAACACTAGCCAATTCAATTTTCCTGATGCAACCATCACCAATCATCAGACAAATCAGACTTTGTATTTACCATCATCCACTGGGGGAGGACAATCTAGCGTTGCAACTGCAAATAATAACACTGAGCACTTGGATAATAAATCTTCACATCATAATTCCCAGTTGAGTATTGCGAATAGCAATAATGCTAGTTCCATGAGTTCTATTCTCATAACTAGTGGGCACTTTTCTGAAAGCAGAATACACAGTGAGACTTCGAGTGGACGGACTGCGTCCACCACCGGTTCAGTACTCAGTCAAATCAATCCTGAACTGGCCAACTCCCATAAAAGTAACGATAGCGATAAAACTGTATCCCTATCGGGCAGTACCAGCGCCAGCACTGATTCAGACAGAACACCAGTAAGACTTGATTCCACAGAGGAAGGTGACTCAGGCAATTGGCCAAGACAAAACTCACTCTCACTGAAAGAATGGGATATTCCCTACGATGACTTTCGCCTTTTGGAGAAAATCGGTAAGGGTCGCTTTGGAACCGTACATCGTGCTCTCTGGCTGATGAGCACATGCTGGAAGCTTTCAAGTTGGAAGTAGCGAATTTTAAGAAGACTCGTCACGAAAATTTAGTGCTGTTCATGGGTGCTTGCATGAATCCACCATACCTCGCAATTGTAACCTCGCTGTGCAAGGGTAACACTCTCTACACCTACATCCACCTACGACGTGATAAATTTACCATCAATCGCACCACACTAGTCGCCCAGCAGATCTCGCAGGGCATGGGTTATCTGCACGCCCGTGGTATATTCCACAAAGATCTGCGGACAAAGAACATATTCCTGGAGAATGGAAAAGTTATCATAACCGACTTTGGTTTGTTCAGCTCGACGAAGCTTGTGTATTGTGATATTGGCGTGGGTGTGCCCAGCGGCTGGCTGTGCTATCTGGCTCCAGAACTAATGCGTGCATTAACTCCATACAAGCCAACCGATGAAATTTTACCATTTTCGAAAGCATCGGACGTCTATTCATTTGGTACTGTTTGGTATGAATTGCTCTGCGGAGAGTTTCCCTTCAAAATGCAACCACCTCAATCGATAATTTGGCAAGTTGGAAGATGAATGAAACAGACATTGGCCAACCTGCAAACATCCCGTGATGTCAAAGACATATTGATGCTGTGCTGGTCCTTTCAAGCGGACGATAGACACGACTTCCCGAAACTATTAACTCTTTTGGAAAGACTGCCCAAGAAGCGGTTGGCTCGAGGAGTTGAAACCTGTTGAGAATGAAATAGAAGTCAAGCTGAGATTTCCCAAGGTTTATCCGCTCAATCCGCCTCGCCGGTTCTGGCTATATCTGATATCCAATTTCGTTATAATGACAACGATGCTCTGCCAGTTTTTTTCAAATGTCAATCTATCTGCAAATTCCGATTCGCGAATTTGTATAGTAAGTTTTCCAAAATCACTCGTTTCAAAGAAAATACATGGCACACATACCACATATATAATATATTATAGGTGGGAAAAACGGTGCTGGTAAATCGAAGCTCTTAAGATAATTGTTGGTCAATTGAGTACGATCCATGGAAACATTGTTATGCATAGAGGTCTGCGAATAGGATATTTCGCTCAGAATCACGTCGATCATTTAAATATGAATGTGACTTGCGTGGGGGTCTTAGAGGAACTTTTTCCAGAAAAACCCGATGAAGAATATTGGAGGCAGCTGGGAAGTTTTGGTATATCTGGCATCTAAGGTCTGCAGAGCATAGCAAGTTTGTCAGGAGGTCAAAAATCCGATTTGCTCTGGCAAAAATATGTGCATGGGTAAGTAGATTTCTATACAAAAGTGATCGTTCTATTTCTTTTAAAATAAACCATTCTATTTGTATGTTTTTGTCAAGAGTTGGTAATGTTTGTTTGAATTTCTTTTGTAGCTCAACCAAACTTCCTGGTTCACGATGGACCTACAAATAATTTGGATATTGAGACGATTGATGCGCAGGGACAAGCTATCAATACATTTGCAATACGTAATAATTTGATTTAAATTGATGTTGTCTTTAATGTTTTCTCTTTCAGAGTGGCGTTGTTTTAGTTTCCCACGACGAAAGTTTAATTAAAGTCTTTTGTAAGGAGCTTTGGGTATGCGGCAATCGAACTGTGCGAGCCATTGAAGGAGTCCTAGATGAATATAAACCAGAGATCAGAAATAACTGTCAACCTTTATTTTCAATTGGTTTCTCTCTGAGAGTAACTACATTCCATTAAAAAGATTTCGGTTTTGGTTTGACATTTATTTAAACAAAATTAAAATTTAGGTTATCGGTTGAGATTTATTTTTAATTCTTAGAAATATCTCTCAATGGTTGAGTTTTTTGCGAAAAAATAAATGGAAAAGGTCAACCTTTAACCTTTTTCGCTGAAAATAAATCAAAAATGGTTTTTACGATTTATTGCATAAAATCACTCATAATCAGAGTTGGTAAAATTTCAATGAAAAAAATGCATTTTTTTACTAAAAATAAAATTTTTATGCAATGTGAAAATGTGCGGATCAAAAATTTTCTGCATTAAAAAAATAGAATTAGAATGCAATATGAAAAATTGTTTGCATTGAAAAAACATGTCAATAAAATAAAATAATTTTTTTTTGAAAAACCGAGTATGCCAATCGATTTAGAAGGGGCGTATAACCTATGCATACTCGGTTTTTAAAAATTTGGAGGTTGATATTTGTCAAATAAAATGTGTTCTAGTGGTCCCACAGCGTTGGCGGGAACACTAGGTAATACCCCCCTTCTAAATCGATTGGCATACACGGTTTTTCAAAATTTTGATGTTGACATTTTAACACCTGTCAAAAATCGTGTTCATGTGAATCTACGTCCTATCAAATACAAACTCATTTGAAATTCGTGTCTTACCCATCATTACCACGTATCATGCCCTTAAATATTATGGACGTAGTTTAACGATTTTAACAAAAAATATTCTAACATTTTTTTTAATGCAACACATTTTCGATTTAGCATTAACCTTTTTTTTAATGCAAACAATTTTTGGCCTGCATTAACATTTTTTTTTTATGCAAAACATTTTTATTCTGCATTAACATTTCAATGCAACAAAGTTTTGAGTTTACATTAACATTTTTTTTACTGCAAAATATTTTCACAATTCATTGTTTTTCTTTAATAATTAATGCAAGCCAAAATGCATTTCAAAAAATAGATTATTACAACTCTGCTCATTATCCATGAGTAGGTATTCACCGATGACTAAATAGCCTAATTAAATGCATTTCTCCATGTAAGGCCTACAAAATTTAAACATTCATACTAAGAGAGATTCTCAATGATCAATTTGCAGATGAGATTTATTTTTTTCTCTCAGTGATAAATCTCACTGGTTGACCGAAACAGAAAAAAAATCAAAATAAAGGTTTCTCTCAGAGCTTGACCGAAAAAATTTCTTTTTTAGAATAAAGGTTAAAGAGTGATTTTTATTGAAAATGACAACAAATGAGAGTTATTGAAGAACCTTTCAAAAGGTTGAGTTTTATTTCTGATCTCTGATATAAACGTGAAGTGATTATGAATTACTCCTATAAAGCAACGTAAAGTTGCGCTGTCGTCGAGGAGGGTTTTAGTAGTGCTTTTAAGATTTTTCAACCTTAAACCCTCCTTCAACACAATGCAAAAAACGAGTAGGATTTCCATGGCGTTTATCTAATATTTGTAAATAAATTCATACATCTTTCGGTATACCCACCTGCGTTGCAGGGGAGAAGGGTTTAAGTAGTGTTTTTATGATTTTGAATTCAGAATCCCTCCTCGATGTCGGCGCAAATCACAAAATATATCCGTGCTTGTGTGGCCTTTTACATATTTTTGTGTATCCTTTGATGGGGGTTGATTTAATTTAACATTTAGTAACTATTGAATTAAGAACTATGTACTCTTATGTACACATGCTTATAAGATTCACTTTTTAAAGGGCTTCAACAAAAAATAAAAACGACATTAAATAAACTACAAGAATTGTTTTTATTTTATTTTGATTGTTTTACTCGCCAAATGTTAGTCCAATTCTAGTATTATTATATAATAACACATATAGGTACCTATGTTAACAGAATATGTCATGCCAGTAGCCAGTAAGTTAGAGATTGTTTGATGTTAACAGAATTTGCCAGTTACAAAACGCACGGTAGGAATTTAAATCCTCTTTACACAAAAAGAGCTTTTGTCTTATATGTATGAGGGTAGTCCCAGAAGTATCCAATTTAACTTCTTAAGTGCAATTTTTTTCAAAATTTGTTCTTCATTTCTAAAGAAAGTCTACTTTTAGTCTAAAAGCCAACGAAATAAGAAGTTAAGTAATTTGCGTAACGTGTTAAATCATATCAATGAATTGCTTTTGAGCTGTTGAGCCCAAAACCGCTTATCTGCCTGCTTAAACACGCGACGAACAAGTATAAAATTTGACGTAAATGTTTTATTCTTTTTATTTCAATGCCTATTGGTCAGAGGGAAAAAGTGTGCATACTAGAAATATTTATATTATAGATTTTATAATTATATCCTACGGGTGGCACCCAGTTAAGTTGGGGGAGTATAGAAAAGAATGCTGCCTAGAATGGGGCTCGAACCCACAACCCTAAGTTAGCAGTCAAGCACTACATCCACTGCACTATTATGTCTATTGCCACCCGCAAACAAATTTTATGTTTTTATTTGGAAGACATACCTTCTTTTGTTTAGTTTAAAATAAAGCGTGAATCAATATCATTTTTTTTTTATTTAATTTTTTGTTTTTTGTTAAACAAAAGTAGCCTATTCTACCAACAAAGTCATTTTCAGGGGTACTGCCCTCAGCCATAAGAAACTTGTTGACAAGAATATCCACCGAGATAACCACCACAGTTGCAATCATCATTCCTTTTTGGGTGTCCAACGTGATTCCTGTAAGTATCATGCCCTCCATCACGACCTTTACGTCCACCACCTTGTTATCCTTCCAAAGCAAGTAGGTATTTGAATCCGGAGACATACGACGACCATTTCGATTAAAAGATGATTTATGACCTATGTATGAAATTATATAGGAAACGGTTTAAAAGGGAATCCTACATTATTTTTTGTTTATTAAAAACCAAATACCTGATATGCTTCTCGAAGCACTTGTATCAAATCCTTTGACTTGCTGAAATATGAATTGGGTGTATGTTTATTTTATTGTTATTGGATCAACTCGTACGCCCAATACGATGAACATAGTCCTCCAAATTTGATTGCTGCATATGGTGTTGTTGGTGCTGCTGCTGTTTATGTAGCTGCTTCTATTGATGTTGCTTCGCCTGCTGGTATTAGGTAGCATATTGATGATGCTGCTTTCGAGAGATTCTTCAAGCATTCAAGAATAATTCGTCAAGGTTTTCCACTTTCAGGAAGTCATAAACGGCTTAAAAATTTGGGTTTCTATTTAAAATGTTAAATTTGACTGCTTTATTATGAAACATCTACTTATGTACATTATTTTCATTAAGAGATTGGAAACAATTTTTAATTAAAAACAAAAAGGTTCATAAAATAAGAAAACGTATGTACTTTTGCTTATATTTTTGTTTGACGTGTGTCTAACCGGCTGTCATACATCTTCGAAAACAATTTGATTTCACAGTTTGGGTATGTCTGTTTGAGAGAGAATGGCTCTCGCTTTCGAGCTTCGAAAAACACTTATGAGTGGTTGGTGAATAGCACAAATAATATTTAAGTTATGAGCCTCATAAACTTATGAGCCATTTATGAGCGCTCGGTGAATACCGCCCTAAGTCCCACATTACACCACCGAGTCTACTTAAGTTTAAGTTGTGGACAAATTTCAACGAACTTCACATAAGAGATTTCACATGATCTACTTTTCTTTATGGGATAGTTTTTGAACTATAGACAGATAGTCAGTTTTTAACGAATACTCGTCTATATTTCTTTAATCTTAATAATTTGTATTTTCTCAAACAAGCAATCTTAGTTCTTAAATAAATCTTTGATATCCACAGGCGCTGCTGTTTCCTTAACACGTTTCGCATCAGCAAAACTATCAGTCAAACCAGCTCCGATGCTGGATTCTTTTACCTCCACTTCTGACTCCGTAGTGGATCTTCTACTTGCTATTTTTTCGTCCAACAAATCTTTTGCGGTTTCAAGGATTTTTTCTTCATCCAAAGCACCTTGTGACTTAAGGTTGTTGTAAATGGCAATGAACTGTTGAGTGTTTGATTCACGCCTTGTGTCCGCCAGATTGATAGTTTCATAGGATTTTAACATTTTGTGGTATTTCCTAAAAATAAAAAGATCTTTGTTATGTGGAGCTAGTTTTTGGTGGTTGTCATAATTACGCTCTAACTACATCTTCAGCATAAAATATTTTTTTGATTGGTATATTTGGAATTGGACGATCGAAACGAGGTTCCATTTTAGGCGGAAATGCAGCGTAAATATCATACCAAATTGGCTTGTCCTCTGCTTTCATAGCGCCGGATCGGAGTAGTCCGGTGGTTCTGGGAAATGTAAATTCATTATTAAGGATTGTCAGGGAGTTTTTAATTGATAAAATACCTGGAAAAAATAGTTCCAATTTTTTCTAGCCTGCTTTGAGCCATTTTTGTGTTATGAAAGATTTGTCACAAGAACTGTCATTTTTTTCTCGTTGACAGACCTAAGGTGGAAATAGAATTGAAATTGTAGTAGATCATTGCAATGGAGAAGCAGTCGTGTTTATTTTATTGATTCCCCATTCCAATCAGGTTCTGAAAATCATTTAATTTAAAATTATATGAGCTTTCACAGAACTTTCGGCTAAATTCGTAGAATTTCATAGTTTTGGGAGGCAAGCGAACAGTTATAATGAACATGATCTAAATAAAAAGAAACAGCATCTTATACTACGTTTTCATTAGGCCAAATGAGGTAATTTCGTTGAAAATTTCCAAATTCGATACAAAATCATCTCATTTCCCATACAAGTTCACATTTCGAAATGAGATAATTTCAACCAAATTTGCACGAAATTAAGTTGGAAATTAAATCAAAACCTAACGAACACACCCAATAAGCCACAGCCAATATATACCCGTCTCATTTTGCCTTACGTTTGTATATTTTTCATCTGTCTGTTGCCTCTTTTCCTTGTACTAGAGTGAAAAGTAATTTTTGGATCGTTGAAATAAATCCAGATAAATAGGAGAATCCTATGTTGTTTTTGCAATAACGTGTTAAAAGTTGATCCACGTGGCTATTACCTAAGTTTTTTCTATTTCTGATTTTGGTATTTCAACAACATTAAATTTAGGGTCAGTTGTACAAAAATTTAAATTTAAATTTAAGGTTCAGCAATTTTAACTCAACGACTATGGCAAATTAACTAAAGCTCAAATGATTAAGCACTTAATTGGTTACTTTAACATGCTTTAAGCCTTGAAACATCGTTGACCCTCAGTAAATTCACCAAAATCAGTGAGTTAAAATTGCTGAACCATGCAGATACAAATTTGAGCCATGTTTGTACAACTGGCCCAAAGGGCTTCAACGACTGTTCAAGCATATTTAAGGACTCGTTGTACAATCGTGGTTCAACTTTTGATCCGCGGTCCGGCAATTTTAAATCATCAATTTCGGCCAGTAAAATAATGTTCAACGATTTTTCAAACTTGTAATTGGCTATTATAACACATTGAACCTTGAACCATCGTTAAACCTTATTTAACCCACAAAAATTGGTGATTTAAAATTATTGAACCACGGATCAAACTTGAACTAGGATAGTACAACTGGCCCTAGCACGCTAAAACTGGAAAGATTTCTGCCTGGTTCAGCGGTGAGTTGAGTCCGATTGTACAACATTTCATTCGAGCTGACCCGATTTTAAAGGCTCTCCAACCAACGCTAAATTATAGTGAACGCTTACAGCACTCTTAATACAAAACGCTTATTCTACCTTTATTCCACGATTTTACCAAACCACGGAATAAGAGTTAAGCCACGGGTTAAAATTTCTCATTTAAAAAAAGTTTATATTTGTGGAATAGTAAAGTGACTTTTACCGTACGAGGTCTTGATATTTGTACCAAGTTTCGGAAGCTTGGGTTTTTTCCGTATGGGTTTTGACATCTTAGGGCCCGTTGTACAATCGTGGTTCAGCCTTGGTTCAAGATTTAAACTCGGTTCAGCTCGAATGAAGTGTTGTACAATCGGAGTTTAGAACTTAACTCACCACTGAACCAGGCAGAATTTAACTCTCCAATTTTTGGGAGTTAAATATGCTTGAACCCGGGTTCAAGCATTTGACTGGCTAATATTTAACTCTTTTGATGCTAATTTATTTTTGTATACATGCCTTCTCACTTCAATTGGAATTGTTTGACAGTTCAGCCAAATAGTAAAAAAAAAAAAAAAAACAAAATATGAGTGACACCTCTCTCCTTGACGTACAGGCGTCAAACAACGATCAACAAAAACAACAACATTTTCAAATCTTGTTTTTATTTTATTTAAAAAAATGTTAATTGATATTGAAAACATTCAATATTCTTTTCCCCACTGTCTTAATGCAATACTACCCATTGACCACTCTCTTAACTGTGTCAACAAAGACGATGACGAAGTGGAAGCTGACGATGAGGACAACGATCTCTCAGCCGTAGCTGCACACCCACTTTCAACCAGTGTTACTACAACGCAGACTCCACCGAGTTGAATCTCCTTTCATCCAGGACAGTACAATTATTTTAATTATATTCTACTTTCATTTATATATAAAAAAAAGAAATAAACCTTGCAAAATAATTCAAGATGATTTATGAAATATATGTAATAATAAACTGGGCAGCTGATAGTGACATAAGCCATTTATATACTCCAGTTTCAAGTAAATAGAATTTTAACTCGAGTTCAGCTAACTCGCTCTTGACTCGCAGTTGTACAACGCACGCAAAGTTAAACCTGGTTCAGGAAATAACTCGAGTTCAGCTGACTCGAGGTTCAAGTTAAATTTGTACAACTGGCCCTTAATATTTCAAATTTTCCAAACACACCATTAGTAGGTATTATGGAAAATTTAACTAAAAAAGAAAAAGAAGCGAGAGTTGGAGCACCAAAGACAAACTAAACTCATAAAAATAAAGCAAACCATTTATAAATAACCTTCTGCTTTATATTCTTCAGAACACAGTGAATCATTGTGCATAGAAAAAAAATGTTATTGAAAAGGTAAATCTTCTGATCCAACACCAATACAAAAAAAGAGTCTGCTGCTTATTCCTTCGCTAAACCATCTTCATCGGCGGTTTAGCATAGTAAACGTCACATAGCAGACATTTTGTTTTATTAGTAAAATTTTGCACTTAATCCATGGAATAAAGCTAACCCTTCGCTATTCCGCGTTTTTTAATTTGGCTGTTACAGTTTTTTGTTGTTGTTAATGATTCGCTATGATTTCCCCCTGGTTTGAGAGAGCCTTAAATCTTGAAAGCTGAACCACGATTGTACAAACGGCCCTTATTGCCATTTAACTGGCATTTAATATATGGTGGATTTACATGTATCTTGATTTGGAATCTTGAAAAAATAAGAGATGTAAAATATAAAATTTGCACCTGTTGGATAGAGAGGGAAGACCAAAATCCAGAGCATCTTGAAAATATCAAGATTATAGTAAAACATAGAAATCAAGATCAAGATTATAGTAAAGACGAACATGTTTATCTTGATTATGGCAACTTCGTCTGCATTTCTTAAAACTGCGCATAGTGCGCATGTGTTTCAATATTCCTATAATTTTTTTTGTACGTCTCAAAAAAAAACATTGAATGTCAAAAGCAGAGAATATTACATATCAATAATTAATATTCTCTGGTCAAAAGCTCCAAAGAAATGTTTTGTGTAAAAAAAAAAAACAATTTGCAATTTTTTTATTTTTCATTCATCTATCTGTAAACAATAAATTTAAATAAAAATAGTATGGGTATTCATACAACAGCGTAAACTCGCCGTAATCGTTGTAAAGTTTAAAACTTCGTAATTCTGTCACAATTTGTATGGAAAATTTGACAGATTTACGAAGTTTAAAACTTTACAACGATTACGACGAGTTTACGCTGTTGAATGAATACCCTTAGTATTTTTTTACTTTGTCTATCTGTAGTAAGAAAAATATTATGGGTATTCATACAACAGCGTAATGCTACATTTCCACCTAACGCTAATCTGAGATTTAATAAGATTTACCGCAAATCTCCTTTAAATCTTGAAGATACAAATTTATTTCGTTAATCTTGAAGATTAGAAATTAATCTTGTTAAATCTTCCTAGAACAAATACTTTTACAAATCGAACTAACCTATTCCTGTATGGCACTGAAGGATTAATTTATGGCTGAATTCAGTTCTTCACATAGGAAACATTCTGTCTCACTTCCTCTGAATGAGAAAAAATGAAACACCATTTGCATTTTAAAAGAGGCTGTCAAAGTAAATCTTTTTTAAATCTTTTTGTGCGGTGGAAACACCAAATAGATTTATTAAATCTGAACTGAGATAATCCTTTGGTGGAAACATAGCATAAGCTCGTCGTAATCGTTGTTGTTTTGTGTCGCGCTGGTAAATTTTCAATTTTTAATTTTAAAATAAAACTCAACTTTTTACGATTTTTTTTTTTTTTTTTTATTTTTTATTTGAGAGAAATATATAAACTTAATTTATATTATTTCTTAATTAAGGCATTGGGGCGAAAGGCCATATAATGCCGTCTTTAGTTTTTACATAATTTGTATTATTCGAATATTTACAATATATACATAGTACGTTAGTAATGTTTTTGGTAAAATATAGGACTTTTTTTTGTAAGTGGATAAACATGAGTGTTAAATTTTAAATGTCTTTAAATTTTTGATGGATGGAAAAAGCTGATTTTATGTTATGGATGGATTCATAAATTGCGGGGTGGATGAAGTTTGCAAGTTTTGATGCTTCTTCATTTTGTTCTATGAGTGAGGATCTGGGGCATTCGGTGAGTATATGCTTGACTGTTAGATCAGTTTCGCATTCCGTGCATATCTCTAGCGTTTCGCCGTTGTAATGTTGTCTGCTATTGAAGAGAGCTTTACCGACTCTGATGCGGAAGAGTTTAATGCATTCGTCTCTTGTGAAATTGGAGTTGTATGAGATACGTTTGATTGTAGAATGGTGGCTTCGCAGGAAGCAGGAACTTTCCTTCCAGTGATTGCTGAGCTGTGTGTATTCTTCGGCGAGTTGAGTTCTTTGAGCAAGCTGACAAAATTTTGGCATTTCTTTTATTAGAGGAAAATTAGATGCTTGTTTTGCGGCCTCATCAGCCGATTCATTTCCGGGAATTCCAGTATGGCCTGGAACCCAGGAGAGCCAGATGTTTTTGTTTGAGCTTAGTTGGCTCCGAATACATTCTAAGGATGGACATTTGTTGTTCATGCTCTTGAGCCCTTGTAGGATGCCCAGGTTGTCGGTGAAGATGAGAGTTTTAATGCGAGAAGCGTTGGCAAGGCTGATAGCTTTTTTTATGCCTGCTAGCTCGGCGATGTAGCTTCCTGCTACTTCTGGAAGAAGTCCTTGGTGCAGAATATTAACTCGCCCTTCGATCGATGATTCTACGATTGCATAAGTGGTATTCCCTTCTAGATGAGAGCCATCGGTGTATAAAATTTTTTGGGGGTTTATTTGTTCCGTGAGTTCCTTATGGAGGCACTGGAATACTAAATTTGGTGTTGAATCTTTGCTATATTTCGATAAGCTGGTATCTATTTGGAGGACATTCCTTTTCCATGGTGGGTGTCGAACGCATGTTGAGCTAGTGAGATCTTCTTCGAGAAATATTTGAAGATCTGGGAAGATTTGTGGGATATATTGAATGGCGGACTTTAATTTATATTTATTACTGTATTCATTGAAGGCTTTTTTTATGCTTGCATGTAATGGGTGTGCATCGTCTAGTATGGCTTTTGAAACCATTGAAATTACTCTGCGTTTTGCAAAGAAGCTGAATGATGAAAAACCTGCTTCTGTTCTAAGCGCATCAATTGGTGTTGTTCTGAGTGCACCGGCTGCGGTCCGATAGCACTCGTTGATAGCGGCGTCTATCTTTTGGGAGTTATTTTTTGATGTCCACATATAAGTCATTAAACCGTGTTGTAGGGTTCCTTCCACTAATGTCTTCGCTATTCGAAGTGCTATTTCTATATGGGGTCCTTTTTTTCTCGAACAAATCATTTTTAGCGCATTGTTGCGTTGTTTCAATGTGTTTACTATATTTTTCGTTTGTATGTTCCATTTTAAATTTTTACTAAAAGTAATACCAAGTATCCTAAGTTCGGTTTTTAGTGGAATAATTGTGTTGGACAGAGTTATAGAGTTTGCTGTGCAGTTTCTTTTTTTACATACATGTAGGGCTTCAATTTTTGTTGGTGGGATAATTGCACCAACTTCTCTTGCCCATATAGAAATACCTGTATTTATTTTGGTTAGTAAGTTTTGTACTATATTAGGGTTACCTGAAGCAAGGATGTATATGTTGTCTGCATAGACTCCAACAAAATCAAGGTTGTATGATGGTTGGCTTAGTTCTACAATCAGAGAGTCGATGTAGGCGTTGTATGCGATCACTGATAAGGGAGAACCTTGCGGAATTCCGTTTTCTACTCTGGCTTTGATGGAGCTGTGTCCATCAACATTGACGCTTTGACTTCTTCCAGACAAAAAAGATAGAATGAGTTTGAGAATTTGTTTTGGAATTCCCCAATTATATAGTTGGCGTATGACTGGAGTTGAAATAACACGGTCAAATGCTTTCTCGAGGTCGAGTGAAACTACTACGCTGTGTTTTGTTTCCTGTAAGTTACAGACTAATTTGTGCTCAAGAAGGTTAATCAACGAATGGACACCTCTTTTGGGTCTGAAAGCGTGTTGTTCTGGGCTTATCTTATTCTCTATATGCCACCCGATTCGTCTTGCAATAATTTTTTCCAAAATTTTTGAGAGAACAGGAAGCAAAGAGATGGGGCGGTATTCATCGTAGGAGTGGCAATTGCGACCTTTTTTGGGAATTGGCTTCAATAGCGCTGTTTTCCAGTCATGAGGGAATATACCTGTTTTGATTATGTTTGTGTAGAGAGAACAAATTTTCTGTTTCAAGTTTATGGCACAACACTTTAGCATTTTGTAGGTTATTTTGTCTTGGCCTGGTGAGGTTCCCTTGGTCATTTGGAGAGTCATGGTAAATTCCAACAATGATACATCTTCTGTTATGCATTCTGGGTAGTTCTGGATGTTTGGTAGGTCATCAATTTTAAAATTATTTTTTTCTTGGATGATTTTGGAGGGGTATGAGTGGTCTGAGCTATATGAACTCCACTTTTCTCTAAATGTATTGGCAATTAATTCCGGATTGCTGTGAAGATTATTGTTTAGCATCATAAAAGGGAATATTTCAGGTGGTTTATTAGATCGAATTGATCTAATTTTTGACCATAGAGTTTTCGAATCAATTGATAAGTCCATAGAGTTGACAAAGGTTTCCCATGAGAGTCTTTTTGCTGATATGCATTCTCTTTTGACTTTCGCACAAATTTTCCTATATGCTAAGCAATTCACTGTCATGGGGCTCCGACGTAGTTTGGACCAAGCTGCTTGTTTTTCTTTTACTAGTTTTGCTATTATGGGGGTAAACCAAATAGGATTGCTTTTCATGCATGTGTTTTTACTTGTTGGTATACTTTTAGATGCAGCTGTTCTGATAATTTTTTTTATTTTAGCGGCTTCCTGGTTTATGTTATTTTTGATTTGTGATGACGATGTAAGATTGCCTGAAATATGTTCGAACAAACTCCAGTCTGCAAGGTTTTCCTTGAATCTAGAAGCAAGTTTTCTTGTGGTTCTTCTTTCGTGGCTGCGGATAATGATTGGTATGTGGTCTTTACTTTCTCCTCGAGGGATGACCTCCCAGTGAAGCATGGGAGCTAGGTCGGCAGAAGCTAAAGTGACGTCGATGGCAGTAAAAGTATTACGAGTGGACAACAACGTGGGTGAACCATCGTTTAGCACAATAAGTCCACGTTGGTTGATGAAGTCTTCGAATTTGGTTCCGGGAAGGTTGTTGTGTACCGATCCCCAAAGGGTATTGGCAGCATTAAAATCTCCTAGAATAATATTATGTGAGTTTGTGTGGTTTGGGATGCTATCGAGCAGGTCCGAATTAATTAATATATCTCCTTCCCTATAAATATTTGTTATGTATATTGAGTTTCTTCCTGGAATTTGAATGGTTTGATGCAAAAGTTGGTTTGATGACGTGGTGTGAGATAATATGGGTATGTGTTTTTTAACCAAAAAACCTATACCTGATTTAGCATATTGATAGTCTTTGTTGTGATGGAATGATTTATAGTTTTTGATACAAAAGAATTTTTTATTTTTTGATATGATGTGTGTTTCTTGAAGTGCTATGATGTCAGGGTTGTATGTTGATATTAATATTTCGAGTGCGTGTTTGTTAGTGCAGAATCCTTGCAGATTCCATTGGAGAATGAGTAGTTTGTTAAGTAACTGGTTCATTGTTTGTTATTGAAGGGGTTTTTTTCATGGGCTTTGGGGTTTGTTCCGATGATTTCTTTTATTTTTGTGGGGGATGTTTCGAGGAAAGGTATTTGGTTAGTGGATAAATCTCCATCCAAATCCATTTCCTCATTTTCAGTTTCGTATGATTTGTTATGCAAGTTTAAGATTTTTGAGTGATTTTCAATTGACTGGGGTGTATTTTCGTTTTCTATATTTTTGGATGGTGTTGGTGGGGTTTGGTTTCTTTGTGTGTTTTGTTTTGGATGGGTGGTGGGCAATTTGGTTTCTTGGGAGGTTTGTTGGGTGGGTTGGTTTGGAGGAGGGGTTGTGTTAATATTTTCTTCTGATCTCATTTTTGAGTTTTCACTTAGGGGGTCTTTTGGGACAGTTGTTTTGTTTGAGGTAGCTTGGACGCGATGTTTGATGATTTCTGCCATTGTTTTGCTTGCTTCTTGTCTGCTTTTCGGCGCTGGGAGTTGGTGAAGTGCCGGATCGTCGTTGTATATCTGCCACGCTTCACGAACCGTGCAACGTCGATCAGCTTTGATTTTATTTACCGATTTATATTTTAAGAAGGATGGACAAGCGGGGTCGTACGACGTGTGGTCTTGGCTTTGATCACGCATGGTGCAATCCAACCAAGGGGATCGAAAAGTTTAGCGGTTGCTGATAACATTGTCCTCTTGGTTATTTCTTCGTTGTCGTGTTGTACGTTTTGGAATGAAAATGAGTCTTCTTCAGGATGCCACCTGATGCCTAAAGTTTTGACAAGATCAGCTAATCCAAAAGGGACTTCAAAACTTATTTCACAAGTTGCTTTGGGCAAGCCTTGTAGAAGATCTTTGCAGCTAGACGTCCATTTGCGAAGTTTGATCCCCGCCGATGCCAAAAGATTGTACGGAAGTCCAACTTTATATCGTCCATCTGGCAGACGATTGGTAGTTTCCAAAAACATATTTTCACAGGCCATATCTTCCTCAGAGGGTGGAGTTTCGAACGGAGTCTCTTCCGTCTCGCAAAGTTTTTGGATTTCAGTGTCGAGATCAACGTGCTGAAAAAAGCTGCAAATCGGTTTTGGAACTACATCAGGAATTTTACCCAAGACAATCCATCCCAAATGAGTGTTCTGAGCAATGGGTGCAATTTCATGTTCACTGCGGACTATCTCAGGTAGAACGATGTCTGGATAAATATCTGCACCGAAGAGTATGTCGATGGGAGCGGGAATACCAAAGTTGGGGTCGGCCAACTCTAGATCAACTAGATGTTCCCAATTGTGGAGTACCATTTTTTGGGCTGGAAGAAGGCCAGTCAACGACTTTAGAATGAATGCTTGGGTTGTGCATTCAAACGTCGAATGTTTGGAAGCAAACATTAAGTCGACGAAGCTTTGACTGGTGCCATTACTAACCTTCCCTAACCCTGATATTTTCACATGTGTCTGGTGTCTTGTGAGGTTGAGTAGTTTTGCTGCAGGCTCGGATATAAAGGTAGCATCTGAGCCCGGGTCAATAAGGGCTCGTAGCTCTGCAAATTTCCCATCTCCAGAATGTACCCTCACAATCGCGGTTGCAAGCAAAATTTGCGTATCGTGAAGTTGTGACGCAAAATAATTGTGTCGAGTGCTGCAACTTGCTGTGCTGTCACATGCTGGCTGAAAAGCAGGAGCGTTCGGGTTCACGGCTAACTGATCATTTTGAGGCTGAGCAGGTAGATTTTGTGATTGGGTTGGTGTATAAAAAGTTGAATTTTGTGTTGAATTGTTTGTGTTAGAAGATAAATTTTGTGTGTGTGATGTATTGTTGTGTAAAAGAGAGTGGTGTTTTTGATTGCAAAAGTAACAACTATGGTTACTTAAGCAATTTCGTGTTGTATGACTGTATGCAAGACAGTTCTCACAAACATTAATCTGACGAACAGCCTGTTGTTTTTGAGCAGAATCCATGGTTAAAAACTGTTGACATTTTCTCAATGAGTGTTGTCCTTGCTTGCAGATTTGACAAACGTATTGTTGTGTAGCTGTTTGTGCGGTTTTCTGTGTTTTAGCATGAAAAGCTTTGGCTGAAACGGCTGGGATTGGTACTGGCTTGTATTGTGGGTCTGAATTCCCTTGCTGTACGATAGATTCTAAAGTCCTGAAACGGGATTTTAGAAAACTAGTAAAATCGGAGAAAGTCGGTAGGTTTTTTTCATTGCCTAGCTTTTCTTCCCATAATTGCTGAGTTTTACTAGGTAATTTTTGAAAAAGGATATAAATCAATATTGTGTCCCAATGTTCCACTGGTAATTCTAAATTTTCCAGGGCATGAACGACTTCAGTTGTGGTGTCTAACAAGTTTTTGAGACTTTCTGCAGACTCTTTGGATTGAGCGGTTTGACCAAAGAGAACCTTAAGGTAGGAATTGACTAAAACCCTCTTATGGTCATATCTCTCTATCAATAAATCCCATGCCTTTTGATAATTACCAGTACTCAAGTCTAGATGGTGCAAAAGACGTTCGGCATCACCAGTCAGACTATCTTTCAAAAAGTGCATTTTTTGAATCTCGTTCAAGTTTGGGTTCTTATGCACGAGGGAAATGAAAATATCGTGGTAGGAACGCCATGCTGTGTAGGAACCCGAAAACGTTGGAGGTTTAATTGGAGGAAGCTTCAGAAAATTTGTCTGTTGAACTTGTGTTGTTGTTGTAGGCATTGCCAGAGTATTTGCAGGAGCAGTGGGCGAAGCCGGTGTAGTGGGAGTAATTTTATCGAGGGCATCCATCAACTCACTTCGATACTCTAAATACGTATCTCGAATTTGATCGAAGACAGCTACCAAATCTTCCTTTTTTAGGGTCTCTTCAAACTTCCCCCCACTGACAATTTCCTCGTGGTATCTCTTAGAATTGCCCAAATTAGTTTCTAAAAGCTCTAGGCGAGTTTTCAAATAATTGGCAGTGCGACGAGCTTGGCCTGTCTTTTTGAAATTTGAATAATCGCGCTCAATTTGCGCTAAAACTTCCTTTTGAAGCTCCCCAAATGACATAGTGAACTTTTGTTTATAAAATGTAATAAAAAAAGCCTAAAAAAATACTTTAAAAATAAGGACTTACTTGGTGTGCCTTCAGTGGACTTGTGATGGGTGTGTTGTGGTGGGTTGCGCGTCGCGGGATTCCCGATTTGCACAGCACAATTTTTTTTTTTTAATTGTTCAATGTTTTTTTTTTTTTTTTAATTATAAATCAAATGATTTTTCTTTTTTGATATTTGATTAATTTTTAAAATTATTCAAAAAGTCATATATAATATATGTGTAATTTTCACTTTGTATGAAAATGTCAAAGAGAAAAAAAATCACACACACTCTTTTTTTATATTCTTTTTTTTTTTGTGTAGGTACTTTATTTTAGGGCTCGAAGGACCAATGTTTTGTGTCGCGCTGGTAAATTTTCAATTTTTAATTTTAAAATAAAACTCAACTTTTTACGATTTTATAATTCGGTTTAATTACTTGTGTAGGGTTGGAAAGTTCTCGAAAGAATGACCTTTTAATTTTAAGAAGGTTAGAACATGAGTATTTACATTATTTACATAGCTATGTTTTATCTGACAGTAAGTGTCAATAGTGTAAAGCAATTCGTTATTTTTATGTGGTTAGTTCACAATAGTTATTATTAACATTAATTTTATTTTATTTTTGAATATATTTCATTGAATCATTAAGTTATTAATAATAAATAATAAATAATTATGAGTCGCCAACATTCTCCGCCCCGGTGAACGATGTTCGCAAGGCCCTTTATATATTGAAGCCGGCCCTGGTGATTTTCTTCATTGACAT
The DNA here is from genome assembly GCA_963921185.1 of Dasysyrphus tricinctus. Taxonomy (NCBI): domain Eukaryota; kingdom Metazoa; phylum Arthropoda; class Insecta; order Diptera; family Syrphidae; genus Dasysyrphus; species Dasysyrphus tricinctus. Next base: position 22,512,360 of record OY992532.1, on the reverse strand, counting down.
CGCTTCATTACGGCACTTCCAAAAATTGCGTTTGCTTTCTTAAGTGCATGAAAAGAGAAAAAAAAACTTAAGCAAAAGAACATAAGAAAAAAAAAAACAAATTCAAGGGCAAAAGGTACAGCTAAATACGCTCCTATGTATGTACATCATCAACAGTAGTAATTTCATCCAAAGAGCTTTCTAAACAGTTAACCCATTGACCAAATTCTTGCAACGATTTTGTTGTTGTTGGTTTTGCATTATTTGCAACTTGCAGGTCAATGAATTCGCCGTGGTCTAGTTATTAACGATCATTTTACAAATATTCCGATTTTCATTGATGACGGTCGTGCGTGCGTCGGTTGGTGGGTTTACCTCTCAGTAGGTATCGTGTGTGTTGTTTTGTTTTTTTTTTTTTTTATATTTTAATTCGTTTTAAGAAAAAAGTGTAAAGTTCGTGTTCGGTTTGAAATGAAAGTGTCGTTCGTTCGGGTTGTTTATATGTAAATATAACCAAAAAACATATTGTCTAATCAGTAGTGCGGTTACTGATTCCTTTATTTGATTTAATTTAATTTAAATACTAATCGTGTGAAGTGATCATTATAATTATAAATTATAATGCACAAGAAAATGTGATTGTGAAGCACCTGATTAATAATTGTTCCTTGAATAAATCTTATTGGTGCTTGTGCAGTGAGTGTTAATCAAAATTGATTATTTTTGTTCAAAATAGGTATGTGAAGTGTTGTGTTGTTGCTGGTTGCTGCTGCTGCGCTGCTGCTGCTGCCTACTGCTCAGGTGTCCTGGTGGTGTTTGTTCCGCATAAAGCGCGAAGGGATTTTTTTCGGCTAAGTTTTTTTTGTTTTTATTTATTTTTATAATATATTTTCATTTTTGTATTTAATTAAAATTTTAAACAATTCATTTAATTTCTCCTTTTGCTTTTGTGTGTATGTGTGCGTGTGCGTGCGATTTAATATCGGTTCGGTTTCGCGTTTCATTTTCGATACGATTTACCGGCAAGTTGTGTGTGTGTATGAATGTGGATTCTGTGTGGGGTTTTTTTTTTGCATATTGCAAATTATTTGCAAATGGCCGTCAACAAATAATTTTTGATGACGTCATATCGAGTTTGTAATTTTTCGAGTGTTTTTTAATAATTAATTAATTACATTTTTTTTTATTTTAAAATTAATTAAAGTGTTTTTAATGTGTTGTGCAAAGTGTGGTGTGGAATTTGGTGTTAAAGTGTTGTGTAGGTGTTGTATGAAAGTGCGGTGTTGTGTTTTTTGTAAAATGTGAAATGCCGTCGGCAATTTCATCCGACAGGAACTAAATTTTTTTAATGCCGACGGGGTTTTGCCATTTTATGAAATAAATTATTATTTTTTGTTGCTTGTGTTGTGTTGAAGTGTGGTGTGTTTATAATTTCAAGTGATGCTTACTTTCATTTTGTAAGATGTTAAATGCCGTCGGCAATTTAATCCGACGGGATATCATGTAATGCCGACGGGGTTTTGCAATTTTACAAAATAAATTATGATTGTTTTTTTGTTCGTGTTGTGTACAGTCTAATTTTATTTAATTGTGCTGAATTGAATATTTTAAATTATTTATTATTATGTATTTAAAATGATTGATTTATTTTTCATTTACTGTACGCAGATTATAATAAATAAAAATAATTGTTTTAACTATCGAAAAATGGAATTTCCATTAGGTATTCTCTTATGTATTTAATTTGTGTGGTTTTAATTATTTAATTTATGGATGAAATTGAAATAAAACTAATTTTATAAGCAATTTTACCAAAATTAGTATATTTATTTATATTTTGAAAAAGTGGACTGTATGATGTGGTTTATGTTTGTTGTGCTATATAGGGTAAATTTTTATTTTTTTTTTTTAATTTGTGTGGGGATTGTTGAGTATAATTTGTTTTGGTGTTTTTTCTTTAATTTTAAATTCAAATTGATGTTTCTTCATCGGTTGATTTATTGATCGGGAGGTAGCATATTTTTTGTTCTATAAATTTGTGTGTGTTGTGTGTTTTTATCCACCTTGGGATTTTCATGTTTTGTATGGTAGGCAGTTCTCTTCGAAACGCTTGCCATTCTTCTTTTAGGTCTGATGGAATCGGTTGGTACCAGTCAGTTCCTCTTCACCATAATTTTCGCATCATGATCTTGGCTTTGATCACGCATGGTGCAATCCAACCAAGGGGATCGAAAAGTTTAGCGGTTGCTGATAACATTGTCCTCTTGGTTATTTCTTCGTTGTCGTGTTGTACGTTTTGGAATGAAAATGAGTCTTCTTCAGGATGCCTACTGATGCCTAAAGTTTTGACAAGATCAGCTAATCCAAAAGGGACTTCAAAACTTATTTCACAAGTTGCTTTGGGCAAGCCTTGTAGAAGATCTTTGCAGCTAGACGTCCATTTGCGAAGTTTGATCCCCGCCGATGCCAAAAGATTGTACGGAAGTCCAACTTTATATCGTCCATCTGGCAGACGATTGGTAGTTTCCAAAAACATATTTTCACAGGCCATATCTTCCTCAGAGGGTGGAGTTTCGAACGGAGTCTCTTCCGTCTCGCAAAGTTTTTGGATTTCAGTGTCGAGATCAACGTGCTGAAAAAAGCTGCAAATCGGTTTTGGAACTACATCAGGAATTTTACCCAAGACAATCCATCCCAAATGAGTGTTCTGAGCAATGGGTGCAATTTCATGTTCACTGCGGACTATCTCAGGTAGAACGATGTCTGGATAAATATCTGCACCGAAGAGTATGTCGATGGGAGCGGGAATACCAAAGTTGGGGTCGGCCAACTCTAGATCAACTAGATGTTCCCAATTGTGGAGTACCATTTTTTGGGCTGGAAGAAGGCCAGTCAACGACTTTAGAATGAATGCTTGGGTTGTGCATTCAAACGTCGAATGTTTGGAAGCAAACATTAAGTCGACGAAGCTTTGACTGGTGCCATTACTAACCTTCCCTAACCCTGATATTTTCACATGTGTCTGGTGTCTTGTGAGGTTGAGTAGTTTTGCTGCAGGCTCGGATATAAAGGTAGCATCTGAGCCCGGGTCAATAAGGGCTCGTAGCTCTGCAAATTTCCCATCTCCAGAATGTACCCTCACAATCGCGGTTGCAAGCAAAATTTGCGTATCGTGAAGTTGTGACGCAAAATAATTGTGTCGAGTGCTGCAACTTGCTGTGCTGTCACATGCTGGCTGAAAAGCAGGAGCGTTCGGGTTCACGGCTAACTGATCATTTTGAGGCTGAGCAGGTAGATTTTGTGATTGGGTTGGTGTATAAAAAGTTGAATTTTGTGTTGAATTGTTTGTGTTAGAAGATAAATTTTGTGTGTGTGATGTATTGTTGTGTAAAAGAGAGTGGTGTTTTTGATTGCAAAAGTAACAACTATGGTTACTTAAGCAATTTCGTGTTGTATGACTGTATGCAAGACAGTTCTCACAAACATTAATCTGACGAACAGCCTGTTGTTTTTGAGCAGAATCCATGGTTAAAAACTGTTGACATTTTCTCAATGAGTGTTGTCCTTGCTTGCAGATTTGACAAACGTATTGTTGTGTAGCTGTTTGTGCGGTTTTCTGTGTTTTAGCATGAAAAGCTTTGGCTGAAACGGCTGGGATTGGTACTGGCTTGTATTGTGGGTCTGAATTCCCTTGCTGTACGATAGATTCTAAAGTCCTGAAACGGGATTTTAGAAAACTAGTAAGATCGGAGAAAGTCGGTAGGTTTTTTTCATTGCCTAGCTTTTCTTCCCATAATTGCTGAGTTTTACTAGGTAATTTTTGAAAAAGGATATAAATCAATATTGTGTCCCAATGTTCCACTGGTAATTCTAAATTTTCCAGGGCATGAACGACTTCAGTTGTGGTGTCTAACAAGTTTTTGAGACTTTCTGCAGACTCTTTGGATTGAGCGGTTTGACCAAAGAGAACCTTAAGGTAGGAATTGACTAAAACCCTCTTATGGTCATATCTCTCTATCAATAAATCCCATGCCTTTTGATAATTACCAGTACTCAAGTCTAGATGGTGCAAAAGACGTTCGGCATCACCAGTCAGACTATCTTTCAAAAAGTGCATTTTTTGAATCTCGTTCAAGTTTGGGTTCTTATGCACGAGGGAAATGAAAATATCGTGGTAGGAACGCCATGCTGTGTAGGAACCCGAAAACGTTGGAGGTTTAATTGGAGGAAGCTTCAGAAAATTTGTCTGTTGAACTTGTGTTGTTGTTGTAGGCATTGCCAGAGTATTTGCAGGAGCAGTGGGCGAAGCCGGTGTAGTGGGAGTAATTTTATCGAGGGCATCCATCAACTCACTTCGATACTCTAAATACGTATCTCGAATTTGATCGAAGACAGCTACCAAATCTTCCTTTTTTAGGGTCTCTTCAAACTTCCCCCCACTGACAATTTCCTCGTGGTATCTCTTAGAATTGCCCAAATTAGTTTCTAAAAGCTCTAGGCGAGTTTTCAAATAATTGGCAGTGCGACGAGCTTGGCCTGTCTTTTTGAAATTTGAATAATCGCGCTCAATTTGCGCTAAAACTTCCTTTTGAAGCTCCCCAAATGACATAGTGAACTTTTGTTTATAAAATGTAATAAAAAAAGCCTAAAAAAATACTTTAAAAATAAGGACTTACTTGGTGTGCCTTCAGTGGACTTGTGATGGGTGTGTTGTGGTGGGTTGCGCGTCGCGGGATTCCCGATTTGCACAGCACAATTTTTTTTTTTTAATTGTTCAATGTTTTTTTTTTTTTTTTAATTATAAATCAAATGATTTTTCTTTTTTGATATTTGATTAATTTTTAAAATTATTCAAAAAGTCATATATAATATATGTGTAATTTTCACTTTGTATGAAAATGTCAAAGAGAAAAAAAATCACACACACTCTTTTTTTATATTCTTTTTTTTTTTGTGTAGGTACTTTATTTTAGGGCTCGAAGGACCAATGTTTTGTGTCGCGCTGGTAAATTTTCAATTTTTAATTTTAAAATAAAACTCAACTTTTTACGATTTTATAATTCGGTTTAATTACTTGTGTAGGGTTGGAAAGTTCTCGAAAGAATGACCTTTTAATTTTAAGAAGGTTAGAACATGAGTATTTACATTATTTACATAGCTATGTTTTATCTGACAGTAAGTGTCAATAGTGTAAAGCAATTCGTTATTTTTATGTGGTTAGTTCACAATAGTTATTATTAACATTAATTTTATTTTATTTTTGAATATATTTCATTGAATCATTAAGTTATTAATAATAAATAATAAATAATTATGAGTCGCCAACATTCTCCGCCCCGGTGAACGATGTTCGCAAGGCCCTTTATATATTGAAGCCGGCCCTGGTGATTTTCTTCATTGACATCGCTTCATTACGGCACTTCCAAAAATTGCGTTTGCTTTCTTAAGTGCATGAAAAGAGAAAAAAAAACTTAAGCAAAAGAACATAAGAAAAAAAAAAACAAATTCAAGGGCAAAAGGTACAGCTAAATACGCTCCTATGTATGTACATCATCAACAGTAGTAATTTCATCCAAAGAGCTTTCTAAACAGTTAACCCATTGACCAAATTCTTGCAACGATTTTGTTGTTGTTGGTTTTGCATTATTTGCAACTTGCAGGTCAATGAATTCGCCGTGGTCTAGTTATTAACGATCATTTTACAAATATTCCGATTTTCATTGATGACGGTCGTGCGTGCGTCGGTTGGTGGGTTTACCTCTCAGTAGGTATCGTGTGTGTTGTTTTGTTTTTTTTTTTTTTTATATTTTAATTCGTTTTAAGAAAAAAGTGTAAAGTTCGTGTTCGGTTTGAAATGAAAGTGTCGTTCGTTCGGGTTGTTTATATGTAAATATAACCAAAAAACATATTGTCTAATCAGTAGTGCGGTTACTGATTCCTTTATTTGATTTAATTTAATTTAAATACTAATCGTGTGAAGTGATCATTATAATTATAAATTATAATGCACAAGAAAATGTGATTGTGAAGCACCTGATTAATAATTGTTCCTTGAATAAATCTTATTGGTGCTTGTGCAGTGAGTGTTAATCAAAATTGATTATTTTTGTTCAAAATAGGTATGTGAAGTGTTGTGTTGTTGCTGGTTGCTGCTGCTGCGCTGGTTGCTGCTGCTGCGCTGCTGCTGCTGCCTACTGCTCAGGTGTCCTGGTGGTGTTTGTTCCGCATAAAGCGCGAAGGGATTTTTTTCGGCTAAGTTTTTTTTGTTTTTATTTATTTTTATAATATATTTTCATTTTTGTATTTAATTAAAATTTTAAACAATTCATTTAATTTCTCCTTTTGCTTTTGTGTGTATGTGTGCGTGTGCGTGCGATTTAATATCGGTTCGGTTTCGCGTTTCATTTTCGATACGATTTACCGGCAAGTTGTGTGTGTGTATGAATGTGGATTCTGTGTGGGGTTTTTTTTTTGCATATTGCAAATTATTTGCAAATGGCCGTCAACAAATAATTTTTGATGACGTCATATCGAGTTTGTAATTTTTCGAGTGTTTTTTAATAATTAATTAATTACATTTTTTTTTATTTTAAAATTAATTAAAGTGTTTTTAATGTGTTGTGCAAAGTGTGGTGTGGAATTTGGTGTTAAAGTGTTGTGTAGGTGTTGTATGAAAGTGCGGTGTTGTGTTTTTTGTAAAATGTGAAATGCCGTCGGCAATTTCATCCGACAGGAACTAAATTTTTTTAATGCCGACGGGGTTTTGCCATTTTATGAAATAAATTATTATTTTTTGTTGCTTGTGTTGTGTTGAAGTGTGGTGTGTTTATAATTTCAAGTGATGCTTACTTTCATTTTGTAAGATGTTAAATGCCGTCGGCAATTTAATCCGACGGGATATCATGTAATGCCGACGGGGTTTTGCAATTTTACAAAATAAATTATGATTGTTTTTTTGTTCGTGTTGTGTACAGTCTAATTTTATTTAATTGTGCTGAATTGAATATTTTAAATTATTTATTATTATGTATTTAAAATGATTGATTTATTTTTCATTTACTGTACGCAGATTATAATAAATAAAAATAATTGTTTTAACTATCGAAAAATGGAATTTCCATTAGGTATTCTCTTATGTATTTAATTTGTGTGGTTTTAATTATTTAATTTATGGATGAAATTGAAATAAAACTAATTTTATAAGCAATTTTACCAAAATTAGTATATTTATTTATATTTTGAAAAAGTGGACTGTATGATGTGGTTTATGTTTGTTGTGCTATATAGGGTAAATTTTTATTTTTTTTTTTTAATTTGTGTGGGGATTGTTGAGTATAATTTGTTTTGGTGTTTTTTCTTTAATTTTAAATTCAAATTGATGTTTCTTCATCGGTTGATTTATTGATCGGGAGGTAGCATATTTTTTGTTCTATAAATTTGTGTGTGTTGTGTGTTTTTATCCACCTTGGGATTTTCATGTTTTGTATGGTAGGCAGTTCTCTTCGAAACGCTTGCCATTCTTCTTTTAGGTCTGATGGAATCGGTTGGTACCAGTCAGTTCCTCTTCACCATAATTTTCGCATCATGATCTTGGCTTTGATCACGCATGGTGCAATCCAACCAAGGGGATCGAAAAGTTTAGCGGTTGCTGATAACATTGTCCTCTTGGTTATTTCTTCGTTGTCGTGTTGTACGTTTTGGAATGAAAATGAGTCTTCTTCAGGATGCCTACTGATGCCTAAAGTTTTGACAAGATCAGCTAATCCAAAAGGGACTTCAAAACTTATTTCACAAGTTGCTTTGGGCAAGCCTTGTAGAAGATCTTTGCAGCTAGACGTCCATTTGCGAAGTTTGATCCCCGCCGATGCCAAAAGATTGTACGGAAGTCCAACTTTATATCGTCCATCTGGCAGACGATTGGTAGTTTCCAAAAACATATTTTCACAGGCCATATCTTCCTCAGAGGGTGGAGTTTCGAACGGAGTCTCTTCCGTCTCGCAAAGTTTTTGGATTTCAGTGTCGAGATCAACGTGCTGAAAAAAGCTGCAAATCGGTTTTGGAACTACATCAGGAATTTTACCCAAGACAATCCATCCCAAATGAGTGTTCTGAGCAATGGGTGCAATTTCATGTTCACTGCGGACTATCTCAGGTAGAACGATGTCTGGATAAATATCTGCACCGAAGAGTATGTCGATGGGAGCGGGAATACCAAAGTTGGGGTCGGCCAACTCTAGATCAACTAGATGTTCCCAATTGTGGAGTACCATTTTTTGGGCTGGAAGAAGGCCAGTCAACGACTTTAGAATGAATGCTTGGGTTGTGCATTCAAACGTCGAATGTTTGGAAGCAAACATTAAGTCGACGAAGCTTTGACTGGTGCCATTACTAACCTTCCCTAACCCTGATATTTTCACATGTGTCTGGTGTCTTGTGAGGTTGAGTAGTTTTGCTGCAGGCTCGGATATAAAGGTAGCATCTGAGCCCGGGTCAATAAGGGCTCGTAGCTCTGCAAATTTCCCATCTCCAGAATGTACCCTCACAATCGCGGTTGCAAGCAAAATTTGCGTATCGTGAAGTTGTGACGCAAAATAATTGTGTCGAGTGCTGCAACTTGCTGTGCTGTCACATGCTGGCTGAAAAGCAGGAGCGTTCGGGTTCACGGCTAACTGATCATTTTGAGGCTGAGCAGGTAGATTTTGTGATTGGGTTGGTGTATAAAAAGTTGAATTTTGTGTTGAATTGTTTGTGTTAGAAGATAAATTTTGTGTGTGTGATGTATTGTTGTGTAAAAGAGAGTGGTGTTTTTGATTGCAAAAGTAACAACTATGGTTACTTAAGCAATTTCGTGTTGTATGACTGTATGCAAGACAGTTCTCACAAACATTAATCTGACGAACAGCCTGTTGTTTTTGAGCAGAATCCATGGTTAAAAACTGTTGACATTTTCTCAATGAGTGTTGTCCTTGCTTGCAGATTTGACAAACGTATTGTTGTGTAGCTGTTTGTGCGGTTTTCTGTGTTTTAGCATGAAAAGCTTTGGCTGAAACGGCTGGGATTGGTACTGGCTTGTATTGTGGGTCTGAATTCCCTTGCTGTACGATAGATTCTAAAGTCCTGAAACGGGATTTTAGAAAACTAGTAAAATCGGAGAAAGTCGGTAGGTTTTTTTCATTGCCTAGCTTTTCTTCCCATAATTGCTGAGTTTTACTAGGTAATTTTTGAAAAAGGATATAAATCAATATTGTGTCCCAATGTTCCACTGGTAATTCTAAATTTTCCAGGGCATGAACGACTTCAGTTGTGGTGTCTAACAAGTTTTTGAGACTTTCTGCAGACTCTTTGGATTGAGCGGTTTGACCAAAGAGAACCTTAAGGTAGGAATTGACTAAAACCCTCTTATGGTCATATCTCTCTATCAATAAATCCCATGCCTTTTGATAATTACCAGTACTCAAGTCTAGATGGTGCAAAAGACGTTCGGCATCACCAGTCAGACTATCTTTCAAAAAGTGCATTTTTTGAATCTCGTTCAAGTTTGGGTTCTTATGCACGAGGGAAATGAAAATATCGTGGTAGGAACGCCATGCTGTGTAGGAACCCGAAAACGTTGGAGGTTTAATTGGAGGAAGCTTCAGAAAATTTGTCTGTTGAACTTGTGTTGTTGTTGTAGGCATTGCCAGAGTATTTGCAGGAGCAGTGGGCGAAGCCGGTGTAGTGGGAGTAATTTTATCGAGGGCATCCATCAACTCACTTCGATACTCTAAATACGTATCTCGAATTTGATCGAAGACAGCTACCAAATCTTCCTTTTTTAGGGTCTCTTCAAACTTCCCCCCACTGACAATTTCCTCGTGGTATCTCTTAGAATTGCCCAAATTAGTTTCTAAAAGCTCTAGGCGAGTTTTCAAATAATTGGCAGTGCGACGAGCTTGGCCTGTCTTTTTGAAATTTGAATAATCGCGCTCAATTTGCGCTAAAACTTCCTTTTGAAGCTCCCCAAATGACATAGTGAACTTTTGTTTATAAAATGTAATAAAAAAAGCCTAAAAAAATACTTTAAAAATAAGGACTTACTTGGTGTGCCTTCAGTGGACTTGTGATGGGTGTGTTGTGGTGGGTTGCGCGTCGCGGGATTCCCGATTTGCACAGCACAATTTTTTTTTTTTAATTGTTCAATGTTTTTTTTTTTTTTTTAATTATAAATCAAATGATTTTTCTTTTTTGATATTTGATTAATTTTTAAAATTATTCAAAAAGTCATATATAATATATGTGTAATTTTCACTTTGTATGAAAATGTCAAAGAGAAAAAAAATCACACACACTCTTTTTTTATATTCTTTTTTTTTTTGTGTAGGTACTTTATTTTAGGGCTCGAAGGACCAATGTTTTGTGTCGCGCTGGTAAATTTTCAATTTTTAATTTTAAAATAAAACTCAACTTTTTACGATTTTATAATTCGGTTTAATTACTTGTGTAGGGTTGGAAAGTTCTCGAAAGAATGACCTTTTAATTTTAAGAAGGTTAGAACATGAGTATTTACATTATTTACATAGCTATGTTTTATCTGACAGTAAGTGTCAATAGTGTAAAGCAATTCGTTATTTTTATGTGGTTAGTTCACAATAGTTATTATTAACATTAATTTTATTTTATTTTTGAATATATTTCATTGAATCATTAAGTTATTAATAATAAATAATAAATAATTATGAGTCGCCAACATTGTAAAGTTTAAAACTTCGTAGTTCTGGCACAATTTGTATGGAAAATTTGACAGATTTACGAAGTTTAAAACTTTACAACGATTACGACGAGTTTACGCTGTTGCATGAATACCCTTATTAAAATAAAAATTGTGTGGAATTTTGAGCCTTTGAGTTTTATTTGCTATTTTGTTGCTTATTTCCCTATCGGTGGATTTTGTACCACCTAGCCACAAAGACTATATCCTCAACATGAATTGAAAATCCGCTCTGCAGCAAAGTTTATGGATATATTCACGAGAAGCTAATAAATTCAATGAAAAATTTGGAATTATGAGAACGGAATTTGTTGGCAGAGCAATAAATGGTTGTGGTGCTACTGCAGATGCTGCTGCGATGGCTGCAACTTCTGCTACAGCTGCTGGATGTTGGTTATTTGATTCGCACTACTTTTAACACTTAGCGCTGCAAGTTTTGGAGTTGTTTGGCCAGAAAAAAAATAATTTTGCACATTTTTCTAAAAATTAATTTTGACAGCAAAAACATATTTTTGTGATAGCTGTCAACAAGTTATAGCAGTTTATAGGAAGTAAAAAAGAGTTAACTGTGGTGTTCTCTTTCACACACTCGTATTGTGACGTATATCTGAACCACTCTACTTTTCTTGATTTTGCAAATCAAGATACATGTAAATCCACCAATATGGCCGTTAGGGTAAGTTGGATCAAACTGTGTCCAAGTTCTGTAACTCACGCATCGAAAAAATTGGTCGAGAAAAAATTGGTCTAGATTCGAGTTTGAACCAAGCTTGTTCTGAGCGTACTGAACTATTTTTGAAATATACCTGATTACTAGCAGCTGTCAAATGCTTGTGTTCAGCATTAAATTCTGTCTACTCATTTATTATATTCTTCGCTCATAGAACGTACTCTGAGAACGCTCGGAACACACTTTAGAACGAAAAAAGATTCGAAAATTTTTAGCTTTGAACGCTCTGCTCTGATTTAAAAAAAACAAAACGCCTTTACCCTGAAGCCACACAAGCGAGCAATCGCTAGCGAGTTACAAATACATCGAAAGTTTTCCTAATCGCTGGTCAACTGGCTGGCCTTTTTCGAAGCCAGTTGAGAAGCGAGTAGAGCGGCGAGTGATTTGACAATTAAATGTATGTACCCAACTCGCTAGCGAGTACTCGCTCGTGTGGCCTCCGGGCTAGTTCCTTTCATATGAGCTGCGAATAGCGAATGGTCGTAAGTTTTGACATTTCTTTCACATGAGTAGTCACCGAAAAACGCGAATAGTCATACAAAATAAACCAGTAAAATGGGTGTTCAAAAAATTTGAGGTTAAATTCGAGCGAATTTTTCATTCTCAAATTTGTGGAATGCGTCCTGATGTTGTGGATTGCGAATAAGTGTTGGGCAGTTCGCAGAAAATACCCTGTTGGTCACGTAGAAAATATTAAAATGCTAAATAAAATAATTAAACTAATTTTAGGCCATGTTTTCTTTTTAAAATTGAAGATAGGATCGTTTATTCACGTTATCGAAAAGTTAAATCAAGAATTTGTTGATATTTGCGCTCAAAATTGCATAAACAAAAATATTCGCATTCGCAGTGAAATTCGCATTCGCTCATGTGAAAGGCACTTTTGTCGTGCTTGAAGTGAAACACCCGTTTTTCATGAAAGCCACATATATTTGTACTAGATTTAAAAATGCAGTGCCAAATTACACATCCACCTTAAATAAACTTGCACCGCATTCTGTCAACAAATCAACAAATAAAAAACAAAAACACAAAAAGACAACGTTAGAATTTAGAAACTTTTAAGCTAAACATTACACTCAAAATGAAGCATTTAATTAGAAACTATCATGAAATCTATCCACACAGCACGGTGAAAATCATTCGCAATGCAAAAACTCCACTGCCACTTTCACCCAACGTCTCAAAACCGCCAAAAGATGTCCCACCACAAAAAGCCTCACAAAAAGTGATGGAGGTAAAAACAGCAACAGTTTCTTCAGAATACAGAGAGAATCCTATGAAAGTACAAATGCTATCGGGAAATCTTTATGAACAAGTCTTCGGCAAAGATTTCACTACCAATCCCGATGGATCTCTGGTGAAAAAGTGCATCGATGAATTGGCCAAACACGGCATCGATATCAAAGCAAGCACAAAAATGAAAGATCTTCATCTTAAGCTGCCTCCGTTAAGAGGCCAAAATATAGAGGAACATTTTATGGCTATTGGCGAAGAACAATCTGCACCTTATCGCCTTTTGATTGAGTCATTGCTGGAAAGCGAAGTAAAACCTCCCAAGGAATGGGCAATGAAACCTGGATGGACCTGCTATAAAGAGAATGGACCTGTCCAAGTCGACTATCCAGAAGAAAATGGGCTGATATTCGATGTGGAAGTCTGTGTGCCGGCTGGCCCAGTTCCAACTATTGCCACGGCAGTTGGCAGCAAGTATTTCTACTCCTGGGTAAGTCCCCATCTCGTAAACTCTAATATTTCCCATAATGAAAGCCGGAGGTACACTTTGGACGATATGATTCCATTGGGTAAAGTCCAGCTAATCGTAGGGCACAATGTTTCCTATGATCGAGCCAGAATCCGCGAGCAGTATCTTATTCAAGACACTGATACTCGATTTCTCGACACCATGTCCCTCCATGTCTGTGTGAGTGGCGTCACCAGCTATCAGCGGGCAATAATGAAGTCTAAGAAGGATGTATCTGACGAAGACCTCGAATGGACCGCCCAAAGTTCCCTGAACAGTTTGACAGAAGTGCATCGTTTATATTGTGGCCAAGAGCTATCAAAAGAAGCTAGACAGACGTTCGTCACTGGGACTCTTCAAGATGTCAAAGATGACTTCCAGAACTTGATGGACTATTGTTCCTCAGATGTTCTGGCTACAAAGAACGTCCTCAAACAGTTATACCCGATGTTCTGTGAGAGATTTCCACACCCAGTAACTTTGGCCGGAATGCTAGAGTTAGGATCTGCTTATTTGCCAGTGAACTCCAACTGGAATCGCTACATCGAAGAATGTAATTTAACCTACGAAGATCTGGACATTGAATCGAAGTACCATTTGTCCAAAAGAGCTGATGCTGCGTGTCAGCTGATGAATGACGATAGATACAAGCAAGATTTGTGGATGTGGGACGAAGACTGGAGCACCCAGGCTATCAAAATGAAGAAAGCTCCGGTGCGGAAGAAGAAAATTATCACGGAAGAGAAAGAAATCCCAGATGAAGCAAACCCAGATCCATTGGAAAAGAAGTTCCAATATCTGTACGATACCAAGGGTCTCCTTCCTGCACGACGACCGCTCCTGCCAGGCTATCCGGCTTGGTATCGAAAGATATGTGCCAAACCGAACCTGGAGGATTTAACTGAAGAATGGTCACCAGGCGCCAACCAGATTGGCACTGGAATGCAAATTGCTCCAAAGTTGCTTTCGCTCTGCTGGGAGGGCTATCCTCTTCATTACATCCGCGAACAAGGTTGGGGCTTTTTGATTCCTTTTCGAGAGTCTCATCCCGAAAGCGTGGATTGCAAAAATATCCCAATTGAATTCTTGGTACAGAAGTGTCCCGTAATGAGCTTTGTGGACAGCGAAGCCAGCGCGGATGAAAGTGCTGAAGCATTTGCGAATCTCTGGAAGGATGTCGAATCAAATATAAGTAAGCGAGACTATTACTCAAAGAATCGTAAGGATAAGACTTCGGGAAAGTATGCAGGGACTGGGGTGTGGTGTAATCAGACTCTAGAAGATTGCTGTTGGTTTTTGAAACTACCTCACAAAAATGGACGGTCGTTTAGAGTTGGAAATCCCCTGGCAAAGGATTTCCTGAACAAGTTCTCCGATAATGTCCTCACTGGGGATGGAGATAAATCTGCAGAGCGAGTGATTGACATCGCCCGAATGCTGTCCTATTGGAGAAATAATCGCGATCGAATAATGGGACAGCTTGTGTGCTGGTTGTCTAGGGAATCTCTGCCAACGGACTTGCAATCTGAAGAACGAGAATACGGGGCGATCATACCACAGGTTGTCGTCTGTGGAACTTTGACCCGACGAGCCATGGAACCCACATGGATGACAGCTAGCAATGCACAGCGGGAGCGAGTTGGTTCGGAGTTGAGATCTATGATTCAGGCTCCTCGGGGTTATAGGATTGTTGGAGCTGATGTGGATTCTCAAGAGCTGTGGATAGCATCGGTATTGGGAGATGCACATGCTACCGGGATGCATGGAGCAACACCCTTCGGATGGATGACATTAAGTGGATCGAAGGGAAATGGTACTGATATGCATTCAGTGACAGCGACGGCCGTTGGAATTTCACGAGATCATGCGAAGGTCATTAACTATGCGAGGATTTACGGAGCCGGACAGAATTTTGCCGAACGACTGTTAAAACAGTTCAATCCAACATTTTCCGAAGCCGAAGCACGATCAAAAGCGAAAAAGATGTTTAGCTTGACCAAAGGGAAGAAGACCTATCGAATGCTTGAAGAGTTCAGGGACGAGGATGAAGATGAGCACAACGATAGGGAGTAAGTTCGCCGTAATAACCTTTGACCTATAAACTAATTTGATCTTATTTCAGCTATTCCGCTTATGAAGCCATTGGAATGGCTAAAACTACAAACAAGTCAGTGCCTGAATTGTTTTCCAAATCGCGTTGGCAAGGCGGTACAGAGAGTGCGATGTTCAATCGACTGGAAGACATCTCCTCACAAGATCACCCAGTCACACCGTTTCTCAACTGTCGACTAAGTCGAGCGTTAGAACCCAGAGACGGCGTAGATGATCGTTTTCTGCCCACTCGAGTCAATTGGGTTGTCCAGAGTGGAGCTGTGGACTTTCTGCATCTCATGTTGGTCTCAATGCGATGGCTTATGGGCAGCAATGTTCGCTTTTGTCTCAGTTTCCACGATGAACTCAGGTATCTAGTTCGAGAGGAATTGGCATACAAAGCAGCTTTGGCCATGCATGCAACTAACTTATTGACACGATCGTTTTGTGCGCATCGAATTGGATTAAAAGATCTACCGATGTCGGTGGCGTTCTTTTCGGCGGTAGAAGTCGATCGAGTGTTGCGTAAAGAGAGCAGTATGGATTGTAAGACACCATCAAATCCACATGGCCTTACAAATGGTTATGGAATTCCAGTGGGAGAGAGTTTGGATGTGTACAAGACAATTGAAAAAGCGGGTGGAAACGATATGTCCCAATGGGAGTGGCATAAAGGAAATGAAATTAAGTGATCTTTTGTAGACGAACGATTAGATCTTAAGGAAAAGACAATAAAAACATGTTTCTTTTCTAAAAGATTTTCTTTTCACTTTCGAAAATATTTTTCTTCAGTTCATACATAAATCAGATATCTTCTTTTATAGTTTTTTTTAAATAAAATTCAGACATTTTTTACGATCTGAAACAAATTTTCCAAAAATATAAAATGTCCGGGATTGAATCAATACCCAAAAGCATGTATCAAACCGATTTTCAGCCATATAACATACAACCTAGACAGAAAAAGATGCTTCCCAAAGCATCAGCTGAGCTAAGGCCCATAGAAAGATCAAAATACCGACCAGTTCAAATGGATTTAGAGATCCTACAACCATTCAAGAGCGATGTCAATGTTGCTTTTAATCTGCTCCACCAAAAGAAATGCATTGTACAAACTAATCCACACGATCCGATTCCAACGGTAAAACTAGAAGATAAACTATTTGATCAAAAATTGGAAGCTCGACGTCGAAGATCAGCTATATATATGACTCCACAAATTAACTTGGACAAAATTCCGGATGATATTATGTACGGAAAGAATCAAAGAGATGGTGGCTTGATTTCCAGCATTTACACCTCCGATTGGAAGAAAGCTTGCGATGTTGCTGTAACGAATTCGCTATTGGAGCTTAAAGATGATCCAATGAAAACAAACTTCGTCAAAAAGGATTTAACACAGAAATCAGTTGAGAAAACTCGTTTTAAGCCCGGAAATATAATTCCACCAATGGAAGTAGGATTGGCGAAATATGTTCCTATGTGGGATAGACATAATCCAGTTGAATTTGTTGATACAACCAAACTATTTTGGGAAAAGAACAAGGAAATAGGCTTGTAAGTTATTTTATATTTTCCCTGTGTTCTTTATTAAACTTATTTATTTAACTGCTTTTTCAGATGCTCTTTGTGTGATTCTCAGCATTCGGTTAAAGGTCTAACAGATGAAGAAAAAACAGAACTTGATAGCTGTCTCAAGGAAGACGTTTTAAGAACACCATTTACCTTACATCCTCCCGGATACACTGGGTATGTACCACGTCTAGCTCCTGGCATACAATTTCGTAAAAAGAAATTTACAAAATACGATCCCTTTGTAACAACCCTAATGGCTTTACAGGGTGCTTATGACAAATATTCAATATAGAAATTAATTTTGATATTTTCAACGTTAAACTTCTCATGAGAAGCTTACGCCACGTTTTTGTGATTATTTTAAATTTATGAATACACAACAGGGTCTCTATAAGTGCACACAATCCAATTAAAATCAAAGTTTTGCTATTTTTATTTCTTTTATATTTTTGTTAATTGATTTCTTGATCGTTTTGCAATATAAATCTCAGTTATCAAAACAATAGTTGATATCACACTTCCACCCATTACGACATAAAAAGGCAACTGAAGATCTTTAATAGTCAGAACTTTCCATGTATAACCACCCATTACTTTTAGAATCTCTGGTGAACTAAGAATTCCGATTTTAGCCTTATGATACATCATCTCAATCCAATGGTTTATCAGTCCGGCATTGAGAAAGCGCAGTAATAAATCGTTTACTCTATTTTTAAAAGGAGCCTCTTTCGGATAGACATAAGCTATATGATACTTCTTAGGGCACTCTGGGACCTGATGAATTTTCTCTGTTAAAATATAACTAATATCATCAAGTATGAGTGAGGATGCTCTAGTAACAGATGCAAAACCTCCCTTCTTTGACATCACATCTATCATCGATCCAACCATATCGGTAACAATAAAAAGTTTTTTATCCAATCGTTGAAACATCATCGAACTACTGCCAAAAAAGAGATCATCTTTCATAGCTGCATGCTTTATTAGAATGTTAAGCTGAGATTCATCAAGTTCCTCCAAGGTGTTAATGTCATTGTAGTAAAGTGGGTTTATGTATACTGTTGCCAGACTGGATTCGAATATGGCTCCGAAGATAACACTTACCAGACACAATGAGATGACGAATACTTTCTCCGAGGAAAATGGAGGATATTGACATATATTAGATCGCACCCATATGACCCAGGTATCGCTGAATATTCGAAAGTATTGCCAATTGGCAGTCTTAGGTGTTTTTCGGTCTCTTTTGCTATTAGCCCATAAGTTTATTTTTCGTATTGCCATCCAAATGGCAGACCAAACGAAAGCTGCCCCAATAAATCCAATCCACATGTCGATTTTGACAGAAAAAAGAGGAAGAATTGATTGTGGTATCCGTTTGGCTTTGCTTACATAACAGCAGAGCTTGTCGGTATAGACAGCAACTGAAAACTCCATATCTTGGGTGTAGTAGTCCTTGACAAAGAAGCCAGTCAAAACGAGGTCGGCTTCATATCGAATCGCTCTACCTATGGCTCCATTGTAAGATCCATTAGGCAAATGATAGCTGTGAAAAATAAAATAAAAATATATTGCATAAGTATAAATTTTCAAAAGCTTATAAAACGATATTTAAAATATTCTCGCAATATTTTAAATAACCGAATAAAGAAGAGTACAACCAGAATTACGTAAAAAAGCCCAGAGAAGGATTTATCCTAAACAGTGAACTAATTAAACAAAATCTCCTAGTTTCTTAAGCTCGTTAGTTTTGTATCAATTGGGAAATTAACCAAAAAAACGTCCCGACCCGGGCGCCAATTTATGGTAAAACATTTCACGGTTTGAAGAATTGTTTAATATACATACATACCTACACAATAAATGAAGGGTAGGTACTTACATAAAGTTGATTTCATCACTTACCCAAAAAATTCATCATCTGGTTCTTGTAGAATCAACTTGCAATTGATGACTTTCTCTATTGAATAAGCCACCATTGCGTCGGCCCCTTCTGCTTTTCCAATTTGTCTTGTTTTATCATCATGCACCACATTGGCATAGACCGAACGAAATATGTATGTTCTTAGAGGATATCCATTTAGATTTTGAAAGATGTTCTCAAAATCTCTGCAGTCTGTGGTGTTTTGGAGTGCTCCATAAATTCCTGATGAGCCCAAAACAAATGGATTAAAGAAATACACACTATTCAATGTGAGGTAGTAGTTTTTAAATATTCCTACACGATCCCAAATAGAACGGGCAATATCAACTACAGCAGTGGGTTCGAATTGGCTTTCTATTACATAAAATTGAGCTCCCAGACGTGTTGAGAATTTTTCAATGACATTTTTAAGATCACTGGTATTATAGGTCAGTATCACATTATTTCTACTTTGATTTTTTTCAGAAAAATTAAAGGAAATCACTTTCACAGGGCATTCACTTTGTTTAAGAAAAAATTGTATAAAACCGTTGGAAGCATCTTCATTGTTCCGTAAACGCAATGTAATCTCACTGTAAGGGCTCAACAAATCAGTCAAAAGTGTATCATTTATTACAGCTCCATATTTTTCCGAAAAAGATTGCATGATAAAAATCAGACAAATAAAACTCAAACGTTGGCCCTGGTGCATGTTGAATGTGAATATGAACTCCTTTCAAAATAAATCACAAAACTGATTTGCGGAATGAGCTATATCACAGTATTTATACCAAGTGGTTCAAGTGTTAAATATTTACTTGATACCAAAGACCTAAATGACATATAGTTGACGGAAGTCAACATAATTATCAGCAATAAAATAAAGACAAGACCAATGGTTAAGACACTTGATATCTTGATAGTGCCAGGTTCTAATTATTGGTTGTGAACAAATATGAAGAACATAATTATATGCAAGTAAGATAAACCAGCTATTTGTCACATTTTTGTTTTATTATTATTTCTTCAATAAGGATGTCATTCTATTTACCTTGTGCATAATAAAGGCCAATAGCGAAAGCCAAATGAAGAACAGAAACAAGGGAACGTTCGAGGATATTTCAGTAGCAGAACTGCAAACCACATGTTTGAACAGCTCAATATTTTTCTTATAAATCAGGTCCGCCCGAAGCTACAATGAATTTTATAAACAAGTCTAGACAGTAGATTTTTTTATTACCTAAATCAGTGGTGTATGAAAAATTTAAGTTATAAAATTTATAATATTTTTAAAGCCGGAATGTTGATTAAAGTTCATTAAATAACCCAGGCTTACAAATATCTCAAATATAGCTTTTTGACACGACACGCCCAGAACGCTAAGCTCAAATCTGTCATCCATTTTCCGCCATCAGCTTGGGTTTCTCGGTTTTTTGCATTTTTGACCATGTTGCGTTCGCCACCCGAGGCCAACATCATTAACACCTCAACAAAAAACTGAACTCCTGGATCATACAAAAAGTCCTCCCTTCTCTGAAACGACAAGGTTACTGTACTATAAACTACTCATGTAAGAAATATAAACTTTGAAGTGTGAAGACCTTTCGAGGCCTTATAGGCCCCTCGAAGTGCGGGGCCACGTGCGGAGATACACACCGAATACACCTTGCGCCGCCACTGGTTGACGTGTAGATTATCATTTATTTTTAAATATTTTGTTTATTATTTGCAAACGTTATTTTCATCAGTAATCAAGACAATAAATGCACTGACCATCGAAATAAAACGGACAGCTAGGAGTGGCAATTGTGTTGATAAAAACTCCCACGATTATTGTTCTGTTGAACAACTTTATTGATTGCTATCCATTTGAATCGCGTTTACGTAAAGGAACTCAATTTACAAGTGCTTATTTCTAAAGTTTCATGAAGTCTCGCGTCAGGATGCTTTTTTCATCGATGGGGTGGAAATCTGGTGGGACGAAATGTCTGTGGGGAAATCTGGGGGTATTATTTTTAAAGCTTAAAATTAAAAAAGAGTGTACTTATATTATGCCTGCTTGATTTTCTTCATTCAAAAAATTGCATCGTATAGCAGGGAATTGAAACAGCTGATATTATTTTTTGAGTTAGATTTTCCTTACATCTTTATCCCAGAATTTTATGCCATGAAACGAAATGCTGAAAACTTTCAAGAATGAAATGAAAACGGCTCTAGACCTTTGGCACCTCAAATATGGGAATTTTGGGAAAAAATAATGCCATCTAATTGGTCAGTAATTGGTCAGAAAAGGTCAACTAGACCTAGAATTTGGTCAGCCCTAGCTAACTTGTAATCAAGTCTTAAAGTTTCTCAAAGTCACGCAAGGTGTGAAATTTGCGAAAAATGTTTACCATCTGAAAGATTTCTAGATCGTGATAAAAGGCCAACTATTTTCAGTAATTGGTCAGCCATAGATTTTTTTCTATGAATTTTTAAAATTCGTTCCAAGGTCACACAAAAAACTTTTGGCACCTCATTTGGGTCAGTTAATAAAAAAAAGTATGTCATTTGTAAGGCCATTTCACGGTTATAAAAGGTCAGCCATTTTTAGTAACTGGTCAGTTATAGTTTTTTTTTTTTTAATGAATATTTAAATTTTTGTTCAAGGTCATGCCCGATTTTTGACACCTCATTTATGGGATACCAACAAACTTTGGCTGACCTTTTTTTTTTTAGCGCGGTACCTACTTGTAATCTGTCCACACCTTCCTTCATGAAGCAATGTTCTTCGTGGGCAGCCTATCAGCATTTAAGCCTAGTACCTACTTAGTACTTGTTGAATCATGTCGTGAATCCATACAAAATTTGTATTTTTGTTCACCCGTGAAAGTGCTCGTGAAGCGTGTGTGGAGAGTTTTCGTTCACGAGCAATTCCCGTGCAAAATGTACGGGAACTCTTGGTGAACTGTTGACAGCTCGATTACAAAAGAAAAATGCCTCGTTGGAGACATTGTGGTTTTAAACGTCAATTGTTCACGACCAGGCGCGGATCCAGGAATTCGTTCAGGGGGGGGCAATTTTCGTGAGTTTCCAAAATCTTGAGTACACTTAATTCCGCACTACACGCCTGGACACTCAAGCAATGTGAGTTGATGAGTTTGAAATTTTAAGAAAGCAATTAACTTTTTCATAACTGCCACAGTGTCTCGAACAGCGGTTACTTTGAATTTGTGAAATGAAGTTTTGCAGTTTGTAGCTAAAACATGCTGTCTTTACAACGTTTTTGAGTTCCCTCTGGATCTGCGTAACAATACAATATTATTTTCGGAAAACATAATGGCACAGTGGTATGTTCCTATTAAGACACATGACGTTCGAGTTCGAGTGAAATTTCCAGCCTCTTCTTTAGCTGGAGCAACCTAACTTAACCTTGCCAGTAAAAGGCAATTTTCGATAACGTCATCAGCGTCAAAAATGCATTTTGCAGAATGTTCTCAAATGCGAACTTCAAGTCTTATGTTCAAAAAGGCAAATACAAGTTTTACTGCATAACACGGCCGTAGCCAGACCTACGCTAGGGTGAGCTCAGCTCAAATTTTCTGAGATATTTTAAGATTTTCCAAGCTTTCATTTTGAGACAAAATATTTATTTGCTTTGAAATTAAATTTAAAACGTATGCCAATACCAATCTTCCCGTTCTGTTACGCAAATTTTGAATTCTTCGTCAGCAGGTCGGAGACTCACCGATTCATTGCTCTACTTGTACTCTGTTGTACTTTTGTTGACAGTCACTTTTGATCTGTTATTTTTCAGTCAAAAATGTGTTCCAAAATGCGATGGATACTTGGGAATAGTTTGAAATTATATGGAATGCACAAAACACATAAATTCAATGATAGCCTTAAAGATTTTAAACTTATTGGTTTTTCCTTGTGTTCATAGCTGAAACTTAAAAGGACTTTTCAAATCTGTTTACGTCAAAAGTGGCAGCTTTCATTTTGTAAGAACTGACAGATATGAAACTGCTTAGCAAAAATAAAAGTAGGTCTTTTATCTTACGACCTTTTCGAATAGCTATCTGGAAGACCGATTCGATACGTGTATACGATTTTATATTCGATTCTGAAATTAGATCCAAAAGCATTTTTTCTTATTTTTTTTTTCAGAGCAAAAATGTCATTCTGGCATCAATCGAAAAGGTCGTTAAATGGAGTTTAAGTAAAGTTTTGATACTATTTAATTTTTAATTTAATATTCAAGAATCTCTCCGTTTATCCTTAATCAACTTTAAATATTAAAATTCCACATGAAAGATTCCACAAAATAAGGATTTTGACGTTTGAAGGAAGGAGCAATATATTGTCAAATAACATTTTGAGAAATGCTTGAATGCTCTTTCGGTACCAGTGATTACTATATGAACTGTCTACCTTTTATCGGTAAATGCATGTTATAGGTAAGGAACCTATTGCTTTAGGAAAAACAAAATTTTTTGTTGTCATTATTATAATTTCCATTGAAAAAATGTGAGCTCACCCAAAACAACCTCGAGTTGGCAACAAACATATTGAGAAGCTGGGGAACGTGTTCATAAACGTTAAATGCGTTTGCAAGAAATTTGAAGGACGTTGATAAAAAAGATTTTGTGCAAACAAAACCATTGCATTAATTTGACAATATAGCTGTAAACTAAAATTGTAGATCAAAACCGAGATGAACCGTATCGTTTGCTCAGATGCCTTCGTCCGTCGATACAAAACCAAACTTTCCGACATTGAAATAAAACACAATGATTATAGTGGAAAATACAACGAAAAAACCTTTCATTGTTAAACTTTTCCGTCCGACCTTCTCGGTTCAGCCTTCGATTGTGACTAAAGGTAGAACTAGAATAGTCGGAAGCCAACTTAAGTGGTCGTACGAAAACAAGAAATTCATATGACACGCATTGCGAAATGGAGCTTTTCGTTTAGTTTTCGTAAACTTTTGCCGTCGGACGCGATAGCGCTCACTGACCGCTCTTTCGTAAGTGGACGGACAAAAATCAAAATGGTGGAAGCAAACTAAAAGGAATTTGGCGCTTGGTGCATAGTTTTCAACACTTTTTTTCTATTTAATGTTTGAGAGTAGTAAAATCTTAAATTTTCTTTTAATTAATTTATACCATTTCGAATTTTCGTGGTTTCACGAGTAAATAATTAAAAGCCTATCGTGCTGTGAATAAGTATAAGAAAATTAACATTGAAGAAATGATAATTTACATTTTTTTTTCACTTTCAACCACTTAAGTGTATTATGGGTAACTTGTGAAATTGACGTTTGGGAAAGCTACTTTTCGGTCAGTTTTGACATAAACTTCCGACAGCTTCCACCTATTTTAGTTCCACCTTTACTTTCGTTATACATGTCATTTACAATATACTACTTCGTTAAGTTTTAATATAAATTTTTCATATACATAAGCTGAAAACATCGAATGCAGAGTTGCCAGATTCTTGCAGTTCAATACAATAGCAATATTCGCATCGAAAGATGACGATCATTTGAAAATCGAATTGAAGTTGACTTGACGTTTTCAAAAATGCCCAAAAACAACTATCTTTAGGTGTAGAAGTTCCATCCAACTTCTCTTCGGCAGTGACTGCTTTAGTCGTTTCCTGGTTTCTCTCCAATCTTCTTCGTTGGATTCGTACTCCTCGCCAGTTTAATAATATGCAACACGGACAGTTCCTACAACGCATCCACGAAAGTGGCAAAATCCTCACGAATACTTACATACATCAAAAACGTATCTTATGGCTAAATCAGATGTGCAGCACGTCAGATATGCGGGAGTCGCTCTCGAGAGTTTTCTATTAAAAGTACTCCCTCAATGGAAACGCACATTTAAATGTTTATCATAAAAAGAATCACCCATTTAGTATGAAATTTTTTGGTATCTCTCAATAACTCTTATACAGAAATGTATAGTTTTTTTTATATTAACTTTAATTAGATATCTTTATCCTGTAGATCGAAGCACTAGACATTTTTGAAACTAATTAAATCGACGTAATTTAAAGATTTAATTTATTTTTAATTAAAATCAACTTTAAGGTTGAAAATGTAGAAAAGTGCCCCTACCGCCTCTCCCGTAACATTTAACTATAAAAAAACCACTAATAAATTTGTAAAGGAGGGTTGGAGGTGGAGCAATAACTTTTTGAAACATTATTGTGAAATTCTTCCTTCACAGCACTTTGAAAAGTGAAAATCAAATCGATTTGGGATTCAATCTGCTTCTCGTATGAAATAAATTGACTATTCTCATAAAATGTTACACAGTAATGTAGCCTGACATTGATCTTTTAATAAAAGACCTTAACGTAGAAGATGGGGCATCTAAAACCGAAGTTATAAGCTTTCCACTCAGTCGATTTGAAGGCTATTTGTGCATAGCGGAACTTTTGTTAGCTAAACCTGGTCAGCCAGCGGACAACGCATAACTAACTACTCATTGCTCAACGCTGCCAAGAAATTTTTTTATAAAAGTATAACGAAATCACCTTTCTTTGAGTACATTTTATTAAATTCATATTTTATGCGTCTTTCGTTCTTGCCCAGGGGGGGGCAATTGCACCCATTGCCCCCCCCCTGTATCCGCGCCTGTTCACGACACATTCACAAGTCTGTACAGTGGCGTAGCGAGGGTTCGAGCCGTGGGGGGGGGTGACTTTCATTAAAATGCCGACTTATTTTAGGAATTTGCCGACTTATTTTAAAAATTTGCCGACTGTATAGATTTAGCATTTTTCGGGTGAAACTCAAAATAAGGGAAAAGAAAAAAGGGATTTTTTCCGAGTGAAATGACATTCGGATGAAACTCCTGATAGGGCTGATTGATTTTAGCTCAAATATTCACTTCGCCACATACACTTTTGAGATTTCGAAATGCGAGATTTTTCAATGAAACCGCCTTCAGCTGATGTAAGAGATTTAAAAAACTTAGGACCAATGATTTTCCATGAAACAATTTTAAAATCTTGGGAACTATTATTTGGTAGAAAAATATTATATCCATTATTTTTGGAATTATGTATTTATTTATAATAAATAATTAATAACAATGGAATAAATAAATTAATATTATTATTGCAACGATTAATCTAAATAAGAAATAATTTTTAACAACGAATTAAATTCATGAAAATTTATATTATTACTGCAGCAATTTTTTTGTTTAGGTAAAGGTATTAAACAATCTTTATAAAAAAAATTAAAGTAACGCATAATTCTATCAGCATCAGCAGCTTAGTCATTTATAATAATAAAATATATTAATTTATTAATATTGCAGCAGTTTATTTATTAAAAATAAACAATTTTTAATAATATAGCAAATTATTTATAGTAAATTAATTTGAATAATAAAATTAATTAATTTATATTTTTTATTATTTATTTACAGCAACTTAATAAGTTGTAATGAAAATTTTATATTTAAATTCAACATTGTACTATCTAGATTTTAATTCGGCGGCGTTTTAATAAGGACCATTCTTCAACGACCTCATTAAGAATAATTTCGTCCACTTTATCTTTCGAAGAATAAAGCAGCAACAAATTATTCAAACGATCATCACCCATTGTCGTGCGCAAATAGTTTAAGACTTATTTTAATTTACTAAATGATCGTTCACAAGAAGCTGATGTCACAGGAGCAGTTAAAATGAAGCAAATGAGTTTGTGCGGTAATGTCTTCGAAATTTATACAATTTGTGGATGAATCAAGAAGAATTTGCAACTCAGAAAGCAAACACTCTGGATCTTCTTTAAAAATTAGGGGCTCCAATTTCATTATGGATTCCACTGATTCTATTGTGACATTGCCTCTGTCGACTGGAATTTTAAAAAATCTTTTAAAAAGGTTCGAAAGATGAAAAATTATCTTTTAAATTATCGTTTATACACGATATGTTTGGAAATCGAAGTCAAAAGCTGTTTCTAAATTTTCATCGATTCTTCTTGGTACACGGCGTGTTCTCTGATGTTTAGTCGGCATGTTTGCGAAATTCGCAATCGGCAAAAATGCTCGTTTTATTATTTTTTTTTTTTCAAATTAAGCTTTCTTTGATTTGCCGACTCTTGAATTAGTCGGCATATTTGCGAAATTCGCAATCAGCAAAAATGCTCGTTGTATTAATTTTTTTAAAATTAAGATCCGTTGATTTGCCGACTCTTGAAATTAGTCGGCATATTTGCGAAATTCGCAATCGGCAAAAATGCTCGTTTTATTATTTTTTTTTAAAAGCCAAAACAGGGAAATACTGTCAGGAAGTTCAACGTCGGACGGCTACAGTTGCAAGAAATCGCCAGGTCCTTTTCCGATCGAGTCTCTCGCGCCCTCTTAACTAGTCCTTTGCCGCCAACTGCAAACATCGAGAACCAGTGGAAAAACTGCCAGGAAGCCATCAGAGATGCCGCCTCTGACGTGCTGGGCTTCGCACGACCACCACAGCGAAACCCCTGGTTCGACGAGGAATGCCGGCAAGTACATGCAGCCAAACAACAGGCATACAAAGCGGCGCTGCATAGAAGGACCAGAGCTGCTCGCGAGCTCTACGAGCAGAAGAGGAAAGAGGAACACAAGCTTCTCAGAAAGAAAAAGAAAGAGCATGAGAAGCGCGCGATCGAGGAATTAGAGGGATGCCACTGCAGGAATGAAGTTCGGAAGTTTTACCAAAAAGTAAAAAGAACCTCCCAAGGTTACAAACCCCGAACCGAAGCCTGCAAGGACGATCAGGGGAACATCGTGGTGGAAACGCAGTCGGTGCTGAGGATATGGAAAAATCATTTCTGCAAATTGTATAACGGCGATGACGAACCGAATTCCGCTACCATGCAAATTGCACCATTCAACCTGGACGACGTAGGCCAACAATTCCGTCCACCCGATCTTGACGAAGTGAGGATAGCCATATCTAAACTTAAGTCCAATAAAGCTGCTGGAGCTGATGGCCTTGCGGCTGAGCTATTCAAAGCGGCTGGCGATGAATTGGTTAGGAGTATGCACCAGCTCATCTGTAAAATATGGTCGGAAGAAAGCATGCCCGATGAATGGAACCTCAGTATTGTTTGCCCGATCCTCAAGAAAGGCGATCCTCTGGACTGCACCAACTACAGAGGCATCAGTCTTCTTAATATCGCCTACAAGATCTTCTCTGCCGTACTTTGTGAACGCCTGAAGCCATTCGTCAACAACCTGATAGGTCCATATCAGTGTGGCTTTAGGCCAGGGAAGTCCACCATCGACCAAATATTCGCACTACGGCAGATCTTGGAGAAAACCCAGGAGTTCCAAATCGATACCCACCACCTTTTTATCGATTTCAAGGCCGCGTATGACAGCATCTATAGAGACGAGCTATATAGAGCAATGTCTAGTTTTGGCATCCCTGCCAAACTCGTCCGTTTGTGCAGGATGACGATGGAGAATGCACGCTGCTCCATCAAGGTCGGCAAAGACCTCACCGACACCTTTGATGTCAAAAAAGGTTTTAGGCAAGGCGACGCGCTGTCATGCGACTTCTTCAACATCGTTCTTGAAAGAATAGTGCAAAACTCTCACGTCAACACCAGAGGCACAATCTTTCAAAAGTCCGTCCAATTACTCGCTTACGCTGACGACATTGACATAATCGGGCGAACAAAGCGTGATGTCAGTGGTGCTTTTGTGAGCATTGAGAAGGAAGCCAAGAAGATGGGTTTAACGGTGAATGAAAGCAAAAAAAAATATATGCTGTCCACAAGAAAGGACACCCAACACCGACGTCTCGGACAGAACGTCACTATAGACAGCTATAATTTTGAGGTAGTCAGAGACTTTGTCTACCTAGGATCCGCTATAAACTCAGCGAACGACACCAGCGCTGAGATCAAACGAAGAATTACTCTTGCCAATCGCTGTTTCTTTGGGCTAAGAAGGCAATTGAGAAGCAAAGCCCTCTCTCGAGCAACTAAACTGTCCCTGTATAAGACGCTTATCATCCCGGTCCTGATGTATGGTGCAGAGGCATGGACACTGCTTACAGTGGATGAGAACGCGTTAGGCTGTTTTGAGAGGAAAATTCTCCGGGTGATTTTTGGTCCCGTCTGCATAGATGGGGAATGGAGAAGAAGATACAACAACGAACTGTATGGGCTGTACAGCGACACCGACCTAGCCACAAAAGTGAAAAGCCAACGACTGAGATGGCTGGGTCATCTAGAGCGAATGGACACCAATGCTCCGGCCCGGAAAGTCTTTGAATCCAACCCCGTGGGACAACGCAGTAGAGGTGGACAGCGTAAAAGGTGGCGCACGCAAGTGGAAGAGGACCTCAACCAACTTGGCGTGCGAAACTGGAGACAGCTAGCTAGAAACCGAGCCGGCTGGAAGAAGCTTGTTGGTTGAGGCCCTGGTCCACCCCGGACTGTAGCACCACCTTAAGTAAAGTAAGTAAGTAAGCATTTAGAAACTTTGTTTCACTGATAGAAGCTTCCCCTCTGATGACGAATATGGGGGTACAAGACCTTTACTGTGGGGCCGCATGTGTGGAAGACGCACTCGATAAATACAAAAAATCGATTTTACTAATACATAATAGTGATTGCAATCAACTGATATACCAGTTCTCCAGATATATATATGTAGCAGAAATCATTTAATCACTGTCTTTTTAAAACTGGTCATTTAAGCTTTTGAAATCTTATACAATAACTGGTGTACATTGTATTTTTCCAGTTTTGGTTCAAATTGGCTGTGAGTTATTATTTCAAGGAAAAACTAGAATTAAAATTGCCCTCTGCACTCCGCCATGGGCGTTCTAATAGAAAGACACCAACTTTCCTATAGCAGTATTAAAAAAAAATTCATCATAAAAAGCAGGCATTCAATTACTAAAGTATTTCGAAACTTCTTCGGAGATAGCCAAATATGATATGCTCTAAGTTTAGAAAAAACGTTCGCTTTACGAGTATATGTTTGTAGGCATGATGTAGTTTCATTATCCAATTGCTTAAAGTTAAATATACGTATACAGACAGAATTGTTGGAAATGCTTTTTTGTTTTCCCAATAATTAATTCTAATGTCATATTTGATTAAAATCTTAATTGTGACTTCTTTTATCCTGATAAAAAACACTACACAAATATTATATAGAAAGTCAACGAGGGTTAAAGGCGTATTTCGTATAGCGGCAACAATTTCAAAGGTGGAAGTTTTGTTGATGTCTGTTGATTGATGATAAAATGATTTGTAAAGGAATAATAACTTTTGTGTTCAACGAGCTGTTAACCATGTAGCCCATATCACAATAATTCAATATCTCGAAAGTAAATAACAACCCCTAGCAATTATCTTGTTAAATAAACTTGATTCAAACCAATAATAAACATCATGTGTCCTGGGATTTAGGGATATTTTATCATAGTTAATTAACAGTTCCATGTCAGCAGTGTCAATGGTATTCAATTGAAAAAATTGACACTTTTATTGTTAATGGTTTTGGTCTTTTTAAGACTTTTCCTTCGCCCACTTAGCGCGAGTTAGCATTCACCAGTTCTTGCAAACAAGTAATCTATCAAATGCAATTTGCCAATAGCTTGGAATTGAACAAAAATGTCGGTAAAATTGTTCCTAATTTTCGTATTTTTTTGTCGGCTATCATACGGTCTTGTTCAGAGCTTTGAAGAAATACTAAATTTCAATTTAAAAAAGATTCCCTACGTGCGATTTGAATTACGTGAAGGCGTCGATAGTGACTTCGATAATATCTATGTTGACTTCTTTCTCAAACAAACCATTTGTCCAATGATTATATCAACTTATTCCCTTAACGTCACAAAATCTCCCCCAAAACGAAGGGAAAGCTTTGCCATAGTATCGGACATGCAAAATTTGCGGCCAACAGTAAAACTCTTTTCGGAAGCAGCTGGAACGTTTGTATTCATCATTGTCGATGACATCGATCTGCCTCAACTGGAAATTATTTTTGGAAAACTATGGAAACTTAGTGGAATTTATCGATCATTGCTATTAACATCAGAAGGTTTGATGATCTATAATCCATTTTTGTACGATCAGGAAACGGGGGTATTTGGTGGCATTGAAGTTTTTGAAGAAAAAAATCTGGTTCGTCTCTTTGACGATATGAACGGATATCCGTTGAGAGTACAAATGTTCAAGTCGGTATATTCCAGACCTGTCTACGATACAGCTCTGAATAAAATGATCAGTAATGAAGGTGCTGATGCTATGGTGGCTTTGGAACTGCAGAAGAGCATGAACTTTACTATCATACTCCAGAAACCGTCGAAGGATTATTTTGGGTGAGTATATGGGTAACTGTTTTAAAAATTTTATTTATAAAATATATTTTTCTCTTCAGGGAACGTGCTGCGAATGGTTCATACAATGGAGCTATTGCCATGATTATCAACTCTGAGACAGACTTAATTTTGACCGGATTCTTTATTAAAGACTACCTGGTGCCGCTTGAATTCACCGCAACTGTTTACGATGATCAACTTTGTTGTTATGTACCAAAAGCTGAACGGGTTCCGCCATCAATTCTGCCAATTTGCGCTCTTCGGCCTAGTTTTTGGTTGGCATTCATATCGGCTGGATTTGTTTGTGGAACTGTTTGGGTTGTTTTTCGAGTCGTTAATCTACGATTGGGTCTTCACAATTGCAGGAGTCAGTACTCTCTATTTAGGCACATCAAATTCAAGAATCAATGTATTCGCATCTTCAATGATACTTGGGTGGTTTGGGTAAAATCCAATATTGTTAGATATCCTCCATTCAATTCGGAAAGAATTATCCTCATATCAATGTGTTTGGTAAGTGTCATACTCGGAGCAATAATTGAATCCAGTTTAGCTACCGTTTATATCCATCCAATGTACTATCAGGACATCAACAATCTCCGTGAATTAGATGAAAGTGGATTGGAAATTGTTTATAAATTCACAAGCTTCAAAGACGATTTGTTTTTCAGTGACACCTCACCTTTGTTCGCTGCATTGAATAAGAAATTAAAGCACGTCAATGATTTGGATGCAGATTTAATTCAGTATTTAGTCCAATATGGTGGCATTGCAAGTGTCACTCGATATTCATCATTAATATTAGAATCAAATGCATATATTTTATCGGAAAAGGTTCATGTGATCGAAGAGTGCCCTAAGCATTATATGATTGCTTATGTTTTGCCAAAGGATTCACCATTTGGTGAAAAAATCAATGCATTACTATTGAGATTCTTAAATGCTGGCCTCATAAATAAATGGATAGCTGATATGCATGCTAAGGCTAATAGAATGATTATGAAGAATCCGATGATTGAAGAAAATTCATCGTTTAAAGTTCTTACTTTGGTTGATTTGCAGTTGGCTTTTTATGTTATAGTTGTAGGAAGTCTTGTAAGTATGATGTCACTTGGAGTGGAAATATGTATTAAGTATAGACAAATTGCCATAGAAGCAAGAAAAATCTGATCAATTCATATTATTTTTCAGTGATTTTTTTAAAATGTGCTTGTTTCGAAAATATTTTTTTTTAATAAAAAAAGATTAAAGCAAAAGAAATTTAAATCTGTTTTGCTTGGTAACGTCAAGTTTCAATTATAAATAAAAACATTTAATCTGCTCCTCAAAATTAGGACTCAGTAGGTAAATAAGGCCAAAAAAAAAAATGATTCCAAACACAACAAAACATTTTGTCTTTTATAGTTGTGGAGTGTTTTTCGTTTTTTCAACTGTGGCCTTTTATCATTGAAACGAAGCCCCAGTGAAATAAGAGGAGCGATAGGAAATACTGAAAATCGAAATATCGAATAACGAAATTTCGCATTTAAAAAACTCAAAAAACGAAATCTAGCAAATTAATAATTCTTTTTTTAACAATCCCACAATTACAAAATCTCGCTTTTAACAATTTCGCAAACATAAACCGAAAAATCTCGCTATTTGACATCTCGCATATCAAAATCTCTCAAATCAAAATTTCGCAAATTCAAATCTCATAGTTACATATCGCCCTTAGTTTCGCACAGCTTAATAAAAATCCTGCGAACCAAAAAAAGAAACTCAAAAATAAAAGCTTTTTCTTTCAAAAGCGTTTTTTAACAATTAAAACTGGGGGGTCATTCCGTATTTCGATTATCGCCAGACGATATCGTTTAGACGATAGTCTTGCTTTCCGTAACTTTGAAAATGACTATCGTCTTGGCGATCTCGTTTTGGCGATGAATTATTTGCTCTACGTAAGTCAATAATCGTCAAAACGCTATCGTCAAAACGATAGAGCTTAGACGATAGCTAAAGAGGTATCGTCTTGTAATTATTTGAGTGTTTTAAAAGTGATAAACGCTTTTTTGTTGATTTTTAACCATTGTTTTTTCAATAATATGAAAACGAAACAATTATTGAATAATTACGGCATATACATTAGGGTGGTCCTTATATAGGGGTTTTTGAAATTCCAACTTGGATAGGCATCAAATGACTCTTAATAGAGAAACAAAATTTTCCTAATTTTTTCAGATTTTTATTTCACCCCCCTGGTCTCCCTTTTCTCACCTCAAGGTACAAATAATGGAGTTAGGGTGATTCTTATAAGACCCGAACAAAAATCAGAACTTATAGATGACACTCAGACGAACAAAAAATCGTACTGGAGAGGGGGTCTATTTCCCCCCGTTCAGGCGGGAGGGGTAATTTTATAAAAATTTGACCCAAAATAGAAAAAAAATTATTAAAAAACAACGGGACCACTTACAGTGGCATGCTATAGCTTTTTTTAAAGCCATGAATCCAGTCTCTAATATGTTTCTTAAATCAAGTTTTAATTGTAAATAGTTTCTGAAAAAAAATAATTTTCAAACGAAAAAAATTATTATTTTTGTTTTTATTTTTGAGTTTGAAAATTATTTTTTTCAGATACTATTATCAATTAAAACTTGATTTAAAAAACATATTAGAGACTGGATTCATGGCTTTAAAAAAAGCTATAGCATGCCATTTGTAAGTGGTCCCGTTGTTTTTTAATAAGTTTATTTTCTATTTTGGGTCAAATTTTTAGAAAATTACCCCTCCCGCCTGAACGGAGGGAAATAGACCCCCCCTCCACTACAATTTTTTTTTCGTCTGAATCTTATCTATAAGTTCTGATTTTTGTTTCGCGTGTTATAAGAATCACCCTAACTCCATGTTTTGTACCTTGAAGTGAAAAAAGGGAGACCAGGGGGGTGAAATAAAAATCTGAAAAAATTAGGGAAATTGTTTTTCAATGTTTTGAATCGAATGAGGGCTATCCAAGACAATGTCCAATTTAAGGACCACCCTAATATACATATGTATATCAGTTCATGGTTTGAGTTTTCAGAAAAAAATCTTACCAACTAATCATTCTTGCCCAATAATCGAATTAACAAAAAGTATCTGCCCAGTGATCAAAATTCGACCATTTATACCAAAATAATCGTTTATCCATACAGGCGTCTATGTCAACAGGGCTCTCATCGCGTAAGACGATGATCGTCTGACGGTGTCTTTTTCACGTTTAGT
This sequence comes from Dasysyrphus tricinctus, assembly GCA_963921185.1. Lineage (NCBI taxonomy): Eukaryota > Metazoa > Arthropoda > Insecta > Diptera > Syrphidae > Dasysyrphus > Dasysyrphus tricinctus. The sequence continues at coordinate 22,478,018 of OY992532.1, read as the reverse complement.
TAAACGCGATAGTTAAGGAATGCCTACTCTTTTTGGTTTTGAGAAAAAAAAGTTAAGAAGCAAAAAAGCATATCTTTGCTAGATATATGTATGTATTTTATTCAATAATAAATAATATTGATGCACATCATTAATTTTTTGACAATTTTGCATTTTTAAATAACCAAAGAATTGGTAATCGTAGAGGATGAGAGAAGAGGCTATGTCAATCGTTAGGAACCCGCACCGTGATTAAAGGAATGGTCTTTTTTGTTTTTTCATATTCGTTTTCAACACTTGTGCTTGTAGGCCAAAATCGTATTTTTAAAGGGACATTCTGATGACCAGCTGCTTTCAGGCCTTATTTTTTTAATGTTGCGCAACGTAAAGAATCAATTTATCCACGAACACAAACTTTAACGGACGATATTGCAATTCAATTTTTAAAATAAACTGACATTTCAAATGAAATTACAAGGATTTTTTGTTTTGACAGCAAAATTGAATTTTCAAATTCATTTCATTCATTCAAAAAAATAAACGATAGAAGAGACGATAGTGATTGAGTTACGTGAAGCAAATTATAGACGATATCGTTAAAGATAATCGTTTTGACGATTATCGTTTTAAAAATTACGGAATGACCCCCCTGGATATACAATTTCTATGTTATCTTTCTTGTTGAAACATAAACAACAACAATTATGAATAACAATATGGTCTAAAAAGAGGTAGGCCGTTTTCGAAAACGTCAAATCAAAGGCAATTTGATCATCAAATGATCGTCATTTTTGGACGCAGGTACTGCGATCGTCAAATATGCAATCGTCCTTCTTGCACAAAATCAGTTTGATCAACGTCAGTCAATTTACTTGCAAACGCATTTGACGTTTACAAACACGCTCTCTGGCTTTTATATATTTTGTTCGTCAACTCGATTTTTTTAGTGCACAGATGCACCGCAGATGATGTTTTCGAACATGTGACTTTAGCAAGCTGCATTATCGAACACAATGCTCATGCACTAAAATTTGTATTTGCGTTTTCGAACAGAAGATTTGCAGTTTGCGTTTAAGAACATTCTGCAAATGCATTTTTGACGCAGTTGACGTTTTCGAAAACGGCCGTAGACTCTGGATTTATTTAGCAGAAGTTAAGAAATGTCGAAAATTTAATAGCATTGCAAAATAATAAGTTCTTATAACCAAAATCTCGGGAACTTGAATCTCGTGAAATTTTGATTAACAAACTTATTTGTTGCAATGCAACTAAATTTTGCGGAATTTCAATATGCGAGACTTCGAATGCGAGATTTTAATTTGCGAGATTTCGTATGCAAAATTTTCATTTGTGAGATTTGGTAATTTTGAGGCTCAGTTTAACTTTCGTTTAAAGGTAAGAGTAAAAGATTTACAGCAGCTCTAAAGTAGCTCTCAGGAGTAGAACAAGCAAGTGGATACATAACATAATCACCTCACGATATACATAGTACTCTCAAATGGAAACGCAACATTATATAATCGAATCGTTTCTCCCTCCTCCCGAACTGCTGCTACATACATATATGACCAACGGTCTCGAAAATAAAATTTAAAAATTCCTTTCTTTTTCAAACCGCGAGTGGCAATTTGTTTTCTAAAGGAGAATACCCAAGAAAACCAGCATCTATTATTATTTATAAATCATATATACATAGATAGGCCCCCACTGAAATTAAATAGTTTAAGCAGTTATAAAAAGCGATTTATAACGGTAAATTAGTCATGTAACTACTACTCACAGTAAACACTTTAAAAGCAATATCATAGTTTTAATTTTCATTCAATTCGGTAAAAATGGCATATTCAGAGGTTCGTTTACTTGTCAAATGTCATAATGCTATGTTGTTGTGGTAACGTGTTATTTGAGGTGCTCTCAAATATCCATTTTTAATTACTGAACTTTTTAATTTTGATAACCTGCCCAATATGTATGTATATTACTAGATTTGTGTACTGTGGCGAATACTTACTTTTTATAACGGACACCTATTCGAAATTTTAGGTTTTTAGGTTTTAGTTTATTCAGCGTGGCGCGACGTGGCCGGCGCGGTGTAGCCGGTGCGCGGCAGCAACGCAAACGGTAGCGCGTGCATTTGATTTGTAGAACACATTTAAAACAACACATCTTCTTATAACTTTGTTTTTTTTTCAAGTTTTCAATTTATGTTAACAAAGCATCAATTTTGTAATATTTAGAAAAAAAGCCCATAAGCAAGTTTTTGGTGTTTTTTCCAAAACAAAAAATTTTTGTCTTTTTTCAATATCCTTAAAGGAAAAAAGGCCAAGATATTTTTGGAAAAATTAACCTAAAATTCCGGAATTTACGCCAAACTTTTTCGGTGAAAAAAAACCATAACATTGTGTGGAGAATTTTGGGCCTTTTTTCCATTTTTATTTTTTGACGTAATTTCCTATGGCGTAATTTCAGGGAGCCATAGACAGCATCTTGTTGCCAATTTGTAAGTGACTCGCCAAAAATTTGTGGAGTACCTAATTAATAACATGGATTAACCACAAATGGTATTCGTCGCTATATTAACGGGTTGAATATTAGAAACTTTTTCCTGATCGATCATTTTGTTTACATATGAAATCTCTGTTTAAAATATTCAGCTTTATTTAAAAATAAAATTTACGACTGGGTCGCACGTACTTGGTCATATGTTCAAGAGGCTTAGGGTTGAAAAAAAATGTTTATAAAAAATGTTTATAAAGAAATGCAAATTATTAGAGAAGAAAGTTTAAAAGCATGAAATAACGTATTTTAAAATTAGCTAAAACAACTCCTTAAATGGTTTCAGGTAAAAAAAGAGAATTCCATCTGAGTTCTTGATCAAATATGATTGTATGGAGGACAAAATTTAAAATCGTTGGAGCCGTTAAAAAAAAGAAAAATTATGTTCTTTATGTTTGTGTATAAAATCTTATTGAAATCAGAAACATCGTTTTGAAGAAAATTGAAAAAATGGTCGGTTGAAAAATAGTTTCTTATCCAAAGATAGCCTTTATTAAAAGAAATTTGTTGAATTTTTTTTAAAGAAAAATTATGGAGCCGTTTTTGAGACACATAAGATATTGTAAAATTGTTAAAAGCAACTGGCAGGTACCGTTATTTTTGGTTCTAGTTTTGGTAATGACAAATCTGATTTTTTTAGGATATAAAATCGCAAGTTAACAGTTCAAATCAAATTTTAAGAAACTTAGTCACTTTTTATATTTTTTTTTAAGTTTTAAAATGTGGCATATAGACCACAGAAATTACGTGCCAAGTTGTAGAGTGGGATCTCCATTCGATTAAAAGATACGTAATTTTAAGTGTGTGGCTCTCATTAAAAAAAAAAGATATTTTTGTATAGAAAACCGGAAATATAGGCAAAGATGCGGGTAATTTTTTCTGCAATTTGCTTCTAAGATAATTTTTGCAATATGTGCAGGGGTATCCCTAGGATGTAAATCCAAGTTAACAAGACGGGGGGCTGCGAGCGTCCGCTGCCATCTTGGAAAACGCATTTTATCTAATATCTCGTGAACCGCGTATGGTACGTCCACAGTAGTAACTTTATTTCAAAGTTAGTGCCCTATTACACGACGACTTTAGAGTCATGACTTTTTTCGAAATTCAATGAGTGCGAACGAGAAAAAACATCTGATCTCACCTTCGCACTCATTTAATTTCGAAAAAAGTCATGACTCTTAAGTCGTCGTGTAATAGGGCACTTAGTATTTCATTCTTTTGTTTGTTTTTTAAATCAAGTTGTTCTAACGAAAACTTTTTGAGAAATTAAATTTTAAAGTCAATTATTTTTGAAAAAAAATTGAGAATTTTTTTTCAAAGCTGATTTTTTAAAAATGCTGCCATATTAAAGCATCACTGTTCGTGTTACTATTCAATGCTCTCAGCTATATGTATTTTTTGTAATAAATATCTACTCAACTTTGTTTTCATGAAAAAAAAACACTTTATAGCCCTATCAATAAAAAGTGTTCAGAAATTAACTTAAACGTTGATCAGAAGTTAGTTCACGAGTTAACATTTCATATCAATAAAAATTTAAACTGCTAATCCACGTTAAATTTAAAATCTTAACGAAAATCTACTACAATCAACAAGAACTCTGCTGTTATACCAAAGACTATTTATTGAGTTGCACATAGCTTTCTGTCAAATCCTTGTTATTCTTAAAATGCCATTTTAATGTATTTCAGATCAAAACAATTCACTGAATTCAAATAGGTATGTACATATCAATTTTTCGTAACTGTGTAATGGTTCTTTTTGGTTCTATAAATCTGTTTTTAAACCTTTTACGATCTTAGAATTCCATTTTATTACCTTTTAAATCGGTTTTTTATGTCTTCCTAGCAATTTTTCAAAACAGACAGGCTTTGACAGAAAACCGACGACATATGTGAAGTTTTGCACATTCTCATTTAAGGTTAAGTAGCATGTGTGTCACTAGCAACTGTTTCCTTTCATCTCTAAATAATCGCATCAATGACAGAAGTATTTTTAGCTTAGTTACTCGTTTAATGCACCTTGAATTACCTTGAATTTTGACTTATTGATAAGATTTGACACTTAACTCACTGACTAAAGATAATTCGTGTTTTATTTGCATTTATGAATCCGCGGTTTTTAGACAAAAAATGGCAAAACTTAGAAAAAATTCCGACAAAGCTGAATTTTGGTGGAGAGCTTAATTTTAACGTCATAACCATTACCTAAAAAGTTTGATACATTTGGCCCGGGGCAACATTTTTTTGGGGGGTGGGGGTTAAAAGAGGGTAACATTAAGTTTTTTCTACAAATTGTAGTTTGTGTAACTCTACCGAAGAAAGATGAACATTACTTTTTTTTCATACAATCAATAGATTCAGAGAAAATCGTGCAAGACTTTCGCGGTCGAGCAAATTTTATAAATTTTTTTTTGTACGATCTGTGTTTGGCTACATCTTCTCATTATAAAACCAAGTTTTTGAGGGTGACCGGGCTAAGGGGAAGGCTGCTATCTTGAAAAAGAAAATTGATTTCGTTTTTATTCAGCAACTCGATTGAATTTCCTTAAAATAAAGTTAAAATAATCTAAAAAATGAGCTGTTAACAAACTCTGTACGTTTATTATTCTGGAAGTTATAGCGTGTCAAAGTTACACTTTAAATTTTGTAGTGTAAAATGGACAAATTACAGTTTTTTGTAAATATCTAAACAAATGTGAATTGCTTATAATATTCTACAGAAAAAAGATCAAATGACTTCGTTTGTAGGAGCAACAGATTTTGAGAAAAACGTGCACAAACGCGCTAATTACCTTATTTTACCCAAGCAAGATTTTCTCAAAATCTGTTGCTCCTACGAAAAAAAGTGTCACAATCTTTTTAGTGTAGAATTTTATGAGCAATAATATAAATTCATTAATTTTTTGAAAACAAAATTGTCCTTTTTACAGAACTGAGTTTTATCCCCCTAAAAATGTTAACCCTGACCCAAGACAAAGCTCTCTACCAAAATTCAGCTTTATCGGAATTTTTTTAGAAGTGAAAGTCTAATTTTCCTGGGCATTATAAACAAAAAAAATGTCATAGGCAGTCTCGGGGATAACTTTTTGACAAAATTATTTCATATTTATTATTTGCTACTGATGCCCTTTATCCTCATATTTCATTTTAATCGACTCTGGATTTTGCGCCCATACATATTTGGGCATTCTCCTTTCTTTACAAAACTATCATGGTGCCATATGGCATTTTTGCAAAACGACTACCGTAATCACGGTGATCATTAAAAATTTTAAATCTCCTAAAGACATCACTACCAAAGTTGAAATAACTGATCTCCAAATCTATTATTAAAAATAACAATTTTGAAAAAGACGCATTACATTCTTAGTTATCTTCCCACAAAACCGATTTTTTTTCCATTTTCAGATAACAAGGAAAGATTATCCCAGGTAATTAATACCATTTTAAATTCAGAAATAAAAACCACCCCTACGAAGCCCACATCATAAAGAATTCATTATGCGTTCCCATAATGAATTAGATAATAATATAGTTTTCTACCTTTAAACAATTTACACACCAGAAGTTCCACCACCAACCAACTGCCACCGTAATATTAGACGAAAGAACTTTGTGAATGATGATGGTTCTTGATGATGATGATGGTGCTTCAAGTTCTCTGTCGTCTTCATGCGATACCCTGCCCACAGGTGAATTACATTGTTCTTTCTGTTCGGTTTGTCACACCTCGTTGATCCTACGCAAATTAACAACAACTGGACTGAGAACAAAAATAAACGTCCCCGCAGCAGGTTCGATGTACTTCAAAGACGAATATAAAAATATTCTGCATTTTGTGAGTCATTCGATGACAAAATATAGTATGTACTTTGTACAATGAACAAGCACATCATACAGGTGGGCAAAGGAACAGGAAAAGACTACAAAACCCCGACGAGAATTTCAGCTTAGAAACAAATTCAATCTGGCGGGGAGGAAGTCAATGCGTCGAACTGTCATTTAGAAGTCAAATGTTTACTGTCAATAAACAATGTTTTTTCTTCGTCAAATGTAAGCAGAAGGTGTACTGACTGACACCGAGTAACTAAAAAAGTGTCTGAACGAACAAAAAAATGTACATATCCTGTTTAGATCAGGGCAGAGGGAGGCACTCATGCGTGAAGCCAAATGGTGACCCCACATTATTTTTATTATTATCATAAATGAAAATAAAGATGGAAACATTATTGTTGCTGTAGGTACAGGTGTGGAATCTAACTTAACACAAATAATGAAATTTGGATAAGAACACAAAAACCAAGTGAGATAGGGTTCGGACTTTAAAAACATAAAACACCTTGAGTCTTTGGTAGCTGAATGTAGTACAACCCCCACATTTTTTCCGTACTCCAATACTGATGACCAGGGAAAGGATTTTCTAAAAAAAAAAAATAAAAAAAGCAAATAACATGCCTAAAAAAAGGCAAAACAAAGGCATTTACTAAAAATAAAGACAATACTTACATAAATTAACGTACAATGCAACTGCCAATAGCTTTTTAAAGTTATCAGACAACAGCTGTTGACGATTGTCTGTTTTAAGCGCCTTGAATGAGCTAAAGAACCTCTCCTCTTGAGCGGAATAGTGTGGAACTCTTTTATAACTAAATACATACATTCATTCAACCTGTCACTAGATAGCCTAAAGAATTTCTGAATTTTTTTGAGCAGAATTTGTCAGGAAGTGGAAATATTTTTTTTTCTCTGGCGAGCACCCTATTCCCGAAATAACCCAATCTATGTGAACAGGAATTAGGCAACAATTGATGCAAATAGTATCTAACATTGGTCTTGTAAGTCAATTTTTGGAATAAAGCTAATGTAAGTTTATACAAAAAGTATGTACACAGACATCCAAAACTCTGTTTGTTATTTTAAGATTTTTACTATCTTAAAAATAATGAACTTTGAAGAAAAAAGGTGAAAAAAGGCAAATCAAGCACACAAAAAAGCAAAAAGGCACCAACGGGTTAAAAAAGCAAAATAATACAATTTTGAAATCAGAAGGACATGAAACGTCTTTGTTTGAAGTCGATACTCTCTTACGATTACGCAAAAAAAAAAACAAAGTTGGCAAATTCCTATCCTTGTTCATCAGTCATCACTATCCTGTTGTAGTTACATGTATTTTACTTGTTTCACTGAAAAAAGCTTTCAAAATTCTGCTTTTAAAATTCTGTTTTTGCACGAAAATTCTGTTTTTAAAAATTCTGATTTTTTCAGTTCTGTCTGTTGAAGTTCTGCTTTTCAAATTTCTGTCTTATAGTTTTGGGAACAGGTCAAAATTCTGGTTTCAAAATTCTTCTTTTCAAAATTCTGTTTTTTTCCAAAAAAATCTGCTTTTCAAAATTCTGTTTTTTTTTAGTCTGTCCGACGAAATTCTGTTTTTCAAAATCCTGTTTTTCAAAATTCTGCCAATTTGCTTTACGAAAAAGAAAATTCTGCTAATTCTGTTTTTTTTTTTAAATATTCATTTATTATCAATTTTTCATTTTTCGAGGGAAGAGCGACTATGGTCGGGAGTATCGACAACGGATTTCTGAATTATTTGGCTAGTGGAAAAAGCAGTTTCGTTTGCTAGTTTCTTCACTAAAATGCCAGAGACTTCCACACATTTTTCTATTGCACGTGGTTCGTGGTTGTGTTGACCTGACTTTCTTACGATGGCATGCACATCTCCATTCAATTTAGTCACCAATCTTCCATTGCACTTATCTTTTATTCGATTAGAACATGCCCAATCATAGTTTTTGCATTTCGATACTTTTCCCAAATAAAAAAAATAACCGTCAACGCACAACTTGTCTTGTCCTTTATTGGATTTTACTATGGAAATAGGTATTCATTTTTATAAATATATTTACACAAAACACAGTCCGCAATATTACAAGTTAACCAGTTGACCACACACCAACGATGAAGCAATATTATCCTTGATCTCTGCCGCATACTTTAAACAATATTGACAACAAATCAACAAATATACGCCAACAAATTATTTCCATGAACAAAATGTTGTAGCGCGCGCTTTTTAACATTTTCCACACGACTTTTTTATTATTTGCAGAATTTTGTAAAACAGAATTATGAAAAACAGAATTTTGAAAAGCAGAATTTTGAAAAGCAGAGTTTTGAAAAGCAGAACTATGAAAAGCTGAATTTTGAAACAAAATCTTGCAAAAAGAATTTTGACCCTACCGGAATTCCGACCCCAACCCTTAAATTATGGGTTGAGGTCGAAATTCTGTATGGGTCATAGTTCTGCTTTCTATATTCTGCATGTAAAATTCTGTTTTCGAAATTCTGGTTGTACAAAATTCTGCATGACCAAAATTCTTTTTTTCAAAATTCTGTATATCAAAATTCTGTTTGTTAAAAATTCTGTATTTAAAAATTTTGTTTTTAAAAATTCTGTTTTTCATAATTCTGTTTTTCATAATTCTGTATTTAAAAATTCTGTATATCTGTAGTAAAAGAGAAATCGTTTTGATAATGTAAGAAAGTGCGCACTTTTTTTGAAAAATAGATTTCTTGTAATGGAACATACTTACATTAAGGTAGGAACATACATAATTAAAACGATATTTAATTAAGGTTAGGTTAGGTTAGGTTAAGAGGGGCGTGCACAGCACAGAGGCTGTTGCGTACACGGGGGCCTATTGGTCCAAAGATGCACATAGACTAGTTCGTTTGCGAACCAGCCTGTGCTTTCTATGAATTTTCTCATGCATGAGACCTGCACTTGATCGTCCAGTTGTGCCAATGGCGCAATGGCCCGTTAGTATGCCTATATATCAAGATTTTAATATTCTTTTTACTCAGTGATAAAATATACCGAGTTTTCTTTTCATTAATTCTAGGCCATAAACTTCTAGAGATAACGCAGTCATTATGAATTTACTAAATAATATCTATAGGCAGAGTTTTGGGTTTTTTGGTGATGAAAACCCAAATACAGAAGTTTTTTCAAGAACACAAAACAGTGTTGAAACTTTGCCTCATCGACTTAAAAGCTTGTCTGGAAAATAAAAAGCGGGGTTATAAGAATTCATTAACAATCTGAAAACGAACTCCTTTTGGCAAAATTGCAGGTGGATGGAGTTAGAAATGGGGACCACATTAAAAAAAAGAAAACGCCTCGCTCGAGTCTTTAAAAACGACTTGAAAGGCGTATTGCGTATTAAAAAAGAATAGTACAAAATTAAGTTTTTTAAGGGTGAATACCTCATTACTTTCATTAAGATATTCATTTAATCTGTTTATTATACTGTTGATTATGGTTTTTGTTTTCATTAAATAAATCTTTAATAAATTCATAATTTTTTCACAGAATTTAAGTTTTCATAAGCAGAATTTTGAGCAACAGAATTTTGAAATCGAGATTTTTGCACATACAGAATTTTGATATACAGAATATTGCATTTACAGAACTTTGGCTTAACAGAATATTTTTTTACCGGACAGAATTTACAAAAAAAATTAAGTTTGATTAACTTTTATTTCCCCACTCTCCTCCATTTTAAAATTGACTTTTTAAAAAGCAGAGTCGGGCTATCAACTAACTTTGTAAATTTTGGGTTGGGTTGATACAAACAACAAATCGTACTGAAGAGGGTCTACCCCCCCCCCCCCCCCCCCCCCCGTTTAGATGGGAGTGGCAATTTACTAAAAAATTGACTTAAAATAGAAACAAATTATCAAAAAATAATGGCAGTAATTGCAAAATGTCATTCTCAAAATTCCCTTTTTAGAAAAATGGTTTTTGTAAATAAATTTTAAGAAAATATTTAAATTGAAAAGAAAAAAATATTTTTTTTTTTATTTTAAGTAGAAAAGTATTTTCACCATTTTTTTTTAAATTAACTTTTGGCTTTCAAAAAAGCTATAGCATGACATTGCAAGTACTGCCATTGTTTTTTGACACTTTTGGAAATTCAGGTTAAAACTATCCTATCATTAGTTGCTACTTTATTGCGAATAAGTTACGTAAACAAAATTTTATTGCATTTTTGGTTTGCGAAAAAATGGGTGTCCTGCTTACTTCATATGAACTTAGCAGTTCAACTTTCTCAAAAAAGAAGATAATCGAGCTGAAAAAAGTTGGTTATTGAGAACTAATAAATTGCAAATTAGCTACGCAAAAAAAAATGTATTGCATTTTTGGCTTCCGGAAAAATAGGTGTTCTGCTAATTTCAAATGAACTTAGCAGGACACCTATTTTTTCGCAAGCCAAAAATGCAGTAAATTTTTTTTTGCGTAACTAATTCGCAGTTAATTAGTGCTCATTAACCAAATTTTTTCAGCTCGATTATCTTTAAGTTGTCCTGCTAAAATCATATGAAGTTAGCTGGACACCCATTTTTTTGCAAACCAAAAATGCAATTAAATTTTGTTTGCGTAACTAATTCGCAATTAAGTAGCAACTAATGATAGGACACTTTTTAACCTGAATTTCCAAAAGTGTCCTGCTAACTTTGTATATATAAAAAAACTTCAAAGATTCATGAAAAATAATGTATGGCTGACCAATTACTGAAACTCTGACCTTTTATATACATCTAGAGATCTTTCGGATGGTATACATTTTTGCAAATTTCCCATGAAAATTGCGTGTGATCTTGAGAAACTTTAAGCCTTATTTAGTTATTTAGAGCTGACCAATTTCTGGGACTTGTTGACCGTTTCTGACCAAGAACTGACCAATTAGATAGCATTTTTTTTTATCAAATTTCCCATACATGAGGTGCAAAAGGTCCAGAGCCTAATGTTGCTTCGCTTATAATTTGACAATCATGTTTTCAGTTAATTCTCAGCTTCATTACATTATTGAAGACATAAACTGAAGCTGAAATAGTGATTGAATAATTTTAAATAAATTAATTTATATGCAGGACAAACCAGCACTGATTTATGTAACACAGAGTAAAACTCTATTTTGAAAGTAAGAAAGAAAAAACATTGTTTATGAATAGCATGCAAATCTACTACAATTGGAGTAGAATCCGATCTCTTGTTTATAGAGACAGACAACATTAAAATATCAGAGAACGTGTGGAACCTAAAAGACAAAAATGAATTGTAGTTGGTAATCGACTTGAAACTCGTTTTTTCTGTGTATGCTATTGGAAGGGAAATATTACTGCTCTGAAACTTGGTATAATCCAAGCAACAATGCAACAAAAGATTCAGTCAACGGTTTTGTTTCAGCGGTTAAAGGTGATTACTCGGATTAAAGTCTATATGTGTGCCTATGTCAATGTGGACTCTAAGTGCATGTTTTTTCTAATCTAAACAAAAATAAAGTGTATTGTTGAATGAAGAGTTTAAAATAAAAAAAAAAAATATAAAAATCCTGCTTCATACATAAATGTAAATTAAGTGAAAGTGTTAAAAAAGGTCTTAAACGAGTCCTTTATTGGATAAGGTTTGTTTGAATAGCCTTTTCTTAAAAAAAAAAAAAAAAAAAATACAAAAAACAAACGGATAACGTTTAGTGACTACATTGGATTACATTTATTTTTGACTTTTTACAATCACCAATAAAGTTAACGGATTTTCCAGAGAATCAAAAGGTAAGTTTGACATTTAAGTTTTGCATTAGACGTTTTTACTTAACCAAAAGATGATTTTTTAAATCAGAAGTTTTAAGAAATTTATGCTTTCAAAATGTTTAAATCCAGCCAAGGTACCAAATGTCAGTTTAAATAACTTAATTTGGTTATCTTTCTTTTGACATATTGAAGTTGATTCTGACACTTGAGATCGTTCATATTTGAAAGATCTACACAAGATGTACAAGCTTACTCTCTGTTGAAAAAGTTTGAAGCTTTATTGGATTCACTTGCTAAATTATGTTTTTTTTTTGCGGAAAAATAAATGGACGTATGTACATAACATTCAGAGATTATCTTCTTTTCGAAGTTCTTTGCCGAATCGCAGTTGACAATACGTACACTGTCACTCAAAGTAAATGCTTTGTGTTGAGATCTCTAAACTATGAGAAACCTGTAAATGAATTTTGAAATGAAGAATTAAAGATTCTGAACATGCACACAAAATTTTATTAACTTCATAAAAATAGATTTTTATTAAAAATAATTAAAACAAAAAGTAGGTTTTGACATTCTATTTAACAAAAACAACTATGCAGGTAAGCTTGGCAGAAAATTTGACATGAAATGCCATCTTGGCTTGGAATCGTAATTGCTTCATCTCTATTGACCTTCTTCTAGATTTGAAGCTAGAGCCACATGTGTACAACATGAAGAATGGAAATAGGGTATCACGGATAGTTACGAAATCACTGCGATCTTTGTATATACCGGTGTGTGTGCTTAAGCATCGCAAATGGTCAGCAGGTCAGGTAGTAGAAATAAGCTTCTTCGGTAGTTGGATATAAGTTTGTTTTTCTAATTTAAAGTAAAATTCAGCGAAGAGTAACGAAAACTAATTGTTTCGCTAAGTAACCTACTATGGGTTGATCTATATTTTTCACCAAATTAAGCAATACTTAGTGAAACTGCATTCCAAATGAAACCTCTCGAAAAAGTGGTTATCCAAACATGCACATTTAGGTTTTTTAAACCAAATAAACCAATTTTCATTGTGTATAGGAAATATTTTTAGAGCGTGTAAATAACTCAGAAAAAGATCTATAAATCACATAATTTGGTTTTAATTGTTTAAGAATATTTTTGTATTTAAGAGAAAAAACGTGCAACCGGAAGGTAAATACTGCGATGAAAACTTCTTATCGATCGTATATATAATGCGTGTTCATTTTTGTGTTTCGTTTATTTGTTCCTACCGTCATACTCAAAATGTTGCTTATTGTTTTCTTATTGCAGACAAAACATATTTTCTTTGACCTGCGTTTTCCGCATTCTAGTGAAAAAAAGTTGTTTGGTAAAAAAAAAATAAATAAACACTAGACAATGTCGCGCTGTTATAGTTTTATTTTTGAACATTGGGTTTGAAGATTCAGTCTTTTTCTCGGTATATTTCGTCTAGATCGCACAAATGGTAGATTTTGTTGTCGTATTCGCACTTAACTTTGGTTTGTGCTTAAATGAACTTGTTGTTTAACATAAAGATTACATGGCTGGATTTCACTTGATATCTTTTATATTTAACTACTTTTTTAATTAGTGGTAAGTACCTCTCAACTCAATTGGATAAACAGAGTTTTTTCGCCAATACTGAACAGTACAAAAATTATTACACAAGGAGTGTTTTATTATCATCGGGATCTGGATCTGGATTAAGTTTTACACGTAATACAAAAACAAAATAATGGGAAATTTTTCTAAAAATGTTTTTGTAACACGTGTTAAAAGAAGATCCAGATCCAGATCCCGATGATAAAAAACACGCCTACAAATGTACATTAGGGTGGTGGTTGAAAAAGATCGGCTCTAAATAAAGAAAAAAAAAATCCCTAATTTTTTTCAGATTTTTATTTTCATCCCCTAAAGTCACTGTAGGGGTAAATTTAACGACCTTTTTAATTTTTTTTTGGCGTAAAATCTGCCAAAAAGTTCAGAGAGTGTAGGTTAGAAGTAGACAAGAAAAAAATCCTACTAGAAAGGAGTAATATCTGCCCCCGTCTGTACATGAGAAGCAATTTTATAAAAAAAATACATAAAATAGAAAAAATTAGTTGAACAGCAACGGCAACACTTAAAGTAGATACATATTATTTTGTAACTTTTAAGAAAGCCAGAAGTCCATTTTTATTGTTTATTTTCAAATTAAGTTTTTTTGATGAATAGTTTTGTCAACATTTTGAAGAAAAATTAATTTTTTTCCAAATTTAAGTTAAAAAAAACAATACTGTAAGCGTTGCCGTTGTTTTTTTATTATTTTCATTCTATTTTATAAATTTTGTTTTTTAAATTGCCCCTCCCGTCCGAGGTCCAAGCGGGGGGGGGGGGTGTGGCATATTACCCCTATAGTCTAAGAGCCAATAGCAAATTTTGTGGGTGAACGCATTACAAAAATGTGAGTATGAGGCTTTGTAGATGCATGCATCTGGATATCGAATACATAAGCCTGACAAGATTTTCTTGGCGCCCAAAGTGGGGACAAAAGATTTAAAATAGCGGTTCTTCTTCCATTTGTTATATCATGGGAACAACCAGATTAATTCATTTATTAAAAATGAGAAACTGCTCGGTCGTTTTCCCTTGGTCCACAAACTTTAGATTTAACGATTCGATACATAGAACTCAAGTTTGCACTTTTGAAGTGACCCTTATTGGCCTTATTTTGAATACTTTTTTTTGTTGATTTTTGATTTTTTTTTTCGAATCTCCAAATATCTCTCGATAAGGTGATCCCAAAATGGTTGTGTTTTGAGTATTTTCAATCGGATCGTTAAAAATAAAGACTTTGGACTTGGGGAAAATGACAGACCATCATTTTCCATTTTTGAAAAATGCATTGAAATGGTTGCACTCCTCATACAAAAATTAGAAAACCGTTATTTTCAACCTCTCGTCCCCACTACGGGCACCAACAAAGTCCTACCAGACTTTGGTTCAAGATGCATGCACCTACAAACTTATACTCATATTTTGGTTATGCGTTCACCCACAAAATTAGCTACCATCTCATAGTCTAATAGGATATTTTTCTTGTCTACTTCCAATCTACGTTTTCAGTTTTTGTTTGGCAGATTTTACGCGAATGTCCTAGTATGGCAAACAAAATATGCAATTTAATTTACAGTGATTATAGGGGAAGAAAACAAAAATCTTAAAACAATAAGAGAATTTTTTTTCTTCATTTGGAAAACGATAAAAGTGCGTCTCACAATGCTGTTTGTCTATCTGTCTGTCTGTTCGGCTACAACTCAACGGCTGGATGGATTTTCTTAAAACTTGGTACATAGCGGTTTTTGGTGATTCTGCCCAAAAATAACGGTACCTGCCATACAATTTTTTCTAACAGTCTTACAAAATCTTATATTTTTCTCAAAAACGGCTTTACAACTTTTCTTAAAAAAATCAATAAATTTCTTTTAGTAAAGGCTACCTTTGGATAGGAAATCATTTTACGAAAAATGGTTTTTAATGGTACCTCCCAGTAAAGAACCATTTTTTATTTTCAATGTTCAAAATATTTTTCCATACTTATGGTAAAAAGCGTTTGAGGAAAATATTTTCTCTTAAAAACGGCTCCTAAGATTTTTATTAAACTTTTTCTGTTTAATTAGTGCGATATATACTACCAAACATTATAAAATCTTAACTAAGCAACTATTAATAGTAGCTCCGATAGAAAGTTTATTTTATTTTTTATTTTCTCATTATCGGCCAAACTCAAAAGAGTTCAAATAATTAAGCATACCAAAATTTTCCAAAAAAATTTGTTTTTCGGAAATTCGATTCCCCAAAATCGTGTTACTAATTTTTTTTTAAATTTTAGTTTTATATTCACATACAAGGTGTCCTGTAAATAATGGATTACCTTGCTGGTTATAGCAAGTCTTATGACCTTTCCAGAAAAAAATATACAAAAAATATTTTCCCTCTGGTTACTATGTTAAATCCAAAATTAATTTTTTCAAAAATTTTGGTATGCAGTATTATTTATATTCTAACAAAGCTTTAGTACAAAAAAATTCATTGAATTCGGATGAGCGGTTAATGAGAAAGCCAAAAATCAAAAAAACCGTTATATGGCAGGTACCGTTAATAAATGTTTTTGGTGATTTTTTTTTCTTACTAAAAGGTACATCATACCTACAATAATACACTGATTTCTTTTAATCAAAATTGTTGGAGCCGTTCTTGAGATAAATAAGCTTTTCCTTAACAGTTGTATGTAGTGAGGCGGCATAGCGCCCATATGAAGCATGATTGTGCACTTTGTGATAAAAGCAAATAATTTTAATCATTGTTGGCACATTATAAAAGAATGATTTTAAGATATTGGGCCACTTCGTATCTCCGCCCATTTCGGTGGGCGGGGCAATTTTGTTTTGAAAATTACTTGAAATGGAAAAAAAATTATAAAAAAATAACGACAACTTTTACAATATTTTGCTATATCATTTTTGAAAGCCAAAACACCATTCCTAAATTCTCTTTTTAAATTAAGTTATTTGAGTAAATAGTTTTTGAAAAAATCATTTTCAAACTCAAAGTTTTGAAAAAAAATGCTGAAAAAAAATGTATACTGATTTTTTTTTAACTTTGCGTAGTTATATACAAATAAAATTTTTATTTTTCACTGCTCCTATCAATTCTAGGTCGAATTTTGAAAACCAATTTCTTTTGAGTCCCTTAGTTTTAAAAAAAAATTGAAAATTATAAAACCATTTTTTTTGAGTATTTGTCTAATTCATAACGTAATTTTTGGTCAAAAACACCCTGAATTTGTACCTATTGACAAAAACAATAATATAGACCAGTAACTGTCAAATCCGTTCCCTCGTCAAAAAAAAAATATATAGTATAAGAGTAAGAAACCTCATATGACAATTCTTTTTATTTAATGACTTAACACAAATAAAAAATAGAAAGCAAAAATTCAGTTTAAAGACACTTTGTTACAAATTAGGTTAAAACATCTAAAATTAAAAATAATATATTGTAAGACCGGCTTATACTAGATATTTATAAATAATACATAATGTGCATACATGTTAACACTTGTGTACAAGTTTGCGAAACCTTATCGAAATTCTACCCTGCCACAGGCATGTTTTTTAATCAATTATCTTCATATTAAACAATATCGTTGGGGTCGTATTCATCGGTGTCCTCTGGTCAAAGAACAGAAACCAAGAACAAAACAGATCAGTAGATGAAAACCTTCATCGACCTTGAATTTGCCTGTGGCAAATAAGTTTGCCCACAGGCTGAAAACTTTTTTAAAACAGTGAGATGAGTTGTTCCTGTACCTTTTCGCAGAACCGTACCATGAGAGAGAGTTTGGGGCTTTGCAACTAATTCGTACCTCATGTAAGTAGAAGGCTCACCATTACTTCTCAAAACGCAAGCGAGACAGGGAAACAGTTGGTTTGGGTTTATTTGCACATTAGTGTCGATTTTTGTCGTCTTGGTCAAACTTACAAGTGCACGAACTAAATCTTTCCTCTTTAATGATCATCGCTGAAAGGCTGACCAAATATCGCTTTCATGGCTTTTAAACCTTCAGCGTTCCTAAGTTTGATCAGCTTTCATGAATCATGGGCAACCACACATGTAGTCAAAGATACAAGAAGAGCAATTTCCTCAAACGGCTTGTAAAAATGAAGACACTAATTCAAATTAAAAAAAGTCCCTATTATGTCCAATGGTACACAAGGATACTGAACTCTTCGGAGATCACATTTTTCGTGGATAACCAAGTTGCTATCAAAGCAATAGCCAGTTAGACTATAAGATCCAAGACAGTAGAAAAATGCCGAGGAATAACGAATAATATTTGTAACAATAAGTCAAACTTTGCTGGGTTCTTGGACATAACAATAAAGAAAGGAATAAAAGATGAACTGGCAAGGAAAGGGTCAGTATCAAATAGAAATAGTAGTAGCCAATTAGAAAAGGGACCAGACGTCGTAATCGGCGTGATTAAAAGTAGAATAGACCTAATAACGAAAGGGCAAATCAATAACTCCTGGATGTCCAGGAACTAGTGCGTTATCTCTAGAAGTTTAAGGCCTAGAATTAATGAAAAGAAAACTCAGTATATTTTATCGCTGAGTAAAAAGAATATTAGAATCTTGATAGATGTACTAATGGGTCATTGCACCATTGGCACAATGGCCACCAGACTGAGTGTTTTCACACCCAATTTCCAACCATTACCAACCATAAAACACCTACTTTGCGACTGTTCAAACCTCCATACAAATCGCCTCCGTTGCTTTGGAAACAGGGTTGTTGAAGAACAGGACTATCTAGCGCATGTCTGAATGGCAAACAGGAAAATTCATAGAAAGCACAGGCTGGTTCGCAAACGAACCAGTCTGTGTGAGTGAACCAATAGTTTTTTTAAAGGGATCACAATGGACCAATAGGCCCCCTTGTACGCAACATCCTCTGTGCACGCCCCTCCTTACCTAACCTAACACAAGCTATGTTTGGTTGAAAATCTCGAAGTTCAACGTGTTAAACTTTTTTTCGGGTAAAACACCAAAATTGACCAAAGGGCACCGATGAATACGACCCCAACGATATTGTTTAATATGAAGATAATTGATTAAAAAACATGCCTGTGGCAGGGTAGAATTTCGATAAGGTTTCGCAAACTTGTACACAAGTCTTAACATGTATGCACATTATGTATTATTTATAAATATCTAGTATAAGCCGGTCTTACAATATATTATTTTTAATTTTAGATGTTTTAACCTAATTTGTAACAAAGTGTCTTTAAACTGAATTTTTGCTTTCTATTTTTTATTTGTGTTAAGTCATTAAATAAAAAGAATTGTCATATGAGGTTTCTTACTCTTATACTATATATTTTTTTTTGACGAGGGAACGGATTTGACAGTTACTGGTCTATATTATTGTTTTTGTCAATAGGTACAAATTCAGGGTGTTTTTGATCAAAAATTACGTTACGAACTAGGCAAATACTAAAAAAAATGTATCTTCGAAAAAAAATGGTTTTATAATTTTCAATTTTTTTCAATAACTAAGGGGCTTAAAAGAAATTGGTTTTCAAAATTCGACCTAGAATTGATAGGAGCAGTGAAAAATAAAAATTTAATTTTTATATAACTACGCAAAGCTAAAAAAAAATCAGTATACATTTTTTTTCAACATTTTTTTTCAAAACTTTGAGTTTGAAAATGATTTTTTCAAAAACTATTTACTCAAATAACTTAATTTAAAAACAGAATTTAAGAATGGTGTTTTGGCTTTCAAAAATGATATAGCAAAATATTGTAAGTGTTGTCGTTATTTTTTAATAATTTTTTTTCCATTTCAAGTAATTTTCAAAACAAAATTGCCCCGCCCACCTAAATGGGCGGAGATACGAAATGGCCCAATATCTTAAAATCATTCTTTTATAATGTGCCAACAATGATTAAAATTATTTGCTTTTATCACAAAGTGCACAATTGAATAGCTAAGCCGCCCCACTAATGGCAAGTACCGTTATTTTTTGAGCTAAAAAAAAAATTTCAATTTCCCCTCTGGAGAGTTACAAGAAAACCTTAAGTTCAAAATTTGAAGAAAAACGCTTCAGTGGTTTAGGCTGTAGGTTGAGGTACGGACAGACAGACAGACAGACAGACAGACAGAATTTTGCCACCCACTTTTTTCGTGTTCTCTATCATCGTAATGACATGTTTGATTGTTATCTCAAAATTTTTTTTTTGCACGAATCCAAAACTTGCCCTATAGTACCTATATCGCAAGTAAAAATAGCCGAGAAAACTTGTCATTAATCAAACGAAGTCATTTTCGCAAAAAGTCTATTAAAATGTTACAATAACCTTCCAATTTTGGTGGAGAAAGATTTTCTCTTTTGATGTGTAAGAGGGTTCAGAGTGCAAGTATAAAACTCGATTCTAAGTGTTGAAAGCCCCACCATTTGGCTACCATATTGGAAAAGGAGTTCTTAAAAGTTTTCCGTGATAACTTATGTATTATTGGTCTTAAAAAAAAAAAACTTTAGTAAAAATTTGTAGCAAATTCAGTTCTCTTCAATTAATGTAAAAACACTTCATACCCTTAGTAACCACAGGAAAAAAATTTTTTGTATATTTTTTTCTGGAAAGGTCATAAGGCCTTTTATTACCAGTTGCAAGGTTTCCCATTATTTACAGGACACCCTGTATATAAATATGTACTTAAGATTTTATAAAACAAAATTTGGGATGAACATTTTTAGAAAATATTATAATACGTTTAAAAACCTAGTTTCAAACAAATTGATCAACCCGCATTTTGAAATATAGAATTTTCAAATTAAAAATAACGGGTGATTTTTTAAGAGGTTTAGAACTTTAAAAAAAAAAAAAACACAAAAAATTCGAAAAAATGAATGAAATATTTATTTAAATCGATAGTTTGAACCTTGCAATTTAATGTTTAAAGATAATTTCATGCAAATGTTGACCGCGGCTGCGTCTCAGGTAGCCCATCCGCTGAGTCCAATTTTGGCATACTCTTTCACACATATCGGCCGGTATCTCACGAATGAATGCATGGATGTTGGCTTCCAGTGCGTCAATCGAAGCGGGCTTGTCCCTATAGACATTAGCCTTGACATACCCCCACAAAAAATAATCTAATGGTGTCAAATCGCACGATCTAGGCGGCCAATTGACCGGCCCGAAACGTGAAATTAACTATTCACCAAACTCGCCTCGCAATTGCGCCATTGTTTCGCGTGCTGTGTGGCATGTGGCACCGTCTTGTTGAAACCACATATCATGCAAGTCAAGAACTTCCATTTTGGGCAAAAAAAAGTTTGTTATCATCGCTCGGTAGCGTTCACCATTGACAGTAACGCTGCGATTCGCATCATCTTTGAAGAAATATGGCCCAATAATGCCGCCGGCCCATAAACCGCACCAAACAGTGGCTTTTTCGGGATGCATTGGTAGCTGTTGCAATGCTTCTGGCTGATCTTCACTCCAAATGCGGCAATTATGCTTATTTACGTACCCATTCAACCAAAAATGAGCCTCATCGCTGAACACAATTTTTCGATAAAAAAGCGGATCCTCGGCCAGCTTTCCAAGAGCCCATTCACCAAAAATTCGGCGTTGTGGTAGGTCGGCTGGCTCTAGTTCTTGCACCAGCTGTATCTTAAAAGGCTTTACGCCCAAATCCTTCCACAAAATTTTCCACGTAGTGCTGTAACAAAGGCCTAACTGCTGGGAACGGCGCCGAATCGACATTTCGCGGTCTTCTGTCACACTAGCTGATACGGCCGCAATATTTTCTTCACTACGCACAGTACGTAAACGTGTTGGTGGTTTAATGTCCAACAAAGTAAATTTGGTGCGAAATTTGGACACAATCTTCCGAATAGACTGCTCAGAAGGTCGAGAATGCCGACCATAAAATGGAAGCAGCGCGCGATGAACATTTCGAACCGAGCACGAATTTTGATAGTAAAATTCAATAATTTGCAAGCGTTGTTCATTTGTAAGACGATCCATGGTTAAATTGCAAACCAAACTGAAGCTGTTTGACAGTGACACAAGGTACTAAACACACGTCAGCTGTCAAAACCAGTGTTGCCAAAACCAAACCAGCTAAAAAATCACCCTTTACAAAACTTATTTTTTTTTAAATTTTGATATGCAATATTACTGACATTTTAAAGAAGCTCTTTCGTAAACAATTTGATTAAAATCTTTTAAGCTGTTATTGAGAAATTCGAAAATTAAAAAAACCGTTATATGGCAGGTATACCGTTAGTAACAGTTCTTGGTAATTTTTTTGTCTACCAGAATGTATAGGTACCATACCTACGATAACGCAGTGGTTTTTTTTATCAATATCATTGGAGCCGTTTTTGAAATAAATAAGCTTTTCCTTAACGATTGTATGGCAAGTACCCTTATTTTTGAAGCTAAATAAAAAATCAGTTTTCCCTCTGGAGAGTTACAAAAAAACTTTAAGTTCAAAATTTGAAGAAAATCGCATCATTTGCTTAGGCTGTAGATCCAGACACAAACAGATAGACAGACAGAATTGTGCCACCCACTGTTATGTGTTATCTCAAATTTTTTTTGCACGAATCCAAAACTTGCCCCACCTATATCGCAAGTAAAAAGAGTACCTAGTATAACTTAAAATTCATAATAAAAATGAAAAAAATATGTAAGAAGCATGTTACTGCCCAGAGGCAGGGGGGCAAGGACCCCTATAGGGTTGAGGTATAGCAATAGTGAGAAAGTGGTACATTTAAGAACTCAGTATATTCAGTAAATGTTACACTTTTAACTTTTAAAATGCTACAAGACCAGTAACATCGGATCGTGAATACCCCTGATAATTCTTCCCACTACTACAAACAAATTTCATTGAAGATGGCTTACAGTTGTGAAAACGTACTCATTGAGAATGAATGTCAGTACACAAAAGACAAAGCAAATGGAAAAAGCTGTCAAATGAACTCAAAATTTCTTTGACTTGCAAAAGACCAATGATTTTGTGTCAATTAAAGACACAAGGAGAAATGAACGAACCATTTTGTCGATCAAAGACCAAATCCTTATCTGCTAAACTGGGTCAGTTCCAAACCAAGTGGAAACCTAGCATAAAATTCATTGCAATCGCAACTGCAAGTGTTCTCCTTGTTAACGATAACTGTTTAAGAGTTGTACGTGAAAGTTCGATATTTTCGACATTTGGCCAATTTAAAATCACAATATCTTGTAACTGACCACTCGTATGGGAAAAACTGTTAAAACATTGGGCATTCAATTATTTTGAGCAACTTCGACATTTACGAGTAGGACCGAGAACCCCGATATTTTTGGCTTTTAACTAAATTCTTTAGATAATTATATCTTTTTAACGGTACATTTTTGGGACAAAAAAATCAATATTTGTGTGTTAAAAGGTCAAAAGATCTACTAACATACTTGAAACACTTTCTGATAACATTTACCGTTAACAAGTTTTTCCCAAAAAAAACGATATTTTCGTCAAATTACCTTTTTCGAAATAGCTATATTTCCTAAACCAAAGGTCTTACGAAGAAAATATTTTTTGTAGGAAATTGCATGATCTACACAACTTAGTCATATTATTTTTCGATTGCATTCACCGTTTGGAAGTTATAGGCCAAAAAACCAATTTTTTTTCGACACTTGTCCTTGAAAACCTTTTTATGCTCGAGTGGGATTGGCGAGGAATTCTTGCAGTTGATTTCCAAAAGGAAGGTTTGTACCAATTTTCAGTCTTATTTGAATTTTTGGCTAGGTCAAATGTTTCACGTTACTAAACTTGCAGTCGTATGAAACTGAATAGTTTTTAAAATACGAATTTCATATAAGCTATTAAAATTAATCAACCAAGAAGTAAAATTAGAACTTGTTGTTTTTTAATAAATAATAAATAATTTTATTGGTCTTTAGATATAATCCCTTAAAAATCAAAGCTATTTTGAATTAAAAATAGCTCTACAAGTCCAATTAAATTGTGCTAAAACTTCGACTTGGCTGATTTCTTTCAGTACATTAGAAAGAAGTTTTATTGAAAAAAACTTTAAAACAAACACTGTATGTATACCCCTGTGCCAAATGTTCCAGCTTTATTGATTTGAATTTCTAATCTGGACTGATATAGTTGTGTTAAAAAAGACACTCACTATTGTCACTGATGAGTCCAAGTGAAATTACCGGGACGAAACGCTCGTCACTTATATGAACTAAAGACTGTTAAAAGCTTTATTTTAAACTCATATCTCTTAACGCTGTCACTGTCACTGATGTCTTGAATTAAAAATGAACATGTGACATGTATTCTTCAGATATTTTCTAATGAATTTTTAAAATTTTGCATAAGTCACATAAATTCACATTTTAACACTTTCTCTACTATAAAAAACACGCACTCTATCTAACAAAAGATTAATAGCAGTAGATGTAGCCTTGAATTTATTTAAATGTTGGGTTCGAAGTTGGTGACAACAAATTATGCAAATTTTTGGCCGAAATAATAATTGACTTAAAGATTAAAAGGTATAGAAAGATTAATCTTTCAACAACGAAGATCAATAAATTATATTGTCAGAAGGAATTATATAGGTAGGTAGGGAGACTTAAGATTGACAAAAAAAAAAAAATAAAAATGCGCACAGCCTTCGATATCCGATTAGGTAGGAATATACATATTTTGGGTGTTGAAGTTTTGTGTTAAAGTTGAAACAAATAAGTGAATTCAAGGCTCAATAACTGTTTTTAATGCGTCTTAAACAACATATTTATAGTTTTTAATAAGAAGCTGTACCAAAAATATATTGCAGGTTAAGAAGGAATCTCAAGGCTCAATTAATTTGCTTTAGAATTTTAACTATATCCTCATGTCCTGTAACCCAAGTTGGTACATAGGGCGCCAACAAACCGTTTCCATCCATTACGGTATGCAGCTTGACATTTTAACTGTGGCCACACCTTTCTATAAATTAAGTGAATTTTTCTCCAAATTTTTATTATAAAATTCTTTAGGAATTCAGGAAATTGATTGTTCTCACCATTTTCCTTTTATGTACGACTTGTATGACAAGAACCTTTATTCTTAGTCTTTCAAACCCATATGGCTGGGGAATGTCTTACAACTTCTAAAATTGCGATCCATTTAGAATGTAGCTGAATTGACAGAGGGAATTATTGTTCTGAAGTCAAAAACCTGAGCCAATAAAGCAGTTTTGAGATTGTATTCGAGTTCAATGCACCAAAAATCTTCGGAAATGTATAATTTGTAGGTCTTTGACCGACCAGTGTTATGTTTTAAAATTAATTTAGAAATTTTCTCATTACCCATCATTTATTGAAAAATGTACGCAAAAGAAATGCTTTCAAGATATCATAATTTCTGGACAAAACTAACCTGACATTCAACTTCTATAACTGTGGACTATATCTATTGAATATACAGTTGTTTGCTTCTAAAACTTGTCTCCCTTAAAAGATTCCAATACATTTCAAAATATTGAGAACAGAGAAACCGCACATATATGCGGAATAACAACTATAACTTTGCATGTTTTTCTCGTCAAGAGCTTGCTAACAGTTAGAGAGCTTAGCTTATGCGTTAAATCAAAGCCAAAGCCAATATGTTTACTACATCGAATTGACAATGCAATAAATTTAGCATAAAACGACTATCTTCTTTTTTTTCTATTGAGGCATTCCGCGAGCCTGCGTGCGATGAATATAACAGGAATCTATCCATCCACATGAATATTCAAAAACAAGCAACAAAGTAAGAAAAAAAAAATAAGGAAAGAAGTAGACTTCAGCTAATTATCTGTAACTAAAACCGTGGGGCTAGAGATAGTTAAGCTCCCACCGATCGAACCCACCCATCCACTACTCTTGTCTGTCTGACTGTCTGTCTTCTTTGCGCAGCGGATTTTTCCTTGTTAGTTGTGTTTTTTTGTTGTTGTTGTTGGATTTTCATAACCAGCCTGAGGTGAGTATTGCAAATTTTCTGGTTTTACCCTGCTGGTTCTACCAAACACCTGGACAACTTGGGCTTTTAGATTCTGTTTTTTCTGTATTTTTTTTTTGCTAAGGTAATTCGAATTTGCGGCAGTTTTGTATTTTTCCTTATGGCTCCTTTTGGGTATTAATTTTCGTAAAACCTTATAATAACTAGGGTGCGTTGAGTTTGTCAAACTCTTTTCACCAACAATGAATGTGTGTAAAAAAGTAGATACCTTCGGTTGGACGCCCACCTGGAAATTTGTTCCAACAAGTTTTTTTTTATTGTTTTGTGTTGCCCACTTGGGAGTTTGTTGCAGCAAATTTTTGTTGTCTTGCATTGTTGCTTGGAGATGTTGGGGATGTCAGCAACTTTAAAGTAAAGTACGTTTCCATTTGAGAGTACTTTCACTACAAAACTGTCGATAGTGGCTCTCGCGTAGCTGTTTTCTCCTAGTGAAATAATTTCATGACTGTGTCCACTTGCGGGTTTTACTCTCAAGCGCAGGTTGAGAGTTTCTCGAAGCCTTTTTGCTCTAAAATGTCTTCGTAGCAACATGTTGCAGCAACTTTTTATATTATTTGACCTTTTTTTCGAAAACGCTAATGTTTGCTGTCATCGTTCTTATGGTATAAAGCTATGATTAAACAGTCAACGCAAATGGTCAACAAGTTGACTCTCTGACTTCAAAATGATGTAAAATTCTGTCCCAAAGTTGTCTTGTCGTGTGATCGTCAACGCAGAATACTGTCCATGCGTTGATGGCTACGTTGACACTCTCGTTGGCATGTATTTAAGGATCAATGCGTTGATTATTTTCGTTGACCGTGTGATCACTTTATCAATGCAGTTAGGAAACTATGACAGACTACTCACCAGCGCGTTGACTGTATCCTGGCGTTGGAACAGTGGATTTTTCTGCCATGTCAATCTCGAAAATGTAGCATCTTCTTATGGCTTGACAGACGAGGGGGACGAACTATATTTTAACGCTACAAGTATATTTCTATTAAAATGTCACCCAATGACCTAAGCTCACTTTTTTTCCGGAGCAGTAAAAAAAACTTAAAAAATTTCTGATTTTGTAGCTGCTTTTTAATCCATCGACATTGTAGCCATCCTTCAATGGAACTTGGCAGTTGATGGCTTGACAGATGGAGAATGAATTATATTTTGGCGGAAAAAGTGTATTTAGATCTAAATGTCACCCGATTGCCCTAAAATCTCCTTTTTCCTGAGCACTAATTCGGATTTTTAAGTTTTTTTTAAATCCATCCACATTATACACCACAGTCAATGTCGTGTAATCGTCAACGTAAAAAATGATTCAATTTTGGTACTGTCAGCGCTTTTCCTTAATTTTAGAAGCCAATAGGGTGTAAAGTAGCAAAATGGTTTCCAGCAATCGTTCTAAAAAATGTACTGACAAACTTATCCCAGCCCTTTTCCGCAATCTTCAACCATTCTTTCGGAAGTGGTGTTTTTCCTAAGATGTGGAAAGATTCTTTCTTTTGTAGGGAAATTTTTGAAAGTATAGTTTATGAGTCGTTGTTTCTTCACTGCAAATCAATTTGTTCCCCCAAGCAACACGTCTTCTTGAAAGGACGATCCACAACCGCTAATCTAACTGAATTCCTTTCGAAAACTCTATCTGCCTTAGTTTAAGTTAAAGAAGTTGATGCCATTGCAAAAGATTTTAGTAAGGCGTTTGACAAATTTCCCACGATGTCATTACCTTCGAACTAAAAAAGTTTGGTTTTCCACATTCGTTCTTGTCTTGGATCCAGTCATATCTAGTTGACCGTCAGTATCGTGTTAATTTCAGAGTGAGAGTCTCCAAACCTATTCATGCCATATCTGGTGTACCTCAGGGAAGCCATCTGGGATCTCTTAGCTTTGTTTTAACTATAAATGATGTTGAGCTTATTTTACCCCACACTGATTTGGCAATTTATGCTGATGTAATGAGGATCTCTAAGCACATTTCAGCCACTGAAGATGCATTTTTGCTGCAAACAGTCTTAAATAGTTTTTTTTTACGTTGTACCAAAAAAACTTCCTTGAGCTTAGATTAAGAAATATCAAGCCATAACTTTCTCTCGTAAGCGTCCCTCCCTGTCACAAAGACAATACTCAATCAATGGTGTGCCTGTTCTTACCTCCATTCGCAACCTTGGTGTCATTTGTGACGACACTAAACTCAAACTTCGCGCCCATTTCGACAACATAATTAGCTATATTAAAGCTAATTCATCTCTTGGTTTCGTAAGACGCTGGTTAACAGAATTTTCTTGTCCCTATAGGCTAGTTTACAGTTCCTGTGCGCAAAAAAAAAACCTATGCAAATATTCTCGCATGTAAAAATAATTGAGGTGAAATGCAAAATTAATTGTTTGCAAAATTGCTGTCATGGAATGTCATGCAAAACAAAATACCGGCAATTGTTTTGCATGCGAAAAAAAGTGTAGTGAATAAAATATTTTTTGTTGATGGTCGGTTTACACTTCCAAAAAAAACTTTGTGCACCTCAAGGCATTATTTGCATGCAAATAGTTTTTGCATCTAAAAATAACTATTTTACATTTTTAGACCCATGTATAGTTTATTAATTAAGGGCAAATTAATGCCTCAATGGGTGGCTTAGGCCAAGGGAAATGTTTTTCGCCTTGAATATAATTAAATTTGGTGCACAGAATAGGTCAAAAATCATTTTGGAAATTTTGATTTTTTTGCATGGGAACTGTAAACTAAGCTTATGTTACCAAATCTCTACTTGAATATGCCTCCCAAGTCTAGTCACCATATCATCAAGTTCACAAAGAAAGTATTGAAGCCGTCCAATGCTGATTTGTTCGCTTTGCTTTGCGGGGACTTAGCTGGGATGACCCTTATAAACTTCCTTCCTATGCTGACTGTATTAAACTTTTAAAGCTTCAATCCCTTAATCTATGCCGTGATATTGCTGACATTGTTTTCGTTCACCAATTACTGTCATTGATTGTCCTAATCTTCTCCAAAATATCTCTCTGAATCCAAATCCTCGTCGGTTAAGATCAGTACCTTTCTTACTTATTGACTACCACCGAACTCATTATGGCCTAAACGAACCTTTGACTCGAATGGAGCGTTAGGCTAATAAAGTAAAAATCTTTAACCCCAATACTAGTAAGCCTTCTTTAAAACATTTTATTCTAAACTCACCTATATTATAACCCCTTTCTTCTAATTCTAACTCATGCCCTTTGAATATTTCAACCTTTTTATATTTAAGCATAGATTTAAGAAATTTTATGTTAGTTTAAAGTCTAGCTTGTACTAAGCTTATAAAAAAAATCAAATTAAGAAAAACTTGAGTGCAAGAAAACTTTTCAATTCTCTAAGGGCCAAATTATTCACTCTGGATTTAAATTGGAATTCAGTGAATTTTAAATACATTAAAATATATTCCAATATTCATTATAATAATCATTAAGTAGAATGGATCTTAAATATTGAATGCGGATTTAACGAGTGAATAATGAAATTGCATTTCATTTTCAGATACAAATTACTTTAAATTTGGTTTAAAGTTTTAATATGGAATAAATGAGTGAGTGATATGGGCATGTTTACTCAGCGAAGAATTCTTTTTTACGATGAGTCGTTTTCGAGATATTGGTTAAAATTATAATTTTTTTCAAAGTGGTGGCCGAATGTAAACAGCTGTGCCAGGAACGATAAGCAAGCACCTTCCAAGAATAAAACCTCTGCTTTAGCAACCCATGCATCGAAGTATCCTTTAAGTTGTATGAAAGTATTAGTACTAAAAATTAATTGCGAGAAAATGCAGTCTTCCTTTTTGTTTTTTATTTCTATTAGGTACATACATAGCTTAGTAGTAAAAAGACGAAAGAAGTCAAGGAGTTTTTTTTTTCAGTTACTGGTTACTGGTTAATGGAACCACTCTAGTAAAATAGATTTTATTTTTTTATTTTGTAGAATTCCAGATGCACAGTTGGGCAGCGGCAAGTCAAATTACCAACCAATCGACAGAATCAGCATGACATTCTTACTGTGTTTTGTGTTATAGTTCTGGTCGAAGACTTTTTTTTTTGTTACTAAAATTTCGTTTAAAGGTTGTTTAAAACCCAATAAAGAAGGGGAAGCTAAACGGAGGGGGGGTTAGCCGACAATGTCGATGATTATTTTAACGCTGCCGGTCACGTAATATAATAAAATCCCGGCAACAACTAGCAAAAAGCTATAGACAAAACGATATCGAAGACTTGGCTAACAACTTGACAACAATAACGTCGTGCCAATGCGATGTAAGGTATACATATAGGTTTAAGAAGGCGCGCACTGTTTTTTTTTTTTTGTTTTTTTTTTGTCTAAGTCTTGTTTTCGGTTCATTGGAACTGCATCATGACTGTTCAAGAAGGGAAGTGTAGAATTTGGGGCATTATTCAATGGGATTGTGATTGGGGAAGTGCAACGGCAAATAATTGAAATAACAGTGCATTGGAAAATTTATTTCGATTTTGGATTTTCTTCCTCACCATTGAGAAGATCATACATACATATAGTGATGGTGAATATGGGTTGTAAATCGGGTGCTGATTGAAGATTAATCGAGACTAGGGAGTGTCCTTGTAGGTTTGTATAACGAATACAATTTAGTGAAATTTTAATAACTTTTAACGATTTTATGGTTCATTTCAAATGTTTTAATTTTTGTTTGTTTAAGAAAATTAATATTTCAAAAGACTCTGACGAAATGAATAAATTGTGTGTTTAGCGAATGATGCGATAAAATTTGAAAACATAGCAAAATGTCAAACGAAAATGTAGGTTCTCTCTATCGCGTTTCACGTGATGTTTATAAACTAAAAACACATTTTTGTGGAGCACCAGACTTTATTGTTATCTTTTCTATTAAGGAACTTTTCAGAATGTGACATATACATAATGTTTTTGGTTTCCAGCAAAATTAGATAAATAATATTATAAGCCTTAAGCAACCATGTAAGGTCTTATTCAAGGCTTAAGTGGATGTCAGTGAAATTTGTTGTTTTAACAGCTTTTTAACACCTTTAATAACGCTCTAGAGATCACATAGAGTTTCTCTGCAACATAAAGCTTTCAAAAAAAGTTGAAGATCTGAAACTATGTTGTTTCTTGGATAATGATAGCCAGAGATACATATACCTATTCCAAAGCTATGTGAGCTTAGAAAAGCGTGGGATTTTCCAATTGAATTTCTAACTTATCAAATTTCTTACTAGTAGAGTTTTCAGCAGTATTCAAACGCCAGCACTAAAATCTTGGAGCAGAAGTAAAATTTCAGAAATAAATTTAAAAATAAAAAAATGTATCATTCCATTTTTCCTAGACAACTTTTCTGCCAGCATTTTAGTAAACTTAAGAAAGATCCAAATCAAATAGTTATGTTGTTGAAACATCCACTCACACACACATAGACCCTGTTTAGATTGGTTGGTTTCACTAAGTAGTGAAAAGTCATGTCGTGTATAACGTTGCAGTTTTCACACAAATGTATTTCTGCATGCTCATTTGATTTTGGACACCGTATGAGCATTTCTGCTCCCGATCTCGTCCAACCACATATCTAGGTAGAATTAATAAGGAACCTTTCTGTCCGACGCACAAGCAAAAAAGAACAAAATGGAATGGAAATGGACCATTTTGGTTATGAAACGTGACTGGTCACTGCGGGGGGGGGGGGGGGGGGGGGGTTACATGGAACAACATCTTGTCAAATATTGTTGACAATAGAGATCTCTACCAAATTGTCAAAGTCAAAGTGACAGCTAAGAACTCGGCACGTTTGACAGACGCAATTACCAACACAAACAGAATCCAAACATTTACACTCCACTTCAAATGAATAAGGACAACCATTTTCAAAGGTACTTTTTCCATTTTTTCTTAGCATTGTGCATTAATGAATCATTTGATTATCCTTATTGTTTGTTTATGATGTTGGGAAAAGAAAACAGAAAGATTAGTTCAAAAAGCACTGCTATTTTTCATCAAAGTCTTTCCATAAGGAAAATGCAGTCTTTTGTGTCAACTGAATAAGCTAAAATATTGAAACTGGTAATAAAGTTAATGGATGGAAGTAAAAAAAATTTGTTTGAAATAGTTTTTATTGTTTATATTTATTCTCGGACAATGCACAATGTTTGAAAAAAAAATTGACAAACCAACTACGAAAATCCATGTGCTCATTCTGTTGAATTGGCCTCCGAAATAAAAAAAGAAAATGTGCCGAGGTCCTGAGTTTGACATTTAGAAATGAACATTCGTATTTGCTAAAAAGCCCTATTGCCGATGTATGATCCTATGAAAGGTTGTTCCGATTCCATCAAGCAATGTTGTCAACAATATTGATCCATGTGAACCCCCCCTCCCTTTTTACCTCACCGATTTCACAACTTAGCTGTCGTCATGCTGTAGTGAAACCAACCAAT
Organism: Dasysyrphus tricinctus; assembly: GCA_963921185.1. Taxonomy (NCBI): domain Eukaryota; kingdom Metazoa; phylum Arthropoda; class Insecta; order Diptera; family Syrphidae; genus Dasysyrphus; species Dasysyrphus tricinctus. Next base: position 22,445,827 of record OY992532.1, on the reverse strand, counting down.
TTAAACAGAGTCATAAGGGGGGCTTAGATGGAACAACCTCTTGTCAAACATTATGCTGACAACCACCGATGTTTGATCATTTGAACGCAAAAAAAACCATGTTATCAACCTGAGTTGTATGGTTTTCCAAATATTTTGAAAACTTGTTCCGATTCCATCAAGCAATGCTGTCAACGTGCAACGAGAGAGAATAAAACAGTGCTGTCATTTAGTATCATGCAGTTTAGATTAAGAAATTTTCTGGGACTAAAAAGTAGTAGATCTAGAGAATGTGGGGTGTCAGGGTAGATTTTTTTTTTTTAAACCAAAGTAAATCTTCTTCATTTGAAGTAGGGTTTAAAAGCTGGTCATGTATCGCGTCTTTCTGTTTGACTGTGGGTTCAGGTGTGAGCAAGAATCTAATGCTATGTTTCCACCAAAGGTTAATCCCAGTTCAAATTTAATAAATCTATTTGGTGTTTCCGAAGGTGTGGGTTCGATTCCCAGCTGTGTGCCACCTAAAAACAGAAATGTTTAATCCAAGGTACTGCCTCCTGCGAGGAACTGACAAATCCTCCAAGAGTATACTTGTCATGAAAAAGTGCTTCTCATTTAGCCGTTTGGACTCTTCATTCCTGCCAACAAAACCCACACAGAAATGGTTGTGAGTTGTAAGTCACTAGGCCCTGGTTCTCCACGAGCTGTTACGCCTTACAATTTTTAATTTATTCATTTGGTGTTTCCACCGCACAAAAAAATTCAAAAAAGATTTACTTTGACAGCACTTTTTAAAATGCAAATGGTATTTCATTTTTTCTTATGAAGAGGAAGTGAGATAGAATGTTTCCTTTGTGAGGAACTGAATTCAGACATGAATGAATCCTTTAGCGCCATACAAGAATAGGTAAGTTCGATTTGTAAAAGTATTTGTCCTAGGAAAATTTAACAAGATTAATTTCAAATTTTCAAGATTTACGAAAAATATTTGTATGGTAAATCTTAGGTAAATCTTATTAAATCTCAGACTAGCGTTAGGTGGAAATGTAGCATTAGTGGATTGGCGAAATAACTTCAAATTCGGTACACAGCATTTTCGTATGACGAATAGTTTTTCGAAAAAATATTTTACCATTTAAGCTAAGTACATATACAGTTATTTTGAGTAAAAAGCTTGGTGCTGTACTCAAATATAAAATGTCCGTGCTGTAAATAATTTTTTTATACAGTTCAGTATACAGTTTCCATGCACAAAAAATCAAAATTATCGAAACGATTTTCAATCTATTTTGTTCACCTAATTGAATAATATTCAAGGCGAAAAACGTTTGCCTTGGCCTAACCCATTGAGTCATTATTTTATCCTTAATTAATAAACTATAGGCCTTAAAATGGAAAATAATTATTTTTGGGCGCAAAAACTATTTGAGGTGAATATTTTTTTTTTTGAATTGTAAAGCAACCATTGAAAAAAAAAAATATTTTTTTCACCACACTTTATTTCGCATGCAAAACAATTGCCCGTCAATTATTTGCATGACAGCAATGTTTTGTTTTTGCATGAAACTGTAAACCAATCATGCAAACAATTAAAAACAATTAAATTTGCATTTCATTTCAATTACTTTTGACATGCGAGAATATTTGCATACTTTTTTTTTGCGCACGGGAACTGTAAACTAGGCTTAAAGCAAAATACAAATTCCAAACGCATTTTGTTTTTAACAAGAAAATGTTAGTGACATTTTTTGCGCGGAAATAAATTCATCGATATAAAATATAGTTTACAGTTCCCGTGTAAAAATCTATGCAAATATTTTTGCACGTCAAAAATTATTAAGGTGAAAAACAACATTTCTTTTTTTCATGATTCGTTTACATTTTCATGCAAAAAAGGAACTATTACTGTCATAGAACTACACAACAATTGAGAAATTGTTTCGCACGAGATAAAGTGTCGTGCAAACAAAATATTTAGATACTTACACTTAAAAAAAAAAAATATTCACCCCACATCATTATTTGCATTCAAATTGTTTTTGCATCCAAAATGTATTGTTTTCCATTTTTAGGCTTATAAATTATTAATAAGGGGTTAATTAATGGCTAAATGGCCGGCTTAGGCAGAGGCAAACATTTTGCGCTTAAAAATTATACAAAATTAAGCACTTTTGCATGGGAACTGTAAACTATGCTTAAACGTCAAACATTTAATTTTTTGCGCAAAACTCACTCCTTTGAGAAATAGATTTTTCCCATAAGATAACTTCCTCAGTGTAAAGCCTAGTTTATACTTCAAAGCGAAGTGAAATCAAATTAGAAATGAAACATCAATAATTAATGAACCAAAAGGTTTTCACAAAAATAGTTTTCGTCATAATATTTGGTTACAAAAAGCCCATTGAGTTGCATTTGTTTCGAGACAAATTTGTTCCTCCTTGTCGCCAAAATAATTGCATTTAGTTTTTGACAGTTTTTCACGCCTAGGAAAAAAAGTATTTTTTTCTATGAAAACTACACTTCACATGGATGTATAAACCAGGCTTAAGTCTCAATTTGTCGATGAACTGACATTAGTTCCAACCCTAAAAGTTTATCTTCATCGGTTGATTCTCTTAGACGTTTCACTGTCGAAAAAGTTTGTTCCGGTGTGCTTGTTAGAACCGTTAGAGTCGCCAAAATTTCAAGAAACTTGTGTATGTGAATTACTTTGAATTAGATGCCCAGTGATCCCCCCCTGGCTACGGCCTTGACTTTGGCAGCTGTTTTTCATAACAAGTTCGGGGATCGCCTTGCGCGTGTTTGTGAAGTGATAAAATGATAAAACTGTGAAAAGAAACTGAAATGATAACTTTGTTTTCATTTCACAGCTTCACAGATCGATAATTGACCCACTGGAGCCTAAAAACTGACACATACTAAAATTAAAAAGAATATTTCTTCAAATTTCAGCTACCTAAATGTTTCCAAAGCATATGTCCATCAGTTTTCAGCGGGATGAGTATCTACATACATATACCTCAAACAGCTATTGGTAGAAGAGTTTAAAAAACATAACTTGATTAACACTTAATAATTCGATTCGCCACATTAATTCTCTATATGTACAAACAATAGATAGTTTACTATTTATCACATCTCCAAGAATTCGCCAAGGTTCAAAATTTATTCATAACCATTCTCTCCGCATAGCTATAAAACACGAAGACCGCAAACTATTCATCATTTTCAGACTCAAAACTATTCATACAAACAACAACCTACAATGTTTTCCCGGGCAACTGAGAGTGAATCAGAAAATTTATGAGGGCAAAATTTCTTCTGTTAAGATCGTTGAATTCAAATCAACAATGACTTGTGTGGTGAGTTGCCATCTCACCTTCCTCCACAATATGACAACTTACAGCAGAGTGTATAAAATAAAATCAAGTCGTAAATTTTTTACTGAAAGGTGTACGTAAATTGTAACAAAGGTGGATGACCCACAACCTAAAAGGGGAACTGACACTTGTACAAGTAACATCATCAAGAGATACCCAAACTGACATAATCTTCACTTAATCATCGCATAATCTCTTTCGTTATTCAAATGTCAATTTTATATTGTGAAGAAGCAAACTTTGTTTTTTTACCTTTTGCTTCGAAAAGTTCAATTTACTAACATTTCATTTACGAATCTTATTTAAAGTAATTCCCTTATTTTAATAAAATTTCAATCATTTCTTTATTATAAAAAAAAATCAAACACTTCATAGAGCTGATGAATATTGCGTGACAGAAGTGCTTGTTGTCGTGCAAAGCATGGAAAAGCACCTTGAGAGGAATCTCCTACAACTATAATACTGTCATCACTCTGGGTGCTGTCACTATCTCAATGGAGGTTTTTTGTTGTCTCTTGTTAAAAAAAAAATGTTGCACGACGACGACGGAGACGACGAAGAGTCAACGACTAAATGACACACGCTCTCAAACGTGACCGGTGTTATTTTGTTTATCTGTCATTCGGCAATGTCGTTGTCGTGCAATGAATTAAATAGTTTTCTTCCCAAGAACGTAACGGGGATTATAGATTCAATGAAACGGGTATTAACAGAGTGAAAAGTAGATTTATGCACATTTTCGTATTTTTTATGGGAATTAAATTTAGGGTAACACCTAGTTAATGTTTCTGCGATCAGATGAATGTCATCGATATGTACAGTTATGAAAGATATCTTATTAAAATCAACTACATACAGCATTAGAGTACGAGTCTAAAAGTTAATTACTTTGGTTAAATAGTTAAGTTACCTGTTTGAGGTTAAACCGCCCCAGGAGGTAAAAGTTGAAGTAACGTTTTAAAGGAGTAACTATTTAAAAAAGGGTATTTAAACCATAACATAAGGAATGAGTTAAACTTAATTATAGGAGAAGAATAAATTAGTTTAATAGATAAACAATATAGCAGAAAGTCATGAATTGATTAAACTGCTGTTTTCTTCGTTTTATGTAATAAAACTTAATGTTGGCTTTTATCCATGTGTAATTAAACAGTCTTAATGAGGATGTAGGTTGTTATAGCATAGGTATCCCTACATTGCGATTAACTAACCAAGAAGTTGCTGATGTTTTAACCAATTCTACTACCATGACTACTCTCAAAGTAATAAATCAAAAGATTCTTTTATGATATCTACTAATTCAGTTTCATCTGAGTATCAAAATAAATTGATGATACTTCATATATCGAACAAAAAATCCATGAGAAATGGACAGAAGAAAGCTATAAGCCATGTATTTTATTTATAACATTAGGAACAAATTTTAGTGAAGTTTGCAAAATGACTGAAGTCTGGACTTTTTATTAAGAGCGCTTATTTATAATTTAAAATCATTATTGGACTCTTAGACGAAAATAGGTAAAACTAGCTAGTCATTTTGAAAAATTAATAAAAAAATAGTTTATGTCTTACAATATCAACACAGTTTTTTAGAACCATAGATTTATACTCTAATGAAGGGTTTTAATGCTCTGAGTCTGAAAATTTAAATTCGGAATTTTTTGATCGCGTCAAACTAACCTTAAACCTTAAAGTGGAAATTGCGGGTTTTTGATATGTTACATACACAAACAATTTGATATCCATAGTGTCACCCATTGATTTTTTGACAATTGAATGATAGAGGTAATCCTCAGCAGAAAAACTACTTTAGGATTAGTTAACTCTGATTTAACTCAACACTGAAAGACTGGCCCTAAAAATTATGTATACAATTGTGAACGTAACCTTAACTGTGTTTCTGGAGATGTACCCAGCTCTCTCCAACTCTTCCCCAGTTGTGCTGACTCCTCTGCGACAGTTCTTCGCCAAGTTCTTCTAGGTCAGCCCACTCTTCAGTCTCGCTGCGTGAGAGGATTCCATTGCATTGCTTGACTCGCAATGTACTCGTTGCCTTTTCGAAAGCGTATGTTCAATCCACTGCCACTTACGTTTTTGCATTATGGAGTTGATGGTTTCCTGACCTGTCCTCGCATGAAGTTCATCATTCGAGAAACGGTTAGGCCAGAAAACTAATTCTTGCAGCTTTCTTGTGATAGCGGGTGTTACTTTCCAAATGCTGCAGCCATAAAAAAGCACGGAGCCAACATTGGAGCGGAACAGTCGTAGCTTGGTCTTAAGTATATAGAACTGTTTCTTCATATTTTGGAAAGCATTCCGAACGCAGCCTTTGCTTTCCCGATGCGGCTGATTATATCTATATCGGTCCCGCCATCAGTGGAGAAAATACTCCTAAGATATAGAAAACTCTCTACCAACTCTACTGGTTTTCCAGAAATACCTTCTTGGGAAGATGAGAAAATTACTGAGCTGATATCCTTTTTGTTTTTTCTGCATTGATCTTAAGCTCACAGGCCGCTCCACACATCAGCATATTTTAACACAGGAGACGCCAGTGGAAGAGGTTGAACAATTTAACTATCTTGGAAGTATTATTGCACAAAGTTGAGATTCTTCGAATCCTATGTCAAATCCGTGCTGTTATATGCTTGCGAAACCTGGAAAGTCACGACTACCATCTCAAAGAAATTGCAGGCTTTTGTGAACCGTTGTCTACGCCATATTCTAAAAATTCGCTGGCCACAAATTATATCAAACGAGGAATTGTGGCGCAGGACAGTCAAGAGTGGCTGGACGTTGATATAAGAAAGCGTAAATGGCAATGGATTGGTCACACACTGAGGAAACCAAACGATGAAATTGCAAAGCAGTCCTTTAAATGGAATCCTCAGGGTGCACGGTGGGTTGGAAGACCAAGAACAACATGGAAATCAACAGTTCTAGCAGAAGCTGACTCCCAGAGAAAGACGTGGCCATAGTTAAAATATCTATCTGCAGACCGTGAAGGATGGAAACGATTTGTTGGCGCCCTATGCCCCAACCGGGGTTACAGGACTTGATGATGATGATGATCTTAAGCTCAACGGGCTTAGCTTATCTCTTCCCCTTGTTGTCATTTAATGGAGATCCATGATCCTAGTCTAGATTTTTGAGGTACGATTGCAGATTCCACTGAATTCTTCCATTTGGTGACAGTATACAACCCTGTCTAACCCGCCTTTGGATTTCAAACTCCTCTGACAACCTTCCTTTATGCAGAAATTGACATTTGGATCCATCATATATGTAGTCTTAATAATAGCAATCAATTTATGCGGGATGCTCCTCCTGCGCAAAGTAAGCCAGATAAATTCTCTTTTGACAAGGTCAAACGCCTTTTCAAAGTCAATGAAGTGCTGATCGATATTCGAGGTGGTCTTTTATTCGCTCCAGGACGATTTTTGCTATCACTTAGGCTACAGCAGGCACCAGTTTTCACACTGCGTAAGGTCTCCTTTCTTTGGTAGCTTGACAATCATTCCCTTTTTTCACTCCTCAGGAAAGCTTTCTGTTTCCCAAGCTCTCTCAATGAAAGGGTGCATAAGCTGCTCGTAAGAGCTCTGCTGGAATACTGTCAAGTCCAACCGCTTTTTTGTTCTTCAGTGCTCCTTCCACCTTTTTAGCTGGTCCTCATTTGAAACTAGTAGTGATCCGTCTATGTCCTTTACCAGGTGGTGTTTAGAACTTTAGCTTTGGACAACTGTAAGCTCTTTAGTAATTTTTTAGATGGTCCTACTGTCACACCTACTTGCGGCCTCTTCTGCTTCAGTTGCCAATGCGTTGATAAAGTTACGCTTATCACGTCGCGTCGCACGCTACGGTAAACTTCTCTCATCTTCATGCAATACGCATCAGACTCTTGCTCGTTTCTCTCTGCTCTTGGAGTTGCTGCAATGCGAGATTTGAGCTGTTTTCTTTCTTCGATCTTAGTTTCTTCGGAAAGCCAGGCACTGTTTCTTCCTTGTGACCGACCGTCTATACTTTCAGCACCTGATATGAAAACATTTTGCACAGCACACCAATGGTTTTCGATGGAGGTAGGTTCCGTGCTACTGATTGCTTTCAATCCTTGTGAAAGGTGGTCCCCTAGTTGTTGGTGGACTGCGGGAACCTTAACTCTATAGGTATTGAACTAAGGCATTGGGTGTTTTCTTGGGATCTCCGAACTGCAACTGTGCGTAATCCTACGGTAGCAACCATCAGATGGTGGTCCCGGGCCATTCCCATGTCTGCACCTCTTCTGTTTCGAACGTCCTAGAGAGTGCTTCTAAATCACCGACTGATCGCGAAGTGATCAATTTGGTTCGAAGTTGCTTGTCTGTCCGTCGAAACCCAACTGATTTTGTGGCACGTCTTGTGCTCAAACATGGTCCCTCCTATAACAAGGCAGATTGCGTTACAAAAATCGACAAAACGTTCGCTATTGTCGTTGTGGTCGCCAACACCATGCTCTCCCATTACATACCTGTGCTCATCATTGTCATTGCCAACCTTGGCATTCAAGTCTCCCATTAAATTTATGATGTCTTCACGTGATGTGCTATCATAAGCAGCACTCAGGCGGTTGTAAAAGGCCTCATTCTCCTCGACAGAAGAGAACTCTGTTGGGGCGTAACGCTGTATGATGGTGACGTGACGTACTCTAGTCCGGAACCTTGCTTTCAACTAATTCTATAGAAAGTCTACACGGTTTTTCATATTCAGTACTATATTTCAAGGTTAAACCATGGAGCCCAAAATTTAAGATTGAAATACTATATGAGCCTATAAGAACCAATAGGTTTCTGCATCATTAGGTTTTTGAATTTCCGTTGAGGTGGAAGCAGCTTCATGTAAGTGACGTCATCATAGTTCGGTTTTTTGTCTGTCAAAACCAAACCGGTGGGGGTAGAAGGACAAAATTTTATATTTTTCCAAATTTATTATTTTCACGCTTTATACACTTCTTTATATTTTCTTAAAGGTCTTATATAAAAAGTCTACACAACTTGCTTCACATCAAGCTGTTTATAAGTGGTAAAAATAGACTCGAAGTATTTGAAGGTCTGCCAGTTGTAGAGCTCTAAATTAGCATCACATTATTGCATCATTAGTTTTTTTAAATTTTGTGTAGGTTGTGCGGTGGACGCAGCTTGACGTCAAGCTGGATTCCAAACCCGTTTGAGGGGGGAGGGATTTAGTACCCGGGCGGTATTGTGGTACTAAGTTAGCATAAAATTAGCATCAAATTATAGCATCATTATATTTTTGAATTTCCGTTTTGGTGGACGCAGCTTGACGGACCTGGAAACAAAAGTTATAGGAACTATGTCAACCTCTATAAAAGTCTGCCAACTTTTTGAAAGCTTTTACTTTCTTACGAACATTTTTTGGCTTCATTAAAATGCGGATGAATGGTTGCAGAATGAAATCTTAGTTTTCGCTGTGATTTTATTTTGAAAAAATTAACGCAGAACAAATTTGGGAAACCCAAACCATTTCAATTCTAAAGAATGTATTCTGAAATTTTGTATACTCATATCACAACTGCATAGATGTGGCCGGTCGGTTCAAGATATTAAATGGAAAGAAACTCCAACAAATCAACTTTTTTTTCTTTCATTAAAAAAAAGAAACACAAAATATTCATCAATCGACTGATTCACAGAATTTTCCGGCTAAAATACCAAGCTCCAAACCTAACCTCTAGACAAGGAAAAATGTTTTCTTCACTCTCATACACATTTTTCTACGTCTATTATAAGCCTCAAGCCTTTAACATAAGAATGCCTTTTGGAAATTTAAAACAAAACAAAAAAAAAATTACGATTCACATTTATCTCTAGGTATACCCGCGATACGAAACCAACATGTTGTGTGTATTGTATACAACAAGCACGAAAATGCTTAGCTCCAAAGCTAAACCAAGTACATATACCAGAGTAGTTGAGCATGGACAAAATAATGCATCTGGGGTTACACGGAATCAATTAATTCTTAGAAGATATACCAAAAGTCTTAAAACAAAAACGAACAAAAATAAAACAAGTAATAAATAGTTTAAGGTCTCCAGTTCGACTTCATATAGAGTCTCTCTCTCCTACACCTCCTCAGAGTGTTTCGTTTTGCCCACAAAGGATGAACATTGATTTATACTATCCATTGCAGCCGGGCAAGCACATACAAAATCAAGCTAGAGTTTGACTTTAGAAAGATAAACTCTTTAAATTCGCGTCGCACAGTGAGGTCGTTTTATAAAAAGTTATAGTAAAACCGTGAACTAGGGCAAGCTTGGAAAAATAATCTTAAGTTTCTCAAACTGATATCTGTGGCCTTTGAACTTGTCTCTGTGAACAGTGGAAAATATACATAGAAAAGAGTTACCAAACACTTTCGACCTTTTTAAGAATGGTTATCATAAAGCTTTGTTAGTATCACCAAATAACTGCCATAAAAGCCTTGACAAGTTCTTCATAAGAGGTTTACCAAATCTACAACATTACCTTGAGCGCTGATTGAGTTTTCTTTTGGTCTCCAATAAAACAATGAAATTCTTTCGAAAATACAGTTGAAAAGTATTATTGGAGAGTTTCACCAATCGCAAAAATAGAAACCAACAAAAAGCAAACAAATCACGGAAACTCATGCTGAAATAAAAGAAACGATAACGAAATTCATTTGTCTCATTTCCCCCACAGTAAATGGTGCGGGCATTCTAAAAGTGAGTGGAGACTTCTCCAAATAGTCTACTATAATTATCAATTTCGCTCACCATACATTTGAACAAAACTAATTATGGGTGGGCGGACGGCTGGAAATAGTAGATAGTGCAAAACGGTCACGTCTTGTACGTTACGACAAATATTTGCAAGCATCTAGGATTATTTGTCCCATCTACCTCTTTGGTCCCACTGTGTATCGCGTTGCACTTTCGGCCGCGATGAGAATGTTATTTTGCGCGCAAAGGTAGATACTCTCTTCACAGACAGACCGCAGGCTCTACGTCTTGTTTTCTTGTCTATTTCTATGGGGCGTACCGCGGCGTACCGCGTCGGACGGACAGCAGATTGTTATGGCAATCAAAGCTGATCTGGTTTGTTTTGTTTTTTGTTTTTGTTTTTGTTCTTGTTTTCTTTTTATTTTTTAACTATTTTCCTCTTTGGCCAGATTCATCCTCTAACTGCACAACAGAGGTTATAAGAATCAAGAATGTGCAACCAACTAGTTTGACCATTGTCTACGCAAGGCAGGGACGACTCGGGCCAGGGAGATCTAAATTTAGAAATGTTGCTCGACGTGTAAAAAGAGTTCTTTGAATCGACGTTTTTTACGCTTTTGTACAAATTGCTTATCTTTACAATCTCCCCACACAGATGTGAAAGGATCTACCTACCGGAATAAAATTTCTCCATCTATATCACTCACATTCCTCCTTCTATATATCCAGCAGCCTTACAGGCCCATCAAATCTGTCCTCAATTATTATTTAAAAGCCTGAATCAGGTTATACGTACAGATATTATATTGAGTTAGGTGACAGAGTACGGCTGTGTGCTGCGGCTGCGGATGAAGGTAATAAACATCAAAAGCTACATGCGGCTTGCGAGGTTGCGGAAAACATCCGCATCTACTGTCACACTCTGTCCTACTTTCAAGTTCAAGTTTAGCGTTCAAGTATTTACAAGTGTAAAAAACCAAACACTATCTTCGTCGTCGTCGCATCGCATTGGTGTAAATAGCCGCCATTGAATATTACCGCTTGGGGTCTGGTTTCACTTCATCGATTCGCCATAGAAGAAGCCTTGAAAATTGTAATGACGTGCTTTTAAGCAATAACAACAACAACAAACAAAAGTGCGTAGAGGAAATTTTACTTTTTGTGTAGAGAAATTACAACAACTTGTATCATATTTTATATACCTACGAAAAAAAAACAAACTCGATCGAATTTCAAACACTTGATGACCAAGAGTTAATCTGGTTACACTCGGGATGCGTTCAGTAATGTGAGTTTACTTTCTTTGGCATTTTTCATGCTGATGCTGCCATAGTTGATGTTTAAAATTAAAATCCCAAACTTGATTTGCAAATAAAACTGAAATCTAATTAGCTATACAAAGAAGCTCTAGTTTTGAGTAACTTGTGTAGTTGACAAATAAGAAAATAACTATTTTAAGCGTGTAACACAAATTCGAAGAAGGTGAGATGAGATAGAAAGTCACGCAAAGCAAGCACACGGGCATCACTCTAAATTTAGAGTGAAATGAGTTTGCTTTCGTTTGAGGTGAGAGAAATGTATAGAGGGATAATATTTTCATAAGATTCTTCAACATTAATAACCTGTTGAGTTATGTGAGAGTCAATAAAGGTAAAGAAAAAGGATGGTTTGGTTAAGTTAGTAAATGTAAAAGTTCGGCAATACTCCTAGATGCGTGTTTCATTTCTTCTGGCAAATATTTTCCAATCTACAATTTTTCTACTTTATAAGAAGCGAGGATGTTTGCTTTCAAATTTTACTAAAAATTTCAACATTATTGTTAAGATATCTTAACAATTATGTTTAATTATTTTTAGCAGTGATGCAGAATGTTTATATGCATTTATTAACTTTGTTTGAAGTTTAAAAACAAAGTACCAAAAGACTTGGGCCAATGGTGCCAAATATTTTTTCAATGTGTTTCCCATCAAATTGTTATTTTATCAAATGAATTGGGGTCTTTTAGGCTTTCGTCTTATGTTTAAAGTGCTTAGGAAAATCTGTTATTATATAATGATATTTGATTTAATTTAACAGCTCCGGGATCTTAGCACACCTAATATGTGGGATTTTCAAAAGAGGGTATATCATCTATTGGTAAGTCAGTCAGTAATTGGTCAAAAAAGATCAATTTGTTTCAGATCAGATCGGTCAGTGTTAATTTTCTTTAATGAATTTTTAAATATTTTTTTCAAGGTCCTGTGTGTTTTTTGTCACCTCATTTGTGGGATATTTATAGAAAAATATACCATCTGAAAAGCCAGTAGTGAAACTATAGGCTTTTTCAATAAATTTTTAAAAATTTGGTTCACGATCACAGGAGGTATGAGCTCCTTCCAATCTTTACTGTCACATTGAATAAAAGCTTTTAAAATTCCTTCCAACAGTCTATGGCTGACAATACTGAATCTTTATTAGCCTTTTTGGAGATTTAGTTAATGACATACTTTTTTGGGAATCCACGAATAAGGTGTTAAAAATCGATCTGATTCATTCATTCCTGATTAATTTATGGGACAAGCTGTTCTTTTTTGATGTCTCAAATAACATATTTACTCGCTTTTCTTACGGGTATCCATATAAAATGCTTAGATCCCAGACCGAAGTTATGTTTTAACTAAAATAAAAATTCTTAAAGAAGTACGATGCATTTAAAAAAAAAAAAATCAAAATCGTTTTTGTCATTGACAACGTTTTGTCATTTCATCAAGTAAAAATAAAAAAAAAAGTAGACAAATTGTGAGTAAATTTTCATTCAGATAAAAATTGCTTACTAAACCTACTTAACAGATTACTGACCCGTGAAGGTCTCACCCTGAGACAAGGCAGTTTTTCATCCTTCTTGAACCGGAATACATTGTTTCCAGTTATTAAGACCAAGTACCGAACTTCTTTGATCCATTTCCAATCTGCTTTGATCCATTCTTCTCAATCCATCTTTGATCTATATCCCATCCATCTCTGATTCATCTCCGTTCCTTCTTTGATTAATCTTTCATCGATCCCCGATCTATCTCCGATCCATCTCTGATCCATCTCTGATCCATTTCCGATCCATCTCCAATCCATGTCTAATCTATTTTCGATCCATCTCCGATCCTTCTCCGAACCAACTCCGATCCATCTCGGATCCATCTTCAATCCATCTCCGATCCATCTTCAATCCATCTCCGATCCATCTTCAATCCATAGCCGATTCATCTCCGATCCATCATTGATCTATCTCCGATCCATCTTTTATCCATCTCCGATTCATCTCTGATCCATCTCCGATTCATCTCTGATCCATCTCCGATTCATCTCTGATCCATCTCCGATCCATCTCCGATCCATCTCCGATCCATCTCTTATCCATATCCGATCCATCTCTTATCCATCTCCGATCCATCTCCGATCCATTTTCGATCCATCTCCGATCCATCTCCGACCCATCTCCAAACCATCTTTCATGCATTTCTGATCCATCTCCGATCCATCACCGATCCACCTCCGATTTATCTCCAAACCATCTTCGATGCATTTTCGATACATCTCCGATCCACCTCCGATCCGTCACTGATCCATCTCCGATCCACCTTTGACCCATCTTCAATACATCTCTGATTCATCTGGGATCTGTCTTCGAACCGTATGCTTATATTGAAAATGATTGTGTTGTTGGTTAAACAAAAACAACCGCGGGACCTCTAGGTGGTGCTGCGACCAAACACAGTTGCCTATACTTTGATTCCTGCTAATCATTCCCTCTCTTACTCCTGGGATTAGAAGTATTTCTTGGCTGGAGCCCTAATATCCAAGTGTTCTGGCATCCGCAATGGCTTGATTTCTTAGTTGGATTTTCGATTTTAAGAACCTTGGAATTCAGAACCTCTGTTGGTTGAAGCACTTTTGTCTATTGATTCATGTAATCAATCCAATTTAGTTTGACTACACCCAGAATTCTTTTTTTGGAAAGGGGACTTTATCAGCTCTTTTTGTCAATTTATGATACAACCAGCAGAGCATAACTCAGTGCTGGAAATAAGGGTTTTGATAAGCCATCTTATGCGTTAGATATTTTGATCATGCTTATTTCACAAAACCGAAGATTTAGTGGTTTCCTTAAGTTATTCTCTATCAAAACTCAACTAAGGTATTATTCGTGTAGTTAATGTTCCTCGTTTACTTCAAGACAAACAAGTTCCACATATTTTCCAATAGCTGTGAAGGATTCTTTAAAGGAAAGTTGGGAACAGCCTATGACGTTGATATTATCCTTTTACTTTAATGTTTGGACACATTTGTTTAAAATTCAATGCCTGACCTATCTACTACACTGTTTGCTCCGGAACGAGATTGAAAAAAAAAATGTGGTGATCTCAATTAGAAATGAAAGTAGTCGTAAACGTGGTAAAGTTTGCAAACTTCGTAAATCTCCCAAATAGTCCATACAAATTGTGACGGAATTACGAAGTTTTAAACTTTACAGCGTTTACGACGACTTTACGCTGTTGCATGAATACCCATAATGTATTTTTGGGCTTAATGTAAAAAGGTATTTTGAATTATAGAAAAGATATATTGCATAAATAAACGAATTAAGCAATTTCTGAAGTCAGTGCAAGGTGATTTGATTCACAAAACTTCAAATACAATTTTTAGTCGAATTTTTTCCTTGCGCCATAATATTATTTCAATATACTTTCCCGTTCTCAATTTCATTTTTGTTTGATGAATTTTAAACTACCCAGGTGCTTAAAACTCTAGCCACATCATCTATCATAAATTTTAACGATGGTAATCTGAATATGAGTAGCATATTGCCAATAACCAAATCCCGCCTCTCACTTCTCTCATTTCAGTTTTTTTCGATTAGGAAAAAAGATGAATTTGTAATTTACGTATATATTCACATTTTGTTTTTTTCTTCTGTCTAAACAACAAGAAAAAAAGTTATTTAAAATTAAGAAAAATTATTCATCCAGGATATTTGGTATGCAAGTGTACTTTGGCTGGATCACGACAGAAAAAAATTCAAAAACAAAACAAAACTTTAGCAGAATCGTTACGTTCATGTCATGATGGCTTTCTCTCATTTAGACGTGAAGAAACACTTATTATGGTAAGATTGAGTGAATAGACCAAAACAAGCTTTGGCTGTGTGGTATTTCTTGTTAAATAATTATTGTATACCCGAAGTACTTGTTCATTTACACTATCAACCTTTTAACCTTAAAGTTCAAATAACAACTTAAAATAAATGAGCATTTGCAAAAAGAATTTTTTTAAGTTGTAATAAAGACTTTTTTTTAAATTATCATGATTCTTGTTATTGATAAAAAGTAAAATTGTCTCATCATTACCACTTTCCCAATAAGAACTTGTTTTGTCATTTTTATAAAATTAAATGCTACCATCTAACATCAATTCATTGTAGTAATTTGTGCTTACCCAGTGGTTAGCATTACATTTCATCGCAATGAAGATGATGATTTACAAACACGCAGATGCGCAACAGTTCTAAGAAATAAAAACAAAAAAAGAATAAATCGGAAATTAACAGATTTAATTTTGGATAAAATAAAATTTTTAATTGCTCTAGTGAAAGTAATAAACAATTAACATTGTTTTTGTTGTTCTTTTGAAAGTGTTTTATTTCCGGAAAAAAATGAAAACACGGAGTGACACTTGTTGATTTTATTTTTTAATTTGTTTGTCTGAGGGTTAACAACACCGTTAAGATCTTCTTCGGTTGATTTTAATGAGAGGAAATTAAAAATACCTGAACGGGAACGCATGCTGAAATAGAGAAAATTTAAATATAAACTGTCTTTTGATAATTTTAAATTAACTTAATTTATTTATTATTATTGAAAGAATTTAATCGAAAAAAATCTTTAATTATTTTTGAAAAAAAAACGTTCAAACGAAAGAGCTGACCTAAGAACTTTTAAAAATATTTTTCGAGGTAGAGATTTTGTATAGTAAAATGTATTAATATGGTTAACAAATTTAAAGTGCCACTTTCTAATTGATTATCTTGTGACATACCTCAATAGCACCAAATTGGAATTTCGGGACAAATCTTCCAACTTCTTCCCAGATTTTCCCTTTTCTTAATAAAAATCCTTGGAACAAAGACATTTGTGTGGACTATTTTGATCCTTGGTTGCCATGACATATTTAATATTTTTAATGAATTTCATAAGCGTAACCGTTTTTCTTTTAACTACCTCGCTTCCATCGAATTTGAATTGTCTAACTTAATAACATAACCAAAGAAGATTTTCCGATAATAGGTATCAGTCTAAGAGCCAACAGCAAATAATATTGGCAGTGGTTGTGTAACCAAAATACCAAAGTCTGGCAGGTTTTTCCTCAGCTTTTGGAAGGGGTGGAGAGTTAAAAAGAGCTACATAGGTCTTATATTTGTACTGTCAGAGTTATAAGCACATTTGATTTAATTTTCTAGAACTCAAGGTATAACCATTTTTGGCTAACCTTATTATTCCGTTTTTGGATATTGTAAACAAATCAACAAAATAAAGTCTCAAAAATAAGTCCGGTAAGGTTTGCTTTGTAAACTAAAATCATGGCTTCTATTGATCAAATCATCAAGACTTAAGTCTTTATACTTAGGAAAAGTATTAGAGCATCATTTCCTATTTCTTACTTTTGCGATATAAAGGTACAATATGGCAAATTATGCAAGACCAGACTTGTCACTACGATGATAAAGAAATCGAAAAAAGTGGGTCTCGCAATTATGCCTGTCTGACTGTCTGTCCGTTGAGCTGCTGCCTAAACGTCTGGATCGATTTTCTTCAAACTTGGAACATAGCGTTTTGTGGTCATTCTCTCCACTCTTTTCATTTTTTTTAAACCGAATTTAACGGTACCTGGTCAAGTTTTCATACATTTTGACTTAATGATTAGGTAGGAAATTAAGAGAAAACTTGCTAAGTAAATCCACCAAATTTTAATCAGTAATCATTAAATGCCAGATTTCTGTCATAATTTGGAGTTCTTTCGATGTAACTCCACTTAAGATATTTGATATTAAGCTTCATGAACTTAAAACTTAGCATATATTTTAGATCTAATTACTTTTTTTGGCTGACTTTTTACGCACAAGTTTCTTGTAATAGCTTGGCTCTTTTTTTAATATTTATGTTTTTGTTGTGATTTCACTCCTTTTTCAAAGATTTGATTTTGCCAGGTGAACATCAAGCCCTTGCGCTCTATAGAGTTTCATAATTTTACGACAGCCAAAAGTGTTCCATATTAAAAAATATCAATTCTAAGAAAGTGGGTGGATGCCACGCCCCTGAATAGAAAATATCAATTTTTTATTTTTGCTCTTTGTATGCTCTTCAAGTCATACCGTTTAACCAATTTTCATCGTTCTAAAACATTCGGAAATGCATTATATAATTGATGACAATTTTTAAAAAGTGGGTAGATGCCACGCCCCTTAAGCTAAAAATTTCTGACTTTTATCTTTGTATGAACGTCAAACCCTACCGCTCTATCAATTTGCCTCGTTCTACAACAATCGAAAGTGTTCCATATCGTTTATAAGATTTTTTGAGATAGTGGGTGTATGCCACGCCCCTGAACAGAAAATTTCAAATTTTCGATTTTTTTTATTTTTAAATGCTTCAAGCCCTACACATCTACCAATTTTTATTGTTGTACAACAACCGTAAGTGCTCCATATAGTTTTTAACAATTTTTGAGAAAGTGGGTTGATGCTACGCCCCCTGAATAGAAAATTCAAATTTTCCATTTTTTTTCTTTCCCAGTACTTCAAGCCCTACCGATTGACCAATTCTCATCGTTCCTCAACAATCGGAAGTGCTCCATATAATTGCAGCTGCGTAAAAGAAAACTGTGTTAACAATGGCAATTTTTGATCACTGTAAAAGTTATTACATTTTGCCAGCAGGCCAGGATATGTTGCAATGGAACAACCCAATTCCAAGAATAGATTCGATTTTTTCCTGAACCAAAGTCAACGAGATGTCTATATAGTCTGTTAAAATATAAATAAGTGGTTGAGATGGAGATGACGCACCAATGACGTGACGCATGAGTGTCCTTAGACCCTCATTCACTTGACTGTCTATGAGATCGGAGTGTCCTTTATATTTATGTATCTTAGAAGAATCAAGGATAATGCCTGGCTCATGGTAACATGAGGCATATGTAACGTACCTCATTAATACATTCTGAGTAGAAAAACATAATCCAAAGAGGGCAAAATCAGTTAGATAGATGATATAATTTGTTTAAAAAAAAAATTAATTCTACCAAAACATAAGTGTTAAAATATGTTAAAAACTATTGAGATGTTTGATATAAAAAGAAAGTACAAATTTCACCAATTGAATAACAAAACATATAAATAAAATCGATTTCAATTAATTGTGTTTATTACCAAGCCCATTTAATTTTCTCTTCAACACATAAAATCAAAACAAAAGACCTGACATACGAACTCGATGATATTTTAATTTGTCTAGTATTTGCATTTTTTCTGCAAATGTCTATCAAAAGATTTATTTTTTAGATACTATTATGTTTTATTACAATTTTATTTAAAAAAGCAAACATAATGGTAATCTTATGTAAATTACTTCTGAAATGCTTCTGTGGCTACCAAAACAGAAAATAAAAAAAATAAACATAAAAAGAAGGCGTGAAGAATTGCTTGTTGAACAATAGCCAATCAAATGAAAATTAAAAAAAAAGAAAAGATTAATGAATGAACGATTGTTTTCGTAGGGTAGGATAACAGGATTTCAAGATACATAAAACCATTACTGATAGTTTAAAATGTAATAAACTCTTGATTTTAGTTCGTTATGAATCGATTTATCATAATTGCTTTTTTTTTGGAAGCACCCTTAATTTAATTGCGGGAAAATACAATTTAAAGGTTATGTACCTTTACATCGTGATTATATCTACTGTTTATATGGCTATATCCAACGGATAGATATATAGGTATATAGCTGTGAAGAAGGGAAAAGGTAAATCTACCATCATAATCACGTTATATGTAAGTTAAAATAATAATTACATTGAAATAGGTTTTTCGTTTGGAAATACATAACTTTGAAATTTTGATGGATGACCGCACTTACATAAAGAAAAAGGCCGATGAACTTTCAGGCCTTTTGGTCTGAAACACAAGCATTATAATTAAAATCAAAGATTTTTAGGTAAGAATTTAAAATTAATTATGAGTTTTAACACAAATATTTCATTTTAACTCCCATTTTTCTTTAAATATGACGTTTTGACAGACATCTACGGTCTATATTTTTAGTCTGTTAGTTCATGAGTCAAAAACAGACAAATTAAGGGTTCAAGCTTTTCGGTAGATGGTGGTGAGTGACCTCAGGACTCAAGAAATACGGAATTTCCTTGCCAAAACAAGTTCAAATTTATCAAAAAATGACCCAAGGTTAGGGTTATAAAAGAATGCAGTCTTTTGTGAATGCAATCAATCACCATTGAAATGATTGCAACCATTTTTTCCCATTAACTTAACAAAAAGCAATTGAATGCAATCTTTTTGGAATTTATGCCTTCTGTGCATTTTATTGCATTCTTTTCAATTCTTTTGCATTCTTGTGCACTCTCTTGCATTCTCTTGAAATCTTTTGAACTCTCTAACAGTCTTTCAAATCACTTTAAATTCTTGCATTTAACTAAAAAAAACAAAAGAAATAATTTCAAATTGTTGTACCCAAAACTCAGTGAGTTTTTGTGGTTTCTCGTATTTAAAAAGTACCATGAAGTTTGCTTAGTGAACAGATAATTTCATTTTTTTTTGTAGTTTTTATTCATCAGGTAGTACCGATAGACCTCAACTTGATTGAACCTAGATAATAAATGTCTTTACAAAATTGAAATTGAAAAGGTCAATGTCTTTTAGCTTTCATTATTCAAAGCGAAATTTTAATATACAAAATCAGTTCACGCAAACAATTAAAATAATGAACTAAAAACATAAAACTATTATCACAATGAAGCATGTAAGCTGCTGTTGGTACGTTTGGCAATATAAAAATATTACTTGCTTCCATTTCCTATCCGATGATGATAATAATAATTACTTGCGCTCCAGAGATGCTTTGCTATTTTGATTTTGTGTGTGTAGCAGATAAAGAGTAGATATTATGCTGTGCTGAATACTTCGTGTAAATTATTTTAAAAGTAAAACTTTTTCATTGAAAGAATGTTGGTTGTTATTTTTTTTTTCTATTCAAATAAAACTCGTGCCGTATAGAGTGAGAGTCTTTAATAAAAAAAATACCGACAATGAAGACGATGGTATAGAGAGCATCTGTATATGATGCGTATAAGGAAATAATTGAATCAAAGATGTGGAGCTTTAAAAAAATTACAAGTAATATCATTTACTGAAATGAGTGATGAGTTCTTCATGCATTGCTGGTTGTAAGAGTACTTTGTTGTTGTTACATTGTTATTTTTCTTATGAGAATAAATAAAGGCTTGTCTTGAAAATTTTAATGTTTGTGAAATTTCTTCTTTTTCTGTTAACTTTTTTGATATTGCTGGTGCAAGCTCCTTCAATTTAAAGTTTAATATTTTGTGCAGTAGGTAATTGGCTGCTTTTCAATATATTGCAATAATGACTGTTTTTTTTTATATCGGACACATGAATTTATGTACCAGGGTTGATGTTTCTTCAATAGTTTGGACAGCCCCGGATCTAAGATTTTTCCGAACCGGGGCAAAACTTGATTTTGGCGCCCTTGCCGTTTTTGATTAAAATGAAAAAAAAAACACATATCTGCTTGGTTGGATTTTTTGTCACTGGGAGAATAAATTTTTGAATGGATGTGCAGCCCTTACCTATTCAGCAAATTATTACTATTGATAAGAAAATTAACAATGCCTAAACAAAGACGATACACAACCAAGGTTCGTAGAACGATAAAATATGATTCGTTCTGTCGTGAACAATTCAATAGAATTTTATTTTTGATTCGATCACGAATCTTATTTTTTGGTTCCTAATAAAATTCGTTTTCTTTCGAATCAAATCTGCAAGGATCTATAAAATTTGGTTCGTTCCCGAATTTATCATGGGAGAACTATTGAAGGTCCATTCCCTGAACCGAAGAAAGAAAAATGTAAATTTACGACAGGACACAATTTCGAAACGCCAAAGTTAAGCAAAATACAGTATCGAAGCACAAAGTGCCGAAAAAAGTTTTTAAATCCTCGGTACTGTTGTTCCTTGAGCGATTTCAATGAAATTGACAGAAGTGATAGCTGAGACAGAGTTATAGCAGAATAAAATATTTTCAAAATAGGATGTTCTTAAATATATCAACGTTTTGCAACTTCGTTCTTTCTTGAGAGATTGCAATAAAATTTACTCAGGGGATAGCTGGTATAGAATTGTAACAGAAAAAAATATTTTACAATAGGATTTTTCAAAAAATGTTAACATATTATAACTTTGTTGTTCCTTGAACGATTTCAATGCAATTGACACACACAATTTCAAACCTTAATAGTACGAGAGCTAAGCAACGTCAAAACACAAGTAGTTTAAGATTGGCTGGTTCTTCGATACACGTGAGAGCAGTCTCTGGCTGGTGGGAAATTTTGTGTTATCCGCCATTTTGAAAATGGGTGTTGAAAAAGGTGAATCCAATTTTCTCGGAGAGTAACATTTTTTATTTGATTTTGTAAGTTAAAATATCTTTTCAATTTCTTGTTTCCAAAAATTATCGACATCATACAAAATTGTTGTAGAAAACTGTAAAAATGGTTTTCAGCGTTTATCTCACTTTTTGTTATCTGAACGAAAACATTTTTACTAAGCAGTTTCTGATTTGATACATTTTTGTGGGTATTTAGATTTTTTGTGAATTAAAAAAGATCTAAAATACAGTGTAATAAAGTTGTCATGTATCCAGCAAATAATCCTTTAAGCAAGACTAGGATTTGTACGGCGGCGCACAGTGGGATGAAAAGCGATTCTAGCGCGCCAAAAGTATTCTTGGGGTAATTATATGGAATAAATACCTAATTTTGATGAGCTTTTATAGTTTTGAGGTCGTTCAAGCCATTTTTAATAATTTTCCAGGGTGGTGTCAAAAATTAGGGACAAGAAAGTGGCAAAAAGAAAATTCTATCAGTGTTCGGAAAAAGGGTGTCCCTTAATGCAGGATTATTTGAGAAATGATTCTTAGGCGGTTCTAAAAAAATTGTATGAAGTGGGGGGTCTGTTTCCCCCCGTTTTGGTGGGAGGGGCAATTTTCTAAAAAAAATTACTTGAAATAGACAAACAAATTTTAAAAAACAACAGAAACAGTTTGAATGTCTTTTCTTTTCTGCACGTATTCTTTCACACTTTAATGGGATTTTTTAGTTTTTTTTTTCAATAACCGATAATCCGGTGGATAAAATTTAATTATTTAATTAATATGTATTATTTTTAAGCAAATTTGAGTGTTTATCAAATAAAACAACCCAAAAAACGCAGAAAACACTCGCGACAACTTATTATAACGGAATACATTACCGACCTTGAGTCACCAGAGAGAGCAGTTTGACTTTCGTGGCTAACGTTATCTCTCATTAAAAGTTAAATAAAATTGTTAGTTGGTGGTAGTTGGTAGCGATTTTTATAGGAGTGTAAGTATACATATTGGACTAGCTAATGGAAGTATAGGTAAGAGGTTCCATGACGTTCCGGATTTTTGGCAGACTATACAAAAAAAAAAATTATATACAAATTGTTTAAATAAAATGATTTAAATAACAAACAACCAGTGAATTAATTTTATTGGAATTGATTGTTTATAATAATGACACTATTGGTAGTAAAATAAAATGCACGACTGGATCGCACGTACTTGCTCTTATGTTCAAGTTGTGTGGGACTTAAGAACTTTGAAAAATATTCAAGTAATTATAGAAAAAGTATAAACAGCATTTAAATCGTTCTTTTAATTGTATAAACAGACTGATAAAACACTTAGAGCTCAAAAAAAAGTATGCCATTTGATTACTTGAAAAAATATGAATATATGCAAAAAAAAAAATTTAAAATCGTTGGAGCCGTTTTCTTAAAAATTAATTTTTTATATATAAAATTTTTGTAACATTTTTCAAAAAAAATTTTGGTATGCCAATTTTGAGTATATATTAATATACATTTAAAACTAAAATTTCAAAACAATTCATCTACCCGTTTTTGAAATATTGAATTTTCAAAAAAAAATTTTGAATCTTTTTTTAAAAATCCAAAATTTATTTTTTTCAAAATTTTGGTATGCAGTTTTATTTATATTCTAACAAAGCTTTTGTGCAAAAAAATTTATTGAAATTGGATGAGCGGTTAATGAGAAAACCAAAAAACAAAAAAACCGTTATATGGCAGGTACCGTTAATAAATGTTTTTGGTGATTTTTTTTCTTACTTAAAGGTACATTATATCTACAATAATACACTGATTTTTTTTTTATCCAAATCGTTGGAGCCGTTTTCGAGATAAATAAGCTTTTCCTTAACGGTTGTATGGCAAGTACCGTTATTTTTTGAGCTAAAAAAAAAATTTCAATTTCCCCCCTGGAGAGTTACAAAAAAACCTTAAGTTCAAAATTTGAAGAGAATCGCTTCAGTGGTTTAGGCTGTAGGTTGAGGTACGGACAGACAGACAGACAGACAGACAGACAGACAGACAGACAGACAGACAGACAGAATTGTGCCACCCACTTTTTTCGTGTTCTCTATCATCGTAATGTCATGTTTGATTGTTATCTCGAATTTTTTTTTTTGCACGAATCCAAAACTTGCCCTATAGTACCTATATCGCAAGTAAAAAATAAATTGGGTGGCGCAACAGCTCGTGGAGAACCAGGGCCTAGTGACTTACAACTCACAACCATTCCTGTGTGCGTGTTTGTTGGAAGGAATGGAGGGGACCTACAGTTTTTTTCCGAGTCCGAACGGCTAAATGAGAAGCACTTTTTCATGACAAGTATACTCTTGGAGGATTTATCAGTTCCTCGCAAGAGGCAGTACCTCGAATTAAACATTTCTGTTTTTAGGTGGCACGGCTGGGAATCGAACCCACACCTTCGGCATGACAGTCCTACGCACTAACCATCAAGCCACGAGGTACTACACACTATTGGTAAACAAGAAAAAATAAATCTAGCAGATATCCATATCCTTAAATAGGATCAATATCGACATTTTAAAAAAGCAGTAATTTGACTTCATAATTACGATTATTCATAACCTTCTAAGAAACGAGGAATAAAAAAAAAGTGCATGACGTTTTTGCAAAAACTAGCTCTCGATTTTTTCACGCCCAGGTATTGACAATATTCCCTGAAAAAATTACACATTTTGGAGACCATTTTTTATACCACTTTTGGCGCGCTAGAATCACTTCTCATCCCACTGTGCGGCGTGGTGCGACGCTTGTAGAGGGACACAGTTCAAATGGTTTATTATTGAAGAAGTAGGATCTATCGCCTACAGTTAAGGGAGGAGAGGAAGTTTTGTAAAAATACATTTAGGTACATACAATGCAAAAAACTATTGTTAAAAAACATCAGAAAAACTCTTAACAATGTATTATAGCTCGTTTCTTTTTTTAATTTTTAATATTAAATTATTTTAAATGGAGAAATAATTATAGAAAAACTGCAAACGGTTGACGGAGAAATACAATTTGATATTCCATTGCCGCATCTCAATTCATTTCATTTCATTAAGCGTCGAAATTCTCAGTTTTTTTCAGTCACATAGATTTGGCGCCCCTGTAAGCTGCCGCCCGGGACACAGGCCCCGGTTTGCCCCCCATAGATCCGGGGCTGAGTTTGGATATTATTAGGAACATAATTTATAAATTAGTAATTAATTTATTAAAAATTAATATTGGTTAACCATTTAATTGGCTGAACAGGATGGAGACATAGCGCAACTGAAGCTGCAACTGGAATAGCTGTCAAAATGTTGAATACACATAAATTCAATGATACGAACACAAAACTGCTAGACGTTTCAAAATTGCGAGAGCAACCTAGTGTTTACATGGGGGTTGTAGTGAGCTTCAAACTCTTTTCAATCTCTCATAATGGGGTTGGGTACGAAATCTCGCATTCGAAATCTTGTATAACGAAATCTCGCAATTATAAAATTCCGCTTTTCTTAATCTCGCAAAAACAAAATTACGCTTTTAATAATCTCGTTTAAACGAAATCCCGCAAACTAAAATCTCGCAAATCAAAATCTTGCAAAATTTAATTGCATTGTAGCAAATACAATTTATTGTAATCCACATCTCGCAAATTAAAACCCCACGCGATAAAAAAATGTATTTGTTGCAATGCAATTAAATTTTTGAGATATCCTACCTTGTGCAAAATATGTTAATCCAGGCTGAAGGCTCTGAGATCTCATTTTCCTGAACACGGCTAATTTTTCTCTGTCAAAAAGTAAACAAGCAAATCCAAAAATTCGTTTCCTCAGTTATTTGACAGCAAAACACAGAAATTTCTTGGAGTCCTGTTCACGAGACTGAAATTGCTGAGGTCCATGAGATCTCATTTTCCTGAATATGCCTAATGTGTCACGTGTAAATTGCATTAATCGTATTTGGCCTTTAACTGGAAAATATTTTTAGTTTCATGATTTTATTGACGGGTATAGTTATCACCTGGAAAAAAATTATACAATATACTGTTAGTTGTGTTCTAAATTTTTTTTTCATAAATGCCGTGTGAGATTCGTTGCTGTGAAATTTGAATTTGCGAGATTTTAAATTGCGAGATTTTGGTTGTAATTTGCGAGATTTTTTGGTGCGAGATGGGAATGCCAGATTATTAAAAGCATGATTTTTAATTTGCGAGATTTTTGAGATTATAGAAAGAATTGCAGATTTTGTTATTCTAGACTTTGGTTTGCGGGAACTGAAATGTTGGAAAGCTGTGCAGTGCAGTACACGTATGACATTTTTTGACAGCTGTTCCAGCTGCAGCTCCAGTTCCGTTTGCAGCACTCTATTCTCTGTTCAGGCAGTAAATCGTATCCTTAGCGAATCTTGAAATTTATAAAAAAAAATTTATGAAAGTTTTTCTTTTCCAAGGTATTAGGTTTTTTCAGTGAGACAAAACTCAGAACAGAACAGAACAAAGCAGAATAGAACATTTTCCATGAGATTTCTCATCAAAACCAGTTAGAACAGTCATCAGACGGATGTTACTGTCAAAATAAATGGTTTGCTAATTTTTCATGTTGGATTATTGTTTTGGTTACTTCAGAAAATTATTTCTTTTTACAATGGAGTCTAAGTTATTGAAAAGTGCCACTTTGTAGGATGTTGAATCTTCTTCTGATTCATGTAATGAAACCATCTCCAATATAATTTTTTTTTCAGTTGCTGCTGTTTTCTATTTACATCCAAGTATTTTAATTTTTCTTTTAATTCTTTTTGTTTCTTTAGAAAATTAATAAAAAACACATAAGCGGGCCATTCACGTTAAAACTGTCGTAAGGACTGTCCGACAAGTTTCAGTCGTATTCGACAGGTTCTACCGTGAATGTCCTTGTTGTACATCGGACCGTGCGACTAACGACAGGTTGGAAGTCCGTTGAAAATTTCAACGAACCTTGCGACACGACCGAATAGCCGTATAGTGAACGGCAGTTTTTGAGACAGTCCTTGCGACCGAACTCCTCAGTCTAGGAATAATCTTCATAGTTTTTATTTTATTTCTAGGAGACGAAATAAATAAAAAACGAATTGAAGGAATTTTTTGACACACTGTTCGTAAAACTGGTTTTCAACGTGTGTGCGTACTTTCGACAGTCGTTGCAACAGTCCGATCGACAGCCTGTGTGACAGTCTTACAGTGAATGGCCCGCTATATACATTTAATTTACAACCATCTAAATTTTGTTTGAAATACATTGATTGACAGGTGGCTTTGACAGTTTTCCTCACGTTCTGTAACTCTCGAATCGATAAAATAAGTCGAGAAACTTTGAAAAATGAATCAAAGTTCATTTGTTTTGTTTCAATTTTTATCGTTTCCCGACTAATTTCATCGATGCGAGAGAATACAGCATTGGCACTGTTCTATCCTTCTCCGACTAAAAAGCAAATGCCAGCAATCTTGTCCTAAACTGTTGCAATTTGTTCCAGACAGACTCATTGAACAGCAAATCAGAACAGATTCGAACATAAAATTTCTCATTGAACAGCAAAAAGTTTTCTGTTTCAAACTGTTCGAAACAGCATCACTGAACAAAGCTATTATAAGCTATAGTTGCTTGAATGTAAAGGATAAATGGTGTAAACGTTAGAAAGTACAGCTAGCGTACACCGCACTTCTTGAGAGTTAGTTTAACCTAAGCATAAGCAACTAATTGAAGTGGATCTCCAGGTACTTCACGTTCCGTTTATGGTGAATCCATATAGGAGTTTCAAGAACAAAATGTCTGTTTGTTTACATCCAAAAACTGATAATTTCTCCCAATTTTAGTCCAAGGTTCTGTCAAAGTTGACATAAAAAAAAATAAAATTGACGGGACTTTGGACATTTAAGGGCAGTTTTGGGAAGTACACTAACACAGGTAAAGTTTATGCTCTGTGCTTGGTTGCCACTGGAATGTAACTACCTTTGACCCTGTTAAGATTAGTTGGTTTCACTACGTAGTGAAAAGTCATGTCGTGTATACACTTGTAGTTTTCACACAAATGTACTTCTGCATGCTAATGGAATATTTGCAAATTTGAACATTTTATTTGGGGCAGCGTGTGAGCATTTCTGGTTTAAATCTCGTCCAACCACATATCTAGATAGATTAAACTAAAACCATTCTGTTGAACGGACCATTTTGGTTATGATACGTGACTACTCATTCAAATTTTTATATTATTATCTCGAATAAACCCACCCTTTTTACCTCACCGATTTCACCACCAAACTGTCTTCATGCTGTATAGTGAAACCAACCAATCCAAGGCGCCAGTTACATATATGTAGCTATCAGAAAAACCCATCCGAAAAAATATGACATTGATTTTTGTTCTGATAGTTGTTTATAGCAATCAGAAAAAATGCGGCAGAAAAACTTTATAAAAAACTATAAATTCTTCGAAAACATAAAAACAAATAAACAGCCGCCAAATTTGTTTTTGATTGAAATGTCAGAAAAACATTTTCGGATGAAATTCTTTCTGTGGAACAGAATACAATTGCAGCACAAATCAGTTGAGTGATTTATTCCTTTTTCTGTCAAAAAGCAATCAGTAAATACGAAAAATGAAATTTCATCCGAAAAACAAATAAATCCATTTAAAACATACAAAATTATTGTTTTGGCAATTTTTTTCGCGAACAAAACTCTGTGCTGTCGATCGATATATCATTTGGCTATCAAATCGAATTGAAAAGTAATAAAAACTTCAATAATTTTTTTTTCGGATGGTTTTTTCTGATCGCTATAACTGGCGCCTAAACAGGGTCTTTGACCGTTGATGGTCTCATGTCACCGAAAAATTCCGACTTGAAAGTGATGATCCGAATGTCTACTTCTCAAACGGCAGCTAGTGCCGACCAGCGTTGCCACTTATCCAAATATTTTTTTTTTGGCAGTTGATCTACATTTTTCTATTTTTATTTGTATTTTTGGAAAACAAGAAAGAAAAGAAATTGAAAATTGCAGATAAAGGAGAATCAAATCTCAGAGCCCTCAGCAATCTGAGTCTCGTGAACAGGACTCCTCAGAAATTTTGCTTTAAAATTACTGAGGAACAAAATATTGGATTCGCTTGCTCAGTTTTTGACACTGAGCCCTCTGAGATCTCATTTTCCTGAACACGCCTAATGTTAATAATCGAAAATAAATTTAAAAACTTGGTAGATTTGCGTCAGATGTCACAACTGTCAACAAATCAAGGCGACAGCCAGAAGCCGTAAGTAATGAGTGGATCTCAGCGAAAATAATAATGACTGCATTCAGAGAAAGAATTTAGAAATTGTTTGTGGGTTTGATTTAGTTGGATGATATTTTTTTAAGGAAAAAGTTCGGCAGCTTTGATTTAAGGACAGTAAATATGTTTTACATAAAAGAAAAATGCTGTAGATCTACTACGATTCCAGCAAAGTAGAAATGCTGTGGCAATTAATCAACAGGCAGAAGGTACTTGAATTTAGTAGGGATAGGTTGGTCTGTTGGTCAGATTTCATCAAGTTGTAGAAGAATGAGCATAGTTTCGAGCTTTGGGTAGCCCCGGCTCTGATGGTCTCTATGTGGGGCTTACAGTTGTCTAGTTGCACATAAAAATAACAAAAAAAAAGAATTTCGGTAAAGGACTCTGATTGATGAAACTCTTTCCACATCCAGAAAGTATCCAATAGTGCGACAAAGTGACTGTTGAGCGCAGTGGTGATGTCGCTTTCTTTAGTACTGGATAAAGCGTTGATTTTTTTCCCCAAAATCCAAACTGCATGTCGGTGGTTTAATTGCAGATCCTCTTGAACCCTCGGAGTATTTATTCTTTCTGTATTTTCTGGTTCTGTTGAGAAGCGATAAATGTCTGTTTATCAAGTTGATGGCACCTTTCTTTGGGTCTACCACTATCTTTCGCTTGTTGTTGCTGATAATAGTTTCTGAGATAAGTGGCTACTTTCCTAATAATCCTGTTGATATTTTTGAAGACATCAAGTCCTGGCTTAATTGCTTGCAGTTGGATCATACAATGGTTGCAGTGAGTATGTAACACTATCAGTTTTTGTGACTAACATCCAAATATCGTTCCTGACTTCTTTTCCTCCCAAAACTATGTACAATTTTTCAACTCAGCTGGGACTTTGGTTTTTGTAAAACACGTGTAAGAATCATGTTAAGCCAAAAAACAAAGATAGACTCAGACGTGTGGGTGGGAGTTCGTCTCTCGAGACATACTAAACAAAAAATTAAATGTTGCAATTTTCAGTATCCGTGGGACAAAGCAATAAATTTGCTATTAAATGCGCCGTCATTTAAGTGCCAAACACTAACCCAGCACAAATGTGTATGTATTTGTTTTTGTTATGCTTCTATCTCTGTATATATGCATAGACTGGATCGCATCAAATCAAAACAACAAAGCCCGCATATGCTTCATAAAATGCTGCTAAAACCAATTTATGATCTTCGAGTTTTGCTAAAGTGAGTGAGGCATCATGGAATCCACCACTTCCAAATACTTTTTTCACCAATCTCCCCCGCCATGTGCTGCCGTACCCCAGCCACACTACACTATACATACACCATCAGAGCGCATAAGCCACTAAATTAATTGGCGATAAATTGAAATTACATTGAAGGTGGCCTCTTATAGTTGGTAAAGAGTTGGCGGTCTCTAGGAGCTTACTTACCTAGAGATGGTACATCTTGGAAAATGTCTTTACTAAGAAGTGTATAGCTAGAGGTACCTGTGTACATATATTCAAAAACTGATATAACAACAATTACGATGATGTCAGCACCGATAGAGATGTTTTTGGCACGCCTTATGATCACCAAAAAAAAACTATCTTACAAATCAAGAGGGCGTAAAAAAGGAGCTAAAGGGTTTATGTAAGATTTTTCATATAAAAAAACTCACTTGAGCTTCTTAAATGCAATGACTTGATTTAAAAAAATAAAGTATCTATTACTGGAATAGCATGGTTCCATTTGAGTAAGTTTTTTTTAAGAGGTTTTCAAAATTTCACAACTCATAAGTCAGCGACAATAATGCTTAGTGATTAGGATTTAAATTGGATTTAGATGCGTAACTGATTTGATTGGGAAATTTTTTTGGTAAATTTAAGAGAAATAAATAAAATATGTCGTGCTTATTTTTATACCTTAATTTTTAATAAGCAAATACCGGCACCATTTCGATAGTTTCTTGGGTCTTCAAAAGACACGCGAGGAAAGGCGTGGGAAAAACACACGTAATTACGGTTATTGTGAATGAATAAGATCGCAAATGTAGGTGAAACCTATTAAAGCTGAATTATCGCACTCAGTAACCGCAATTATGAACCGCAAAATCCTATATTTTTGGTAACACTGTCGAAGTGGACGATGGTGCTTGCTTATATTAAAGAAATTGCGATAAGTGGCTGGCAAGTTGTTATAGTTAAATTATTTTTGTTTGTGCTGTTAACATTTTTTGCAGTCTTTATTTTTATTTTACATCGAAAACATATTTAAAGATATATTAACTTAATTTTCTTTCTTTTTTTTTTTTTGTTTGCAGATTGGGAAGAAATTTCAAGTGGATTATCCAAATTTAATTATTGGTGAGTTAAATTTTGTTGTAATTCGAAAACGAAAAACATTTATCATTGGTTTTAACTAATTAAATATCGTTTCCTTTGCATTCTTATATAATAGCGAAAATCGATTGAATAAGGTTTATTATTGATTATACCACGCAAAAGCTAATTGCATAACTTATACATATATTGCCATTTTCTGATAGTTTAATCGTTTAAGGTGAAAATATGTGCTATTAATTCCGATTACGGGTTCGCTTATTACATATATACTAGTATGTCCAGCCCTCGAAACTCGAGTGCTAATAACACAATCGTCTAGTTGGCAAACTTCTAGAAAATCGTTCAAAAAACTATCACCAAAATGATTCAATCAATCGATCTTTCGATCATTTTCATTTCACTGAATTTATTTCCGATTCAATTTTATTCATTTGGATTCCAGAATCTCTCCGATTTTAACGAATTCAATTAAATACTGTACCAAATCCAATTTGATCCAAATTTAAAAATAATAAAATTTGGATTGATTAAAAAAGCCTAAGAAAAATAACATTTTCAGTTTTTTACTGCTCCGGAAAAGGTGATATTATGCCAATAATTGGTTGACATTTAGTTCGTAATACACTTTTTATGTGAAAATATTGTTCGGCCCTTATCCACTTAGACATTAACTGTCAAATTCCATTGACGGATTGCTACGATGTCAACGGCTTAAGAAACCTCTAAAAAAAAATAACAAATTTTTGATGAATTTTTACTGCTCCAAAAAAAGTGATTTTAAGGCAATTGAGTGACACTTGTATCAAAATATACTTTTCTGTCAAAATATAGTTTGCCTCCTATGAGGCATTTCTATGAATAGGAATGAGATAAAAAAGAGCCGCGTCAAAATAAGTCGCCTCACGTGAAGCTGGTATAAACACCGTCAATGGAATGAAAAATCTCTAAGTCCCCTATTACACGATGATTCTTTGCGTCTGACTCTTGTCAAAATTCAATGAGTGCGAAGATGAAATATGATGCTTTTTCTCCTTCGCACTCATAAAAATTCGAAAAGAGTCAGACGCAAAGATTCAGCGTGTAATAGGGGACTAAGAAATCTGAAATGTTAGATGAATTTTTAGTGCTCCAGAAAAGGATGATTTTAAGGCAATTGGGTGACAATTTGAGCTGGCGTGTTGAGCTTAACGCATTAAATTCTCGGCACATTACTTGAAAGCAGATACAAACCGTGTTATCGGCGTGTAGTAGACACTAAAAGTTTACTTGTCAACGCGTTGACAGCTGCTAGCAAAAGTGACGTTTGCATAGAAATGGGTCTAAGTTGAATGTTGAACCAAGAGAACTGGCATTTGCATACGATTTATCGATTATAAATTCATTCACGGAGGTAGAGGACAACCCCTTCGGGCTAAGCTAAACGAAGAGATTTATCAACGCTTTACTTAAATGTGCTAACACAACAAACGTTTAAGTCAAATGTTGACAACTTATCACCCTGATTACAGAATCCGATGAATGAGCTGCGGAGGGAATCAGACTCAATTTTGACATTTTTATTATGAGCCAAATGTCAAAATTGAGTCAGATTCCCTCCGCAGCTCATTCGTCGGATTCTGTAATCGGGATGTATAGCTTTTTTTGCAAGCATGGATGAAGTCGGTCGAAAAAAACGACACCGGGGATTACCGACCGACGCCATCACAGAAAAAACTTGGAGTTTCCATTCAAACTATCGATAACATATATGGAATTCATACCGGTAACACAATTTTTTTCCGTGCTTAAGTTAAGCATATAACAAAAATTGACGTTTGCATACAAATTTTGTATAGAAAAATGAGCCAGGGTATTTGCATAAGATTTTTAGTTGTACTCCAACATTAAGTAAAAAATCGGAAGAATAGTTCCATCGTGTAAAACCAGTCTTGATCGTGTAGAAGAACTGAGCTACTTATCATTATTTTCTGCAGAACTGAACGCTGCCATCCGACATTTCCATAATCTTTCCAGTCGTGCTGGAAGGTTGGTTGGTTGGTGGGTGTCAAAATCAAAACCTCACTGACAAATAAAAACAAACAAAAAGTGGATAATAATAAAGTAAAGAATACCTACCTAATAACAAATAAAACAAATATATCATCTTATTATAAAACGGCAAAGACGAATGTTGTATATATTAAACAAAAGTGTCGTGAATTATAAAATAAAAATGTCAAGATATCAAAAAATTTTGTGTTGTGAACAAATACTCGGTCTCGCTCTGGCTCTCGCTCGCACTTATTGTGCAATTTTCTTTTATTGTTTATTAGTTGTTGTGGTGCAATTTGTTAATAAATTTTTGCATTCTGCACTTCTGTGCATAAAAACATTTCAATTGATATATAATTTATATGCCTTTAGCTTTTGTAGACCGCGTAAATTGTACCACAAAATTCGTGTTTGCCGTTTTATAATATGATGAGTGATTAATAATAAAGTTAAAGCTTTTTGAGACTGGAATTTTAAGCTTTCCCTTTAGATTAATCTTTGGATAAAACAAAAAGTTCAAGTGCAAAAAGTGCAAGTCTGGTTATCTTTAAATAAAAACCTTCTAAGTCAAAGCCTTCTCCAAATCAACCGGACTGGCAACCTTATACTACTTTTAAGCAAAGTCCTACTGGATCTAAGAAACGAGGTAGGACGCTGCATGAATGGTGTCATGCCCCGACATAAAACCAAGCTGAGTATCCGGTGTAATAATGTTATCCTCCTCCCACTTGGACAGAACCCTATTTTTAACTTTTCCAATCACCCTACTGATAGATGCTCGGTGACCCAATTAGCGCTTGAGTGCCCCGTTTAGGAGCTTAGGAGGAGTTGAAAGATTAAAGAACTGGGAAATTATTTGGGTACAATATTAAGATATGGCATATGATTTAAAGGTAATTTTTAATGCTGAATTCAATAAAATCAAAATCAAGACGATACAGTGATCATAAGAAAGTTATACTGCCTTTATATATTAATATAAAACGTAGACCAGGTAAAATAAAAACTTGTCCACCCCTAATTTTTGTACCACATTCCTAATAGACACTGATTCGTTGTTTTTGGAGCAAACAAAATTTCAGTTTCCCCTCTAGAGAGTTAAAAAAAACCTTAAGTTCAAAATTGGAAAAAAATCGAAGCAATGGTTTAGGCTGTAGTTCCAGATACAAACAGACTGACAGACAGACAGACAGATAGACTGGCAGACAGACAGAATTGTGCCACCCACTTTTCTCGTGTTCTCTATCTTCGTAATGTCATGTTTGATTGTCATCTCAATTTTTTTTTGAACGAATCCAAAACTTGCCCTACAGTACCTACTTGTATCGCAAGTAAAAAGAGTGCCAAATTTGAAATTTTTCATTGCCAACGGGTGCAACAGTGCCAAACCAAAATTTTACCAAAATTTATTTTCAGTTTTATAATCCTACAATTTCCCGCATCCCGCCCCACAAAAAAATACCCTTCCAACCTAGATACTTGAAGGGTTCTCTTTGAAACTTTTTTTGCTAAGTTTCATGGGGGTAAGGTTTATATGTATGTATGTATACCCTCTGTTATATTAACGTGAAAGTTAATCGAACTGGATCCGGACCTGAATATGGATCCGAGGATCCGACACTATCCGGATATTGTCGGATCTCAATAGTCTCATTTATCTATCCGGATATCTGGATATCCGACACTATCCGAAACTATCCGGATAGTGTCGGATCCCAACTGTCTCATTCATATGTATCCGGATATCCGGATAGTTTCAAGATTTGGATATTGTTTGAAGCTCTTTATCAAACATTTTCAGCATTTTATTTTGCCAGCTGAATCCCCACTCAAGCAAACCTTAAGCGTTCTTATCCATCTTTGACAAGAGATAAACTCCTCACGTGCCTGTGAAATATATCGAAGTAGGATTCTGATGCGAAACGATTCGCCTCAGTAGCGTTCTAGACTTTACCTTCATTTTCATCTAGGCAAATGGAACCTTGACAGGAATTTAGATTTCAATTCCCTATTTTGCAGTTCACCAAATAAGGAAACAATCAAGTGACATGCTTACTTTACAATGAACTAATCAGGTCACATCCTGTATCTCAGGAACCGAGCATGCTAGGAACTTGCAGTAGGGTTCCAAATTAACTTTTTTTTTTGCATTTCAAGAATAGACGTAAGTGCAAATTTTGAAGTCTTTAATTTGGAAAAAAAAAGATTGTGACCTGCTAACATCACATACAAAAAAGCTGTGAATCGAAAGCCTTACTGCAAGTTCCTATCATTCCTGGGATATATGATGTGACCTGCTAGCTTCACTGTGAAAAAATGCAAAACAAAAAAGTAAATTTATGTCAAGGTCCCATTTAACTCTAAGCTGCTCGAGAGAAAGCTATAGTACCCAATATTGCCTTTTGAGCCCAAGAAAGCAGCGATTGGCAAGAGTTTTCCCTATTATTCACAAATTTTCCCTATGATCCATGCTATTTAACATTTCCCAAACCTTCTTTTATTATTGGCAGAATTTTGTAAAACAGAATTTTGAAAGGCAGAATTTTAACGCCAACCCAAATATTTGTATACTTGGTCTTGCTCTTGAAAATTAATTTATCTTCGCTGCTTCAGTCTTTAGTGGTTGCATTATTTTGAGGTTTTGGAAAGATTTCTATTTCAAACGGACGGATTGTGTGTTGGTAATTTTGGTAAGTTTACGTAAAGGGTGTTTTTTTTGACGTGTGATTTTCAAGAAGAAATAAAACACATATAATTTAATGTTATGGCCAAGAATTTAGCTTAATTTTAAAAACGATTTCGGGCAAGTGACCGCCACGGCTGGCTCGAATAAATTCCAGTTAAGAGGCCCAATTTTCGACTACGATTTCTCGACCACCAATTTTCGAAGCGATGGCGGATGGACTCATTCAGGTCTTCTTCGATACTCTGCTGCACAGCAACAATAGCGTCTTCGGTGCGCACTCTACGGCGTCTCTGAGGATGCTCATTATCCACTACGTGGCGCGAAAACGATCCATGGTTGCTCGAATTACCGACTCTCCTGGGTGATTATGTCGACCGAATGAATATTGGAGCAGAGCGGTGCGCTGCACGATTTGCCAACGTTGCTCATGCGAGTAAAGACCCCGACCCATATAATCCGATGCGTCCGTCGTCGCAGCGACGGATCTATTAGCGTTTGCCGGGTGCAACAGATTGATTGACCCGATGAATACGTTGACATTCACGTAACAACCACTTAAAATTCCAACACACACACACACCTAACAACCACTTGAAACTCAAACACATACAAAAAAAAAATTGCTGTAAGTGAATCTGCCGGAAGGAAAAAGTTAAAAGTTCGGCTACTCTGTCCGTTGCGTCCGACGCATGCGTTGCTTATGGACCAGTACCTATACAAAACATATATTTAATCAATCTGTCAGTTGACGTAATATATTCTATGGGTCAGGGCCTTAAGTCTATTCATTATAAAATGACAAACCAAATTGATCATAAATCAAGTGACAGCTGTCAAAAAGACCAACTCCGAAAAAAGTATTGCCAGATTGAAAACCACACGCATAAAAAAACACCCTTTAAATAAGACATAAGAGTTTAAGTAACGTTACTTAAAGGCAATTTAAATATTGGAGCAAACTTAACTAAATGACTCCTTAAAGGCATTTTAAGAAAATCTGATAAGTTCAGTTGACAGTTTTCAAATTAAGTATTCATAATGAAAAAGGCACGTATGTTTAACAAAGTGAGAAGGTGGGCTGACCTTTTGTCAACTTCTTTGTCCATATCTATGGGCCGCCCTTGTGTCATACTAAATTCTTGCAACTACATCGTATCGTATTAGACTTAAAATGCTAATGCCTAATGCGTGAGGAAAAATTCTCTTTTTAAAATTCTGCTTTCAAAACTCTGTTTTCATAATTCTGCTTTACAAAACTCTGCAAATAATGAACAATATCGTTTGGAAAATGTTAAAAAGCGAGCCTTTTACTTTTTTCATTATTTGCAGAATTTTGTAAACAGAATATTATGAACTGCAAGTTATTACAGAACATTATGCTACTAACCTAAGAATACAGGAATAATTGAAAACAAAAACATATTTGCAGCAGAAGAGGCTTGCTTATTTCATCGGCTTATAGATGCTTAGAATGAAAAGCAGCTTATTTCACATTTGTTATGATCGAAAAATTCAAAAATCTGTAATCATAATTTCACTGGATTTTAGAAACAACGAGAATAATAACGAACAATTTTGTTCGAGTATTTTTTTGGAAAAAAAGAAAAAAGGAGTTAACTCCTTTTTACTGTAAGGCGATAATTTGTTTTATGTCAACAGCACATGGTGGTAAGCAATATTTCCTTAAAAAAGTATTATGACTTTTCTCTAAAAAATCATAAAACCCACAAATAACGCCCTTTGGAAGATTTGGCAGATTTAACTTAGGTATCACTTGTCAAGCAAACTTTCCTCTGACGATATTTAATCGATGTTCCTTAGCGAATTTTCAAAAAACAACAAAAATAATAAGATATTTAAAACTCTACAAAGTTAATTGATTCACAAATTTTAAATACTCCAATTTACCTCATTTTTTCCCGATTGCTATCTCATCCGCTGAAAAATTGAAAAATTAAATATTGAACACTAGGCTTCATTTTCATGTCAACTTACTACCAAAATCCTTGAATAATATTGTCAAAATATCTAAAGCAAGGTTTTAACTGATATACTTTACTTACCTTTCATCAACCTTTGAAATAGAACTCCCTCATGAAACAAAATAAACAAAAAAGCCTACAAAAACAATTTTCTATCAACATAATTGAACAAGACCAATAATTAAATAATGCTTAGGCTTTTGTACTTATACCTTCTTATGTAAACATTTACATCTGTTCCCTACCATAATTGGTATCATTTTCAATATACATATATGTAAGTAGGCACATATTGTATCAACATACCCGGAACGGCCTTCCAATCGAAATCGAAAATATCGATACAACAAAAAAAAATAAAATTTCGTGCATTTACATGCCTCAGTTTCGTAATCAAAATCAAAGAAAGGTTACCATCGAAGTATGAATAAACCTCCGCTGGGAGATCATGAGAACTAAAGAAAAAAAAAAAAAAAAAAAATAAAGAAATCTTATTTGGCGGCTACTGCTGCACTTGCATGCTCTGCACTTGTTTACCATTGCTTTGGAATTGAGCACGATGCAATCTTGCTATAACAAAACAGAGCGAACACATGATAGGAGTTGTTGTAAAATATAGAAAATATACAACGTTCAACAACAAAAAAGTCTACCTCCCGCATCTGGGAATCCATCTGAGCTGATATTGTATTGTGCCGCTAGTTTTAGATGAGTTATGCACAATATAATTGTGCATAGTCCAACAAAAGGCGTCCAATGCTCAACAGAGTTGTAAGCTAAAACCCCTCTGTACTCTGTCGGTGAATTCCGCTGATGTTTGCTTTGCATTTTCGTTTCGTTTTTTTTATATTTTGTTTTTCTTTTATTTTGTTGTTCTCAAATGGATTTAATTACAAACCCATTGGAGGGTTTTTGATTTCTGTTTTAATACAAGAACAGGAGAAACATGTAGACGGGTGTATTTTTGTGTCCCTATAAATTATGGTAGCCTATTGGCTTTATGACTATTTTACTAAGGAGTCTTTAAGTGCTAACAACAAAGCTTTTAACTAAAAATCTTTAAGGTAGTACATACATAAGTACTCATAATGTAAATGAAATGTTAATCAGCCACGAAATTTCAGACTTAAAAATCTTAAAATTGTCAAAATTAGTTTATATTATTCAAATTTAATCGTACGGTTTTGCATTTCCCTTTGGATAATGCATTTGAAATCAGAATAACGTAAATGAGATAAAATAGTAGTACCTCGTGGCATGATGGTTAGTGCGTAGGACTGTCATGCCGAAGGTGTGGGTTCGATTCCCAGACTTGCCACCTAAAAACAGAAATGTTTTATCTGAGGTACTGCCTCTTGCGAGGAACTGACAAATCCTCCAAGAGTATACTTGTCATGAAAAAGTGCTTCTCATTTAGCCGTTTGGAATCGGCAAAAAACTGTAGGCCCCCTATATTCCTGCCAACAACACGCACACAGGAATGGTTGAGAGTTGTAAGTCACTAGGCCCTGGTTCTCCATCGAGCTGTTGCGCCACCCAATTTATTTATTTATTTAAATGAGATAAAATTCTACATGGAAGTGTCGTCAGCGAAACAGTTTACTGAATTAGCAGTTTCGAACCAAAAATCATTTATGAATATTAGAAAGAGAGCCAGGTACATAACGGAGCACTGGAGAACTCCAGCATGCATTTATTTTTGAATTTCAGACTTGAAAAAACTGAACAATTTGATTTGTATTGGTTTGAAAGGTAATTTCTTAGCCCAACGAAGAAAAAATTAATCGATACCATATTTTCGATATGAAAGCTCCGTTCGGCAAAACTTTTTGATTGTATATTTATATTTACATATTTTGAAGTTTCTTATTATCAAAAGTACGCTACGGCTCTGCAGGATACCTGATGCATATCTAGATTGACTTGGAATATTATTAGCAGCTTAAGCGTACCTATATGTGGTTAAATATTATCTTAATTAAATTTACTATCCAAATATACGAATACATACACAAATGAGGCTCTATGACTCTTGGAGCCTTTTCAGCAAGACCAAAAATTAAAGAAATTTTACTT
Organism: Dasysyrphus tricinctus; assembly: GCA_963921185.1. Classification (NCBI taxonomy): domain Eukaryota; kingdom Metazoa; phylum Arthropoda; class Insecta; order Diptera; family Syrphidae; genus Dasysyrphus; species Dasysyrphus tricinctus. Next base: position 22,405,613 of record OY992532.1, on the reverse strand, counting down.
GTTTGTAGGCAGATTTTACTGTAAACAATTTCTAAATTTTTGTTGCTCTTACAAACTGTGAAAATTGTATTAATATTTTTATATTCTTTTTACTAGAATTGCGATTTTAACTGAAAATGCCAATTTTGTTAACTCTTGCGAAAAAAGCTTACAACATTTCATTCAAATCATCGATAATAGCCATTTCAGAGAAAACAAGAAATAAGAAAATTGGACGTTGTAGTGGTGGCTCTTAAAATATCTTCTTAATCATTTGAGTTGATGGCGAGAATAGTTGTTGTTTTTGTTGTAAGAATCGTCTCTGAGATTCCAAATTTATTTCTTACTCATCCGAACAAATTCTGAAAATTTCATTTAAATCGCCGCTGCCGAAGAAACTTAAATAAATACAAGTGGGGGTTGGGTATTAAATATTGCAAATATAATCTCGCATTAAATCACGCAGTTACAAATTCCCGCTTTTCATAATCTCGAAATTAGAAAATCCCACTTTTCATATTCGGAAAATTTTAATTGCATTGCAACAAATGCATTTTTTAAATCCAAATCTCGCAAATTTAAATCTTGCTCGAGATTGCAATGCAATTAAATTTTTCGAGATATTTTTATTTATTTAAAAAAAAAAAGTAATTCAAAATACTTCTAGGTGTGTTCTCAGGCAAAAAAAAAAAACAATTTGTAAAAGCCGTGTGCGATTGATTGCTGTCAGATTTTTGAATTTGCGAGATTTTGATTAGCAAGGTTTTTCGGCGCAAGATGTAAATGCGAGATTGTTTAAAGTGTGATTTTGTAATTTCGAAATTATGAAAAGCAAAATAATTATTAATTTGCAAGATTTCGTCATTTTTTTTATTATTTTATGTTTTTAACTACCATAGTTAAAATTTAGATGGAAAAGGTAGGAAGTGCCGAAAAACAACTTTTAAAATTTTTGGACTGTCACCAGCGCCGTAAAAATGCATCGACAATCAATTTTTCATGACAAAATCTCAGCACCGTCAAAATGCATCGATTTTGAAATGGTAATGGCAATCGATAGATATGTAATGTCATGACAAAATTTTGAGATGCCATTCTAATTTCTTACTTGCGATAAATATGTAGGAGAAAAAAATGAACTAGCTTTTCAGACTTGTTATAGGCCGGGAAAAATAGGTTCCGAGGTTGAAAAAATTAATTCATGAAATATTAAAATTGGAATCGACGCAGAATTGCAACCTCTATAACATATCCAAAGTCCCCCAAAATCCCCGCATTGGCTTTTTGTGTAGATGCATTTGAAGAGGTGCAGACGGGGAGAATTTGAAGGTCTATCAAACTTAAATATTTGTTTGGGTAAAACCTGATCATATGATACATGCTTTAAGGGTAGTTTTTAACGCCGAATCTAATGAAACCAAATTCAAAATGATACAACCACTCAAAAGGAAGTTATAGTCCTTTTTATGTAGTGATGACTTTTTTTTCAGGTACAACAGGTAAAATATTACTGAAACCCCTTTGAAAATAACGGTATGTTAATGAAACTTGGAATGAATGTTTCATTTGTCTTAGGAACTAAGAATCAAGAGAGTTCTTAAAAATATTCATGGTGAAAGGGTGTTTTTTTTAAGGGGGAGGGGCAACAAAGAATGTTAACCATAACACCCACGTAAAAACTCTTACACTCATGAAATTCGCCAAAAATATATAATTTGTCATGGCAACCAAGAATCAAAATAGTCCTCATAAATATATTTGTTCTGGGGTTTTTTTTATTAAAGAGAGGGAAAATCTGGGAAGAAGTTGGAAGATTTGAGCCAAAATTCCGATTTGGTGTAATTGAGGTATATACATAAAGTATGGTATATGATTTAAGGGTATTTTTTAACGCTGAATCTAATAAAAGCAAAACTAAAATGATACAAGCACCCTTAACAAAGTTATGGGCCTTTTCAAGCAAAAATTAATTTTTGAAATCGTATTTTCCGTAGAACAAGTCAAAAGTTAACAGTCACCAAAAACACTCTTAGAACAAAGATATTTGTATGGACTATTTGGATTCTTGGTTGCCATGACAAATTTAATATTTTTGGCGAGTTTCATGAGTCTAAGAGTTTTTACGTGGGTGTCATGGCTAACATTCTTTGTTGCCCCTCCCCCTTAAAAAAAACACCCTTTCACCATGAATATTTTTAAGAACTCTCTTGATTCTTAGTTCCTAAGACAAAGGAAATATTCATTCCAAGTTTCATTAACATACCATTATTTTCAAAGGGGTTTCGGTAATATTTTACCTGTTGTACCTGAAAAAAAAGTCATCACTACATAAAAAGGACTATAACTTCCTTTTGAGTGGTTGTATCATTTTGAATTTGGTTTCATTAGATTCGGCGTTAAAAACTACCCTTAAAGCTTGTATCATATGATCAGGTTTTACCCAAACAAATATTTAAGTTTGATAGACCTCCAAATTCTCCCCGTCTGCACCTCTTCAAATGCATCTACACAAAAAGCCAATGCAGGGATTTTGGGGGACTTTGGATATGTTATAGAGGTTGCAATTCTGCGTCGATTCCAATTTTAATATTTCATGAATTAATTTTTTCAAGGTTCCCCATACGATTTGTGCTATTTTTCCTGGTCTATTATTACGATGACTGAAAAGACGAAAAAAGTGGTTCTCAAAATTCTGTCTGTCTGTCTGTTCGGCTACAGCCTTAACGGCTGCATCGGTTTTCTCAAAACGTGTTACATTGTGTATTTGGTGATTCTGCCCACACGCTTTTTTCGTTTTTCTGTTAGAACCAAAAATAACGGTACCTGTGTGGCAGGTTATTTTACATTTCTTTTAGCAATTTTACAAAATCTTATTTTTCTCAAAAAACAGCTCCACAACTTTTCTTAAAAAAAAAATTCAATACATTTCTTAGGTAAAGGCTAGCTTTGTGTAGGAAACTTTTTTCCAAAAAATGGTTATTAGTAATACCTTCCCCAGTTTTTTTATTTTCGATTTTCTACAAAACGGTACTTATGACTTCAATAATTTCTTATACCTACAGAAGATTCTAAAAAATATAAACAATTTTTTTACTAAGATTTTCGAAATAATTTTTTTTTATTTTTTAAAGAATGTTCAAACATTTTTTTGAAAATCAAATATTTTGAAAACTTCTTGGCCGATTTTTTTGGAACTCGGTATTTAAGTACCTATTTTTAAAACTTTAAAGAACTGTTCAGGATAAAAATTTACGTTTATCGAAAAATAACGGCTCTTTCCGTAAAAATGTTAAAAATTAGTAAGGGAAAATATTTTTGTCTTAAAAACGGCTCCTACGATTTTGAGAGATATACATATGTACATACTAAAATCAGTTCGATTCACTGCCAAAAATTGTAAAAATCTACACAAATATTATTAATACCCCTCATAGGACGTGTTTTTTTCATCTTGAATTTTCGCATTATCAGCGGAACGGATTTAGATTATTTTTTTCTTTACAAATTTCAAATAACATCAAATAATATTGCATATCAAAATTTTCAAAAAAAAAAAAATGAATTTTTAAAAAAAGTTTTTATTTTTTTTTTGAAAACTTGATATCTCAAAACAAGTACTTAATTAATTTTTTTTAATTTTAGTTTGCTATTCCCATAAATAAATATTTTAGATTTGAATGCCAAATTTTTTTATTACAATTTTTTAAGAGCTGCTCCAACGATTTTAATTTTTTTCCATATACATACATAGTCATATTATTTGGAAAATTTTTGGGCTGACACCAGTGCCATAAAAATGATTTTGAAAAATGTTACGGCAGTCAATTTGTGACATTAAAATCGCGATACACCATGTTTTATTTTTTATTTAAAGTTATTGTAATTTTTTCATGAGAAATTGCTGGTTGCAGTCCAAAAGTTTTTTTGTCGGCACTTCCTACATTTTTCGTGAAATTTTTTCTATTACGGTAAATAAAAAAATTAAAATTGCGTCTCGAAATTTTGTCATGACAAATCGATTGCCGTTACATTTCTTAAAGTCCATGCATTTTAACGGCAGCGCTGGTGACAGTCCAAAAATTTTCAAACTTTTTTTCGTCATTTCCTTTTTTTTCATCATAGCTTGTTTTAAATAAAAAAAATAAAAATAAAACATGGCGTATCGAGATTTTGTCATGAAAGATAGATTGCAGTAATATTATTCAAAATTGGACCATATATGATTTATCCAAAGTATGATATTTAAATTGTCTGCAAAGTTCCGAGTCATTTTATAATAACGAATTCTGAGAATGGCATATAAATCGATAGATCTGGGAAATCAAAAAATTAGAAAAGTTTCTGTGGCCGGAGGTGAATTTAACTCAAATATATTTCCAAATTTCATAAAAACAAACTAATTCTAAAAATATCATCCATTTCCCTAGAGCCATTTTTGAGAAACTAATTACCTAAGGGTGTTTCCATCGTTACGGGTGTGACAGTGGGACTCCATATTTCAATAATTATTCTCATACTATTCCCAATTTATAAATAATAACTTTACTATTATATAGGACACCTGAAGCCCTTTTAAAAAATTAGTATATTAAAGTACGAACAATTTGTGGTTCAGTTCTAGGATGCAATTTGGTTGCGTTACGGGTGTGACCTTAGAAAACTGGTGATTTGCGATTTAGATATCTAATTTTCATGTGGTGTAAAATATTGCATGAAAAGTATGTATCATTCTTTTGCAAATATTAGCCCAGATAGTTGATCTTCAGTTTCAGTTAAGAAATGAGAACCAAAACTACGAAAAACTATACAAAATTTGTATTTGAAAACGTTACGGGTGTGACAGGTCATCGTTACGGGTGTGACCGAGTATGATTTTTATGCCTAAAAACAATATAATATACTATATTTTGACGGGAAATTGTTGTCATCGATGTATAATCATTTCTTACATGATGTCAGAAACACTTTTTCTAGAAAAATGAAGTTTTTCTCATGGAAAAATGAATAGATTTCTCACTTCAATGAGATTTTTTCCATTTTCTTTTAAAATAGAGGAAACTTTCACTTAAAGCCGATTAAGCTCATATTTAAAGTAGATTTTCTTAGAATTATATCCCTACGTCATGAACTTCATATCTAAAAGCAACAAAACTAAAATTTAGTTGAAAAACAGAAAGATTATGATTTGAAACGCCAACCTGTTACGGGTGTGACATAGACTTCAAATTTTAAATACGGGGTCAGTATTAATTTCAAAGTCTTGAAATTTTGTCTGACAGTAAATCATAGTATTCTCCTTTTTTCCCCAAATTATCACATTGATACAATTTTTTTTCTTCTAGCAATGAAACATAATTTTTTTTTGTTTCGGGCGTGACACTAACCACTTTATGAATCAACTGCCTAAAAACTAAAATTGTATTTACTATTGAATAATTAAATGACACGAAAACGTGCTTAGAGTTCTGATAAGGGCAAATAACCACCGGGTCTCAAATTGTGAAACAATTAATTATTGAAAATAGGGTTTTGAGCTTCTGATAACAAAAAGTGACTTTTGGAGACCTATTCTGCAAAATGGTTCGAGCTGCGAAATAAGCGGCGATAAAAAAATTATTGATAATTTCACTTTTAAAATGAAACATGCAACGTTTTAAAACCGTCTAACGGTAATTTTTTCAATTCTAAGCCATATTTTGTGATTTTTCGTAAAGGGTCGTTTTCTATGGAATCACCCCTAATTATAAAAATGGGCGTGGCAGTGGGCGGATTTTACAAACATTCATTTTTATATTTTTTCTCGTCCATAAAAAAAACTGTGAATATTACTGTACATATGTACAAGTTAAGCTTGTTTAAAGTAATAAGAAATAATGATATAAGAAGACTTTTTGGAAAAGCACTATGCAAACGTTTCTTGGCAGTCACATTAAGCCACCCAAAAGCTGTCTTTCCATTAATGGCCATTTACACTTGAAGTTATTGCTCTGCCACTCTGTTGCTCACTCAGTGACCGAGTCCTTCAGCTTTCTTAAAAATAGTCTAGTTAATTAGTATCCTTTAACCAAAGTATATCTTTTGATCAAGACAAAACCTCTTGTTGGCCAATTGATTTCATAAATAAAAATATTTAAAGAAATTCTATTGAAAGAAAATGTCATTGCATTTATGAGCAACTTCAAGAGTCACCGTCAGACCCCATTCTATCTACTTGATCTGTCCAAGTTTGCGTATGTAACTTGAGGTGACTATCTGAACAGACGATTGACGACAGCGTTGTTGTCTACGGGAATGCCGACTACACAACAACGACGACGACGACGATCAAGAGTTAGTCGATAGCTTTAAAGATTATTGCTTTGCGATGCGGTCATTATAAGAGTTCGTCGTCGTTGAGCACATGTATTTTTTCCCCTTTATTATTATTTAATCTAATGCCACCTTAGTTAATGATTCCCGGTCGCTCAACATTCGTTCACACTCTTCCACAAGACGATGGCAATCGCTGTTATGAAAATTGCACAATACATCGCCTCGAGCTTAGTGATCTTTAGCTCATCACACATCAAAGATGATGAGATGAGAGGCCAAACGAGTGTTAAGACTTTTAATTGAGTTTCGTGGTTTCTTATTTTTGTTGATATAACTTTGGACACTTTAAGTTTTGTAGAAGAAAAAAAAATTATAAAAAAATAAACTCCAACTTGATGAGCTGTCTGGGAATTTGCTTATGGTTAAAATTTAAAAGACTCATTAAATTATGCACTGTAAATGGCTGTAAGTTGAAATAAGCCAAATTAGATGAGTAATTTACTTTTAAACACCAAACCGTTTTTGCGATGGAATAGGATTGCTAAAAGCAATGATGTTATTTAAGTTGTTAATTTACAATGATGCTTAAGAGTGTTCCGAACTGAACAAAACCAGTCATTTGCTAACTTTTTTTTTTGCATATATAAGACCGTTTTTTTTCACTTTCATCAGATACTTTGTTTTATAAAACTTTGCATTTTTACTTATTGGTCAATAGTAGGCGTATTATTGTATTAAAACAAATTTTTTCTAAAAGTAACTGATTTTAACTTCTAAATTTACATAAATTTTCTGTCAAAAAGTGCATTTTAAGAATTAAAAATTTCAATATCAAATGATACAAATATGATTACATAATTAATGAAAATCATGAAAAATATATTGAATTTATATCCACTTCAAAAAAATTTGTCAAAAAAATACCGTTAGGCATAAAAAATTGACTGTCAAAAATGGTTTTTTTCAAAATTCACAAGCATTTTTATTTTGCATTATTAAAATTTTTATTTGGTACAAAATTAAAAATTTTCTCCAATAGTGGCATAATAAAAATATAGAATTTTATGTTATTAAACATTTTTTTGCAAAAAATGATATAGTGTAGGCTACATTTGCTTTGAAAAACAGCCATTTTAGCCATTTTCTCGATTTCTTAGAGGCTTTTACCAAAAACTAGAGCACAAAATTAAATTTTTTTTTCCAATGATGGCATAGAAAATAAGTTTATCTGTCCATAGACACCTTAATCGCTTTGATCGGACAAGTACACGCTTCGCAATCTTATTCATGAAATCACCATTTCAGTCCGGAACACTCTTAAGTAAACCTTTTAACTAATTATAGGGTTAAAGATCTTATTGCTTTTAACGGGTCTTTATAGTATTATTATTATTATTTAACAGAAAATAGCAACAAAACCTTTATTTGATCGTTTAACATGCTTGACTATTGCTGATGGCTAGTCCAGAGGTCATGATCTGAACTTTCAAGTTGTTAAAATATATTTAATGTTGGCTATAAACCCTTTAGCCCTGCTACATAAATCAGCTCATAGCAGCTGTTACAGCTTCTTAGAAAAACTAATTAAAAAGGGTTGTAAAACCAATTGATGGCCCCTCAAAGAGCGTACAAACAAGTTGCAATTGTATGGTAAAAGTTCTGTAATTTAGCCCAGGTCGTCACTCTTGAACTAAATTGACATTATCTAAGCTTTCTTCGTAGTTCATGGAAAGTCCTAACTTAAAGATTATAAAATTGTGTAATAATTCTTCAGTGTTTATTTATATTATATGCTATGAAGGTGTCAATTTATTAGTCTTAATACCATCTTACGACACTCCCAGCTTAAAAAAAAAACAAGTTCCGAATAAATTAATGACGAAAATTCCTTGCATCAGAGATGGTTAAAAGACTTCTAAGCATCACCACCACTATACAACTACCCACCGATTTCAATTGAAGACAAAAATTATAGAAATTTACCGATGCTATTCGACGGTATTCTAAGTTCGTAAACTTCCAACTTCAGAATATTGTCAGCGCCAATAACTTTGCAATTTTTATCAGAAACCTATCCAATATAAACAGTATAACTGCAGAGGCCGCCACCTAAAGTCCCCTTCCTGATCGGGGGAATATAATTCTTAATGTGTCACCGTTGTGGTGTGGACTGGTAGTGGATGACAACGCCCTGTCGTTGCCTATCTAAACATGTGCCACAATCTCAGGGGCGGATTAAGTGAAGAATTTAAAAACCTTTAACTTTTTGGCTTTTTAGGTTTTCTGGGATAACCTAAAAACCTTTTTTGATGAGATTTTATACTAGTTTATAATAGTTTTAACAACTTGTTGTCATTGAAATCACAGATGGGAAAAAGGAACGTGCTAATTTAGAACACTTAAAACTGTTTCTCGTTATGAAAAGTATGGAAGAGACTGGAGACATATTGACTAAATGTAGTTCTAACAGTTTATCATCACTAAAAGTATGAACAAGGTTCGATTCATGTAAATTTATAACAATTATAATAGTTTATCGCCATTAAAAGCATGGACAAGATAAGAGATATACCAACTTATAACAGTTTTGACAGTTAATCGCCATTAAAAGCATAGATGCGATTAGAGACATGTTAGTTTAGAATATTTATAGCAGTTTTTCGTCATAAAAAGGATGGAAGAGACTAGATACATGCTAGCTAAACAAATATATGATAGTTCGTTACCATTAAAAGTATGGACGAGGATCGCGAATTGTCAATTTATGGATGAGACCACAGGTATTCCAAGTTATAACAGTTTCAACTGAGTTTCACTATTAACATTATGAGCGAGACAAGAGACATTCTAATTTATGTCAGTTATATTAATGTGAAATGTAATGAGGCTCAAGACTTGTCAATCTATAGCAGTAGTTATAACTGTTTGTTGCCATGAACAAAACTGGGGACGTGCTAATAAAAATATGAACGAGGCTCGAGACTTTGTAAATCTATACAAGTTTATCGCCATAGAAGGCATATACGGCTGATTTATTATAGTTACAACAGTGTATTTCCATTAAAAATATGAATGAGCCTCCAAAACTTTCCATTTATATCAGTTTTATCAGCTAATGGCCTTTTAAAGCATGAAAGAGGCTAGGGGAATACTTATTGATGACAATTATAACAGTTTATTGCAATTAAAAGAATGAACGAGGCTTGATATTTGTCAATTTATAATAACTATAACAGTAAATCGTCATTGAAAGGAAGCGCGAAATTTCATGGGACTTGAAAAGATATCCTGTGTGCCCGAAGTTTGCCCATCGGCGAAAGGCAATGGTTCTTAAGAACCGCATTACCAGTAGTTATAAGTATATAAGGTGACATTTTTTTTTTAGTCCAAATCAGAGGCCCTACTTTCTGTTTTCTTGGGCCTTTAAAAGTCCAAATCCATTACTGGCTGATTTCAGGAGTGTTATTTATTTTAAATCACTTAACCTCGACTGGGCTATAAAATTTGCTCAAATCCAAAAGGAAAAACGTCCACATGTCTTTTGCGAGAGTTGCGCAAACAAACCCAAAACCAACAACAACAACAAAAATAAAATCTTGTCCCACAGAGCATGCATCTTATCTCAGTTTCAGCACTAAAACGCAGCAAGATACTAAATCTCAGGCAGCTGCCTGTGCGCTGAGCAGATGTAGATGATAAATTGGTATTTTTTTTTTGTTTTCTGGTAGATGGCGGTGGGCCGATGAACTATGTGGTGAATGCATCACGTAAATTCATTAGAAGGTCCCCCCATGCTTAAGGAGCGCGAACGTGTGCACATGCGCACTCTGACAACACATTTCACATGCGTTTATGTCTGTCTACATTGGTCCAACGAATTAATTTAGGTATTATACAGATACTGGGGTATACGCCACGCCATTTTGTTTTATTTTATTTTATTAATCCGAATAATTTGCATTTTCGGTGGGTTTTTCTTTTTGACACAACGCGGAAACCATTTCCGAAGGTGGCGAAGGTGGTTTATGAGCGGCGACCCCTCTTTGTGTGGTTCTCACGTGCAAAAAGAACCGGCTTTTTTTTAAGTCAAATTAAAGGTAGTACATTTAGCAACCACTGCGGGCCGACTGATTGCGCAATAACTCCTCTCTCTTTCATGAAGTGCAATTTGGAGTTGATTTACAAAAAAAATCAGCAAAGTAATATATGTGCAATGTCCGCCAATGCCCACAAGGGGGCTCTGTCGCGTTGATTTTGTTTTAATTTTTTAACTTGTTTGATTGATGATTGGCAAGCCATATTGGAAATGGAATTGCCCATACTATGCTAGTCAATCAAATGAATGAAAAACGAAAAGAAGAACCATTTGTTATAAGCTGGCATCATCGTTAAAATGTTTATTTTTAGGTTTGATAAAAGTTAAATTGCCAAAAAATGTTTTGATGGGAAAAGACGGTTCTTTCAACAACTCTCCTTATTTACAATCTTTGACTTATTATTCGAGTTATTTAAAAAATTCTTATTTCCGTCAAGAGGTTCTAAAGATACATTATTTAAAATGTGATAAAGAATAATTAACTTTGACGTAGAATTCCTCCAAACTCTGCTTTAGATGAAGTATTATCGAATGGTATAGTGAACAACATTGCATGATTATGGGTTACAAAAGTGGTGAGGCCATGTTTTATAATATGTATATGTGTGTACTATTGTGGGTGCCTTTATGGCTTTCTGTTCCTCCTCACAATAGAAATCACGAGTGCGTGGATTGTTTATGCCGGAAACAGTATTTTCACGGTCAAGCTGTCAAACAGTATAAGAAATATCCATAGCATAATATTTTTGTTTGATTTTGTGATTATGGTCTTTCAACATCAAGTGCGAGTGTGATATGTGTGATGTGTGAATTGGTTTATTATTTTTTGTTTGCCTTCAGGGATTTAATGATGAACTTTTTGCTGTCTAATCAATTTGACCATTCAAGGTACAACTAAATCATCAAAGACTCTTTCTACAAGTGGTGGTAAGTTCCCTACCTGTACCTAGTTGAATTCAAAATCCATTAGATATAATATTTATTGTGTGAGAAGATGCAATGTGTAGAACTATCACTCATGTGTTTTGGGTCCAATTTGGATAATAGCCATTGAGGTATCCAAATGCATACAGTTAGTACAAGTTGAAATGTCTGACAGGATTCTAGATATGAACACATTCAGGATTTCTTTGATGAGGAACATTGCTGAATAGAGCTAAAGGCCAAGGGCTTATGCAGGATTTCGATTTTCGGGGGCAGGGGTGGGGGCAAACTCATTCAAAAATAGTTTTATCACAGAAATCTTGCTTAAACATGTTTCTAAAAGAAAAAAAATTGAATAATGTATGAAATGTATGCTGATTTGGGGGGTGGGGGTGAGCAAGTGCCCTTTGCTGCCCCCTTGCGTACGCCCTTGCTAAATGCTCACTAAGTCGCGCTAAAGCGTCAAACAATGCTGATGCACACAATTTATTGAGTTCCCAATAGCTCTATGTTGGCAGAAAAGGAATAAATTGCACTTGGTCAGATAAAATAAAGAGGTAATGAGCACAGCTTGAACAGTGAAGACGAGTAGATTCATGGATGTTTTAGTAGAAAAAAAATTTAAAACTCCTATTAATTAGTCTATTACTTACTTATCCGGTTCCCCGATCCATAGAGGGTTACTGCCTGAGATATTGCAGTCTTCCATCGGTTGCGGTTCCTCGCACGCTCCCTCCAGTCGTCGAGATCAAGGGCTCTAGTGTCTGTAACCGCCTGTAGCGGAGGTTCGGTCTTCCTGGTCTTCTAGAAACTGGGGACTGGGATTCGAAGATTTTCTTGGCTAGGAAGTTGTTGACCATTCGCTCGATGTAGCCGAGCGAGTGTAGTCGACGTGTTTTGTTTCTTTGAACTACATCCACATCTTGGTTCAGCTCGTGCAATTCACGATTGAATCTTCTCCTCCAATAGCCGTTCCCATACAGGACCAAATATCCGCCAAAGAATTTTTTCCTCGAAAGTGTCCAGTATCAATTCCTCTTTTTTGCTAATCGTCCAACACTCAGCCGCCGCGCCGTAGAGTAGAACTAGTAAAATAAGCGTTTTGTATAGCGTGCACTTTGTCTTTCAGGAAACGAGTTTTGAACCCATTTGTTTGGTCAAACTGAAGAAGCAGCGGTTCGCTAGGGTATAATTCTTCTTCTTTCCACTAAGGTGTCCTATGTGGAATTGATGTTTGTTCCGAGTTAGTTGAACTCTTTGAATTTCTCGAAACTCCTGCTACCAACAGTGACATTTCATCCTAGGTGATGGGCAGATGAGGCTTTGTTTGTTTATAGCATGTACTTTGTTTTGTCCTCATCCACTTTAAAACCAACGCGTTTCGCCTGTTCATTAATAGCTGTGAATGCTTCAAGTACAGCTCGCTTGGAGCGGCCGATGGTGTCGATGTCGTCCGCATAGCCAAGCATTTCTGAAGGCCTGTTGAAGATAGTGTCTTCCAGGTTTACACAACTCTTGCGCAATATCTGCTCTAGGACTTGGTTGAAGAAATCACATGATAACGCATTTAAAGCTTGGATGAGCTGTTACCTATTTCCACGTTGCACCACGTAATTTGTAACGTCGCGTCATGTGGCACAGCATGATCAGTTTTTAAGGGATCCGGAGTTCTGACATCGCCAATAGAAGTTCTTGGTGACTTATGCTATCATATGCGGCTTTGAAGTCGATGAAAAGATGGTGGATCTTGACTTAAAATTTGTTGATTGTTGGTTTATCGTTGCCTGGCCTGGCCTGAAGCCACACTAGTACGTGCCGATCATAGTGTTGTTGAAAGGTTTAAGATGCTCACATAGTTCGTTGAATAGGATCTTGTTGGCAACATTAAGTGGGGATTTGCCTCTGTAGTTTTTGCAGGAATAGCTTTTGCAGATAGGGCATATGGAGCTTTTTGACCAGTCGTCGGGCATGCTTCCTCCTCCCACACTTTGTTGATTAGCTGGTGCATGCACCCCCTACATGTCCTCCATACTTGAAGAGCTCCTCAGGTAGGCCATCCAAGCCGGCGGGTATGCTTTCCTCCTCCCAAACTTGGTTTATGAGCTGGTGCATGCACCCTACCGGAACATGTCCTCCATACTTGAAGAGCTTCGTAGGTAGGCCATCCGAGCCGGTGGATTTGTTGGTCTTAAGCTTGTGGATGGCTTTCTTAACCTCTTCAGTACTGGGCGCTGGGACTGGATCTTTATTGACTTGCTTCTTTGTTCTCCTATTGCTTCCTCTACATAATGCCCATTTAGCAGTTGCTGGAAATAATCTATTAAATTATACAACCAATATATGATTCACCATCACCAGTCACAGTAAGGCCCACAAGGATAGCGAACGAAATACCATGGTAAATACTAATTCGATGATAAACATACCAAAAAATAACCTCAACCATCTACTAAATGATCATCTAGCAGCCTGGCAAGTCTACTGGATGGTAATGATCTTCAGTTGGAACCACCTGACCGAAATGAGACCACGGTAGTCTTAGTACCTCCACCTTAAAAGCCCACATTAGAGTGAGACAATTTTGGTAGATCACTACCTTAAAGGCCGGGAATTATATTTGTGCACCTAAGGTACTAAGATGTATAGAAAATGACTCCACTGTAAGATTTTAGTCTTCTTTGAGGCGAGTGAATATTTTAATTTTCTTGTCAACACTTCTTCAATACAAATACTAATGCCACAACAATGCAAAGTTCAAAAGTTAACACAAAATGACAGCTAATTTGTGCGAACAGTTTCTTTAGCCTTGTTTGTCTTGCTTAATTTCGTTACTTATTTATTTTACTATAGATGTCGCTCACAACTCAGGAACTATGGCCTCAGCCCACAACCCTCTCCAGCCAGGTCTGTCTCGAGCTAAATATAAATTTGTTGGCATGTCAACTCGTGGAGAACCAGAGCCTAGTGACTTACAACTCTCATCCATTCCTGTGTTCCTGTGTGCGTGTTGTTGGTCGGAATGGAGGAAACCTACAATTTTTTGCCGCGTCCTAGATGAAAAACACTAATTCATGACAACAGATGCTCTTAGAGGATTTGTCTGGTTCCTCGCAGTTTTTTTTTTGTTTTTAGGTGGTATATAACGGCTGGGAATTGAATGCAAGCCTTCGGCATGATAGTCCAATGCATTAACCATTTATGCCCCGTGGTACTACTACTGTCCCTAGCTAGCCACCTCCAGTTACTCATAGCAAGTTGGTTGAAATTATTTTTCACTTACGTGCGCCACCTATTGGGGGGTTTTCCTCTGCTACGTACACCATCAAGGTTGGATTCGAAGTTTCGCCGGGCTAGTGGGTTGCTGTCTATTATCTTACGACTCACGTGTCTCAGCCATCACAGCCGCTGAAGTTTCAGCTTTCCAACCAGGTTGACATCGCTGTTTGGTCCGTTAAGCTCGTCGTTAAATGTTACTTTTACAGACTCCATCTCTCAAAGTCTTGCATAGCTAGCTCATTTCACCTTTTGATAGAAATGATAAACATCAGCCCTGCTGATACAATACTCAAAAGACTTAACCTTACGCTTCTTGTGTTCTCTCTTTTTCTTCTTTAGAAGTATGCGATCCTCTCCTCATTTTTTGCCTGTAGTGCTCCCAAGCTGCTCTCTCATAAGCTCTAATTTTTGTTGGCAGCATTGCTTGGTAGGCCTCATTTTAAGCTGCATGCACCATCCGGCACTCTTCATCGATCTATGAGTATCGTTGTGGTCACCTAGTGAAACCCAGTATATTAATGGTAACACTTCTCTGGTCTTAATGCTGGTGGGGCACTTGCTAAAAGATTAAGAGAGGCGTGGTCTAACGATTTCCGTTTTTCAATATCAATTCTTTTGACAGCACCTCCTCGGCGTTGCGGCGTCATGAATATCCGCATACATACGTACTTAAGATATTACCAAGTAGTGGGCAGAACCCCTAGGAACGTTTAGAAATCCAAGACGCTGGAAGCATATCTGGTGTCTATATAGCGATGTTATCAATTTGCTTGAAGGTTTTTTGATCACAAGACTGCCAAGTCATTTTATGTATATCAAGGTGTGGCAAATTAGTGCTAACTGTTATGACATTTCGCACCGTCATAAAGTCTACCATCCTGTGTCCGTTATTGTCGTGCTTGCTGGGTTCCCCGAGTATCAAACCAAAGGTGCACTTCTTTCCGAATCCGGCGTTGAAGTCGTCCAGATTAATTTTAACGTCGTACTACGGACACATATCTTGCGTGTTCTTCCGGTGATATAAGAATGCTTCTTTAGTTCAGTCTCATTTCTTCTCCGTGAGGGCGTGGAAGCAAATCAGCGTACCAGGAGCTCGCTTATACTTTGAAAGCCCAAGACTTCTGCCCTTAGTCTTCTTTTTATTACAAAACCACAACCAATGCAGCACTGGCTCTGTTCCTTATAACACTTTCCGTTGTAGTTGTCACACGATTTCAACATTTGTACTTCTTCTCCATCCCATAGCTCTTCCTGGATAGCTGTCGTGAAACTTTAGCCTACCCAAAGTCTCCACTAATTGTTTGGCTGCATCACGTGATCTGTAAAAGGACTGTAAATTCCACGTGCAGATCTGAAACTCGTTGTCTTTGCTTCGTTTGTTGTGGTCGTGAACATTAAAATAATCCCTATCCGAGGCTTGCTTCGGAACCGGTTTTTTCTTATATGGTCGGGAAGCTACCTTGCCCCACAACCTCCGTCCTGGAGGACTTACCTCTTAAAAAACCAGGTAAGACCGATCTTCAAATAGCTCAACCTAACTGTCACTGTAGACGCCACCATTGAATCCATCTCGAGAATTCATCCGCTGCCATCCAATCGTAGAAGGGCCTTGTTGAAACACTCCTTAGTTGCAGATTAATTAGTAGCAACAGAATATTCCACTTTAACCTGTCGATCACGGTAGGCCCCTTTGCTGAAGCTAGGTTTCATTGTAGTAAAAACATCTTCATGACAAAATGTATGTGCTTGACCTTGAGTCATTAAGTACCTCCTTACTTTTGAATTATAACCACCAATTTATTTTGATATAATATGTAACCACTTTATTTTTTAAGTGATTATTAAATATCAACAAAAAATTGCTTCAAATTCATTAAAGATTCAATTAAAAATACCTACTTTGGTCGTTAGAGCCATTAGTTAAGCTTTATTGATACGCCTCAAAAATGTGCCGCCGTATAGTGTTTGTCCATCAATTATTATGTTAACCTTCACCAAGGTTCCATCATCATAGTGTCTCAAGCTCCATTACAATCACTGGCTCCATACAATACACAAAAGGCATTGATCTTGGATTATAATAAATATAAGCACCCGCTTTGGCAGAACACAACAACAACACAAATCAAAATATCGCGTGGTGACTTAAATTATGACTATCAAATGCCTTTTTCAGATTTCACTTCAGAAAAAAGTACCATAAATGACTAAAGCCTAACTTTGAACATCTAATCCCATTAAGCTAACTTAAATTCCACCAGATGTCTCTGCCAACAACTGATGTTTTCTCAGCTAAAATGCATTCCATTATAAGATTATCATCCCGGGACGGGCCAAAAGTAAAAGTCACTGCGACCGACGACGATTACGACGACGACGTTGACGACGCCGATGCGACATTCACAAGAGTCCTGATAAATGATGTGCGCTCGCCAAACATATGCGCATCAGCATCGCCTTCGCAACTTTCTTTCAAAAGATGTTCTTCATTTAACAACAACTGTTAACCAACGAGGATGTGATTCCGATGTGCGCATGTATCAATTTAAGGTGGTCCCATAAGGTTATCGCGATTTTTCCTTCCGTCTGATGGGAACAGCATCACGTACAAAGAAATGCAAAGAAATTTCTCTCTTCTTCATTTGACCCGTTGTTTGGCCGGAGTGGCAGCGGTGGCGGTTTGGAGTTCGTCGTCATTGTCGTCGTCGTCGCAAATGGCACTGGTGCATCCTCGTGACTTCACAAATGGACATCCTCCTCCTGCTGCCTTATCGTCGGAAGAAGTTGTGTGTCGTCGTGGTATGCAATAATGGATGTGGTTTGTCCGCCGCCAACACCATCAGAGAGAGCATTGCCTTCGGTGGCTTTCGCCGGTCTAACGCCACCATCGCCGCGCTTCACCCGTCGCGTCGCCGCCTGCGCACCATTTTAGTCTTTCACTTTCCTTGAACAAATATTCGACGCCCCATGGGAACCGCAGACAACCTGACAGCCAAACGAAGAAGACACCACCAGCACCCGTAGCTGCAGCAGCCAGCAATGGTTAAATGTAGCCAAAGCATCACGACTTCCAATGGCTGTCTGGATGTATCTTATACGTTTTATCAATTGCCTCTTCTCAGCTAATCCAATAAATTTCGAGACAACAGCGTTGTTGTCACCTAATCTAACGGTAGTGCAAGTCTTCTTCTTTTTCTTCATCGAGCTTAAAACATGAATGGCGCACCTCTTGGTTGGTGGTGGCTGATGGCTGATTGCATGAAGTGATGCTAGAAATCTATGCAGCGCTTGAGTTTGGGGTGAAACTTTTTTTCGGCCACAATGGATTTTTGCCATTTGGTGCCATATGGCCAAATTCAGATAGAGCGACACTCTAAATGGATTTTCCTTTTACTACTCACGAGATGATAACATGCGGAACGCAATGAAATTAGAAAATAAAATTCCAACGGATCCAGATGGCATGGCGAAAATGATGATGGGAAATTTCCGGTCCACTACTCGCTAGCGACTGATTTTAATCTATAGGAAGCTGTATTTTCTTTGCGGGTATATGCGAGTTAGAGAAATATTGTATGCTTCCTTGCGAGCAAATTAAACACCTGATGCTCTGACCAGCACGATGACATTCAGATGAATGGCCATTTTTAAATTAATGATTCGATAAAGTTTAATTGGGAAAATGTGTGTTTTGTAGAGGCTAATCGCGATTTATATGATCCCCGTTATAAATTTTCAAAATTATCACTATCTCTCTTATTGATGGCTATCAGATAGGGGTCAATGGCGCTTATGAAAACTGTTAAATTGGATTTATTTGATTTATTTGATTGTTTAACAATCGAAAGCTTACAAATTGATTTTATGTCTGGGGAGAAATATGTAAATTAGTATACATATATAAAAGTTTGGAAAACAAAAATGGAGGAATTGTTTGTTTAAATTAATTTAGTAAGGTGACAAGGCTACGAGTATCTTTTGATAATTTTTCGTTTATACAGTTATAATTTCTTAAGCTTTAGTAGTGGGTTTAATAGTTAGCCTCATTTTTATTTAAAAAAATCAAATTCCATAGTGCCGCAATGGATTTCAATAGTTTTTTGACAACTGCGGTTTATCAAAGTAAAATCGCCCTTTTTCCGCATGCAAAACGATTGCCGTTCCATTTTTTTGCATCACATTACATGACACCATGACAGCAATGATTTTGTTCTTGCATAAATGCGGAGTTGCAGTATTGTTCTTTTCTGTGCTTTGAAGCCGAATATCTCGCGAGCCCCATGGCTTAAAGCTTAACGGCCATATAATGAAATGATGTACTTACAGTAACCTCTTCATCGATGTATGACACATTCGTGTTGAGAAATGGACCAGCTTCCATACATTTTTGCCTCCTTTTCCAAATATAGTTAGTCTAACATGACTGTATTGTAAATTGTACATGATAATTTTGTTAATTTTGTTGTGAAATTTATTTAACGCGAATTTATAATTTATGATGGTTAATGAATCTAGGATGGCGGAACAACAATCCGCAAACGCAAACAATATTGGAAACAATAATTTATACGAAATTATTGAATTAAAAACGAAAATGAATGCACAGAACCGGCGTGCGTCGCGACGAGAAACTTTGTGAAGATGACAAGCTGTCAAACGAATAAATTTCACAACCGACAGCAAATAAAAGTGCTGCCACCCGTAGCTCAGTGAATGGGGTGGGTTCAATTTTTCGCAAGATTTTATTAATCGCGTTCGATTAATAAAATTCTTTACGAATAAAACTGATATCAAATCTAAATTTATATAAAAGTACAGGGTGTACTTGGAAGAAAATGGGAGCCAGGAAGTATTATGGTACTTACCATCACTTTTAGGAAAATAGCTAAAAAAAAAGAAGAATATCTCCCACGAATAAATAAGACGTTTTATTTTTCCTTTTTGGAATTTAAAAATGTTTATTTATAGAATTGGGATCTGGGAAACCTTTATAAATATAGGTGAAAAACCCAGAATTTTTTCGAAAACAAAATAAAGTTAACAAAGGTTTTTTGGAAATTGGCAGAGGGCCAATTTTCCAAAATGTAAGTAAGAGAAATTGAAAAGATAAAGTAAAAAAAAAAAAAAAAATGGAGTGCCACAAAAGACACAACGAAAAGTCACTTTGGGAAAGTTCCCGAACAGGCAATGGAACTTAAAAAAAACAACGGTCGCGAGTCCCGCAATACCGGGAGGACAAAGAAGACGAAACGAAGGCCTAACCGGGTAAAACTTGCCACTTTTCAGGCCACAAAACAAAACGAAAATATGGATGAATTTATTATAAAACCAAATACTTAGCTTTTCTTTTGCAACGGATCCTATCTCGCCCACCTGGCTAAGTCTCTCCTACACAGATACGTTCGCCTCTGGAAAAATACTTTCCTCCTTACTGAAGATAGCTCCCCTATCTTCCTTTAAAATTCCCCAAGCTGGGAATTTCTGAACAATACTCCTTTTTTTTAAATTCGGCAGAATGAAAATCGCTGATTATTTTTCGCTTTTTTTCGTCTTTTTCAAAAACACCACCAAACTCTTTCGAATAAAATCCAAAAGTGACCAAAATGGCGGACTTGGCTCGTTTCTTTTGCCACGACCATATGGCCATCCTACTCTGATCTTTAGTCCGTGGTGGTATTCTGTCACGGTCTAACTGCGACACCCTGCTTTTTCGCAGGGGTGTATGCCGTTGTCGAACCCAGCCACGCATGCGATCTCTTTCATGTTGGTGATATGAACACCAACAGTGGCTCAGTGGACGAGTTCAGCCCTTCTATGTCAAATTCAATTGGTCTAAAAGAAAAGCGTAAAATTATTCAAAACCACGCACAAAGTCCCCAGCCCAGACCGGCCCAGACTACGAAGTAAGAGGAAAATACTTTTCCAGATGGGATCACTGTCATTTCCCCACAAAAGTTACGAGATAGGATCCGATGACTTACGCGAAAGCTAAATTTCTCTAGACCGTAGACCTTCGCGCAGAACTTAAGGGGTATAGGGAAACACGTCGCAAAGTGATTTCTCTTTTGTGTTTAAGACACTTTAAGTTGGGCATACTACCATTCTAAATTTAGGGTGGTGTGAACTTAGTGTCACACATGTCGTTGAACATGGGTCAAATTCGTCATGCTTTTAAATCCCGTGTGGACTATCTATCGCACACTCAAAGAACTGATGGACCATCCGTCATACGATTAGAATTGTTGGTGTCAGGTGTGAACCACCTGTAATTTCTTCAACACATCGTTTGTGTGGACCAGCTGTCGCACACCGACATGTTATTTTTGTAAATGTGGACCGCCCGTCACACAATAAATTCGCAGTTGTACGTGTAGACTACCTGTCTCACACATTTAGGTTATTCTGTGGACCACCCGTCACACAGTGTATTATGGATCGTACGTGTGGACTTAACGTCACACAACTTAAAAAAACGAAGACCTATGTTTGTTGCATTTCCAAGATACTTTAAGAGTAGGTCTCTGGCTGATGAACGCCAGGTATCTACTGACTCTACAAGCATTTTGGAGCTGCGACTGAAAAAGGAAAGGCTAAAAATGGTTAGTGAGATAGAGTAGGCAGGTGAAACTTGTTGTGGTAAATTTTACCGCAACAATTTAACGTGATTCAATGTTGAATCAACACTGTATTTATGTCATGAATCCATACGTCTAAGGCTGCTTATCACTCAAAGCTCGCTAACAGCCGATTTCTTCACAGAGTACTAACGTTAGTACCGGTCCTAGTCCTAATGTTGATACTCAAATCAATATCTCTCTTTTTATTCATACTTGTGTGTATGAAGAAAAAAGAAATACTGTTTTGAGTACTAACTTTAGGACTAATACCGGTACTAACGTTAGGACTCTGTGAAGAAATTGGCCGTTAATGTTTTTTTCATGATTGTAAGTTTGTAACCGGCTACAATTAAATCTTAAAAAAATAAGAGTATCTACTGTAATTTGACATCATGTTATTTGTTAATTTTTTTTGACCAACAGTAAGAAAAACATAAATTGTCATTAGTATTTTGACCTCCTTCACCTTGAGTAGTACCTCGTCGGATAATGGTTAGTGCGTTGGACTGTCATGCCGAAGGACTGGGTTCGTTTCCCAGCCGCTATCGCCTAAAAACGAAAATGTTTTTTTTCCAAGGTAGGTACTGCCTCTTACATGAAAAGCGCTTCTCATCTAGCCGTTTGGACTTGACAAACAATTGTAGGTCTCCTTCATTCTTGCCCACAATACGCACACGGTAAGTCACTTGGCCCTGCTTCTTCTCGAGCTGTTGTGCCACCCAATTTATTTATTTTTCAGTATTATGACTATTCTAATTCTACTACAATTTAAGAATACCACATGCTCTCAAATTGCATTATGAATTAAACGATAGACGAAGGTGGTTGAGTCATGTCCAGTTATTCAATGCAGAGTTAACTGAGTTAAATCAAAGTTATCTAATCTTGAAATTAAATTTACCCTGAGTTAGAAAGTTTTTTCATCTGTAATTCGGTAATTTCATTTTTGAAATTTAACTTGCTGTTAAACGCTTTTTGTTGTTGTTTTTTATTACTTCATAGCTCTGTAAACTGTTTCCAATTGGGTGTGTTCGTAGGGTTTTGGCTTAATTTCCAACCTAATTTCGTGCAAATTAGCAATATTAATTTGTATGGGAAGTGAAATGATTTCGTATCAGACTTAGATATTTTCAACGAAATTACCTCACTTGGTCTTATGAAAACGTAGTGTTAAATCAGCAGCAGTTTTTCAGTTGAAAATTAACTTTATCTTTCAGTTGTCAAAAATTTATTGAAATCGATGTGCGACACTATGGATATCACCCTTAACACCTTTAACTATCAAAAGGAAGATGACACCACAACGGATATTAGACTTTCCGAAAATTTCAATAACTTTCAGTATCGAAATCAAGATGGCGCCACAATGAATAAAAGAAAGTAGGTGACTAAAATCGGATCTAGTTAAAGATTTAAATTGACTGAAAAACACGTTTCTGGAGTAAACTTATGTTCTGATACATATGTTTTCTACATTTCCTATTTTCGTTTACGACAAGAATTCTCATTGAAATGTTTAAGATTTGTGGTAAAAGATTTCCCATGCAAATTTTAACTGTTCGTTAACAGCTGGCGAGCGTGGCGTTGCAAACCTTCCAACGTGAAGATCACGGTGGTTTTAACACCTTGTAAGTGTGTCCTTATTATTGGCGATGAAGTTGTCTATCGTTGAACCTCCAGATCGATCTCTACATGACTTTTTACTTGCGATTATAGGTACTATAAGGCAAGTTTTGGATTCGTGCAAAAAAAAAATTGAGATAACAATCAAACATGATATTACGATGATAGAGAACACCAAAAAAGTGGGTGGCACAATTCTGTCTGTCTGTCTGTCTGTCTGTTCATCTACAGCCTAAACGGCTTGATTGATTTTCTTCAAACTTGGTACATAGTGGTTTTTGGTGATTATGCCCACACGTTTTTTTCATTTTTTTTAAGAATCAAAAATGACGTTACCTGCCATACAATTTTTTTTAGCAATTTTACATAATCGTATTTTTCTCAAAAACGGCTCAACAACTTTTCTTAAAAAAAATTCAATAAATTTATTTTAGTAAAGGCTTTCTTTGGGTGGAAAACTATTGTTTAATGGTACCTCCAAAAGAACCATTTTTAAAATTTCTGATTTTCTTCAAAACGGTACGACCGATTTCAATTATTTTTTTTATACAGAAGCTTCTAAGAAATATAAATAGTTTTGTGTAACAAAATTTTTGAAAAAATATTTTTTGGATTTTTAAAAAATGTTTCAATTTCTTTTTTGGAAAATCAAATATTTCGAAAACGACATGATCGATTTTTTTGAAACTCGATATTTAAGACTTTTTTAGTACTTTCTTAAATATTTTTAGAAAAATTTTACATTTATGAAAAAATAACGGTACCATCCATACAAAAGTTAAAAAACCGCAAAGGAAAATATTTTTTTGCTTAAAAACGACTCCTACGATTTTGATTAAACTTTTTTCATAAACTCAAATAAGTACGATCTACTATCAAAAATTATAAAATTTTACACTTGGCTACTATTAATAGTACCTGTCATAGAACGTTTTTTTATTTTGAGTTTTCTCGTTATCGGCTGAACGGATTTCAATGATTTTTTTTTATATAGACATTTTAGATAAGATTAAATAATATTGCATATCAAAATTTTCAAAAAAAGTTTTATTTTTTTTTTGAAAATTCGATATCTCAAAAACAGGTTGACAATTTTTTTTCAAATTTTGTGTAAATATACACATAAATATATACTTAAGATTTGCATATCAAAATTTGTTCTTAAAAATGTTGTGAGAATTTTATATATAAAAACTCATTTTTTTAAAAAACAGCTCCAACGATTTTAATTTTTTTTCTCATACAATCATATTTAATCAAGAATTAAGATAGCATTCTTTTTTTCCACCTCAAACTGTCAAAGGAGTTGTTTTAGCCAATTTTAATGTAGTATTTCATGCATATCTACTTTTCTCTCATAATTTCCATGTTTTTATATACAGTGTCCTTATGTGCAGTGTCTTGAACATAAGAGCAAGTACGTGCGATCCAGTTGTGCATTTTATTTATTTCCGGCTGACAACCTGCGCAGTATAATACCTTAGATTTGTGTACTGTGGCTTTTTTTTACGTGTGTTTTTTTCCTCACGTTCACAGCCATTTCTTATTTCCAACACTTTCAGTTTTGACAACCTGCACAGTATAATACCTTAAGCGGGCCATTCACGTTGAGAAAGTCACACAGGCTGTCTATCGGACTGTTGCAACGACTGTCGAAAGTACGCACACACGTTGCGAACCAGTTTAACGAACGGTGTGTCAAAAAATTCCTTCAATTTGATTTTTATTTATTTCGCCTCCTAAAAAAAAAAAAACGTGCATCTAGTTTGAAGATTATTCGTAGACTGAGAAGTTCGGTCGCAAGGCCTACCTCAAAAACTGCCATTCACTAAACGGTCGTGTCGCAAGGCTCGTTGAAATTTTCAACAGACTTCCAACCTGTCGTTAGTCGCACGGTCCGATGTATGTACAACAAGGACATTAACGGTAAAACCTTTCGTATACGACTGGATTCCGTCGGACAGTCCTAACGACAGTTTTAACGTGAATAGCCCGCTTAATCAATTTTGAATTTTGCCTATGATATAATAATTGTCTTTTTGAATAAAGACCGGTAGTGAGCGGGAATTAATAGTGTTTATTTGATTTCGTATCCCATTCAGTACAATGCCAGGAAATTTCATCATTATTCACTTAGCTGGTATAAAATTTTTTCTACACTCAAATTGACGTCACGAAACTCTTAGGTGCACCAAATTAAATGCTCTTGTATGTGTTTGTTTTTGTAATGATACATACCACAAAAATGTGTTTAAATCAAATATTTTTAAGTATGCAGATGTTTTCAGAGGGAACTTGAGAAGTCTTATCAGATCAAAAACCATGTTATCGTTTTTCAAACAACCGGGAGCGTTGGCATGCGTGTGATGCATTTCAAAGACAAAAAAGCACTTCTGATAATCTTTTCCTGGGTTAATGCTGCAACTGGATGCTACCACTTTTGGCTTAGAAAACGTATATGACCTTGGACGAGGGTCACTTGTCAGTTGTTAATATGCTTAAGTTTTCTTTAATTTCTCACATAACTGAGGACTTGTTATAAAAGTGCCGGTTACTTGATTTCACATTCAATGTGTACCTTTCACACGTACGTGGTAGCATGAAATTAATTCCACTTTCAAATAATAAAACCAAAAGACGCAGCAAAATTGAAAGTTAGTAAAAATCTTATAAAATTTGGACACAAATTTCCGGTAGGTATATGCCTGAGTCTGCAATTTTAACCAGCACCGGTGCCATGCACTATCATTCCAATAGTAAACACACAGAAAAAAAACGAGGTTAAATCAACAAAAACAATAATGATTCAACATGTTTTGCCAATGTTTTTGCTTCATCGAGCATTCGTTTCATTTTAACATGATTTCTGTATAAGGGAAATCAATATTACATCATGTTAAAATTACATTGTCTTTATAGTTGAATCAATATGTTTTCATTTTGAAATAATATGAAAAAACCTGCAAATAAAAATGGAATCCATGGCAAATGAATGCTGAATCAATACGATTTCATGTTGAAGTACCGCGATCATCATGTTGAATCGCCATGACCATCATATATCTTTACTACCATCGTGTTTAATCATTATTACCATCATATTAAGCCATCATTACTATTATCATGTTGAATCACCATGGACTGAAAGTATAGGAATTCATTAGGTATATATTTATTTTATTTTAAAAATACTTTGTGATACTTAGTTTTTACTGAGTTTTGAACTGGGAACCTTCCGCCCACGGAGATGGCACTCATCCACTGGGCCAATTCGCTACGCAAAAAACTAGTGCCAAACGTCAACTTGAGGTACTTTTAACTTGGAATTAATATGTGAATCATTTTATTTTAAAATAATCACAACAAAAACATAAATGTTAAAAAAGGAGCCAAGTTCTTATGTGTACAAGAAACCTGTGCATAAAAAGTCAGCCCAAAAAAGTAATGAGATCTAAAATATATGCCAAGTTTTAAGTTCATGAAGTTTAATATCAAATATCTTAAGTAGAGTAACATCGAAACAATTCCAAATCATGACAGAAATTTGCTAATTAATGATTACTGATTAAAATTTGGTGGGTTCACTGGTCAAGTTTTCACACATTTTAAATTTTTGATTAAGTAAGTATTTAAGACAAAACTTGCCAAGTAAATCCACCAAATTTTAATCAGTAATCATTAATTAGCAAATTTCTGTCATGATTTGGAATTGTTTCGATGTTACTCTACTTAAGATATTTGATATTAAACTTCATGAACTTAAAACTTGGCATATATTTTAGATCTCATTACTTTTTTGGGCTGACTTTTTATGCACAGGTTTCTTGTACACATAAGAACTTGGCTCCTTTTTTAACATTTATGTTTTTGTTGTGATTTCACTCCTTTTTGCAAAGATTTATTTTGCCAGGTGAAAGTCAAGCCCTACCGCTCTACAAAGTTTCATAATTCTACGACAACCGAAAGTGCTCCATACAAATAATAGCAATTCTGATAAAGTGAGTGGATGCCCCCCCCCCCCCCCCTGAATGGACAATTCTAAATTTTCGATTTTTTTTCCTTTCTAAGTACTTCAAGTCCTACCGACCTACCAATTTTCATCGTTCTACAACAATCGGAAGTGCTTCATATAATTTATAAGAGTTTTTGAGAATGTGGGTGGATGCCACGCCCCCTGTACTGAAACTTCCAGTTTTTCGATTTTTTTTCTTCTAAGTACTTCAAGGCCTACCGACCTGCCAATTTTCATCGTTCTACAACAACCGGAAATGTTCCATATAATTTATAAGAATTTTTAAGAATGTGGGTGGATACCACGCCCCCTGAATGCAAAATTCCAATTTTTCGACTTTTTTTCTTCTAAGTACTTCAAGGCATACCGACCTACCAATTTTCATCGTTCTACAACAATCGGAAGTGCTTCATATAATTTATAAGAGTTTTTGATAATGTGGGTGGATGCCACGCCCCCTGTACTGAAACTTCCAATTTTTTGATTTTTTTTCTTCTAAGTACTTCAAGGCCTACCGACCTGCCAATTTTCATTGTTCTACAACAACCGGAAGTGTTCCATATAATTTATAAGAATTTTTAAGAATGTGGGTGGATACCACGCCCCCTGAATGCAAAATTACAATTTTTCAATTATTTTCTTTCTAAGTACCTTAAGCCCTATCAACCTACCAATTTTCATCCTTTTACAACAACCGGAAGTGCTCCATATAATTTATAAGAATTTTTAAGAATGTGGGTGGATGCCACGCCCCCTGTATGAAAAATTCCAATTTTTGAATTTTTTTCTCTCTAAGTACCTCAAACCTTACCAACTTACCAATTTTCATTGTTCTACAACAATCGGAAAGGCTCCATATAATTTATAGAATATTTAAGAAAGTAGGTGGATGCCACGCCCCCTGAATAGAAAATTGCAGATTTTCGATTTTTTCCTTTGTATGTACCACAAGGCCTACCGTTGTGCGAAATTTCAAGTTTCTACGATGTCGGGAAGTGCTCCATAATTTTGATGATCTGTCAGTGAGTCAGTCAGTCAGTGAGTCAGTGAGTCAGTGAATCAGTGAGTCAGTGAGTCAGTCAGTTACGGTTTTTGCGATTTTTGAAGTCCTATATCTTGGGAACTACTAATGCTAAAGAGTTGAAATTTGGTGAGCCACCTGTGTTTGATCAGCTCAGCAAATACTGCGAATTTGAAGTTTGTGACTTTATTGGTACTGAAGTTAGAGGGGGGTTGAAAATCGCCTGAGTTTGTTCCTGTAAAAAGGGTGTAGTGCCGCGAACTTGGCTGGGCACTACCGTGCCCTTTGATAGAATGTGAAGAAAAGTTTGAAGATAATTCTTCTGTTTAAGTGGAGTGACTGAATACAAGTTAAAAGTTCAAATGAGCTCAACTCCATATTGCGTTTCGCCCAGGTACGGTAGTTGGGCTCATCAGTTAGATGACAATCGTACCGTCGATGTTTAAGGACTAATATAAAAAACACACCATTAGAAATTCTGTTAATTTTATAATTCTAAGGGAATTTGTTTAAATTCAGACACTTAGAATTTGAATTCCAACTATCGTACCTGGGCGAAACGCAATATGGAGTTGAGCTCATTTGAACTTTTAACTTGAATCATTTTATTTTAATTCTATTTCAATGTTAAAATGAGTTCAATCATGTTATTTCAACAGGGTCTCACACATGAATTAATTTGTTAATGAAACCTTAATGATTTAATAATATTTCCCTTAGAATACAAAACATGATGAATCAAAATGAAAAACGTTGTTTAAGTGTATGCCTGGTTATTTTTACATGAAAACGCTTTTTTTTTGACATGATTTTTTTTTAATTTGGAATTTATATACGAATCATTTTATTTTTACACAACTTCAAAGTTAAAACAAAGCGAAAACTGTATAATTTAAAATGAAATTCCTGTTTACTTGTTTTTCAATTTTAAATTAACAGGACTAAGTCATAAATTAATGTTTTGAAATGTTAAAATAAAATGAAAACCTATTAAATCGAAATGAAATCCAATGATTGAAAAATTCATCTTTTTTTTATCGAAATCAATAATTCGTCACGTTGATTTAACATTGCGTTTTTTTCTGTGTGAATAAGGTCCAAATACAGCTTCAAGAATAATCTAAATTTATTTATGCTCTTTTAGCAAGTTCAAAACTAAACATTTGACCATGCATCCATGTGCACTTTGAGTTCTTTGCTTTCATTAATTAAACATCAAGCTCATTGCTTTTATTAACCTCCAATCAATACCTGATAACCCTATTCTGACAAGAATAACACATGATTTTCTCGTGCTGCAGAGAGAAATCCGCAGCGCGAAGTATATCTTTTCAGGCGTGTGCACCACTAACATGCGTATACGTCCCGGAGTTTAGCTCCCATTCAGTAGTCCGTCCAATTCGATGGCTATAATTGATTAGGCATCCACATAAATTAATTTTCAATGTACTTTTAGCTTAAGGTATTTAGATTCCGAAAAGGCTTAGCCTGAGTGCATAGGTACAGCTGCCAGTAAAAAACAAAAAAACTATCCAGCTATGGTGTGTCTCATGCTCAGCCTCAGCCCCACATACTCATGTCTACATTTTTGTTCGATAATTGGTCAATTTGAGTAATTGCGCCCGGCAATCTCTCTGTACACAAGAATACATACCGTAGAACCTGTGATTTTTGATGGAGAGTCGATATACTTTGGCTTAGGTACTCATAGAAGTCCAAAAAGGAAGTGCGGTGGTGGTGCGGTGTGTGATACCTGAAAAGTATTCCAACACCAAGAGTCCAGTCGAACACACATTATGTCGACCGACGACTAGAAGTCTATTTGGTTGCAGAAAGGGGCTTTGACCATTAATCTTCTGAGAGTAGATTTACGCGTTTACTCTCTCATACATATCGCAGAAGCGATTCGTCATTGTTTTTTTGTTTTCTTTTTCCCTGTACCACATCATCTCTGAGGACCGCATCTTCATAATGTATCTTGTATATCAAGACTCGAAATTCTAAAAAAAAGAAAGATTCTTGCAGACTCATTCATTAAGGCACGTCTTCGGGTTCTTAAGAGCTAGTTTGGCCACAGCACCTTAAGAGGCTTTTCTACTCATTTATCCAATGGCGCATGTAAAAAAAACTTCTTCAGAAGTTAGTAACAGTTTTTTTTGTTGTCCTTCACATGTTATGATGATAATGTGTGTTCTTTTATGAGACGGCCTAAACGGGAATAGGTAGATGGTGTAGTGAATAGGAACTTCCGGTGGGAACAGATTCACACGATCTGTGGATTTTCCTTTCAGTTTTTGTGTAATTTTTTTGTTTGTTTTCATCTGTCGGCTAGATAGTAGTCTGTCCAGGAGTCGGTACGGATAACGACGACGACGATGGAGTGGATTAATGTTGACACATAATGACGGCACTTAATATTGATGGCAGAAAGGTTTGGTTAAATGAGAATTATGAGTGTGTTGAGTTTTTGTATGTAGTTTGTCATGTAGCGGTCTTGTGATGAGAAGACAACGCATGAAACATGATGGAATGTTTTCACAGTAAGTTTGAACGGAGGACAATTTATAATACGACACGCTTACAACAGCTTGTCTGAATTAATTTAATAATGTGCAACAACTACAGATTGTGAAAGTATGAATTTTACTCGGAATGTTAAGTGGATGTTTTTTGTTTGTCAAGTGACCTATTTTTTAAGATTACCTACGTTTTTGAAATTCTATATGAATGTACATTGTATCGAAGGTGATTTTTCTCAAAACATAAAGTAAGTCATGAGCTTATTTGTTTTTCAAGGTCTCTCTCAATAAGGATTATCAATGACAGTAACAATTATTGAAAGTACTTGCATGGAAGATATCGTTGTACTTTGCAATAAGTTGCTTAAAAAATATACAAAAAATAAATACTAATACTGAAACTGATGGTATTTGTAACTCGACTAGATATACGTGAAGTTAGCATCGCCGCTTTCTATTTTCAAAAAAGAGGAGTGCTATAGTGTTCCCAACTTTGTGCTGCCTTGTCCCGTACAAAAAAATGCAAATTTTACGAATATTTTTTTTCATTTTGATGATTATTAAAAATGACAGGTGCTGTGCTGTTTTGTGTTCGGTTTGTACAGCAACGCACCGAAAAGATAAACCAACTATTCGCATATTTGCAACTTTAACGGTCAAAAATAAACTTTGCGAAACGTTGTAGCTTGAAGTGATCACCACTATTTTCGGTTTTCAAGAAAAAGATGTTTTGCAACTTGTGCTGCCTTGTGCTGTATGAAATCTTTTTGAAATTTAGCAATTTCTCAAAAATGACAGTTGTGGTGTTTTGTGCTCAGTTTGCTGTCTCTTCGGTGCATGGAAGCGTAAACTGAGCACAAAACAGCACAACTTTCATTTTTACAAAATTGCAAAATTTCATAAAATTTCATCCGTAAAAGTTGCAAATATGCGATTTTTTAAAAATATTTTCGGCGAAGCTTGGACAAACTGAACACAATACAGTAGAAATTTGATTCTTTAGAAATATCAAAATTTAAAAATTCATTGGTAAAATTTGCAAACTTGCGATTTTTTTTAGTCCATAGTCATTTAAGCTTTTTGCTTCGGAAAATATAGTGGAAAGCTGAATTTTAGTGTATAGCCTCCTCATGGCATTCTTAGAAAACTGTCAAAATTTCCCATCGATCTTAACGCCGCTTAGGTACAGTTATAAGGGGGTCAAGGGCCCCCCAAATGGTTTTTAAGGAATAACTCCCTAACAGTAACTCTTACAGACAAAAAAACAAGGACTAGGTGTCAGCTTAGAACATTTCCTACAAAAAAAGGTAAGTACCTATTTTTCATAAGAGTAACAGTTTTCGAGATAGTTTAATCGGTAGAGCTACGGATTTTCGGTTTCTGTATTAAATGTTCCATTTCACACCACCTTTGGGTTGAGGTACAAGATGAGTTATTCTTGCGTGGTATTCCCAAAAAAAATTAGAAAACAGTTCTAAAAAACAAACCAAGAATTTATTTAAAGGCTTTGGGAGAATTCCCCATCGATTTGGGCCTTATTAGATTATTCATACGGGTCGAAGGTCACGAAGCATGGTATTTGGTGTATACAGGGCAATTGCCCTGCAACAAAAAGCTTAAACGTGTAGGCTGGGTTGAGAAAAGAATGGTATGGGGGGGAGGTTCTATTCTCCACTGTTTAGCTGGGAGGGGAAATTTTCTAAGAAATTGACTTAAAACAGAACAAAAAAATTATTAAAAAACAACGGTAACACTTAAATTGTCATGCTATCTTTTTGTTAAGACAAAAATCTCTTCTTTTATCTTAGTTTTTGATAAAATTCCTTGGGGTGAACAATTTTATAATAATTATTTTTCAAACACAAAATTTCGAAAAAAAAAATTAAAAAAAATGTTAAACTAATATTTTTAAAAATTTTATGTGATTTAGTACTTTATTTAACCATAAATTAATAAGAACATTGAATTTAGAGAGTAAAAATAGTACTAATTACGTAAAAATAAATTTGAAATTTTTGTTTAAACTTTTTTTTTCAACATTTAGAGTTAGAAAATTTTTAAAAAACTATTCACTCAAACAACTTTATTTATAATTAAAATAAAAGAAAACATTTTTGGCTTTACAAAAAGATATAGGATAGCATTGTAAATGTTACCATTGTTTTTTAATAATTTTTCTGTTTTAAGTCATTTTTTTTAGAAAATTGCCCCTCCTGGCTTAACGGGGGAGAATAGAGAACCCCCATCATTTACCATTTTTTTTTCAACCCACTCTACACGTTCTAGCCTTTTGTCGTGTATTTTATGCGAATCACCCTGTTTAAACGAATGATCATGTTTCGTGACCTCGACTTTCGAACGCGTATGATTAATGTATCATCATGTAACGTCGGAATTGGGTAAAGTATCCTTTCTTGTTGACAGCATATACATATGTATATTTGGTCTTGCCTCATTGACCATTAAACTCATCTTCGTTCCTTCTCAATACTCATGAAAGCTCCCCTGACGTCACGCTTTGTTCGTTCGATTATGTTAATATCGTCGGGCGTAAGCGAGTAAATGGATGAACTTTTGATTGATTGTGCCTCTAGTATTGATGTGAGAGTTTTGCACTATTCTTTCAAGAACACATGACAGCGCTTCGTCTTGTCAATAAACTTTTTTGACATCAAAGCTATCGGTGAGGTCCTTGCCGTCCTTGGTGGAGCAGCGTGTAGACTCCTTCGTCATCCTGCACAAACGGACAAGCTTGGGAGGAATACCAAAACTAGACGTTGCACGTTGCTCTTTATATCGATTTGAAATTCCTGTGTTTTTCCTAAAATCTGCTGTTGGCGTTGTGCGAATATTTGATCGATGGTGGACTTTCGTGGCTTAATCCCAAACTGATATGGACCTAACAGGTTGTCGACGAATGGCTTTAGACATTCAAAAAGAAGATCTTGTGAACGATGTTAAGCAGACTGGTGCCTCTGTGGTTGGTGAAGTCCAGACAATAGCCATTCTTGAGAATCGAGAAGAAATGCTGAGGTTCCATTCATCGGGCATGCTTTCTTCCGACCACATTTGAACATATTTGACCGATTTGAATAGCCCCGGCAGCTTTATAGGACTTAACTTTAGAGACATATGTAGCTAGGGTCACTTCGTCGAGATCGGGTGGACAGAATTATTGGGCTACATGTCGTCCAGATTGAATGGTGCAATCCGCATGGCAGTGGAATTCGATTCTTCTCAACTCAATTTCATAAATTTTGGAGATAGCAGCCTTTATAGAAACAACGCTACTGGAGAACGATGGAAAGTTTAATTAGTATGTTCCTGAAACTTCACAAATATCCTATATTTGTCTGTGATAGAAAAAATATTAGACAAAATGTCCTTAAAACTGTACCAAATAATACCGTTTTTGCCGATATATTTTTAAAATATAAAATTGAGTTACCTAGTTCTTGCAATCAGGGGACGATATCTCAGCACTGACTGCGATTCTACCACGATGATCCGCTAATTGTCCATTTGCAGGCTTCACGTAGGTTCAAGCCTTTTACCATGAGAGGTTCTTCTGGTAAAACTTCCAAACTTCATTCCTGCAATAGCATTCCTTTATTTCATCGATGTACGCTTCTCATGATCTTACTTTTTCCTCCTGAGAATTCGTTGTTCGTCTCTCCCCTTCTGCTCTTAGAGCTCATGAGCATCAGCTTTAGTTAAAATTTAGCAAGAGACGCGATTAGATTATGACAATTCTTCTACGAAAAATAAGTAGTCTTTACTAAGAAATAGGGCTGACCACGATACCAAGCCAAAAGATACTTTTGTAAGTATCGTCTCGGTATCGTCAAAATCGAAAAATTTCAGTATCTTCTTGGTATCGGTATCGTATAATCCGTATAACAAAGTCTCGTCTCATATCGGTATCAGTCTTCTCCGGTTTTATTTTAGACTGGTCAGTTTTAATGGCAATGTCTGAGCAAAGTTCCGGTTAGGTATCCGACACATAAATTTTGACGCCGGGTCATCAGTTCACAAGAAAACAATGTATACAGTTATTTTGTGGTCCATTTAAATGAGTTGGAAATCCAAAAAAAAACTTGTGGACTGTGACTTTGCCTTAGAATTTATGTATTATTTATTAGTATTCAAAACTTTACTCAGAAGTTGTAAACTAATAAGCCGTAAACAAATAAAGCAATTAATTAGCAATTCGAAAAAAATGTTCTATCAGTGTAATTGAAAAATGAGCTTGGTAAAATTGTTACAGAAATCGTTGAAGCCGTTTCCGAGAAACCATATAATTAAAAAAGAAAATAAGAAGAAATAGGCGTGGCAGTGGGTAAATTTCACTTAAGTCATTTCCTCCAGCTAAAAATAACTGGAAGAATGCGCGTGGCATTTGGTGGGTTTAATTATAATCATTGCCAAAACCTTCTCCCTGCTTCATAGAAAAACTGTGAAAATTTCATCAAAATCGTTAGAGCCGTTTTTGAAAAACCAACTACATATGTATAAGAATTGTTTGTTTTAGTAAATTAATAATTTATTTAAAAAATCCATTTTTTCGGCCGATTCCAAAGGATACTACCGAGAATATCGATAAATTTTGATCCAAAAAGTACGGTATCCCTCCTATTTCATCGGTATCGTCTCGGTATCGTTTCAGATGCTTTGGAGCTGGTATTATGGTTAACCCAACTAAGAAAACAACTTTTATTTATTAGATTTATTTTCAGTGCTCCTTATTTTTTATGTGCCCCCAGACATCTCCTTCTGGTAACAGACTTTGTACATTTAAAAATGTGCATTTTCTTGGAAACACAGCATGCATTTTGAAAGTTTGCTATACGCTGGTTATTTCTGCTATTTTTCAAAACGGTAGATCATGTAAACTGCTTAGCCAGATATGTCGTGTTAAATCAACGTAGATTGCAGGTAAAATCTGCACGATATCTTGTAAATTTTACACTGCCTTTAAATAGTAAAACTGTACATTTACAGGAAAATTTAGTTGATGCTACCTGAAAACCAAGTTATTCTTACCTTAATTAAAACTTATTTATCTTTATTTTTAAGCTCGTCTAGTGAAACCACCAAGACTGCCAAAAACTCTCGGCTATTTTCAGTTTAAATTTTTTTTTGTCATCTCCGCTCCGTTTCGTTTGGATTCTTTGGAGGTCACGAGACCAAAAATACTGGCCAACTTTTTTGAAAAGCACTTATTGATTTTGTTTCCCAAAAAAAATATTTTTGACGTTTTAGGTTGCCAAAAATTTCTTGTTATAAAGTCGAAATGGGGCTTGAAAGTATTAGAGATAACGCTTAACAAAATAAGATTTTTTGTTAACTCACATTATAATAAATAGCCCTAAATAGAACAGATGTCGCAAGAACATTAAGTTTTGCTACATTCAA
Organism: Dasysyrphus tricinctus; assembly: GCA_963921185.1. Classification (NCBI taxonomy): domain Eukaryota; kingdom Metazoa; phylum Arthropoda; class Insecta; order Diptera; family Syrphidae; genus Dasysyrphus; species Dasysyrphus tricinctus. The sequence goes on along the minus strand of OY992532.1, from coordinate 22,369,819 downwards.
ATATATAAGTTGAAGAACATTAAAATTCTTATATTTACAAGTTATTAAATTACCGAGACTCATCATGACCTTGTCATAAATAACGCCTTGACCATGAACGATGAACCTTTTACATTTTACTGCCCTCTTTACCAATTCCATACCATAATATATTCATGTTTTCATTTTATTCTTTCCAAGCAATAAACACAAATAACTCGCTACAAGGCTTGACCTTTGTAGTTGTCAGAGCGACTATACAACCTATATTATTTATGTCTATAAGTACCTTATACAGCTATTAAAGGCCACTCAAACCCGGCTTTTACCGTAAATTTCACTAGAATCGACAACCTTTTGGCAAAAAATAACCACAAAACCGCTTACATAATAAGTAACATGTTCGTATAGATGAATTTCCAAGCGCCAACAACTCATTAAAGCTAAGCCAAGCCATATTGGCCATAGCCACCTGTTGGAGTTTTTCATACAACAAAACAAAAAATACAATTTTTTTTTTCAATTAAAAAATGAAAACATACAAATAGAGACACATCTATATCACCTTTTATGCAGCTCACGCAAGCACCTCTTTTGTGAACAACATCAGCATATTTGTGTTTTTTATGCCTAAAAAGAAAAATAACAAAAATAATGGCATTTTGGCAAAAGTTTGGCCCAAAAATGTTCTCCCTAAGCCCGCTAAGGTCCCACATGAACACTCTGAATAGTGAACTACAATGCGTCAGTTCAGAAATGCTGCCATGTGGAACGTTAATAATTATTCCGGCATGTAATTTATGTACATCGAGCTTGGATACGTACGTGTATCTTGTTGTGAGATATTACTGTGTAACCAAACGACTGCAGCGCCATAAGCGCCAACGCCATGCGATAATATTGCGTAATGTCAACATGGATTAACTGGCATCTACAGTCTAACGCTTTGCGACACTTCTGTGCATGTAACGAGATCTATTGACGCTTTTATCTCGGCTGGCCCTAATTAAATTAGATTATTCATTCGCCTGTGCATTGTGTGATGATTTGTTTTTTTTTTAATTCGCCGCATTTTTTTTTATCTTTTCAGTTTCTTAATGCAGCATCGCTGGATTTAGAGAGGAGACGTCATCTGTCATCAGATCACAATGACAGATTGCAGCAGCAGCATCCAGGGCTCGATGTGTTCTACGACAAGCGATGTCATCTCATCGGCTCGCAGTGCAATGGTTACGAATCCCAGAATTCGGGTGATTCGTATGGTGCGTCCTAATTCACGACGAATTTTGGTCACGCCTGACAACAATGTGACATTCGGATTCGCCATACGTGGTGGCAAGGAGTTTGGAACGGGATTTTTCGTGTCGAGAGTGGAGAAGAGCAGTGAGGCTGATATCAAGGGATTGCGGGTAAGTGTTGTGTTGTGTTGTCTCCTTGGCACGTGCAGTGAGAGTGGTATTGCTTGATTAACTGGTTAAACGGATTCTTCTTTGTCGATCGGGAAGAATTGCCCGGAATGTGGGTCACACAGAGACAGAATTATTTTATTTTTCGCTCGTTCGTTATTGAAAGTTCGTGCGCTTCCACTTGACACAATTAGTAAAGTTTCACTTTGCTGAATCGTATCTATATTGACTGTTATTTCGAAAAAGCAGTGATGAACGGATTCCATCTGGCGATGATGATGATGATGATAATGATAATGATGATGCTGTGGCGTTGATGGTGAATGGATGGGATGATCCAAGATGATATGTGAAATTGATGTTTGGTATTTTTGTGCCATCATGTACAGGGTAAGGAAGTAGCAAATCGGTTAGAGATAGATTGTCTTTCTGTTGAATTGTTTTGCTGCAAAGCAGATGCGATTAGATTAAAAAGAAAAAAAACGTAAATAAAAGGACAGATAGCGGATTGTCGTCCTATCGTAACTGACGAGATTTAGCGTGAAAAAAGTTGTAGAAATTGCAATTTTGTGTTAACTTTCTTCATTTTAAATTTGTTGCATTGAAGAAAATAAAAATGATTGTACTTTCTAGTAGGAGTTTATCCAGCTGAATTTTGTCATTAAAAAAAATGAAGATGGTAAGTTTTTATCCAATCACGATTTTGAAAGTCCATATAATAAAACCACATACGAGTTCGTTACTGTACAAGGATTTTGTAAGTACATACAAATGACTATTTGAAACTTTACTTTTCTAAATTTTTGTTTAGTAAAGTGCTATTTTTTCCAAACTGAACTTCAGATGATTGGGAAAGTGTTCACTCAACCAGAACTAAGATAACTGATTTATTATTTTAGAAATTGCAATTTTGAATCCGTATTTTTGTATTGATATTTCTGCACCATGCCTCTAAAAGCTCCAGAACTTCTATTATCTTGCTAAGAAAACTGGGACCAAGTAGAAAGAAAATTTAATTTCCGGGCAAATTTTTAGAAGTATTGAGTTAACATTCCATAAGGTTCCCGATTTTTAAATAAATCAAACTAACTATAGAATTCTAATTTTAAGGATTCTTCTTAAGCTTTTTTCCTTCTTTGAAATGTTAAATTTTGTATTTGATGAGGAAATTAAATATTTAAAATATTAATCTTTGAAAAATTTAGCTTAGAAGTTTTTTTTTTCAAATTCCTACAAAAACCTCATTCAATATAGAAATTAAATCTTGACATGTGTCAAATATTTCATAAAAACACACTCATTATTATGTACGAACATACAGTGACAAAACTTTTTGATTACATGATTAGCAGAATGTAACACTTTTGATTATAACTTTTGCCTTTATAAAGACAATTCAACGAAATTGTTTACCAGACAATAAAATGATATTTTCATTGAGTATCCAGGAAGGTAATGAGATCAGAATTCAGCTGTTAACATAATTTTATTCAACAAGAGAAAAAAAGAAATGAGCCCTTGATAAATTAGTTGACTTTGTGAAACTGTTCTTGATTAGTTATTTGTTTAACCATCTTTGCTTTGGGAGCTACTTTATATTCTTCTTGGCATAGATTAAGTTAATGTTTTGGTCTTATGTAGGGTATGTGAGCTGATCTTTTGACAAAGAGTTTGAGTATAGAATCATTAAGCTAGGAATTCTGGATAATTTTCAGGTTAACCTGTAACGGGAGTTTTGACCTTAACCAAAATATGTTCGATTAGATTCTAGTCAAAAGATTTTGGTAGCCAGAGTTGTAAAAATTTCAATGCAACACAAATGATTTTTTTTTATTAAAAATAAAATTTTAATGCAATGTGAAAATATTTTGCATTAAAAAAAAATGTTAGTGCGGTTCAAAAATTTTCTGCATAAAAAATAAAATGCACGTACTTGCTTTTTTGTTCAAGACACTGCGGGTTTAAGAAAACAGTATATAAAAACATGGAAATTATGAGAGAAAACTGTAGAGAAGCATGAAATACGACATTTAAATTGGCTAAGACTACTTTTTTGACAGTTAGTGAAAAAAAGAATGCCATCTTAATTCTTGATTGAATTTGATTGTGTGGGAAAAAAAACAATTAAAATCGTTGGAGTGGTTTTTAAAAAAATTAACTTTTTATATATAAAATTCTTAAAACATTTTTAAGAACAAATTTTGGTATGCAAATCTAAAGTATATATTTATGTGTATATAAAAACAAAATTTGAAAAAAGTTGTCAACCTGTTTTTGAGATATTGAATTTTCAAAAAAAAATTGAAACTTATTTTCAAAATCCAAAAATTTTTTTTGAAATTTTGATATGCAATATTATATAATCTTATCTGAAATTTGTATTTAAAAAAAAAATCATCTCAATCCGTTTAGCCGATAAAGAGAAAATAAAAAATACGTTCTACGACAGGTACTCTGCCGTGTTAAGAGAAACAACGTAACTGACTTTTTGGCTGTTTTGTGTAAGGGCCAGTTTTGACATCTTTGATATGTTTGCTATTATATTCTTTAAAAAAAAGCCCTTACTTGCTTTTGTAATGGCTTAAAACGCTTAAGAAAAATGACGTTCGTTCAAAGAACCATGCTTTTTTTTAGGAAAAATTGATGTATATAAAGTTAGCAGGACACTTTTGGAAATTCATGTTAAAAGCTATCTTATCATTAGTTGCTACTTAATTGCGAATTAGTTACGCAAAAAAAAATTAATTGCTTTTTTGGTTTGCGAAAAAATGGGTGTCCTGCTAACTTCATATGAACTTAGCAGGACAACTTTCTCAAAAACAACTAATTAATTGCGAATTAGTTAGGTACGCAAAAAAAAATTTTATAGCATTTTTGGTTTGCGACAAAATGAGTGTCCTGCTAACTTCATATGAACCTAGCAGGACAACTTTCTCAAAAATGTAGATAAACGATCCGAAAAAAGTTGGTTGTTGAGAACTAATTAATTGTGAATTAGTTACGCAGAAAAAAATGAATTTTTTGTTCGTTTGCGAAAAATAGGCGTATCGCGAACTTCACGTGAACTTAGCAGGACAACTTTCTCAAAAAAGGAGATAATCGAGCTGAAAAAAGTTGGTTATTGAGAACTAATAAATTGCGAATTAGTTACGCAAAAAAAAAAATAATTGCATTTTTGGTTTGCGAAAAAATGGGTGTCCTGCTAACTTCATATAAAGTTAGCAGGACAACTTTCTCAAAAATAAAGATAGCCAAGCTGAAAAAAGTTGGTTATTGAGAACTAATTAATTGCGAATTAGTTAAGCAAAAAAAAATTAATTGCATTTTTGGTTTTCGAAAAAATGGGTGTCCGGCTAACTTAATATAAAGTTAGCAGGACAACTTTCTCAAAAATAAAGATAGCCGAGCTGAAAAAAGTTGGTTATTGAAAACTAATTAATTGCGAATTAGTTACGCAAAAAGGAAGTTTTCCTGCTAAGTTCATATGAAGTTAACAGGACACCCATTTTTTCGCAAACCAAAAATGCAATCAAATTATTTTTTGCTTAACTAATTCGCAATTAATTTAGTTCTCGATAATAAACTTTTTTCAGCTCGGTTATATGTATTTATTTTTGAGAAAGTTGTCCTGCTATGTTCATATGAAGTTAGCAGGACATCCATTTTTTGGCAAACCAAAAATGCAATAAAATTTTTTTTTTGCGTAACTAATTCGTAATTTATTAGTTCTCAATAATAAATTTTTTTCAGCTCGATTATCTTTATTTTTGAAAAAGTTGTCCTGCTAAGTTCATATGAAGTTAGCAGGACACCCATTTTTTCGCAAACCAAAAAAGCATTTTTTTTTTTTGCGTAACTAATTCGCAATTAAGTAGCAACTAATAATAGGATAGTTTTTAACATGAATTTCCAAAAGTGTCCTGCTAACTTTATATACATGAAAAATTGACGTTTTAGGACTCAATTTAAGAAAAAAGAAGTGACTACCATACAAGCATTTGTACATCTGATAAATAATCAAGGCAAAAAAAATGATTTACTTGTTAAAACAACAGAAAAACACTCAACAGCAAAACAAAAAAGATAGAGATAAAAACAGAAAAACGTGTTTATCTCGAAATGTCAAAAATACACTTACGTTTTTTCTTCTTAAAACGGCAGTAACTATTAATAGTTGCTAAGTGCAAAATTTTATATTTTTTGGTAGTAGATCGTACTAATTTTTGTATATGAAAAAAGTTTGATCAAAATCGTAGGAGTCGTTTTTAAGCAAAAAAATATTTTCTTTTGCGGTTTTTTAACTTTTGTATGGAAGGTACCGTTATTTTTTCATAAATGTAAAAGTTTTTCTAAAAATATTTTCGAGTATACTAAAAAACTCTTAAATATCGAGTTTCAAAAAAATTTTCCAAAAAAAATTTTGTAACATTTTTCAAAAATCCAAACAATATTTTTTCAAAAATTTTGGTACACAAAACCATTTATATTTTTTGGAAGCTTCTGTATAAAAAACTAATTGAAATCAGTCGAACCGTTATGAAGAAAATCAAAAATTAAAAAAATGGTTCTTTGGGAGGTACCATTAATAACCATTTTTGAAAAATGGTTTTCAGCCCAAAGGAAGCCTTTGCTAAAATAAATTTATAGAATTTTTGTTAAGAAAAGTTGTCGAGCTGTTTTTGATAAAACTACGATTATGTAAAATTGCTAAAAAAATTGTATGGCAGGTACCGTTATTTTTGGTTATAAAACAAAAATGAAAAACGTGTGGGCATAATCACTAAAAACCACTATGTAAGCTATAGACGAACAGACAGACAGACAAACAGAAAACCATGTTTAGGCGACCATAGCAAGCGATCAGCGAGATGATACGTCGTCCTCGTCATCGATCGACGACATCGCCGTCGTTATCGTCATCATTACCATCGCCGTGGTCGTTATCATAAGTCTTCTTACTCATAAGAACCGAAAATCAATTCTTATAAATGTTGATGACGACTTGAGTCTACTGAGTTTTGAGTTATCTGAATTATTCAAAAACCACCGATCTTATATAATTTTTGATTAATTTCCGATAGAAACGGTTTTAAGTTGGTCCTAACTTAACGGCCTCTCTTTTTGAATAGAAATGAGTAGAACCCATTTAAAACTCCATACATCATTCACTTCAACATTTTTGGGAAGTTTGAAATTGACGTAGTCACTCAGTACAGCAGTGAAATTCTTCAAAACTTCCTATGCCCTATGTTCTTACAAAATTAAGAATACTTGCCCAATTGATATTCCTTGATGAAAATTTGGCAGTCTCTGACAAGTTTTGATGAAATTCTCTCAAATTTTTTTTTTGTTGTATATCTGACTTCTGACATAATGTCAACATTGACAGACCAACGAATTTCTTCACAAAGAATTTTATTGGGCAGAATCACTAAGGAAATATTTTACTCTCTGATGAGTTTTCTGGCGATTAGTCAATTTTTGGAACAAGTTTTGACAATCTTAAAATTAGTTAATAATAAAAGCACGTAGGTATTGCAATGTCATTGTCATGTTTGAAGGGGTATGGATCAAGGATGACAGCAGTTCCTAGTCCTTACCAAACAGTGAATTTTTGCTGATGTATTTAAGTAGAACTATAATAGTCAGAAAGGCACTGAAGTTAATGCCAAAAACCAACGAAAAGTAGCTTTCCGTACCGTCAAAAGGGGTACACACCCATAATGTATGTAACTATCATCTATCTTTTTTTGGCATTCCTACTTCAACAAATGTCAGTTTTACTTAAGTGAGGTGCGCTCGGGAGCATTGTCGATTGGCATTGTCGAATATCTGTCATTTTGTGTGTCAACAAACCCACCAATCCAAAAATATACAGTTCTTATCAAACCTCACATTGCTATGTTGGAGAGGTCCAAAAAACTGGGTTGCTTCATATAGTTAAAATGTACATACATATATGTGCACACTAGGGTGGTCCTTAAATTGGACATTATCTTGGATAGCCCTCATTCGGCTCAAAACATTGAAAAACAATTTTCCTAATTTTTTCAGATTTTTATTTCACCCCCCTGGTCTCCCTTTTTTTCACTTCAAGGTACAAATAATGGAGTTAGGGTGATTCTTATAACACGCACAAAAAAAGTCAGAACTTATAGATTAGATTCAGACGAAAAAAAAATCGTATCGAAGGGGGGGTCTATTTCCCCCCGTTCAGGCGGGAAGGGTAATTTTCTAAAAATTTGACCCAAAATAGAAAAAAAATTATTAAAAAACAACGGGACCACTCACAATGGCATGCTATAGCTTTTTTTAAAGCCATGAATCCAGTCTCTAATATATTTCTTAAATCAAGTTTTTATTGTAAATAGTTTTTGAAAAAATAATTTTCAAAACATAAAAATAAAAACAAAAATAATAGTTTTTTACGTTTGAAAATTATTTTTTTCAGAAACTGTTTACAATAAAAACTTAATTTAAAAAATATATTAGAGACTGAATTCATGGCTTTTAAAAAAGCTATAGCATGCCATTGTGAGTGGTCCCGTTGTTTTTTAATAATTTTTTTTCTTTTTTGGGTCAAATTTTAAGAAAATTACCCCTCCTGCCTGAACGGGGGGAAATAGACCCCCCTTCAATACGATTTTTTTTTCGTCTGAATCTAATCTATAAGTTCTGACTGTTTTTTTTTGCGTGTTATAAGAATCACCCTAACTCCATTATTTGTACCTTCAAGTGAAAAAAGGGAGACCAGGGGGGTGGAATAAAAATTTGAAAAAATTAGGAAAATTTTTTTTCTCCATTTAGAGTCATTTGATGCCTATCCAATTTGGAATTTCAAAAAAACCCATTATAAGAACCACCCTAGTGCACACATTGTATTTAAAAAAACTTCCACTTTATATTTTCAATGTCCAGCCGCGATATAGTCTTGAACATTAAGAGAAATTTTTGATAGTTCGTTATTTTCATTTGCGATAAATAACAACAAATCTAAAATTTTTTCTGTTTCGAAATAAATGCGATTGAAAATTTTTCGCAAAAAAATTAGTGTAGTTCAACAAAGACGTAGTATGTGAATTCGCAAGCAGGTACCGATGTATAATGTATTTCCAAAGCAAAGAGCTACAATGTTATACTTAGTTCTAAGTCTTCACAACCCTAGAAATATTCTTAATGATTTTAATTTTTTCACAGGCACTTAATTAAAGTCCACCTTATTTTGCAATCCCATAGCATTTTGATAACAGTCCAAAAGCAGGCGTTAATCTAGTGTTTTAAGTGAACTGAGCTAAAAGTTCATATACAGAAATTAAACTAATATAAAAATACTTATTAAATAAACTACAACGCCAAAGAAGGCATAATATAACCTCATACAAATGAGCTTGAAACATAGCACGTTTTTAATGTACCCGAAGTTTTTTTTCTACCTTCATCCATCATGTTTTTAATTTTTCGTTTTCGTGTTTTTTATTGTTACATAGGTTGGAGACCAAATAATTCGCGTTAATGGATACCATGTTGACGATGCAGTTCATAAGGAGTTCACTCAGTTTGTTTCCAGTCAAGATCGTTTAACTCTTAAAGTTCGAGGTAAATTATTGACACATTACGAACACAAAAGCTTCATAATTTATTTAAATCTTTTTTGTTTTCTTTTCTAGGTGTTGCAATGCTCCCAATGAAAGAGTAAGTATTTCGAATAACCCTCATCTCAAATAAGTTCTTGACTTCAACTTTCCTCTCTTTCAGTAATCAATGTGATCCGCTTAGTTGGCACATAGTATCTCGAGCTGCACTTTCATCCATGAACCCACTCATGGATGATTATAGTGCTGGTCAAAAAGATGCCCGTATTGTTCTCAAAGTTGCCCCTCGAACCAAACTCGGTCTGGGCATATGCAAAGGTCCCGAATGGAAACCTGGAATCTTTGTTCAATTCACCAAAGATTACAGTGTTGCCAGAGATGCCGGTCTACGACCTGGTGATCAAATTTTAAGTGTAAACAGCATCGATTTCTCTGATGTGCTCTTCAGCGAAGCAGTTGCCGTTATGAAGAGTTCTTCAACACTCGAGATGGTGGTGCGGTCCGGTGCTGGTCTGGATCTGTTTCCAGGAGAATCTAGTGGTTACAATAGTTCGGCCAGCAGTGTAACTGGCGATCAGAGCCCATGTTGGGCTGATCAGTCAGCAAAACGTCTGAGTTCGGTGCGCGAGGAGCCACTGTCAGCAAAAAGTCACTGGCACGATCGAAGAAAAAATCCACCTCTTACGTCAGCCCTCCAGTCATCGGCTTCCTCGTCCTGCTCCTCAGCCACAGTCAAAGATGAGTCTAACAAAACGATTATCCAACTCTCCGAAAGCGGCACACTCATCAACAATACAATGGTGGCAAGCCACGACAGTGGTGCATCCACTTCATCATCCATCTCATCGTCGTCGTCCGCCTCGATGTGCGATGATTCAAATCTGAAGTTGAATTTCATAATGCCACCCGATCAGGCAAATCCGCATCACCATCGGACGCCACAGATCCCGCCAACGCCCCCTCTGACGCCGGGTGATACGCAACAACTTCAGCATGCAAATAGCAAGATCGCCGACATCTGCTTCGTGTCACGCCAGAGCGAGACGAAGACAGTCATTGTCGAGGTGCACAGAAGCGCAACCGATAAGAGCAACCCAAAGGGTCGCGCACCATCACCTCCAAAGCCTCCACCGCCATCGTCTTCATTGTCGGAACTCCAGGTGAACTGTGTCACTGCTTCCAAAAATAACAGCACCAACAACAAAGGCCACAATAGAACGCCATCCATTACCAGCAGCAGCATGAGCATTCCCGGCTCAATTAGCGGATCCAGTTTATGCAGTGCCATCAGCGAAGAGTTGAAAAAGCGACGTGAGGTGAGTTTGCAAAGAAAAGCTTTTGTAACTTTTAAGCTCAACTTAACGGTTTGTATATCCACTTAACAGAGATCAAGTAAAGACACAAACCTATCGGAAGATAATGGTGAATTTTTACTGCAGCCCAGGCAGCAACCACGACGTATTGGAAATTCAAATTGTGCTGACGATGAACGTCGACACAGTGCATTAATGGATGAATTCAAACGCGCCCATAAGCGGATGTTCCGCAACGGATTCAAAGAGACAGATCGAACGGTAAGTCGTATATTTGTGTATTTTTGTTGTGGTGTGTTCATTTCAGATGGTTAATTTGAAAGGTAAATAAATGGTAGGTACAAACAATAAGGTTGTTTACAGCTGATAAGATAAGTTAAATTATGTTCTCTTGAGTTGTGGGGAAATTTCATATTTTTTTTTATTTATTTACTCATTGCAAAAGATAAACCGCTCTTATCAGCAAAAGCAGGATTTTATTAAAAAATAAAATGAATCCGACAAAAAAGTAAACAAAACAATGAGACGCATTAACAGAAAAGTCTAGAATAAGATGTAGTAAAGATAAGAATGTCAAGTGGGTGCAGTGCGGTGGTGGGCGTACATTCAATGTAGATAATTAAGTTGTTAAAATTTCAACAGATACAGATGATGGTATGTTTGCTCACTTAAAAATATATTATTTATCTTCATATGCATATATGTACATATGTATGTATATCAAGCAAACAAATAATAAAAACAAATCTGGGAATATCAGATGTTTTTTTTTTGTTTTTTGATAAACAATTTAATTGGATATATATGAACAGGTTTGTATTTTATTCAGGTATTACCTACTAATTTCATTGTTAGTCGTTATTTTTTGTTGTTTTATCAGGACTAATTTAAAATTTTATATTTTTGGAACCGAAAATAAAAATTTGTTCTCTGAAATAAAAAAGAAATGTATATGCAATTATTATGAAATATTAATAATGCTGTAAATTTCTATAAGCTAAATATTAGTTGATTTATTTGTTTTCTTATAAGTAAAGTTGGTATAGAAGTAAATATTTGCAAACTCAATGTTAAAAAACAAAATAAAAACAACGGTCCATTCTTATGGTTTATTTTCAAGTTATTTTTTTTTGATGAACAGTTTTGGCAACAAAATTGTTTCAAACTCAACATTTTAAATATTAACTTTTTTAAAATTTTAAGTTTTAAACCAGCTTTTGTATACATTTTTATTAAAAACACTTTTGGCCTTTCAAAAAGCTATAAAACAATACTGTTACAGCAGTATTAATAAAAACCTGCTATCCGCTCCGTAACACACGTGGTAACTGCCACACGGATAGACAACTTGTCCGTTTGATAACTTTTCTTATTAAAAAAGATATGATATTGATATCTTTCCAGTATTTATCACTTCACCAAATTCACCACTTCATCAAATTATGGTGATTTTCTAATACATGTTTCACATGCATGCACTGCCTTACGAAGTGTATACTGGTAGTAGTAAACGGTCTTATCACACTTGTGCGTATATGTGTAGATAAGTTATCCCTTCACTATAAGCGGAATTTGGCGAGTTAAAGTTATCCGTACGTTAACACACGTCACAGACTATTACACATTTGTTAATAAGAACTACAAGTTAACAGATGTATAAATGCTAGCACGTTGTTATCCGCCGTTTATTAATATGGGGGTTAATGTTGCCGTTGTTTATAAACATAGTTTTTTCATTTTAAGTATTTTTTTTTTTTTATAAAATTGCTCCTTCTCAAGCGAAGGAAGTATTACCACCCTCCCACAATATTTTTTTCAACCTATATTCATGCCCTGAATTTCTTAGAACAGCGACTATGGGAGACGAAAATAAAAATGTGAACAAATTAGAAAATTTTTTGTTTCTTCATTTGAAGCTGGTTAAGGCCCATTCAAAAATAAAAACTAAAAGAACAACAACCACCCTATTATTTGGTAAAATTTTTCATCAGTCGTAATTTTTTCATTTTTGTTTTCTAAATTCCTGTAATTCCTGTTATTTTTTATTCAGACATCTCTAGATTTTAAAAATATAGTTTAAAAATAAAATAATTTTCACAGGCGTGAAGTTGGACTGTTTTTGCACATAATTTGTTTTGCCAGGACCTCAACCGGAAGAATTTAGAATATCGGATATATTTTTAAAAAGTATTTACCTGACAAGTCGATAGGTCTAGGAACAAGTTTTTCATTTTTTGATATCGCTTTGTTGAATTTTTGGAACAACAACAAAATATTGGAAAACTGTTTTTAGAAAGAATGCTATGTTTTGGGTTTTAAATATCCCAAGTGAAGAGTAATGTACTACATCCGATACTACATACAAAATTGAACCAAAGCACAAGTTGTAAAAAAAAATAATTTAACTGACCATAAATTAAAAATAAAAACAACAACATAAGAAAACTGTAAAATTATTTATGTATTTCAATTTTCAAAGCAAATGTTCAAATTGCTTTCCACCCACTCGTATGTATGTACCTCCCAATAAATGATCGCCGTAGTGCTGCTCCTAATTTCAGCTCCGTAATTTCTATAGTCTGGGAGCCGACCGTAAGATTACCTATCTCATCGCGGCCACGCAAAACTTGAATGCCAACCGAGAGCTTTAGTCAAAACATTCACAAAACTACTGGTCGAACAAGCTTTTTCTGGTCGCAATGATTAGAAAATGCACTTTTCAGGTTGCATTTCCGCTAAATGTACCAACAATATAAGCAACTTATATAAATGGGGTATCAATTGAAAGCTAAAACTGCGTCTTCTACACGATGCAAATAGTCGGACGGAATATTTTTGGCTGTTGCCACGAGTCCGACCACTTTTCTAAAATTAGGGATTCTGTGCATCCTAGGATGAAAATTGAAAAAAAGTGGTTTGGGTCACTTTCTTAGCCATTTGATATGATTTTACTCTGTTTTTCCTAATGTAAAACGCAGTGCTAAAAAAAGACCATTTTTAAAAAAAATGGTTGGGCTGGTCGCAACAACCAAAAAAAGGCTGTCCGACCATTGGTACCCTAAAGAGGACAGTCTTACCTTTCATTCGATAACCCTTTTATAGAAGTTGCTTATATTATTGGTACATTTAGAGGAAAATCCAACCTGAAAAGTGCATTTTCTAACCATTGCGACCAGAAAAAGCTTGTCCGACCAGTTGTTTTGTGAATGTTTTGACTAAAGCTCTCGGTTGGCATTCAATTTTTGCGTGGCCGCGATGAAATAGGTAGTCTACGGTCGGTTCCCGGACTACCATAGCAGCTGAATCGATACGCCTTCGGAGCTCCTCTGGGGATCTTATCGGCTTGCTGTACACTTTTTCTTTTATGCAGTCCCAATAAAAAATCTAGTGGACTAGAGTTCGGTAAATACAAAATTGATTCACATTTGTTGCACCAATTTTTAAAAAGTTTACCACTAGGGTTATCATGCAATTTTTTTTTACCACAGATGCTTAAACTTTTTATTTTTTTTTTATTTTTTTTCTATTTTTGGATTTAAAAACATTTTTTTTTTTTAATAATGAAGTTCGATTGATAGAGTTCATCCATTTGTAGTCAGTATTTAAAAACGTTAAGTTAGTAAAAAAAAGCACACTGAACGTTAAATGCACATATTTTGAGTACCCTCTGTGAGATAGCCCATTTGTCTTCCCGGTTTTAGTGCTGCCATAGAGAGGGTTATACGCGGTTTCCAGACTTTCCATTACCTACCGGATACCCTGTATAATGTATTTATGAACAACTATGAACAATAACTTGTAATTAATTCTTAAAATCGTAATGTCAGAAACAAGAATTGAAGAAAAAAGTTTTCAATTCCATAACATGCAAAAAAAAGTACGTATACGCCCAAGTGTACGAAAAAATACTCCCGTGCGCATTAAAACATGGATTTGGTTGTGGAAATTAAAGTTTTAAACAATTTAATAATATTTTAAACAGGGTGTTCGATTAAGAATGGATAAGCCTAGAATACCTTATAGCAGACTTACGACCGTTCTAATAGCTTTTTTTTTTATTTTCAAAAATTATTTGCTTTCGCACTTTGCATTGAAAAAGATATTAAATTATTTTTTAAATTTAAAATAATCGTTGGGACTGCTTCTGAAAAGAAAACAAGATGTAAGAAAAAGTGGGCTGGCAGTGGGTAGATTTTAATTAAATCAGTTCCTATATTTGAAAATTTAATTTAAATCGTTAGAGCCATTTTCAAGAGTGCGTGATGGGAGTAGGACGTGGCTGGAAAAAAAATTGCTAAAAATAAAGAAATATCACACTTTAATATCCTAAATATATCTTTTTGAGAGTTGCAATTCTGTTCTTGAATTGTATGTTTAGCTCAAGTTGATTGAGACAATAGTTATTGAGAAATTTAATTTCAAATTCAAATTTTTTTAAGAAAAATTAAAATATTTTCTTTTATTTTATTTTTCATAAAAAGGGTAAATTTTTTTTTTTCAAAACTCAATGCTCCAATGGATTCCGAGTTGCAGCCACGGTATACATCAGACCTTGCGTCAAATCCATTATATTTGATTTTTGTTAAGTTGTTTTTTGTTTATAATGTTACCCTTATAATTAATCCTTATAAGTTTCCGGCCTTTAAAGCCAATGCAACATTGGTAAAATCGAAAAAACCGCAAAATTTTTAAAACTTTAAACTAAACTGATTTTTCAAAAACTATGGATTAAAACAAATTTATTTTAAAATAAATTTCAATTTAAGCTATAAAATTTCAATCCAGATGGTAAATACCCTTAATTTTAAATAATCATTTTTCTGTGTAAAGTCAGTTTATTTAAAAATTGACCCTCACACCTGAAAGGGGGATATCAAACCACCCTCGCATATGATTTTGCCTTTATTTGACCCAACATACACGCTCAAGTAATTTGGTGCATCTTTTTTTAAACACCCTATATTTGTTCTAATACTAGATATTGACAATACTTCTTGTTGATATACATTTATTATTGCCAAATTTTGGAAACTATTAGTTCTACAGAGATGGTTCCGGTATATTTAAATGAAGCTAATGCAATCCGCTTGAATTGTAGAACAAAGTTTTTATAAAAAAATACAGTCTAAGAGCCGACAACAAATTTTGGGAGTCGAGGTATAACCAAAATCTGAGTATGAGGGATTAAAATTTTGTTAGAAAAAGCTGTTATTACCTATATTGATTGCATGAATGATAGATGAAAACTCCGATAAGATTTCCACTTATTAAAGCGATTGGTACAGAACTTCGATAACATTTTTTCAAGGCATAATCAGCTGTCCAAAAACACCCATATCGAAACAGTTAGTATAACATATGATTCCTATAATGTTTTTAAGGTGCCTGCAAGCTTCCCAAGCAACACAAAAACTCTTGAAGAGTTCCTGAAATAAATGTATCAGCTCTTAATGGCATCTTAGTTCAGTCTTCTTGATACCATTGCACTTAATAAGCACTTTATGAATTCTTTAAAAGATAATTTAAAGCCAATACTTAAAAATACATCTTAAAGACATCTTATAGACATCTTTTTCAAGTTATTTTTTCATATCTCTTTATGAAACTTCTTCAAAACCTCTTTAACTCCTTAAGAATAAGAGTATTTGAGAGTTTACTAGCTTGCTCTCTCAAAGATATCTTGAAGACATCTTATAGACCTCTTTTTGAAGTTATTTTTTCATATCTCTTTATGAAACTTCTTCAAAACCTCTTTAACTCCTTAAAGAGTATTTCTAGAGTTTCCTAGCGTGCTCTCTCAAAGACATCTTGAAGAGGTCTTCCAGATATCTTTAAGGACACTGTTGCACTGATTTCTTATCTGTCAACTTGAAGTTATGTTTCAGTATAGCGAAACGAAATCTCACTATAAGAAGTTACTTATACCTTTTAAAAATGTTGAATTCAAAAAACTGTTGGGATAAATGGAAAAAAAAACTGCCATTAATTTATTCTTGGAAGCAAACTAAGTTCAATCATATTTCCTGCACCATAATCTGATCTGACTTAAGTTCCTCTTGTCTTGCTATGCACTTGTTGAACACAGTTGTTGCCATTGAAACTGGTTTGACATTTCGTTTTTTTAAGACCTAAAAAGTAATTAATGACCACTTAATGGTGTCTTATTAAGAAGTAATTAAGCGTGATTTGACTCTGGGGAAGAGTGACTATATCCAAAACG
Organism: Dasysyrphus tricinctus; assembly: GCA_963921185.1. Taxonomy (NCBI): domain Eukaryota; kingdom Metazoa; phylum Arthropoda; class Insecta; order Diptera; family Syrphidae; genus Dasysyrphus; species Dasysyrphus tricinctus. Next base: position 22,353,309 of record OY992532.1, on the reverse strand, counting down.
TTTTTAAGAGTTTTTTTAAGAACTTTTTAAAACGTTTTGAGATTTGGAAAAAATATTATTTTCTTATGTATATTTTTTACAGGGTGTCATTAACATTAAACAATTAAATATTTGTATTTAAATGTTTAATTGATATTTGTATATTTTTTGGTTTGTTTGTCTATCTGCTACGCATGTTAGGTTATATTTTGAGATCAAATGGCTACATTATTGTTATAAGCCGCATTTTATAAAACTTTTTGATCAGATCTGTATAGTAGAAAAGGCGTTTATAATATGTGAATAAAACTTTGAAAATTTTGCGAAACTCAGAATGGTGAAAATAGCTTTAATTTTGGTGTGTAATCAAAACGTGGACTTTCCTCTGTGCAACGTTACGGAGTATAGCACGTTACGTAGCGCGTATTCTCGGAATTCCGATTTGACATTTTGACACCTGTCAAACTAAAGGTGTTCTAGTGGCCCAGAACGTCAGTCGTGACATTAGGTAATATCCACCTCCTAAATCGTTTAGCGTACTCCGTTTTTCGAATCCGCCATACCAAAACTTTTGGCACATTTTGACACCTGTCAAATTAAAAGTATTCTAGTGGACCCCAAAGGTCGGGCGTGACACTAGGTAATATCCACCTCCTAAATCGATTGGTGTACTCCGCTTTTCGATCCGCCGTATCAACAGTTTTGGCACATTTTGATACCTGTCAAACTAAAAATATTCTAGTAGACCCAGAACGTCAGACATGACACTAGTAAGCAATATTCACATCCTTAATCAATTGGTGTACTATGTTTCTCGATCCGCCGTACTAAAATTCTGAACTGCAAATTTTCTTGTTTCCACTAAAGCGCTGGCCGTGACAGCAGGTAAGAACAAACGTTGATGTTTACACATATTAACCATGAGTCCCAGCACTCAGACAACTTTTCTATCTCTTTTTTGTTTGTGACTTATGTAAATAATAAAATGTAGCTTTAGAAACAAACAAAATAAATAATTGCGTAACTATTTAAAAAGAGGCACCCCGTCGCTTACACGCCATATTTATTGATTTCAATTTCTAAAACTATTTTGTACAAAATATAATAAATGACAATTCGGGCTTAAATAATCGAAGATTCTTTCCATAATTTTGTGTATACCTCTTAAAATAACATAATAACCCAACAATCTGCAATTAACATTTTTTTACTTCAGTAGCGAGTTTTTTGTCTAGAAAGAAAATGAAAAACAATGTAAATATCTTTATTTTTTAAGCGCGTGAATTTTTAGGGGGGTAGCATCTATGACTTTAAAGTAAATATAATCGCGCATGTCGAAACACATTCTAGATATGCTTCACAAAATATGTTAAGACTGTCATATTAAAATAACTTACTTGGCCGAGCTTCTTATAAATGAAGTTAAAACAATTCCTTATGTTTTCACTACTAATCTTAAGTTTCATTCCATTTCATTAAAATGCAACTCAATGTTTACATGCGTGAAAGAGAAAATATTATTTATTGCCATGATGCCTGCGTAAAAGAGAAAAAGTAAACGTAGTTTTTTTTTTCTCGCTTCTTAAGTCCACGTTTTCTTTTAAAGAGATTTTAAAGACCTTTTTAAGAGGATTTTAAGATCTATTGAAAACCTCTTTTAAATATCTTGAATACGTCATCAATACATCAACAAAAGAAGTCCTCTTTGTAAGCACTTACAAAGACATTAATTAGAACTCTTCACTTCATACAATTGGCTCAGCCCCTTTGGGCTTTTTTGGGTCTTAGAGACATCTTTAAGTTATCTTGCAGTGTTGAATGCTCTTTATTTAAGAATTCTGAAAGATATCTGTGAGAGGAGAATGTGTTGCTTGGGTGATATAGCATCATTGAAACTCATCCCTGAAACTTAAAATTTTTAATTTTAAAACGCTCAGAAAGAAAAATCAGTTGTTGTTTTGATGCGAAAATAAAACTCATGTCTTAATTATTACATATTTCTTGCCGAAAAAAACTAATTTTGGGCCAGCCTTCCATATACAATGATTTACATATTTCAAAAATTTACCAACTGTCATTGAGATACATATTCACAGAAAATTTATGTTGAAGGCTAGACCAAAATTTATGTTTTTTTGCTAAACATAATAATAAAGAGAAGATAATCTTATTTTGGCTCAAAATATTCACTGATTTTACTTTCTAAAAACCTCAAAATTAATAGTAATTGAAATTTTCAATCATGGTTTTAAATAAAAGATATAAGTGGCACCTTTATCCAATTACGCTGTTGAATTTCCAGAGCTGTTACTTTGGATTTCAATATCACATCATTTTTAAAAATGTATAAAAATGCTGAAAATGGTGTGCTCTAAATTTTGGAATCAAAAATATTAGAAAAAGATAAAAATTCATCAAAAATATAACGACATCAATACCAATATACTTCCTGCACCTTACAAATAATAATAAAGGTTATTTTAATTTTGTCATTGTCAACAACTCTCTCTTTTTTATTTTGTTATTTTTTTTAGTAACATTGTGTTTCTTTTAAAATTACCCTATAAATATTTTCGGTATTCAAATATGTGTATGTCTGGGAAGCTTTGTTAATGGAAATTTTATTTAAGTATCATACCTAATAAATTGTGTTGAATAAAAAATAAATAAAATACAAAATATAATCATCCGGTTTTTAAATCTTTTTCTTATAACATTTCAATTTCCCTACAGCCTTATAACACCTATTCCTAAAAATCTTCTTAAAATGTGTCGTTCGTACATGCTTCACTTTAGTACGTAAGATTACATCTTTTACGAGTAATTTTTATGACATGAATGAGTCAAAAACATTTTACACAGTTCATTTATTTACAAAGACTTAAAAAAATAAAAAATTCTACATAAATATTAAAGCCATTCGTTTGATAAAATTAATTAAAAATAATGATATTCACATCAAACTTTGGTAAATATACTAAATAATTAAAAAAAGAAATCCACGCCAGCATTTTAAATTTATTAATACTTTTCATTAATGGCACTACACAGTGCTCCCACTCCATATTTAGCATAGACTATAAAATTGATAAGTTCATTTGAATGCTAATTTTGATAATGAAATTTTGAATAAACCCTATGGTCAAGTCCAAAAATATCAAGCAAGCCAAACTATATATTGCGGAACGAGTTCAACGCACTTTTAATTTTTCTTTCTCCGGTCTGTCCACAGATAATAAAAAATAATAAATGAAAAAAAAAAACATAAACTTTAAATTATGCAAAAGATCACCATAACGATCACTATTATTACTCAAATCGAATTTACTTTCTGCAAAAAATAAAATCATAAAATCATCATCATCGCAGAGTCTATCAGGTTATAGGAGATGTGGTGAAAGAAGTAGGCATTGGCATAGTCTGCATAGAGGGGTATTTCACTAGAAAGGATGGACAAAATGTGTTTTTTTTTAATTTAAGATCAATTATTTCAAGTAACCAAGCTGCTTTTTTTGTAGATGTATAGCTTGGTGTCATTTAGTGCTTTAGATTAGGCCGAGTACTTTAAGGGTCCTTAAGGTCAGTTTTATACGTAGTAAATAAGCTTCTGGCATTAAGTTGATTTAATTGATGGCATTTAATGAGAGCCAAGAAAATGAAAGCCATAATGGAGCTGTTATTGCCAAGTGTTTTATGTGCCTGTTAGACTCCCTTCCATGTTTAACACCATCCACATGAAGTGGAAGAACATATAGACCGTCTAACCAACCCGTGATGGAAGATTTAACTTTTCGCTGCATGCAGCGCCGCCGCGCCGCACATACAGCAGAAATTTGTTCTTTTTGATAGTTTAAAACGACAGAGCTCTCTAAGGTGTTTCTGTGACTTAGCTTCAAAATTTTAAATATTAAAACTGTGATAAAATAGCTTGTAGTCATTTTTGTGTTCAAAATTTTTAAGACAACAATTTTGGTCAGTTTTGAATATAAATCACTTCAATGTGGATCATCAATGATGAAGTGTTAGGGGCATCACCAGTCCAATCCAAAATAAGAAACAATTTTCTTACAACTTCAGCGCTTGTCCGACTTTAAGCCTGTAACACAAATATCTTCAAGAAGAAGAAGAAGCAAAAAAAACTGTATATATCTGTGTATCTAGGTCACAGATTAATGGTGATCATAGAAATACGTTACGCTTCTGAATATGCAAGATGCAAATGAAAAACAAATTGCAATCTCTGCAATATCATGAAAGATACAGAGAAACTGTGAACAAGATTGTGTTAAGAAGAGAAAAAGAAGAAGAAATTATCGCTTCCTTGACTTTCATCTCTCTTTCTAATGAAGTTCCTAACCTACCCAGTAGAGAGGAACCTAGAAAAGACCTTCAAAGAAGATTATAGAATTCTACAGAAAGGCGTGTGTATGTTTGTATCTCCCTTGATCCCACTTCTAACCCTCAGATCATTTGGATCTTAGATAAAAATTGAATTTGCATTTGAAAAAAATAAATCAGATACTACGCACACACACACAGATTTTCCGAAAACATAAAAACAGGCCATGCGACAACAAACTGGAAAGGTGATGTGTGCCCCCCGGGCTCCAAGAAACCGCACTATAACGATATCGGAGATCGCTTATATCTGCAATCCGTAAGCGAGTTCAGTGATCTTTGGGGGAAGAATTATCGCATACAAAATTATCTAACATTGATTTGCGGAACTATTAATTGAAATTGTTGTTGTTGGGTATGCGATCAAAAAAGGCATGTGGTTTCCTCCCTCTGCCGCCGCTGTAATGATTATAAAGAGCGCCATCTTTGGAATAATCAGATCAACAGCAACAAAAAAAAAACCGTTGTCGCCGCCGCCGCCGCCACTGCCATCTATGGCATGTGGTTCATTTACCAAAAACGGTCCTTAGAGATACTTTTTTTGTGTGTTTGTATATCTTCGGTGTATAATCTTAAGTGTGTCTGCTCAATTGGTGTTAATTATGTCACTAAAGCGATATAAATACTTTCACAACATATTTCTCTACCGGAAAAGCTCAAACTGTAAGTAAGTAGTGCATGCCGCTGCAGCCTGCCGCGTCATACCGACCGCAGTGTGCTGCGCGTTATTATGCATGTGTTTATGGAGAATCTTGTTTGGAGTGTCGTTCACTTATTCGGAGTCAGGTACTTTTGCGGGTACATTGACTTGTTTCTTTCGAAGAAATTAAGTTTTTTTATAATTAGCCAGAGAGCGAGCGCGTTGCAGTGACAACCGATTGACAGTCAATAAACCTTCTTGTCCAATGCAACGGAAGAGGGAGTACCTATGGCAACATATTTTTTTTTTTTGTAGATGACCGTAAAGTTTGTTGAAGCGGTAAAATGTCGCTTCTTCGTGTTAGATTTTGGTCTGAAGAATAATTTATATTTGTTGAAAATGGAAGAATAGATATAGATTGTTGTTGTTGTGAAATTGTGGTTGCTTCTCTTCTTTGGTTATTATGGCTTTTGTGCTACTTTTATTGAATATCGTTAGGTGGCGTTAGTGTTAAACGGTGATTTTGGGACAAATGGTCATAATGCCGATAACAGACGATGCTTTTATATGGAATAGATGGCTATTTTAATAGCTTTCTCTTTTCCTTTGGTTAGTTTTGTGTTAGAATAAGTTTGTTATATTTCAAATTGAAAAATGGTTAAGGTGTTTAAATTGTTTTAATCTATTAGTATTAATTAATGAAAATCTAAAAATGTTAATTAAATATTCCATATTCAATACGATTTATTTGAATTTTGTATGAAGTTATTAAATAAATCAATTTTTGTTTGCTAACAAATAGTCCAGTCAATTTGTGCTCAAAAAGGCCCTTAGCGAACAAATTGTGGGGTAGTTTTTATTTTTTGTGTTTGCTAGTCGATTTTCGGAAACAGTAAAAATACGACAATTTTAAACTGTCGCTTGAGTCCAAATTGGTTGCACGCAAAGAAATACCTTAAGCAGAGATTTGTTGGAAATTATGTATATGTACCTTAAATTGTGCTTTGATGAAATTTGTAAATAATTGATAGTTTTCGAGCAATTATTGAATAACTAAAAAAAAATTTTGCATTTTTTTCCATGTTGTGTTACGAAATTTTAATCGCAAACCTTAGATTCAGCACCCCTGAAAACATAAAGCAGGAAAAAATCAAAAACATAGATAGATCGGCGAGGGCTCTTAACAGAAATTGGTTTCGTTTTTATAAAAAAAAAAAAAAAACAAATGAAAAAGTTTTGAAGATTAGAAATTTTATAGGAATTTTTTTACAAAAACCGTCACAATAATATGACCCAAAGAAAAGAAATGTTTGTGGTATGTTGAAAAAAAAATCCAATATTTATTTTAAGCATAAAAATTCCGAAAACATTGTGTTTTCCTTAGAAAAAATAAAAACTCGATAAGAAATATTAGTTTCAAACATTTTATTTTCGTAAAAAAATTACCACAGATTACGTAAGCATTTGCTGCAAGAAACACCGATTATTATTATAATAGTCGACGTGTTTTCGTAAGCGTTTCGGTGTCGCGTAATAATTTCGTTTCATGGACTGGCTATATACTACAAGACTTTGATTTTTTTAACATGCCCTATACTCGAGCTTTCAACGCTTATACTTCAATTTTTGCCATCCTTCGCAGCTAAAAATCTGCTCTGGGCACTCAGTCTTTTTAGAATTTCATATTTTTCTGAGTTTAATGTCGTTTCAAGATTTTTTAACTATTCTGCATGCAGTATTGATATTCCCTCACCCAAAGAGTAATTTACCAGAAATTTTTCCTACACAATGATGGAAAGTTTAAAGCCAGTTTCCACGTGGCAATTAGTTTTGAAAATTTATTGATGTCGTGCTAATATGATATGGGCATTGAACAATAATAACAATGAACGTGAACGTGAGTAGTAGATGACGGGTATAAGAAAGTCCAAATTTCCTACAAATATTTTCCTGAAATCAGTACTTTGAGGTGTGGGCTTTCTTACCCTGAGGCCACACGAGCAAGTACTTGCAAACAAGTTGGCTACATACACTGCCTGTCAAATTCGTAGTTTGCATTCCACTTGCCTCCCACTTGCTTTCCACTTGCATTCCACTTGCTTGTCCCCCAACTTGCTTCTCAACTTGCTTCACTACTGGCTTCAAAACTTGCATGCCAGTTGATAAGCAAGTTGCTTGGGTTTGTTTGTGTTAGTAAACAAATGTTTATGTATTGCAACTTGCTTGCAAGTACTTGCTCGTGTGGCCTCGGGGTTACATCCGTATTTAATTGTTGATGACAAAAAATCACCAGAGTGGCTCCTTAAAGCTGGACCAGACTTGCCGGAGATGCAATATTTTAGGAATTTTTTTGAGCATCCTCTGAACCGAGTGTGTTCTGAGCGTCCTGATTTATTTTTGAAATACACGTGCAAATACCTAGCTGTAAGCTTCAGCCACCTTTTTCATTATTCTTCAAACGTGCTTGAAGTATCAACTTCTTACTGTCAAAACCTCTTAGTTAAAATATTAAAAATTATTTTAGAGGAGCGTTGCCATAAAGTGCCCGATCGGGCCATATGGCACTATACATTGAGTGTTCGCTCCCAACCAAAAATGGCCCGCTTAATTGTCTATTTCCAGACAAAAATATTTTCTACATGAGCATTTCTGAACTAGTAAGTAAACCCCTTATTTTAAAATTTTCTTTGATCCGGCTTAAAATTTTGATAAGACTTCGGGGGTGACTTTCCATTACGGTTTCACTCTTAAAGTGTTGGTTTTTGTTTACAATAAGCTAAGGGTCTTAATAGAATAACTAAAATTATGATATTTGGGTACATGTTGTTGCGAATAACATATTAATTTTTCGTTAAGGCTAAGGATTAAAATTACCTTGCCGGGCCACTTCGCGGGTTCCAAGGATTTTAACTGCATTTTAAGGTCCTCTGTTCCTCGCACGTGACTCCGTCACTCCGCTTATTGTATGTTTAGTCGCCAGGCAGCTGCGTGTGAAAATTCGTGCTGCCGTAATCCAAAATTGTGCCAAAACAACTTTTTGTTGCACTTCGTTTCGGATTCATTAAAAATTTACTGACGGAATATGATTTACAACTTTACACAAATGACTGGAATTTTTATGTCGTTGGCACTTAGACCAATAGAATATAGATGGAATAAAATTCAAGTTCAAATTTAAAGTTTAAAACAAAACATGCGTTTCTTATGCAAATTTTGGATTGTATTATTTCTCGAGGTACATACTTTTTTCAAAAATTTTTTTCAGTTTTTAAAATACCTTCATTCATCTTCTAGAAATCATTCGTTAGTTCTTAGCCTTCGATTTTAACTACCTACTCCTACATTATTAAAAAAAAAAAACTAATTTAAAAAATTCTAATTTATAGTTTCTTAAATAATATTTGGTAACTACATTAAAACACTAATTTTTATCAACAAACCTCATGTATAATCTCCAACTAAAGTTTCGTTATTTTGGCCTTGATAACACCCTCGGCGGTTCTCGAATACCTCGAATCTATAAGATCCTGGTAAAAACGTTTTCTTAGCGTTACTGAGTATGCTCCCATGTCTTTAGAGTTTTTTTAAAACATAATTTTCAAAAATGATAACAAGTCATTTTTTATACTAAATAAAGCAATGTTCGTTAACATCACGCTAACATAGTCCTTATAACATTTGTAGGTCTTTTAAACTAAAAGAACTTGACAAAAAAAATTTAAAAAAAAAAAACAAATCTACAAAAGCAACACTTAGGGACGATAGGTACGGTAGTTTTCTATCTTTTTGGAGCTTGACGAATATAATCACAACTGTAAAACCCACGTCCAAAAATAATTTAATATTTTATTGAGTTGTGTAACACCGAACTCGAAACGCGGTTTTTGTAAACATTTCGGTTTTGGAGAAAAATTTTTTCTCATAACATATTTTGTAACTTCGGTCGGGTTTTCTAAAACAAAATTTTCATATAAAACCAGTCAAAAAATTTATGAAATTTAAAGATTAACAAAACAAACATACCTTTTAATAAGTTCAGCACCTATTGAAGTGTCAAAACAGAAACCAATGGGGTGCTTTAAAAAAATTGAAAACAGCTGACGAAATTCTGTCATATCAAATATAAAATTCGAATCTCAAAATTATTTAATTAATTTAAAATTAATGGATTATTATTTTTCGGATTAGCCGCATTATATTAAAAGAGTGCACTTTGGTATTTACCCCGAACGTTTCCCATCAAATTGTATTGAGCGTGGTAACCGGGAGTTTCCCGGTGACCACGCTCAATATTTTCGAAAATATTATCACAAAATTTCATTTAAATTGAACTATTTTTGGAAAAATGAAAAACAAAAAAAAAAAAAACGTTTTTTCGCCAATATCTCGGAAGTTTTGAGGTTATGTTAAAAAATGATATATTTAAAAGTTGTTGATTTTTGCGTGATCTGAAACATTTTTATTGAACGCTTTTCATTTTGGGGTCAACTTTTGTTGAAAACGCAATAATATAATTTCCCCCTCTTTTTCACCCTCTAAATCCCCCCTCCAACTCCGCTGCTGGGAAATAGATTTTTTTTTTACATTCCTTATAACCCCCTTCACCATTTTCAATCGTTAAACTGCTTTTAACAATTTTTCCTTTTTTTTCGAGTAAAAACATGTTAATAAGCCTGCACTACTGGGATAACCTACAAAACTATATAGGTACCTATATATAAATGTAGGTATGTTTATAGATATGTTTTTGAATAAATTTGTGCAAAAACCTACATAAATTAGTGCCTATATTAGATATATTTAAACATAAATAGCCTATATCCTTAATTCTAATCAAATTCAAATTGAAAAAGTGGAAGCTTAGAAGTCTTAAGTTACACATTTTTGCAAAATTTTTGAGAATAATCAGGGCATTTAAAAGATTTGAAAATTCACTGCTGACTTCCGTTTGTTGTTTTTTTTTCTTTTTCAAGGGCAAATACCTAATGGTCAAAGACTTCATTATCCAACTAACTTAATGAAATGTTGATAGGTATGGTTTAAAATTAATTCTTTATGCCTACCTATTAATAAACAATAGGTAAACAAAGATAGAGGTAAAATTTAAGATGAGAAAAAATTACTAATGAAATTTTGGAGGTGTTAAATGAAAATAAACAGTAAAATAACCCTTAAACTTGGAAGATAACGTGATATTAAAAATTTAATTTCAAAGTTCATATAAAAACAGAGAAGAAGAAAAACCTTATTTCAGCATCTGCGCGATTAGAAAGAGGACTTATTTATTTATTGAATCTCATGACATGATGTGGCTTCAATTTCTTTTTCTATTTTGGAGGTAATAAAAAAAGGACAACTTTTCGTCAGGGCAGCATACGTTTGTACGTTTACCTATCTCGTCTTAGCCTTTAAGAGCATGGGTGCTAATCTATAGCCTTAGTCCAAACATTTACAAAATTGCTACTGGGATAATTTTGTTCAGGCTTATAAAAAAATGCCCAGTTTTGTTAGATTTTTGACTTATATCTACCCCTTAAAAGAGATTTTTTCGGGGTTATCAAAAACTATCCAAAACAATATTATGGCTATGAAGGCAACACTATCAACTATTTCCTATGGCCTTACATACCTAGTTTTCAAAAAGCATTTGTTTTTTAAAAGTGTTTGGACTGGTAGTAAAAGTGATCAAAGTCTGCAAAAAAAGAAAAGTTTTAGCTGTCATTGTATACAGTATTTGTAGATATGTTTTTATTAGATCTATTGAGTCAAAAATTATACCGGAAGTGACTATTTTCCAGCCAAAGCATCCTTATAGAAAACTTATCACACTTGTGATTTCGTAAATGTTTGACCTTTAACTATCGGTAGTTTTCACTTTTTCTATAGTCGGGATTAGATAAGCAGACTTCCAGACTAAAAGTGAAACCAGACACGTATACATTATGTATATCCAGAATCGTTGCAATATGTATATTGTATAATAGACACTAACTGACGGATTGGAAAAGCCTTACCAATTTCATACTACCAGGTAAAGCTTTCTAGATAGAGACTTGACTGATAAATATTGTGTTGATGAAAATGTCCACAAAGCGAGATTGGCACCAGACAAACTCAACCAAATATTGCAGTATGGTCTGAGTTCTGATATTTTGTGAACAATCAATTTTTGGTTTTTGAAGAAAGATCGGATTCTATCCGCAATCAGCCTGGTACAATGTACGTAGTAATAGTCCAAATGACTTTGTAGGCACGGAAAGGATTTTGTTGACCAATAAAATTTGTAACAGCAAAATAAAAAGTTTTCAGGTAGCAGCCTTCTGCAAATGCCTCTAAAAAGTCTATTGAAGAAAAAGAACCTCTCTATTTGAGCAGAAATTATGGGAATCTAACTAAAACTCTCTAAATCATTCACTTCAACATTTTCGGGAAGTTTTGAATTGATGATGAAGCGTCGCCATTCATTACATCATTAATATACTTTTTAGTCTTAAGTCCAATATTTACATTTAAAACAGCAGTGAACTTCATCAATACTTCATTTGCAATCGGCACTTACACTTTTTCCAAAATCTACTTTGAAATTCTTTAATCTGATGATGTCCTAGATAGCAAAATTTTTTGTTGTATGTAGGTACTTAGGCGCCAGTTATAGCTATCATTGAAACTCGTCATTGAAAATTTTAATGATTGATTTTGAGACGTTTAAGAAGTAAAATCAGCTATAATTTTGATGGCCAAATAAAGCTTATGACTTATTAAATATTTTTAGTCAAAAAAATAATTCAAATAGGCCCAACTTTCCCCATAAAACGACTTTTCTTGTTTCAATGATTGAACTACCTTACCAATGATCATTGAAAAATTAAAAGTCAATATTTGTGGAAAGTTGGGCCTATTTGAAATTTTTTTTTTGGCTAGAAATATTTATTTAGTCTTGAGCATTAATCGTATATCAAAATAATACATGATTTTGCTTTCTAAACACCTCAAAATGAATCATTAAAGTTTTCAATGATGAGTTTCAATGATAGCTATAACTGGCACCTTATTTCAACCTGGAATTCGACAGACCAATCAATTTCTGCCCAAAAAATATCTTGGGCAGAATTTGTCAGAAAATAGAAATGTTTTAGTAATTGGTGAGCTTTCACTTCTACCCTAAACTACCCAATTTATGAAATGTCAATTTTTGAAACAAAGCTACTCGTATTGTTAGTTAAATACAAAAGCTCGTATACAAACACTCAAAACTACTTGTTTGTTTTAATTTTTTAGATTTTTTCGATAAAAAAAAACTAGCCCAAGAGCCACAGCAAAAAAGTAGGTTCATTATGCAATTTTCAACTGAACAGATTTGTTTCACTGAATCTAAGTCCAAGTTAGAGGAATGGAGAGAGCGACCGTCAGCGGCCATCTTGGAAAACACCTTTTATAGAATATACATATAATGAAACGTGCATCGTACGACAAAAATAGTATTTTTTTTGTTGAAAGATAATATTCCATTCTCTTATTTGTTTTCCAAATTAACTTGTTTTATTGAAAATTTTTGAAAACATTTTAAGTTGATATTTGTTTTGTTTTTTTTTTTAATTTCTCAAAAACTAAAAAAATTTGTTTTCATCTGGTTTTCAGAAATTGCCTAAAAATTGATTCGAGCATTGAATATTCGAAACAACAGTGGTCTTGAATAACGGAACATTAAAAAAAATCAACGTCTAAAAAAATTCACAGCTTTTTTCAAATACATATATTAACTTTAAAGTTAAAGTTCTCGAAAACTTTTCATTTAAACTTGGTTCAAAAAACAAATTAAAGAATGAAATATTAACTTTCAAAAATTGACTATTTTTTCGTTTTTTCTATTTTCGTAAGATGCACGGTCACGAGATATTTGATAAAACGATTTTTGAAGATGGCGGCTGACGCTCGCATCCCTCCTCACTGTGATTCAGTGGCGAACAAAAATAAAAATTTAGATTTTTGACATTACAGTTTATTAGTAATAGTTGAAGCATTAGGTCAGGTTTTTTCTTATGAAATCAGGTTCTCAATTTAAAATTTTGGACTCCAAAGTTGATAAATGAAATGTCAGTGATTTTGAAACGAAACATGAGCATACTTCAATCAAATTAAATTTTCGAAAGTAAAATTATGGAAGTTGATTTTTTTTTCTTCCGCGAGTTTTTAAAATTGGAACCTTTTTTTTAAGTCAAATTCACAATTCAACTGAGAAAAATCTAATGTTCCCTGGGTTTTCCTCGGTCGGAACTATATATAGCAGGTACATATTTTTCACTGAATCATCATGTATCGAATACAAAAAACAATAGCTGCTAATACCTGCGAACCTTCCAAAGCACCGAGTTTATATGTCTCTAGAACCCCGAAAATAAAAAATTCTTGAATGACGTTTTTTATGGAATTTCAAATCCTTGCCCTGAATTATGGAAAAACCTATGTATGTATTGTTTTGGAGGTAGATTTTTGCAGTAGTACCATTTTCAATCCACTTTCTTAAAAAACATTTTTTAGGGGCCATAAAAAATCCAATTTATGACTTTCTTAACGCCCTAAACTATCGTTTACGAAAAAGAATTTTGAATTTTATGGTTTAAGTATGTATTAGGTACTTCTCCCCGATTCCCCTCTAAAAAGTGGAAGTAGTAGAAAACTTTGTATGCCCTAGTTTTAAAAAAAGGCATTATCTTAACATCTTATAATGTATCGTTGGCATTATTTTTTGTTCTTAACCGGTAATCAAGGCAATTCGTTCTGTTTGCATAGAAATTAGTCAAAAAATTGTAAGATTTATTTAAAAGCACAAAATCTACAACTTTTTAAAGAACACATCCCCCATTTACGTTAACTTTCAATGATGAGATGGCCTATATTAAAAAGTGGGAATTTAAGTGGGCGGAAATTGTCTCTGATGATGCCTTATCATATCCTTGAGCATGAGCGTGTCTGAAAATTTCATATAAATCAGTTGACTGCTTCAGATTTTAAAGATTTTAAAGACTGCCTCTCCATACAACTTGAACCACTGTAACCCGTCCCGCGAACTTGTATTTATATTTGGGGAAACATATTGGACATTTTCCAACAAGAAAATCAGTCCAGTTGAAAATTGGAGAACAAATGTACCTGGCTCCTTGTCTTAACAACGAACTAAATAAAGGCCTCAACCTCATAGCCTATTGAATAGACCTTTTAAAAAGGAACAATTACGTGCAAGGGTTTTTATTATTGAATATGTTTGTTTGGCCCATAAACATGCTTAAAACCGAAAATGCTACTAAATTCACCCATGCGTTTCTGAGAGAATGGTCACACTGGTCACTTTTCAGTATTCTTGGTATAACTCGAAAATTCAGCCGAATTTGACAATTTTACATTTAATACTTTTTGTTCAAAATTAAATTTTCTATCGAAATGGATAGTTCAAAAAATTTTACGAAAAAATTTAAGCAGGAAAAGTAAACAAAAACCAAGATAAATAAAATCGAAAAACAAACATATTCAATAAGAAAAACCCTTGCACGTAATTGTTCCTTTATACCCCTCATTTTCCGGTCTATTCAATAGGCTATCAATTAATACTTAAAACTTGAATACCAAGAATTTTTTTTAACCAATTTTATTAAAATGTATTGCTTTTTATATTTTCTGTTAAGGTTATTACATTTTTACATAATTTTATGTATTTCGTCTTCATTACTAAGCAAACAATATTAAGCCTTTTCCTTTGGAGGTGATGGCGAAGTACTTGCAAGTACTTTGCTAGCTTTTTTAAATGGAACACATCAAACTGCTTTCCCATGAAAAATGTATCTACTCGCACATGAGATCATGCGTGCAGTTGGTTGGTAGTACTATAAGACTAGGGTTTTCATCAACTCATAAGTACTTTGCCACCTCCAAAGGAAAACGGCTATTATAAGAATAAGTATGTGCGATTCATTCATGCATTTTATTTTGTTTCTTATTTTGCTTCTTTAGCAAAGAAAAAACATTTATAAAGTATAAATAATTTAAGAAAAAACATTGTTAAATTTTTTTTTAAATTTATTTCCAAACGCTTGCAATTTCTTAACGCGAAAGTTGAATTGTAAATAGTCTCTGACATTCCATTATAATGAATGAAACAACAAACCACAATAATAATAATCTACTCGCACTAAGTTTGACTGATGACTTTCAACAAATACATCCATCCAAGCTCATTCCCACAATACAATTCCTCGCTCTTCGGAAAGTAAAAGGTATAGAAACAAAAAATACATTTTATTATTTATTTATTTTTGCTTTAAGATGAAAGCAAAATCCAAATAGAGAAATGTTTGAACCAAGAAAAACAACAAAAAATAACAATTTATTTAGGTCGCACCATCTTATCTAGCTTAATTCTCCATCTTCAAGTGATATCATTCCATATATAGCATGTCGACGTCAACAATATTTATTTTGTTATACCTGACTTCTATTTACAATAAAAAAAAAAAAAAACAAATATAAAAAAAAATATTCTTTCATGTGATTTTTAGCTGCAAACAAAATTTTAAATCTTCCATTCCGGTTTTTTATACAAAAAAAAAAAATCTAAGTTTATTTTGTGTCCACAAATCCAAAGATATTTTTATAAAATATTATTCTTTACTCTCGCTTGTAGATATTTTTTTATCTTTTATAAAAAAAAATATAGAAACTCAAAATTTATGACTCACAAAATTTAGACAAACAGAATGTTTTGTATCTCCATCCTAACTGCTGTTCAAATAATAATAATGAAACAAGAAAAAAAAAATAGAAACTTGGGATACCAGCTTCCATCTGTAACCCACAGATTGTCTGTTTAGGTATACATTTTTTCAATAAGCTCTCGCTCTCGAAGCTTTAGGTTGAATGTAGGGTATCTCATATCTTAAGCATTATTACCTCTTGGAAAAAATTGGTCATCAGAATTCCACAGAGAATTTACATGATTTGTAAGAAATTTACAAATATTTAAAACACTTTTACTAGTTTAGTACTTTAGGCATCCAAGGAAAGATCTTAAGCTAAATTTGTACACCAAGTTTGTCTAGCAAAATTATTTAACAGAGATTTTTCATTACTTCCAATAAAATAAACATCTTAACCGAATCCTTTTAAGTGCAACTTGGAAGGCTGAAGAAAACCTAGAAAAACCCCTAGTGGTAACCGTGATCTTAAGACAAAGTTTACATTTTTTTTCTCCATCACCAATCCCATTTCCATTCACAATAACAAGCCCAGAGATAACTCCAACGATCACACCCTCTCCTATAATACCTGACACACCACATTCAAGTCAGGTGATAAATGTATCTAAAAAGACGCGCTAAATGTATAGAAGAAGAAGAAGACTTGTTTACGTGTTGTATCTACCAGAATCTAAAAGTATTTTTTCAAAGAATTTTCCATAACAAATTATTGCCTTTGGACTGGTTAACTTTAAGGTAGGGGATATCCTACCAACCTAACATTTACCATTTACCCATTTGGAATTTTTATTTTCTTCAAAGATACATGACGTCAGCATTAAGTATCTGAGAAGAGAATGAGAGGCACAAACTGGATGGATGGAACCCGACAAAAATTGCACCAAGAGAAGAAAGCTTTATTTCACCTCTTCTCGATCACAACAAGCAACGTCGATTCAAACGTGGTTAGTATCAGTCGTACAGGTGGGCTACTCCAAGACAGGTGAACAATCGTTGCAAGTTGTGTGTATATTTTTTTTTGTGTTGCATCCGATATAGAAAGCTTGAGAGAAAAAAATAAATAATAAAAACAAAAACAACAACAAGAAGAAAAAAAGTATCTATAGTTACAAGTGGTTCTGTGAATTGTTGTGGGTTGCCACAACTTCAGTTGGCCAAGGTTGTTTAAATAGCAGTCGACTTTTACCAGTAAATACCACGCGCTTAAAAAAATTTAAAGAAAAAAGAGAGAAGGAAGGCTTGCCCCGGCTACAAAAAAATAATAATTATAAAAAAAAAAAACAGAAAGATTAAATTTTCCTGAGACGTGGTGTTGGTCTCCATCTGCACCCGGCCTCTCCACCGCCGCCGCTGCTGAAGCAACATACGCTACACAAAATGATTTTTAATTGATTCTGTGGTCGCGTCAGTGAAAGTTCCACACACAATCCATCCATCGCTCGCTCGAACAGTCCGATCAATCGTTTCGTTTCTCCTCCGGCAAATCGGTATTTTGTATTCCTCATCCGTAAAAAAAGTGGCAAGGTGTCATATTGCTAGATATACGATTTACAAAAGATTCAAAGATACTCGCATATACGACGATCGACCGACGGTTACAAGTGCAATTACTGTCTGTGTTTTGGTGATTTATCCATTGAAAGTCTCACCCAAAAGATACAAAGTTTTACCAATCAGAAAAACATATCTTTATAACAAAAGTGTGAGACCTGAAAGCTAGAGCGAACAAGAAAAGTGTTGATCTTTTTTTCTTTCTTCTTATTTGTAATTATCATTATTCAAAAAAAAAAAAAAAACAACAAAGTTTTCCCTCGGCTACGTTGCATTGTTTTGCGCTGCTGCATCTGTATCTATCTATCTATCTGCGCAACTTATATAATCTTAATGCGCAGTCACTAGTCATTAGAATCCAAAAAAATAAATAGAAGCTAACTAAAGAAGGCGAATAAAGTAATTTTTGTTTTATTTTTTTTTTTTTTTCTTGTCTAATACCTGAAGTAGAGTATTGTCTATTGTCTTATGCAAGATTCTACTTAGTGAGCCTATCTCATGCTTCACACCTGATTTACACTCACGCTCGATAGTGCACAATAAACTAGTGTTATAAAAAAAATAAACCTCCGTTATACGAGTGAAGTTCTGCGCAGTCGCAGCCGTTGCATCGTCAAATCAAGAAGAAGAAGAATAAAACAGCAAATCCATCAGAATGAAGCCGACCAGTGGGAAGCCGCTGGTGACAATTTGCACATACCAGGTAGGTTCTTATTTACTGACATTAAGGCCGTAGCTTAGACATTTTTCTCGGAGGGTGATTTCAGAAGTGGAATATTCTATATTTTGAAGTTTTCTGCTTGAAAGGTTTTCGGATCAAAGGCGGTCTTTTATAAGGTTTTCCTTAATCAAGTTGTAAGAAGTGATAACTTACTAATTTTTTAGAATCTGTGTTTTAAGATTTTACTTGTTTTATGGTTAATTCTGACATTAAACAATGCGTGTTTTTTTTAATTGTTTTACTGAGTACATAAATAAAGAACATTTTCTAAAATTTGGTTTACAGTTTTCTAAAAATTCTTAACAGGTACGAAAATATTATAATGACGAAGATGAACAAAAATCTGCAAATTTTGGCGTTCGTCACTTGAACTTGTCATAAGAAACTAGTTTAATCATTAATTGTGTCTTGGAGATAGTAATTTTTGCTTTTGAAGTCCACATCATATTTTTGTTTTAAAAATCCGGAAAATTATACAAAAATATGGCCAAACTTAGAAAAAAAAATCTAACAATCTGTATTTTGGAGCTTTCTTTTGACGTCTTACAGCCTGAACAGAATAGGAGACGGTGCTGGAATAGATGTCAAAAATGCTGTAGACGGAGGTGCAGACCTGCAAAAGCTTTTAAATCTTGTTGTAGCATATTTGACATCTATTTCAGCTAAGTCTCCTATTCTGTTCAGGCAGTATGAACCAAAAATTAACCCTTAATTTATATTGAGTTTTTTGTAAATATCTCAAAAATGGCTAGGGATTTCATAAAAAAAATTATAGAAAATAAAAATTGTAGTTTAATAGATTCTATACGAAAAGGTATAACCACACATTTTTCTGAAAGAACAACCGATTTTGAGAAGAACTTCACAAGCACGTCCAGTTCATTACCTCAGCGATGTAATAGTATTTTTGAAAACACTGCACTTGCAATTTTTCTCATAATCTGTTGCTCTTATGAAAAAAAAATTGTAATAATTTTTTTCGTTAAGAATTTTATAAGCAACAATGTTTGTTTTTATATATATTTTTTTTTTTTAATTAAAAGAAAAAACTAATTTTGTCTCTTTCACCGTGCAAAATGACAAGTCCTGATCCAAATAATCAAGAGTAATTTTCAAAAAATGTTTGTGACATGTGGACAAAGTTATTTACCAAAATTTAGTCTTGTCATAATTTTTTCGAAGTGAATTTCGGTGTCTAATTTTCCAGGGCAAAATATTATTTTTTTTTTTTTTTACCCAAAACTGCCAATTTCTAACAATTTCAGTCCGAAGTGGTTCGTGTAGTCTTAAACTTTTAAGAATTAAACGAATGGAGCTTTAATTTTTGCTTAAAAGATGCTTTTTTACAAAACTTTTGATCGAAAGTCGCAAACGAGAAAGTTAATATCTATGTATGATCTGTCATGTCTAGATTTTAATTTGTAACTCGTGCAGGAAAAGTGTTGTAGCCCGATTACTGATGCACTGCGCTATAACACCTCTAACAGTTATTGGGCTTGAACACTTTCCCTGTAAGGGATTCAGACTTATGCTTACACAACAAAAAATAACACTCATTAAAACACTCATTGGTAAAGCATCATATCTCACAGGATGCACCTCGTGGCATAATGGTTAGTGCGTTGGACTGTCATGCCGAAGGTGTGGGTTCGATTCCCCGCCGTGCCATCGAAAAACAGAAATGTTTTATCCGAGGTACTGCCTCTTGCGAGGAACTGAGAAATCCTCCAAGAGTATACTTGTCATGAATAAGTGCATCTCATCTAGCCGTTCGGACTCGGCAAAAGACTGTAAGTCCCCTCCATTCCTGCCAACAACACGCACACAGGAGTGGTTGAGAGTTGTAAGTCACTAGGCCCTGGTTCTCCACGAGCTGTTGCGCCACCTATTTATTTTATTTATTTTTTTGGTTACGGGAGTGAGGTGCTCTCCCGAGCACACCTCACTTGAGTAAAATAGGAATGCCAAAAAGAGATAGATGATAATTACATTATGGTTGTGTTCCCCTTCTGACGGTACGGAAAGCTACTTTTCGTTGGTATTTGACATTAGCTTCAGTGCTCTTCCAACTATTATAGTTCTACCTTAACATAGGAGTCGTTAAATTCCTTTGCCCAGTGTTTACAAGTATAGCTTGCTAAAAGATGTTCTTCAGAAAATATCTTTGCAGTCTTTTACATCTTTGTAGTCTTCGTAGCCCCATACTTGAGATGCATAGCAGTAGCACATAGTGAATTTTGCAGTTGTTTGGAAAACTCTATATTTGGCTTTGAATGGAAAATCGTTTTCCCCAATTACATTGTTCCGAGAACATTTTCAACTTTTTTACCTGTTTTGTTTGTGGTACTTAAAACATAGTCTAGGTGTTATTCCAAGGTATTGGTACTCTTTAACTACTTCAAGTTGGTCAGCACGTTACCTCGATTTTTAATCCAGCAATCTTTTAGAATACCATAATTTTGGGCTTCCGGTGTTCACAGCAATGTTCTATTCGTGACCGTTTTGATCATTAGTTGAAGCACATTGAGTGTTTTTGCTAACAGACAAATGTCATCTGAAAAAAATGGGCCTTTCACTTCTAGAAGTCAGTGTCTCTAGGCAGGTTCATGAGTAGATCATTAAAAATAAAGTTGGAAGATAAAAGGGCTTAGCAGACAACCTTGTTAAACTCATGAAAAAGTTCGTTACCATGCAGAGGGAGAATCTCCATTCATACTGCTACTTGGCTACTTTTCAAAACCCGATGCATTTTGTATGATATTCCTGTGTTGCTTAGTTCCTGAAAAAGTGGTCTCATCATCAAAAAAATCCAATACTATACGAAAATCAACAAAAAGGCATACACATACCTATTTCCTTTTTTTTTGAGAAATTTTCTTCAAATGTTTGTTCTACTGTTGAGTAGTGAGCTTTTAATCTTGATTGATATTCACTTATAAGCTGTTAAACAAATTAACACTATACTGGTGAATAAATTTGAGAAGTGTATTTTTGAATAATATTCACCTACTAGATAGTTTTCTGGGTCATTAAAGTTTCCTTTATGTAAAAAGGGTAGTGTTACGCTCTTTAGAAAGCTTACTGAAACTGTTCCTCTAAGTGATGATATTGTTGAAAGCCCTCAATCATGTTTTGTATAAGGTCACTGTCATGGCCACGGACTGATAGCATTACATTTATACACGTTTTTTGCCTTTAATTCTTAAAATTATTATCCAAAGCCAGAAATTAATTTTTCATATGAGTATGATAGTGACTGATAACATTACATTTATAATTTAGGAAGTAATATGTAACGTTATCAGCCACTTTGAAAGCTCCTATAAAATCGGAAATTGGAATAGACATTAAGAAAATTTGATAATACAGAATGTTGGACTAACAGAGCCTTATCCTACACATATGAAAAAAATATCTAGCTTTGCATGATATTTTTTCGAGTTATGAGTAAAAATAGTCTAGAAATATATTGTTATCAGACCGTGGCCGTGAACGTGAATATAAGGGAGGTGGGAGTATTTTTTGAAGAGTTAAAATGACAATCGGTCATTTACTGCGGTAATTTTTTTTTGTTTTTGACTTGTCGACTACGTTTTACCCTCCTTTTGTGTTGCTGGTTAAGTGACTCATTTAGTTCTAAGGTTTTAAGCAAATTTTTCCCGTACGCTTTGTTTATAAAAAAAAAATCAAATGGTTAGTTAGGTTCTAACGACTTACAGATATACCTTTCCTGTGTTTATGCTGTTAGTCCGTAGGAATAGAAGGGCCCTCATATTGTCCTCTAAGACGGGAGGCATTTTATAGTTACAAGAGTTATTCTTGGAAGAATTAATACCCTTGAACAAAAATTTAGGTGGAAAATGTTGTTTTTGAACCAATATCTTCACTTATGAGTTAATTAGTGTGGTTTGTGGTAAGCATTCCAACGGTTTTATAGTTATTGTTTTTAAAACTGTCGTAATTGGCTTTGAAAAATCGATTAAATGCTGCTCGGTATCTGTATTTAATTCTTCAATCTTTTCTAAAAGTTAATTAAATTTTCCCAGCATGAAAACGCAAGTTTTAAAACCAAATAAATCATCAGAAAATGGCTTGACAAAATAACAAAACTTCTGTAGGCGGTGTTTAGAAGGCTTTGGCCTCCTACGTTAGTGCAGAATTTCCAACCAAAGATCTTTGTTGGATCATAAAAAATGAGTCTGAGGTTTCACTCTCATCGAAACGACCATATCTAACAGATGAGTTAGTGCATACATTTTAGAAGACTATTTCCATCATTTTGAAGAGCTCCTCTTATTATATGAGGAAGTAGTTGTTGGCTCAAAATTGGCTGGTTTGTTTGATTTAAGTCCATCACCACATTTTATCCCATTCAAACTGATATCAAGTGTTCCACCTTTATTAACAACCGGGTGGATTTTCTTGGTGAGATTTTGTTTGGCTTCATCGCCATTTAACAATTGCTTAAATTTAAATTCAAATCCAAGAATGATGGTAGTTTTCCGTTTTTTTAGGTCATAAAAAATGCAAAACCAGATTTTTGAGAATTTAACTACCCTTTATCAATTATTTGACTACAACTATCTACAGAATGAAATAATCAAAGACACGAAATATTGAAAATAATTATAGTGTCATCTCCCCACCCCACCAAACTACGGCTATGGCACTTTGATATTTAAAACTTTATGTGTAAAAAAACTCAATGATATTGCAAGCAAAGAAGTACACTCATACATACACTCCCGTTCAATTGAATAGGTTCAAAATTTTCCAGTGCGTTTTACCGTTATAACTCTGAACTATGTGGAGTAAATGAATTTTTGAAAATGGCATTAGGGAAAGCATCCAATTGAGGAGAGAATAAGAAAACACACAATATCAAACTTACCATCATTTCACGTGTTCTTATCATTCCTTTAAATTCATATTGAAATCGTAGCACTTTTTTCGTTTATTTGAATAGGTGCACCGTCTTAATAATCACTTTTGCTTTGAACTAGTTGAAGATCAGACCTTTTAAAGCTATTTTTGGGCTTTATATCATGGTTTCTTTGATAAGACACAAACAAATTGAGAACAAACGTAGAATGGGTGGAGGAAAAGCTCTTTTCGGGGCTGATTACGCGCAAATTTATTGTTTTCATGATAAATGACTAACGGGACATTCAATTTCGGGAAAAACTTACAGAATCTATTCTTTGATCTATAATTATCTGAAAAAATAAACAAAAAGATGGTGTCGATATGAAAGGATGCAAATAACCTGCTATCTCCGCAAGTGATAGGCGAAAAAGTCTGAGGGTTGCGTCTAATTCGTCGGTTTAAATGGCTAAAACAAGGTAAGAAGCTAGGTTCAGTGCCAGTATTTCAGCAGTCGAGAGTATTATTAAAAGTTCTGCTTACCAAAAAAGAAGAACATTTAATGAAACCACACCTAAACGTAGTTAGCAAAAAAAAAAACAAACCAAATGCAGTTTTGTAAGCTTCATAAGACTTGAAAGAATAAGTGGCGTAAAGTCGTTGTTTCTAATGAAAAAGGGATTAAATTCAACGGAATTGATGGATTCAAATTGTATTTCCATGACTGAGTGTTTTTGTGTAACTAAACCATAGTCATACTAATAGTTAAAAAATGTGGGGTTAAATTTCTTTCCTTGAATTCTCAAATTGTTAATTCTTTCAACTAAGCGGTGGCTTATTTTAATGTTTTCTTCTTTTTTGGTATGAAGAACTTTATATTACACTCTCGACTGTAGAAATACTCGCACTAAACCTAGCTTGTTCCCTTATTTAAGCCATTGAAACTGACAAATAAGATCCAACCCTCAGAATTTTTCGTCTATAGCTTGCGGAGGCAGCAGTATTTTTACATTCTTTTCATATCGACCGTATCTTTTTGCTTACTTCTCTGATAAATATAGATCGAAGAATGGATTCTGTAAGTTTTTTCCGAAATTTGATGTCCCGTTAGCCATTTATCATGAAAACAATAAATTTGCGCGTACTCAGCCGCGAAAAGAGCTTTTCCTCCACCCATTCTACGTTTGTTCTCAATTTGTTTGTGTCATATCAAAGAAACCATGATATAAAGCCCAAGAATAGCTTTAAATGGTCTGACCTCCAACTAGTTCAAAGCAAAAGTGATTATAAAGGCGTTGCACCTATTCAAATAAACGAAAAAAAGTGCTACGATTTCAATATGAATTTAAGGAAATGATAATAAAACGTGTAATGATTTTAATTTTGATATTGTGTGTTTTCTTATTCTCTCCTCAATTGGATGCTTTCTCTTATGCCATTTTCAAAATTTCATTTATTCCACATAGTTCGGAGTTATAACGGTAGATCGCACTCAAAAATTTTGAACCTATTCAATTGAACGGGAGTGTATCTGTAAAATAGGTAGGCACTTACCTATACCTACATAAGAATAAACTCTCCACATTGAAACACAGGAAAATAATAATAATTTTGCAATTTTTTGAAGTTTAAAACTATCAACTGATGTGGGAAAAATGTTGCATGTGCGACTCATTTTTTTTTGTTCACTGCTGCTGATGATGTTTATCTTTATTTGAAGACGCGAGAGAGTTTGGAAATATTTACTATTATTTGTGTTGCATGTTCATGTGATGTGACTACGTGAAGTTGGAATAAGTTATTGCGTTTAATTATGACTTATTTTTTTTGTTGTTACACTATAAGATTGATAGTGAAATAATTGCAAAGCGTGGGAGTAGTGTGTAAATCTATGATGATGACATTACGACCTTTAATGTATATTCAATCAAGGGCTGATTAAATTTATTTGTATCGCTAATGAGATTTTATCTATGTACAAAAAGTTTTTTTTTTCTCTTTTCAGTTATTATGCATAAACCTTCATTGTATATAATTTTATTTAAAAAGTTGACAGATTATTTTGTGATAAGAAATTTTCAAAATTAATTTGTTTACTGTTGAAATAACGTCGTTTTATTTTTATTCTGCATTGCGTTGTAATGAATCATTATTTATAAAAATTTCAAAATAATTTGTAAGTTTTCTTTCGTATAGAACAAAGAGTGCTTAATAAGACAATTTAAAAATTGCAGTTGATATATTTATCAAACTTTAAGAGTGATTAAAATCTTGAGAGCTAGATAATGTTGATGATAATAATAGTCGATAAGCAGTAAAGATACGTAAAACTCTATAAGTCTTAAAGTAATATAAGGTGGTTGGTTAGCTATGAATAATGAATCATTTAGCATATTCTGTCAGCTGCAAGTCATACCAGATAAACAAATTATTATAAAGTTAATTAATTTGTTTTTATCACATTTTTATTTTATTATTTATAAATGTGTTAGATATTCTTGGAAGTTAAAATGTGTTTAGGTGTTTAGGTATAATTTTTTTCGTTGCTATCGATATGGCTACAAAAAAACAATAATGTACATTCCACAGAAAAGATTATTAAATTACTCGGCTGCGGATTGCATAAACTTACTTTTGTTATTTGAAGATGCTATGTGGCTATATAAGCCTATTCTTAAAATGCAAAAAGACAATTTAGAGCCGTACTTCAAGTTCCTAGCATTCTTGGTCTCTGAGATACATGACTTGATCTGCTAACTCTACTGTGAAGTTAGCAGGTCAGTATGATTTTTGTTGTTAGAGTTAAAGACTTAAAAATTTGGAACTGGTCATTCTTGAAATGCAAACAAAATTAAAATTTGGAGCCTTACTACAAGTTTCTAGCATGCTTGGTTCGTGAGATACACGATGTGACCTGCTAGCTTTTTGGTTAACTTCAAAATCGGCAATATATACATTGCAAACAACAAATGGAAAAAAAACTGTAAATTCCTGGTCAAGGTCCCGTTTGCCTAATTCTTATTTTGTTCCAAGTTAATGTTTTTATACAATAATAACAAAGTTTTTCAGATTTTTTGAAAAATAAAATTGAATGACAAACAAAATTCTTTCAATTTCCCAATAAAATATTCAATTTAATCAATTTCAATATAAAGGATGCTTAATGTGAGTAGTGATAAAAGGATAGAGCATTTTAGGTTGGACCAAGACAAGAAAAAGGAGGGGCTAGCCTTGACTAGCGAATAACTTTTTTCCCATAGTGATCTAAAATGAGTTCTTATACTAACTATACCTTTAGAATGATATATGTCTCATCATTATTGGTCTCCCCGTTTGGAGCACCCAATAACTAGAAATTGTTCAAATTACCTACTTTTTTGTAGCTTGACAGTAAGCAATTTATGCCAGTATCTCTTAAAATAGTTAAGAAAATGATTTTTGTGGAAAAAATATACCATGCAAATTCGTGCAAAATGAAAGGAAGGTATTTCCCTCAATTAGACTTCACAAACTTTACAGAAAACATATTTCATCATGACATAATGATATACTCCTATTTAGATTATCCAAAATAACTTGAAACTACTTTTTGGATGCACTCAAAAACGTCATTCTTTTATGTATTTGTTCCAAATCTGTAGAATATGCTATGTAGTCCAGTATATTTAATATGGGAATTTAACAAAACGTTGGAGTACTTTATAGGAAGCTCAAATCCAAGTTTCCGACCATCAACCCTTTGCAGGGTTTCCACCCTCTCGGTTTAAAGAGTGAACTCGGTTTTGGTTATTTTCTAAACGGGGGAAGGTAGAAAGATGTTTTGTTTCTGTATTCGATAGATTATGCTATTATGCAATTACAAGGAAGTCGTAGGTGTAAGGAAGAATTCGGAAGATATGAACGTTTACAAGTCAAAAACGGGGAAGTAGATGGCACAGAAATAATTTGCAATTAATGAGGATGATACTTGTTGTTAGAAAATTTTATATTATTATAATATAAAAATCGAGGAGGGCTTATAAGCACGATTGTATGGTTTATCACAAAAAAACCCTCCTCGAGCACAGCGCTAAAATCGAGTAGGGTTTATGTGTACATTAGGGTACATTTCCTACAAAAAACGCTCCTCGAGGAAAGCGCAACGTGTGCGCTGTGCTGTAGGAGCAATTCATAATACGCATCGTCACATTTTAGAATTACGCCAAAATTAAAAATTCTCAGACACCAACCCAATTTTGAGATATCAAATTTTTGACAAAACAAAATAAAATTCAAAAAAGTGATTTTTGCAAAACCTTGATATACAATATTATTTGAACTTTTTGGATTTTTTTTTAAATTAAAATGCGTTGAGCCAATAAGGAGTAAGTTTAAGATCGAAAACAACGTTCTATGGCAGTAAATATATTTATCCAGCGTACAATTATTTTGTATTTAATACAAGACCGTTGCAGCACACAGAAAATGTTTCGTCATTTTTAAGCAAATTGAGATTCTCCTTAACTTTTTTTTTTAACATTAGTATGTGAGTATCGTTATTTTTACATAAAAGTACAACAGTTTTATAAATATTATTAAGAATGTTAAGAAATTGTCTTATACCAAGTTTCAAAAAACAAAAATTTATTGAGTTTTCAAAAAAAAAAAAAATACAATATTTCTTAAAAACCAAAAATGTAAAGTCAAAAAAACTGTTCTTTGGGAGATACCATTGAAACCCTTTTTTCGGAAAATGGTTTATCACTCAAATTAAGATATGCACTAATAGTAATTTATTGACTTTTTTTTAATCTGTGGGGTCATTTTTGAGAATATTGAATTGGTGGCAATATTGGGTCCCTGGTAGCGTTAAATTTGATTCTAAAAAAAAATGAAGTGTAAAATTAAAATTTGTATGGGAAAAGAAGCTGTTTATTTAGGTAAATAAAGAGTCAGAATTGAATTGGATTTTGAGAAAATTTTTAATAATTTAGATACATATTCAAAAAAAAATTGAATTCTTTATTCAAAATGATCAAACATTTTCTGCTGAATTAAGGTACTTAATTTTTCGAAAATCTACACATTTTATTTTCATCCAAAATTAAAATTTTATGACTTCTCACTTTGAGAGATTGTCGCAATCTAAACAGGCTCTTTTGATTGTATTGTATCGTCACAAAAAAAAATTATCATCGCTAGGTAGGTACATACATACCTGGTTTCTGTTTATCGTGCTCTTCTTGAAAGAAGAGAACATTGGCGGGTTCAGCTTCGCCAAAGCTATCCAGATGCGTTGTATAACTGGCTGAACAGAATAGAGTGCTGCGACTGGAGCTGCAGCTGCAACTGGAATAGCTGTCAAAAAGTGTCGTACGTGATTTTTTTTACGCGTTCACAATTCAGCTGTACAGCTTTCTGACATTTTAGTATCGAAAATAAAAATGAAAACAAAAATAAAAATGAATAATGATGAAAAAGAAGGTAAAATATGCTTTACATCTTTATGAGTGATTAAAAAGAGTTTAAAAATAGCTTTAACTCACATTTAAACACTTCCTTTTGCTCGCAATTTTGAAACGTCAAAAAAGCTGCAAGCAAAAGTTAAAAGTTGGCCAACTTGTCCAGCTGCGTCGTGTTCTGTTCGCATCATTGAATTTGGGTGTATTCAAAGCTTTGACAGCTATTCCAGTTTCAGCTCCAGTTGCTGCTCCGTCTACATTCTGTTCAGCCAGTAAATTCTTTGTGAAAAAAGCAGCTGATACAAAAACAACTCAAGGTATCTGAAATGTTTTTAAGGTAGCTAGATTAGTCTTGCGGATAGGAACTCGAACGCTAGGAATGATTCTTGATTTTATGTAAGAATTGAATCAAAAATCACTCACATACATATAGTTGTGAAACATCGTTTTAGGCAAACTACAATCCATGAACATTGAAAAGAAACTTTCAAGAAAATATACATATTTTAAAAACAATATCAAAAATTAAGATATATCCGGATATTTGCAGATTTATTCTTCCTGATCCATAGCCAGAGGGAGACAAATCAAACCAAAAAAAGGAGTATTTGTTGAAATTCATAATAAAAGTGAAAAAAAAATATGTTCGTAGCTTGGTATTTCCCAGAGCCAAGGAAGGGGTTAAATGCAAGTTTGTTAAAATTTACTTCTTAATAACTTAATTATAGCATTGTATATAAATTATATAGTATTCTCATGAAGATAAAAAGCTCGTGGCAATCTATGCGTCCAAATGTAATACAAATTTTTGTTAAGCGATCTCGGTAAGGCGATCACAGCGAACCTATCGACCAAATGTCTACCTACAAAATCGTGTTTCATGAGAATACTATAGATTGGAATTACAATGATTATAGAGCATTCTCATCAAAAGTGTAGAAGAAGAAGAAATACTACGAACTACGAAACTATGAAAATTGAGAATTATTGATATCATTCTCAAAAAATACCAAACAATTAATATTTTCAAAAAAAATATGCGCTAAAAAGTTGATCCTAATAAATTTTGTTGACAGAGTATAAAGTCTTCTTTGGTTAAAATATGCAGCACAGTCGGGAAGAAAAATTCAATGGAGGCGAGTATTCGAGGCCTTTTCATCAATATAATTAAAAACCCAAAGAAGCCCATTAACAAAAATTATTTCAGAATCTTTGAATCCGATTTTGAAAAATAAAAACTAAATTCTGAATATAAATTAGTATACACATTAGAATCACTGTTATTTTTGAATGCTTTTAATATAATCAAGTATAACAACTTATATTGTTGACTTGGGGAAACCCTCTAACGAGTTTATAAATGTAAACTTACTGTCTAACTGCTAAATTTAATTGTTAAAAAATGGTAGGGTTACCATCTATGTATATTTTTGGTCGAATTCCGTTCATTGCTCAGAATAAATAATCTAAAAAAGCTAAAAACTCTCTACCAAATATAATTTGCTTAAAAAATGCAACTTAAATTTTGCTGTATTGTCAAAATTTTTTTTTTATTTACAAACTCGACACTTTGCTACTTCTTTGCTTAATATATAGACGTTAAATGATGAATATATTTAATATTTCAGTAAGCTCGATCACCTCAAGCAATATTTTAATTGTAAATTGATGTTATACCATATTTTTCTACGATCTGAAATAAGTCATTAAACTAATCAACAAAAACAAAAGAAAATGATAAAAACTTGAAATAAAAAAAAGATATAAAAAAGCTACTCTAAGCCAATACAAAAAAAAAAACTCTTTTATTTTGAAGATTCTTCTTAAAATTTTGTTTCGTTGTGTCTAGACTAATTAATCTCTTGAAAATGTAACTTCTTGCTTATTTGTTCTATTTTGTATTTAATTACTTACTAATCAACATAATCTAACCTGTTTTCAATTAAAAACAAAATATAAGAAAACTAACTGGTTGTTTTGACAACAAAGTCTTTGAAGTGGTGGTTTTTATTTATTGATGGGACTTTTTTTGCTTAACAATTCAATTGAAAAAAATTACTGTGGTTTTTTCGTCTAAATTTTAATTTTTATTTAACACACCCTTTCAAATCAATCAAATCAAAAATTATGATATCAGACTTTATTAAAATCTCATTAGATTTACTAAAGAATTTATCATCTCATCAGCAAAAAATAATGCATTTGAAAGTTCAAGGTCAACTGAAAATAATATTTTTTTGTATTATTTCTGTGTGATTCTTTTTTTTTATTTTTTTAATTTATTTAACATGTTAGAGTAATTATTGAACCCTTGAATCGCGGATGCTTGTTTCTTTTGAATGTATCTTTCAACGTTTAAAAATGACATCACTTCCATAAGTTCATCGAAGCTCACTAAAGAAGTTAAAAACTCAGTAACACGTTTAGAAATCTCTGATCATCGCACAATGCCAAGTATCGTCGTTGTTACCTGATGTTATTTATCAAGCTTACAATATTTGCTTTTAACGTTTAATCATTATCTTGAATGGCGAACTGCTACATGAAATAATTTTTAAATTTGCTAAACAAAATGTTTCTTGAGTTTGTAGTAGGAGAGAGGATTTTGTAAACAATTCAATGAAAAATGCCATCAGCCATAAATCGCATTTTAAATTTAAAACGTGACTAATAAATGACTGACAAAATGTTTATCACACACCCGACTTCAAGTGTCATACTCAAGGTGCAAATGAATAATGATAAAAAAAACAACTACAAATTAGCAGTACTGAAATTGTGTTTAGGGTTAATTATCTAACTGTTCTAGGCTGGTTGGTGAGGCGCCTTTCAGGTATTGCGGTAAATAGCATTTTATAAAAAATGAATCTATCTTCAATAAAAATGTTGAAGTTAAAACATTTAAAAATAAGAAACGATTAGTTTGCACCCTCCACGTACTTGTTATTGGGGCTCAAGGCCTTATGGTGGATTAGCTAAGATAATGACATAAACACGGTTAAGGAGAAAGTGCAAATTTAAGCTAAATTAGATATTAAAGTATTAGTTAAACTTTTTTGTCATTATACAAATGTTTATACTTTTTGAAAACTAATACAAAAATGAACAATTTGTTATATTTTTATCATAAATATTCCCAAACTATAGCAAATCTCTAGGTGTGTCTTCTAGGCTTTAGGGTATTTCATAAAACTAGTATATAAAAAAATTTAAGTAAATCCGGCTTTAGTACTTGTTTTCTTCAAGGGCCTCTACATGATTTAGATCGCTCCTGTAAATTCAACGTGGAGCCATTTTATTATTCGTGACAAATATTTTTTGACATGCAATTAGACACAAGTATACAAAAGCTTTTAACATACCCAGCACTTAGAGATTCACAGACTGTAGCTATAATTATACAAGTGAATCTAAATTGATTTTCAGCGGTACATTAAGATAAAAAAAGTTGAAAATTGAAACCAAATACAAATCTAGCTGATCAATTGGAGTTTTATTTTTAACCCACCCACCGAATTTCAATTTCAATTGTGTCATAATTTGGAGCTGTTAAGATATTTGATATAGTAAACTTCATGAACTTAGAACTTGGCATATATTTTTGATTTCATTACTTTTTATGGCTGACTTTTAACGCACAGGTTTTTTGAATGAAACTAAAAGTTAAAATAAAATTTAATGTAAAAGCAAAACTAATGATCTGTAAATGAACTCGGTACGATGATTTTCTGAAGAACATTTTTCATTTGAAAAAAAAAGAAGATTTTTTTCCAAACAAAATTGAATATCTCAAAAACTGATCATGGTTATACTTGAAAAAAATTGTCCTAATGAAGGACACAACAAGATATATTTTCCCAAAGATGCATTTAGATTCAACTTTTTTTGGAAAAATGAAGAATAAAAAACAAAAACCAGAAAAAAATACGGTTTTTTGCCAATATCTTGGCAATTTTGAGGTTACGTTATAAAGTGATATTTGTGAAAGTTGTAGATTTTTGCGTGATCTACAACATTTCTATTGAACACTTTTCATTTTGGGGTCAACTTTAGTCGGAAAACGCAATAATACAATCAGTCAAATCTCCTTACGCACTAAGTTGAGATTCTTCGAATCCAATGTCAAATCCGTGCTGTTATATGCTTGTGAAACCTGGAATGTCACGTTTACCGTTTCGAAGAAATTGCAGGCTTTTGTGAATCGCTGTCTTCGCCACATCCTAAAGATTTGCTGGCCACAAATAATATCAAATGAGGATTTGTGGCGCAGGTCAAGTCAAAAGCGGCTGGACTTCGACATAAGAAAGCGTAAATGGCGTTGGATTATGGTCACACACTGAGGAAACCAAACAATGAAATTGCAAAGCAGTCCTTTGAATGGAATCCTCAGGGTGCACGGCGGGTTGGAAGACCAAGAACAACATGGAAATCAACTGTCTTAGCGGAAGCAGAATCCCAGAGAAAGACGTGGCCACAGCTAAAGTACCTTGCAGCAGACCGTGAAGGATGGAGACGTTGTGTTGACGCCCTATGCCCCAGGCGGCGTTACAGGACACGATGATGATGAAATCTGCTACACCATAAACTTCTTGCGCTCCTTTTTCCCGAAATTTATTAGCTGTATAAAAAAAAGGAAGTAACTCTTTTTTTTGTGTAGAATCGCATAAGCTACAATTTGACCCTGCACATTTTTTTCAAAAAATTTATGGTTTTTTAAAAATTTGGAAGAAAAATCATTTTACCCTTTTTCACCCTCTCTAAAATTTAAGGTGCATACTCATTTCACATCAATTTAGGATACTTTTTGGAAAATACTTAAAACTTCAAAAAAAACTCCATCAAAATAAAGATCTGTTGGAATTTTTTCTTAATTTTGTCATTTTTTCGTCTTATTTTAAATAAAAAGTCCACAAGCCAAACAAATTTATTTGTGGATTTATAACCCATTCAGGTGGGGATTTTACGTTTTTAAAGAAAAAATTAAGACAATAGTCTTTTAATTCTACGTTTGTAGATGAAAGTGAAATTGGGACATAAGACCACATTTAAACATACGGCTTTCTGTCCTCTCCTAAATTGATATTAGATTGTTTCGTTATGGCCAAATGTTATTTTTAAATTCGTTTCATTTTCTGTTAACAGTTAATTTTTAAAGCATTTATAAGCTAATTTTATGCTGTAAATAGATTTAAAATGGAAATTATTATAGGTGTCTCATTATAGAAATTGTAAGTGTCAGAATTTATGGCTAAGATATTTAAACATCAGCGCAGCGTTCACCTGTAAAATTATTCATTGGCAGGCAGACAAGCTAACATCAAATTAAACTGAGCGCAACGTTAAGCGTCAACTGTTAGTAACACTTAAAATATCTCCAATATATGTTTTAATAACGATGTTAATACATCAATATAAAATTAATAATTCACACTTTTTTACAAAGAAAGTTTAAAGTTTAAATTCTCTTTGTGTTAAGCTAAACGAAGCTGATTTTTTCCAAAAGAAGATGAACTTGTTGAGTTAAAATTAAGAAATTCACTCAAAGCTTAGCAGAAGAAAAATTCTCATAGATAGGTTATTGAGGGTGTGAAAATTCAAATTTCGTGTGAAATCTTAACTATCACCCTGCAAATTTACATACAGCTTGGCAATTTTTTTCTGAACTGCTCGTTCTTATTCTTTAAAAAAAATTCAAAATTCAACCGCCCCACGAAGCTGAAACTAAGGCAGTTTATTTTGTATGTAACAGAGAGTCTACCTCAGTTAAAACCTCCCGAGTTTTTCTATAGATTGCAATTTACACCAAAATCTCAAAAATAGCTAAAGACACAAAAACTTAGCATCCGATTGAGCTGAAACTTACAGTCACAATATTTTTTAAGAAGTGAGAAGTACACAAGTACACATCAATAAGAAGCTTTTAAGTTTTTCGATAAATGACGCTAAATATATAAAAATATCAAAATAAGTTAAAACTCGAAAACTATCAATTCGATTGAGCAAGCATTTGAAAAGACAATCAAGAAAGCAAGAGGCTATTCACCAAGTTTGTGGAATACAATTAGAAAATCCTACTTTTGTCAGAAGACCATTGTATGTGGAATGCTCAAGCATTGAGGAACCCATTGATTTATGCATCAGATGATAACAAAAAGATATTTAAAAACTCAAAAACAAATATAATACAATTTACGAAATTTCTGTATCCAATTATTAGTCTACGAATGCACTTGCGACTTTCGATTTACGATTATTTAGTTCCAAATAATAAAACACATGAGTTTAAATTCAAATGATTGCACATGATACCAAAAAATTCAACCAAGCTGCGAACAATTTTTTTAGTCACTGCGGCAGGAAATCGCAAGTGCGTTACGATTTTGAGATAATTTAAAAATATAAAGCTTCCGTAATATGCTCTTTTTAAGATTAATACATTTTAGTGCGATTAAAAAATCGTAGTCGCAACTACATATAGTCATGCATTGCAAACACATGCGACTTAAAAATCAATGCGATTAAAAAAATGGAACTGGTTTTGTTTTTAAGCGTTTTTTGAGCAAAAACATTTGATTCATTTTAACTTTAAAAAACAGCATCACCACAAAAATAAAATAAATTATGGACTTTAAACCATCGCGATTTATCGCTATGGCTAGAACCGCACTTGCGATTTTCAGTCGGTACGATTAAAAAATTGATATTGCAAAATATTATGGCCATGCACTCACTTGCGATTATCTATCATAAGATTCTTTAATCACAAAAAATACAAGATACAGCTTTTAATGTGAATGCACGCACATGCATCAAAGCAATCGCAGCAACTTATAATTACATATCTTATTGAAGATAAGCCTGGGAACGACCTTCTAATTTTCTGTCGTTGCGATTTAAAAATATATATATTTCCATGCACTTACTTGCGATTATCTGTCACGCGATCATAATAATCGCAAACAAATACCGCGACTCACAAGTGCATGCAGGCTGAATAAATTTTATTTGGTAGATTTAATTTTGCGACACCATCGTTTTTTTAATCGCAGCAATTTTTAAGTCACATGTGTTTGTACTCCACATTTAAAATTATGTCTGATTTGTTGCGGCTATTAATAGTTGCGACTACGATTTTTTAGTTGCACTATTTTGAATCGCAGCTGTGAGTACAAACATGTAAGTGCATTTGATTCATTTAAACTTTCGACAATCGCATCACCAGAAAAATAAAATAGATTTTGTTCTTTTATTCGTCGTGATTTCTCGGTAGCATATGCGTTCATCCACTCAAAATTGTGTGTTTTATTTCTTTCGACTGAATAGTCGTGCTATCGAAATTGCAGGTGTGGTCCTAGCGTAAGAGTTTCTGATATTTTTAAAAAGAAAAGAGGAAACTTAATTAAAAAAAAAATCATCCTCAAGCTGGTCCTTGACGATAAAAAGCTACATATATTTCTTATGGGAGCGATTTTTGGGAAAAAAAATTTGTTTGTATGTTTAAATTTCTTATCGAAATGTGAACTACCCAAAGAAAACAAATTTTCTATTCACCACGATTTTTTTTGTGATAAACAATGTCACTGACATTCTTTTGCGGAAAAAAAATGCCTTTGGCTTTTTCATAAAACAGACTCATTGCGATTTTTTTTTTTTCAAACTGTAAACTGACGACGAGTAACGAGAATTTTATTTTCACCAACAATTTTATTTTTTTTTTTCAAAAGAACTGTATACTAAGCTTTAGATGTTAATCATGATTATTTTTAATTTGTATTTGCAACTCTTTTTTTGACTTAACAATATTCAAGATTGTATTGCATATTATTTCTTAAAATTACCATTTTTTCGTTTTCGATATATACATAGATTGCTTTTTGTTTTTAATTAAAAGTCAATTGAAAGTGATAACAATTCCCTTGAAACTTTTGTTGACAAACATACTTAATGAAATCGGTCTTTCCTGTCTTTTTTTATGTATAGATAATAGCGGAATGGCGCTATTTGTTTTGATTTTATTTGTACATTAAAGATTTCTTGCAGTTAATTACTTTAAATTTTTCCATTAATACCAATGTATGAGTTTTGTTGTTGTTAAACAATTTCAAAGATAAATGTTTGCAGTGAAGCACGTAGTAATAAATTTAATGAGAGCTTATCTATGCATTTTATCATTTCGCAACTTGTTTGAGTAAGACAAAAACAATGTTTATTACGTCATTTTGCATCAGTGACCTTTTATATATCTTTTCTGTTAATAACTATTTTTAAGTGAAATAAAATAAGATTAATATAGTGATTTAAAATTTGTGTGAAAAAAAATACCTTTGCGGTGACAAAAGAGCAATTTATCATTGACAATGATAATGAAACACAAATCAGAAATCATTTTAAAGTAATGACAATCATAAAATAGAGTTTATGATATCGAAATGATACTATCAAATTTTATGAGAATCATCCAAGGTTGTCTGAAGCTATAACTAAGACAATAAGCTATAATAAAGGCTATAAAATTGCTTAAATAATATATTCTATTTAGACTTATAAATTTGTAGGTGAATTCGAAAGAATATAATTTTTTTAAAAGCTATGGTTTTCTAAGAGAAGAAATGTTATTTCCAATTTGGTTTATTGCTGTTTCAGAGGTTTGGTTTTTATAAAACACACATCATTTTCAATCCACTATGCAAACAAAAATTCTTTCCTATCCTCTTAATGCTTCTAACTGTGCAGTGTGCAATGCTTTAAAAACCTACATTTCCAATGAAAGCTGGTTTATGAGGCATTAACAAAATCCTTTTTTATTAAGGCTCATGTACATATGAGGCAGTGAAAGCCATAACGGCCTAACTGCATTTTTCATTATTTTCAGTAGAGCAAAAATAAGGAGGAGATTATTTTTAAACACTTGAAGACTTAGAAAAAAATTGGAGTTTTTAAATAAATGAACATAATTTTGATTTTTTTTTTTCAATATGATAACAAATAAAATGTTTTTGATTTTGTATTAATGATTTTTCAAAATACCGTTACAAATGATCAGATAGGCCACTCTAGCACTCAAGCTTTGAATTTTATTGTGGGTGGCTTCTAAATGCAAAATTCCTATATAAGTATGGCATGGAGCTATCAATTCAAAAAATTTAAATGCGGAAAAATTGTTTATTACATACAGATTCAATTTTTGTAATAAACTCAATTACGATAAAATTGCAGTTCGCCCACTATGGCCCTCACTGCTTCATATATACATACATATGTATGTATGTCATTATGTAAGGAATATGACATTATTAAAATGTCCGCGAAGGCTTCCACGGTGTCACGAATCAGACAAGTCCAATTTTCCATGACTCTGGCTCATAGATTTGGCTGAATGGCTTGGGTTATGCTAACTTTGAGAGCTTGGGTCGATTGCAGCTTAAAAGCATAGACCTGTGACTTCATAATAACTCCACAAAAAAGTCTAACAGCCTAAAATCGCACATACTTGGTGGATAATTCACGCCAACTCCGCAAGAGATAACCTTACCCTCAAATCTTTCTTTCAAAGTGTCCCTTATGACATCATCTATATAGCACCATATGAAGTCCAATCTATATTGTTCAAAAGACATTGGTAAACATCGGTAGACATTTCTGTTGAATGAATTGACTGCCTCAGTTTCCCCTGCGCAATCTGTTGAGCAGTGGCGATATTCGGTAGATCCTGCATTTCCTTTACGTACAGAGTTAGTTGATTGCTCACTAAAACGGTCGACTTGAATTTGCTCACTGAACGTTGAATAGTCGACTAGGAAAGATGCCTCAATCATGTAACTTGAAATGATAATTTGGCAATATTAACTGAATAATAGAAATCACATTTGACAGACGCTGCCATCGAAACAACATGGCCGCCGCGAACTGTCAAAATCATTCCGTCCCTATTGGAAAACTCTTTGGTATTATGCTTAAAGGTTTTAGGTTATGTTAGGTTAGGTTAGGTTGATGAGTTGTCGGAGGATCTTGTTCCCGTCACACTAAGATCAGTTTTATCCATTATGGTACCCTAAGGGATTGAACCGTCCCTTTGAAAATATAACCTATGAAATCTTATGGAGCATCGAGACATTTAGAGGCGTTGATGAAATTCATTGAATTTGAGATGTTATTTTGCCTGCTGACTTTGAGATTTCTGCTAGATCATTGAAGAAATAGCTACCCAAACATTTTTTTCTTATATTGCAGAGTGCCGGACATTGACCTAGGAAGTGAAGGGTGTCCTCTTCTACTTCTACGTCACCGCAACCTCTGCATAGGTCTTCAGTACTTAGTCTTATCTTCTTCTTATGATACCCTAAGAGATTATATCCTGTGATAATTCCTATTAAAAGATTCAGGGATCTCTTTTTCAGGTTTATGATAAGGTGCGTTTTTTTTTGTAGCTAGTCCACAAATTCTTTATAGTGGTACAAGTTGCGAGTGAGTTTCATCTATCATTGGTAAGTTGCACTATCTTCTTACCAATTGTCTGTTTAATGGCACAGGATGGAATTTTAACACCGGAGTCCGTTAAACTTTGATCTAACAATGAACCAGTCCTTGCCAGTTCATCTGTTTTTTCATTTCCTAGAATTCTACAGTGCCCAGGTTTTATATATATTTACATACGTGGACTTGAGAAATACGTATCAAATACAAAATTTTTAATATAAAATTTTAATAATTCATTGTAAATGTAGTTGAACATTTGCCAACTGTGGTCATAGTTTTGACAAATGCCTTAGGAGAAATTCAGTGTCATTCAAATATGTGACTACAAGAAAAGTGACAGTTACTAATTCCATTTGCCAAAAGTGCCTGTTTCTTTCAACTAAATCTAGCTTTTGTGCTAAAAACTGCTTTGTCTTCTTCTTGGCTGATTTATTCCAATTTTTTGTTATGGGTTTTGTATTATAAAAAAAACTTCTTTCAGATATAATGGGTAGCCCTGGGCAAAATCTCCTTCTTATAATGATTTATAACTTTATTTATCTCGTTGGATTTAGTTCAAATCTGACTTTCGTCATAAAATTTTTGTTAGATCGAACAGAACAAAGTATTAACAAAGTTCTCAATCGTCAAATGATGAGTCCAAGTGAGATCACCTGGAAAAACCGCCAAACGTTTCCAAATTCATTCAAAGCTACATATTTTTATTTTGAATCAATAAATATGACCTTGTTTTGTTTTTATTTTTTTTTAGTGCAAACAAAAAAAAGTCCTTTGTCAATAAAAAGAAAAATTAGAGTGTCCAAATTATTCAAACTTTTTATTTACTCTTGCCACACCTTACTTAACACAATTCATAATGAATTCACTTCTTTCATACAATTCATCTAAGGAAAAAATAACAAAAAATACATTAATACATTTGGATAGTTTTGTGAATGAGCTATACATAAAATACATGAAATCAAAAATTATTCACACTTTCAACCTTCGCAAACAACAATTTTTTTTTAATATCAATAAATCAACGAACCATTAAAATACCAAACTATTGTTAAAATATTTGAATAAATCAATCAAAGTATTTCCTTACAATTTGTTTTTAATGAGTAACTGATAAATTGAACTTTTGATCTTTTGTATAGATTTTTTAATGTGTGTACATTTATTGAGAGTATATATGTAGGTTAAGTAAAATACCTACAATACTTCTCTTTAAAACAAAATGCAATAAAGTTCTTTTGTATAACAAATTAATTAAAAATAAATTTGTTAGTCTAAGGTTCAGCTAATTATTACTTCACAGTTATTATAAATAATGCATTTTTATTATTTTTCACTTGCAATACCTTTAGAGCTACTACATATGTACACTGCGCGTCACTTGTTTGAGGCCACTATTTTCGCATTCGATTTTTCTCAATAAATATCTGTGAGAAATATTTTTCCTGTAAATATTTGATACTAGAAGGTAGGTATACAAATTACCCCCTAAAAAAGCGTTGAAGGAATGACTTGGAAAATCCATAGAAGTTTCACACATTTTCTGTATGAACTGCCAAAAATGGGTATAAAAGTTTGAATCACTTGATTGAGACCATTTCAAATATTTATTCGCAAAAGCTTATGTCGTGCATTTTTTTTTTAAGTTAAAATATTTGAGAGAGGGTCATTCATTTTAAATTGTAAGTACAAATGGACTCAGGAAACACTTTGGGCCTTACCAATAATCATATTTAGCAACGAGTTAAATACCATACATCGAATGTTAATTTTTTTAGACTTCATACCACTTATGGTTCATTGCTTAGACCTTAGAGTCCAATTAAATATCTGTGTTATTTGGTAGAAACATGAAAACTCCATTTTGAAATTTGTGTCTTTGCGTCCACTGTACATCGACCTACAACCTAAACGGATGAACCGATTTTCTTCAAATTTGAAACATAATTTTTCAAAGGTTATGTTCATAAGTATTCCAAATTTGAAGAAAATCTGTGGCCTCGTTTACACTCTAGCTTGATTTAAAGTGGGCGTAAAGACGCTAATTTTAAAATGGAGTTATCAGGTTTCTACCAAACACCACAGATATTAAAGTGTACGGTTTATTATTTGGAGTCCATTTCAGTGAAATATTTAAGTCTTCACTAAATTTCATTATTGGAAGGGGCCCTTTGACTTTATCAGAAATAGTGACAATAGATGCTTTCAAGAAACTGGGACTTTCAGGCCGTGAATAAGCTTGGAGAATGAAGGGAAGTGATACGGATCAGAAAAATTTTCTATCAGATACTAAAAACTATGGTAAAAGGTTAAAAGGACGCAGAAGCAAAGCAAAAACATTCGAGAAAAGTGGTCAATCCAGCAAAATACCTCGAATTCTATTATTGTAACAAAGCGGTGTCTTGACGGTTTAAAGGATAATTTCAGTCAATTTTAACACCCAGCGTAAGAAAAAAAAAAAAAAAAAAAACAGTTTTACTGGAACGCCACAAGGAACTTCACATTAATTTCGCCAAAGACCTTGTTGCTTGGAGCAGCGAATGGAATTAGGTTGTCTCTCTGCATGAGATTTCAATCGTGTCTTGGCGCAGTATCTTTTCTCAGTATTTAACACCAATATTGCAGTTGCAATATTTTTACGAAATTTCGACTGACGTCAAATAAATTTAACCGTTCATTTATGTATTTTTTACAGTAATTCATAAATATAAGAAAAGAATACACTAGATTCAGTATAGAACAAAAATTTATGGCGTGTTTTACTTTTGTGATATATTGTAATTGTGAAAGCAAATCCCGCCAAATGCTGAAGAGTATCGCATATTCTCATTTGTGTTTTGGGTCATTTGCGTGAATAGATGTATAGGTAGGTACTTACATATTTGTTGGGTGTTTTGTTAGCCCTAGAAAATTAGACAACAAATTCCAAAACTACGAAAATATTCTAAACAAAGCTGAATTTTGGTGGAGAGCTTTGTTTTGACGCTTTAAAAATTTCCTCAAAAGTTCCCCACATTTTGGGTGGGGTAAAATGGGATAAAATTCAGTTTATTCAATTCCTCGAAAACTGTTTGAAAAAAAATTGAAGTAGCAAATTGTAGCTTATTTAATTCTACACGAGAAAGGTAAATATACTTTTTGATACAATCAATAATAAAATGCACGACTGG
Source organism: Dasysyrphus tricinctus (assembly GCA_963921185.1). Classification (NCBI taxonomy): domain Eukaryota; kingdom Metazoa; phylum Arthropoda; class Insecta; order Diptera; family Syrphidae; genus Dasysyrphus; species Dasysyrphus tricinctus. The sequence continues at coordinate 22,311,322 of OY992532.1, read as the reverse complement.
ATCGTACGTATATACTTGCTCTTATATTCAAGTTGTGTGGAACTTAAGAACTTTAAAAAATATTCAAGTAATTATAGAAAAAATATTAAAAAGCATTTAAATCGTTCTTTTAATTGTATAAACAGCTTGATTTGGCATGCCAATTTTGAGTATACATTAATAATAATAATAATAATAATAGCTTTATTTATTGAACTTTAAACTAATTTTTACAATTTAACATATGATAAATAAATTATGGCCTTGGTTTTGAAACCGTCTGCCAGATGCCATCTCTATTTTTTTTTTCTGTTAAAAATTACAAAATATATTTTTAATAATTATAATTCAAGTAAGCTTTTTGATGTGTTTATTATTTTTACATTGTTTATATATATGTTTTTTTAAATAAATAAAGAAAAACATAAAATAAAATAAATTGCAGTACAAAAATGGGTTTTATTTTGTACAATGTGTACGCTAAAAAAAAAAAAAAAAACGAAATTGATACATTTTGGGTTAAAATCTTTTAATAATTTATAAAATCTTTCCTGTAATTTAGGGCTTCAATGCAATATTGGGAGAGAAGTTTCCAGTTACTTCCATTTAAGATACTTATCGAATCTGATTCGCTTATTATTGACCTTTCGAAGTATACAAATCTTATTTCCTTTAATATGGGGCACACTGATAAAAAGTGATAAGAGTTTTCTTGTTCTTGTAAGTTACAGAGAGAGCAAAAGGTTAATTGATCATTAAAATAAGGTCTATAATTTAAGTCAAGAAGCTCTCCCCTAATGCGAAAAATTATAGAAATTTCATATAAGCTCATTTTGTCTGTAAAATAATTGAGCTCATTCAAATTATAATTGAGCTTTGGATATAGAGATCTACGTGAAGAGCCTTTTGCTTCCTCAATTAGATCTAATCTTATTTTGTCATCTAACTTTTCGAGAATGCAGTTGATCTTTTCTCTCATCCTCCCATCTTCCATCTCCCAAGAGTGCACAGAAATACCGCTCAATATGGTTATATCCTCCCATTTCTTGAACCAACTTATATTTTTTTGTACACTGTGTTTTGCTAATAGTTTTGGTAACCGATTATCATCATAAGAAAGTATTTTGGCGACATAATCAAGGTGCATTTTCAAGGTGAAAATAAAAATAGGAGGAAGACCTGTTTCAAGCAACAGCATGTAATTAGGTGTTGATTTCGGTAATCTAAAAAGTTTTTTTAAGAAGAGCCGTTGCAGTTTTTCAACATCATCATATTGCTGATATCCCCATACCTGACATCCATATGTCATTATAGTTCTCAGAGCAGCATCAAACACTTTAAATTTGACACTATGTGCAACATTTTTGTTCCTAAACAAGTTTTGCCAGGTTGAGTTTATAGCAGATAACGATTTCTTCAATTTACTTTGAAAATGTTTTTTTGGGTTGAGTTGGGGTGTCAGAATCATTCCCAAGTAAGTAAATTCATTCACAACTTCAATGTTTTCACCATTTAGAAACCACCTTTCATTTCTACTGTGTCGTCCTCGCCCTGTTCTAAATATCATAACCTTTGTTTTGGGAATATTTATTGCCAGATTCCACATTTTACAGTACTTATCTAGCCTATTTATCATGAGCTGAAGACTTTCTGGGGAATCTGCAAACAAAACGACATCATCAGCATATAGGAGGCATTTTATAACAAGTCCTGCAACTTTAATACCGTTTGGAAAAGCGTCAACTATGTCGTTGATAAAAAGAGCAAACAACAAGGGGGATAAAAGACATCCTTGACGCACCCCACTTTTGGTTTCAAACCATTCTGATATTTGTTCACCGTCCCATACAGCCGATATAGTATTCTCGTAAAGTTTTCTCAGTACGTTAGAGATCTTGGAGGATAAGCCCAATAGGTTTAATTTATAAAACAACGCTCCTCGATCAATGCTATCAAAAGCAGCTTTGAAGTCGATAAATATTGCATACAGCTTTTTCCCATTTTCTGCGTAATAATCTACGATATTTTGGATGGAAAAAATGTGATCCGTTGTTGAATAACCTGCTCTGAAACCTGCTTGAAATTCGTTCAACAATTTATTCTCACTAACCCAAAACTCAAGCCATTCAGTTCCTTCACTACTTTCCAAAATTCAGAAGAATCCTTGGCACTATTTAAATTTGTTGCTATTCCTAAGAAGTATTCGTTTCGCTTTATTTGGCAGAGTTTTTTGTATTCCTTATTTGCCTGAACATAAGCTTCACGGAAAAAATTTCCGTTTCTGATTCTTGCTAGTTTTAGTAGATTGAAGGATTTAGCTCTGGCTTTTTCGCAGTTTTTGTCAAACCATTTTTGTTTGCTTTTAGCTACGTCCCTCCTTTCTGAAAAAGAGGCCGAGTTTTTTATAGCTTCCATAAAAGATTCAATCTGGTGGCTCGTGCTTGCTTGACTTAAATCAGTTTGTACAGTAAACTGACTAAGTTTGGCTTTATAACTTTCTTTTTCCCTATCGTTCCAAAATAGTCTGGGCAGAAGAGCAATGCTTTTTTGGGGCAGAGGTTTGTTTATGGTCAGGACTACTGTGATTGGCATATGGTCCGAAAAAGTCAAAGCACCAACATTAAAACTACCTATTTTCTCAAACCATTTACCACTGATGCCACAATAATCAACAACTGATGCACCTGGACCTCCTACAAAAGTCATTTCTCCAGACAAGTCCCCATTAGTTGACCCATTAAGTAAAAAAATATCAAAATTTTGAAAAAGTTCTAGTAGTTTTATACCGTTTCCGTTCAAAACTTTATCCTTTGAAAGTCTAACCGATTCGAATTGTTCGCCAAAAGAAATCATATCACTTTCTATCTGATGTTCCGCCACTCGAGCATTGAAATCTCCAATAAGCATTATATTGCTAATATTTGAAAAATTTAGTAAGCGTTCCAAACTACAAAAATCCTGCTCCCAATTATTACAATTTAAATAGATAGGGAGAATATAGTAATATTCATCCTCAGAGATTACTTTAAGAGCCGTATAGTTTTCAATGTTTACAAAACTACAAGAATTTGAAACAATAGATTTGAACCCAAAAAGATACCCTCCAATCGCTCGTCCACGTGTGTGAACCCGTGTCGCTGGGATCCAGTGTAATTTAAAACCTATAAAAAAATGTTCAAAATCCCCATAATTGTCCTGCATTACATGCGTTTCACAAAGGAAAAAATAATCAAAACTGTTTATATATTCAAAAAAGGATGGAAAAAGTAATTTATTTCTTAATCCTCCTACATTATAAGATAATAAATTCAAAGTACTTACATCTAAATAAATATTTTTTTCATTTTCTATTTCTGATTTTTTTAAATTATTCTGGCAGACGTTTTCGTTTCATGCGAGAAGATTATTTGTTGATTGTTGCATAGTTTTAGGTGGATGATTATTTCCTGTTGTATGGTTCTGGTTGTTGGCTTTACTATCATTGGAATTCGCTGCGTTTGTAAATTGTAGAAGCTCTGTGTTGGATAGGTTAAAACCAGAATATAATTCGCCGAGAATCTCACAGCCATCAGATCTGTCAGCGATTAGCCCCCTTACTCTGCACCAATTGAAGGTCTTCCCCGCCACCAACAAAGTTTCACCTTTAATTTGCACTTCCACATCTGCTCTGCTGTTTTTTATCGCCTTTCTTACTCTCAACAGTGATTGTCGTACCTTTCGTTTTGTTAAAGGGTAATCTCTATGGATGAACGTGCCAGTGCCTTTAAGCTTGCTGGAATTATGTAGTATTTCATCAACATAATCTTTGGAATTAGTTTCCACCAGTATGTTGTTTGTTTGGTAATTCGAGGTTAGTAGGCGAATAGAGTTTATCGAGACAGGTTCGTCTGGCTTAAGCGAAGCAAATAGCTTTTTTACTTCGTCACGATGATCGGTGTTCGGCTGCTTAGCAATGCGCACGATGAGGTTCCTTTCACACGATTTTTTTGACAAAAACTCAACTTCCCTCTTGAGCGACTTACATTCATCTTGCACTTCCTCAAGTTTTGTTGTAAGTTCTGAGTTTCTGATCTTAAGTTGTTGAATCTCATCACAAACTCCTGAAATGTCTGCTTTAGTGGCTAAATTTGATATTTTGTCGTCCAGAAGATTTCCCATAATTGTTGTTAAATCCTGGATTGACATTTGTCCCACTGCCATGGTTGTTATTGTTTTTTGTTGTCTTTTGGGTGAAGAAAGTATGTATTCTGGTGACGTGTCCGCAAGAGATCTTTTGTTATTCATTTACACTTTAATGTTTTATCTTTTTATGTTGACTTTTATGTTTTTTCGTTGTAAAACACAATTAAAATTGTTTATATTTCTGTTTTACATAAATATATTTTGTTATTTTTTAATTAAAAATTATTTTCAAGAGAGCTACTAGAAATTAGTTGTCACTTTTTATTCACTCAGAGTTGCCATCAATAATATACATCTGAAACTGAAATTTCAAAATAATTTGTCAACCCCTTTTTTGAAATATTTAATTTTCAAAAAACAAATTTGAATCTTTTTTTATAAATCCAAAATTTATTTTTCCCAAAATGTTGGTATGCAGTATTATTTATATTATTTATAAGCTTCTGGTGCAAAAGAATTTATTGAAATCGGATGACCGGTTAATGAGAAAACGGAAAATCAAAAAAACCGTTATATGGTAGGTACCGTTAATATATGTTTTTGGTAATTTTTTTTCTTACCAGAAAGTACACCATATCTACAATAATACACTGATTTTTTTTTATCAAAATCGTTGGAGCCGTTTTTGAGAAAAATTAGCTTTTCCTTAATGGTTGTATGGCAAGTACCGTTATTTTTAGAGCTAAAAAGAAATCAATTTCTCCTGTGGAGAGTTAAAAAAAATCTTAAGTTCAAAATTTGAAGAAAATCGCATCATTGGCTTAGGCTATAGATCCAGATACAAACAGACAGACAGACAGAAAGACAGACAGATAGAAAGACAGACAGGCAGACAGACAGAACTGTGCCACCCATTTTTTTTCGAGTTCTCTATGATCGTAATGTTATGTTTGATTGTTATCTCAATGAAGCTTTACAGCTTTCTGACCTTTCAGTATCAAAATAAAAAATAAAACAAAGATTAGTTAATTAGGAAAAATGGAAATAGCCCTCGTTCCTCGTAGTGTTGAAATATTTCTCTCATTTCTCAGTCAACATACTCGAATATTCAATTCTGTTTTCGATTTTGTTTTACTGCGACTTTTTTCGTTAAATCAACATTTTCAATACACACTTTGATTTTATCTATACTAATATATAAAGTAAGACTTTTGTTTGTTTGTCGGTTGTGTGTATATGACCGATAAACTCATAAACAGACAAAAGTCTTACAAAATAAATTAGTACAAATTAAAGCCCTATGCACTGATTGTGCAATAGGCTGTTTAAAAAAAAAAACAAATAATTATTAGTATAAGAAAACATAATTTAAAATTTGAACTTACCTGAAAAATGTATTTTGTTTATTTAAAATGACAGCCGACTGAAAACTATTTGAAATTTATATTTATTTTGTTTCTATTTATCATTTCGTTTCATTTCATTTCCTCTTCATTCTTCTATAATTATTATAAGGCTCAGCTCATACTTAAGCTGTTGGACCAAGACACTGTTTACACGTAAATTCTTCAACACAATTTTCTGTGCAAAACAAATTTTTAACATCGATATTCAAAAAAGGCATGGATTTCAGTTTCCAATTTCAAAAATTTTGAAATATTGATGTCTGTAAAGGGTGTTCAAAAAAGGAATGGATTTCACTGTATGCACATTGCATAATACTAACTTATGTTCGTAATCTTAATAGCTACTCAAAAAAGTCATGGATTTTTGTTAACACATTGAGTACGATTTTCTGTGCATCAAATGCTCAAAAAGGCAGCGTTTACACATGCATGTTTCTGGCATACAAATTTCGCATAATGAATATTAGGTTCGCTCTTTTGGAAATCTATATGAAGTTCTATGAAAAAAAAAACGCCATTGGGCTTTGGAATTTCGTCCCCAAAAATGTCAATAGTTCAACTGAGATAATGAAAAGAAACGTCACGCAAGTTCTTGCGAACGATTTTCTTTGCCAACAGACTTTGCAATATCGATTCATGGATTTAAGTTTACAACTCATGTATGTATGTACATATGTGCATGAAAATTTTGATGTTTGAAAATAATGTCAATTAGTTTAACCAAAATTTTCTCTTAGTACACTATGATTCAACTAGAACTTTCTTCGTTTTTTTCGTTTTCTGAACAATTTTAGAAATGTCCATTCTTACGGAAAGGTTTCGATATGTTTTGTAATGCCTTACAAAATTACTTTCGTCAAGTATGTTTGATCTTTTTTTGATGCAAAAATCATGTTTTAACATCGATGTTTATGTATTTAAATCATCAATGCTCAGGAAGATGCCGTTGACACATGCAAGTTTCTGCTATTTTCTGTGCATGAACATTTTTCATGATGAATATTAAAAAAAGGCACGGATTTCAGTTAACACATTTCACACGATTTTCTGTGCATACAACATTCGCAATTTCGATACTCAAAAAAGTCATGGATATCTATTGAAACATTGAATACGACTTTCTGTGCATGAAATAGCCTGCAATATTGCTAGCGTAATTTTGTTGAATGCTCATTTGTGCAAAAATCAATACTAAAAAAGACAACGTTTACATAATATGCACTTTACACATAAAATGCCCTGCAAAATTGCTTCCGTAAATTTTGTTTGATGTTAATATGTGCAAATCATGTTTTAAAAATACTGTTCACACATGCAAGTTACAACGAATTTCTGTGCATCAAAATTTCGTAATATCGATGTTCGAAAAATTCATTCATATTCGCTCATAAAAAGCACCAAAACTTTATTTTATACGTACATGAAATAGATGCCTTACAATATGGCTTTCATCAGATTCTTTTCCATACGAAATATTGATTACACTGTTCACACGCAAGTTCTTGCGAACGATTTTATTTTTCTATTCCAATGACGGAAATCCGTATAATGGAAAAAAGTAATTGTTTTTTCGAACTTTTTTTTGTCAAAAAACAAAAATTCTTCAATTGATTTCCGATCGATTGATACATCATTTGCGTTTCTAGCCAAAAGGAAACATACTAAAAAAACCATTCAAACATTTCCAATGATGCTTTTCAATGATGGCTATAATAAAGGACCGTTTATATGTTTGGATATATTAAGATTTAATTCGCGACGAATGATTTATTTTCTTAAATTTTTGAAATTTAAGACACCAAAAAGCAAATGTATGCTTCTGAAATTCTTCATAAACTATCATTTCCTTCAAAAATCATAAGCAATAATGTCTGTAATGTGCGTAAAATCAGTTTTTATTGTTTATTCGTTGGTCGCTCTCATGTGAAAAGTCCTTAACATGGCCCTAAAAACACGAAGCACAACACGACCGAAAAAATGAGTCGTGTAATCAGCCCCTCAAATTTGTTGAACCAAAACAGAAAACAAAATGTTCCAGCCAGACAGACAGACAGACAGACAGACAGACAGACAGACAGACAGACAGACAGACAGACAGACAGACAGACAGACAGACAGACAGACAGACAGACAGACAGACAGACAGACAGACAGACAGACAGACAGACAGACAGACAGACAGACAGACAGACAGACAGACAGACAGACAGACAGACAGACAGACAGACAGACAGACAGACAGACAGACAGACAGACAGACAGACAGACAGACAGACAGACAGACAGACAGACAGACAGACAGACAGACAGACAGACAGACAGACAGACAGACAGACAGACAGACAGACAGACAGACAGACAGACAGACAGACAGACAGACAGACAGACAGACAGACAGACAGACAGACAGACAGACAGACAGACAGACAGACAGACAGACAGACAGACAGACAGACAGACAGACAGACAGACAGACAGACAGACAGACAGACAGACAGACAGACAGACAGACAGACAGACAGACAGACAGACAGACAGACAGACAGACAGACAGACAGACAGACAGACAGACAGACAGACAGACAGACAGACAGACAGACAGACAGACAGACAGACAGACAGACAGACAGACAGACAGACAGACAGACAGACAGACAGACAGACAGACAGACAGACAGACAGACAGACAGACAGACAGACAGACAGACAGACAGACAGACAGACAGACAGACAGACAGACAGACAGACAGACAGACAGACAGACAGACAGACAGACAGACAGACAGACAGACAGACAGACAGACAGACAGACAGACAGACAGACAGACAGACAGACAGACAGACAGACAGACAGACAGACAGACAGACAGACAGACAGACAGACAGACAGACAGACAGACAGACAGACAGACAGACAGACAGACAGACAGACAGACAGACAGACAGACAGACAGACAGACAGACAGACAGACAGACAGACAGACAGACAGACAGACAGACAGACAGACAGACAGACAGACAGACAGACAGACAGACAGACAGACAGACAGACAGACAGACAGACAGACAGACAGACAGACAGACAGACAGACAGACAGACAGACAGACAGACAGACAGACAGACAGACAGACAGACAGACAGACAGACAGACAGACAGACAGACAGACAGACAGACAGACAGACAGACAGACAGACAGACAGACAGACAGACAGACAGACAGACAGACAGACAGACAGACAGACAGACAGACAGACAGACAGACAGACAGACAGACAGACAGACAGACAGACAGACAGACAGACAGACAGACAGACAGACAGACAGACAGACAGACAGACAGACAGACAGACAGACAGACAGACAGACAGACAGACAGACAGACAGACAGACAGACAGACAGACAGACAGACAGACAGACAGACAGACAGACAGACAGACAGACAGACAGACAGACAGACAGACAGACAGACAGACAGACAGACAGACAGACAGACAGACAGACAGACAGACAGACAGACAGACAGACAGACAGACAGACAGACAGACAGACAGACAGACAGACAGACAGACAGACAGACAGACAGACAGACAGACAGACAGACAGACAGACAGATAGACAGACAGACAGACAGACAGACAGACAGACAGACAGACAGACAGACAGACAGACAGACAGACAGACAGACAGACAGACAGACAGACAGACAGACAGACAGACAGACAGACAGACATACTGACAGACAGACAGACATTTGTTATTTTGTAAATAAATAAATAATTATCGTTCTTTAATATGTACTTAATTTTTTATTTTCCATATTATTTTTTCGCTTCTTTTTATTTGTTTTCAGTGATGTTCGCTGGAATGGTTCAGGTTTTTTGTAATGTAAATAACAAAAGAAAAAGAAAAGCAATCTAACTTTGTTTCCTTTAAGTATAGAGATATGTAGGTACATATATGCTTTTAGTTTTTAGATTGTTGTTTTTTTTTTCACTTCTGTTAGCACTTATTTTGAACTGAAACTGCATTTTGAACCACAACTTCCTTGGACTTTAGCATAGCGATGTTATTCAGAATTGATAAAAGATTTAATAAGAATTAATTTTCTTCTCTTTCACTGCAAACTCATATTACAATGCATTAAGAACCGTAAATGCAATCCCAATTTCTTTCGTTTAGCCTTTATTATGTTATGATTGTTTTGTAGGAATTAATAGGTGACTTAATATGTAATAGTTACTGTTATTGTATATTATGATTTCTATTATGAAATATTTTTACATGCAACTGCAATTATTACCACTTTTTTTTTAAGCCAGCTCGGTGAATAAAGAATAATTTAAGTTATTCTGTGCTGTGGTTTAGATTTGATGCCCGGACACACAAATTTTCATTTCATTTTTATATAATAAAATATAATATTAAATTAATACAAAAACAAATACTCAAAGGAAAAAAAGAAATTTTTTTTTAACGAAATAAAAAAAGTTTTGTAGGATGTTTAAGTTGTCATTACATAGGACTTTTTGTGCGGAGGAAATTTGTTTCACAGGGACCCGGCAGCGCCGGGTATTTTCTGCTAGTATAGAATATTTTTATTAATTGAGCAATCTATTTTGAAAGTGTTCTTCATTCAGGTATTTCTAATTCAATCCATTTGAATTTTTTTATTTGAAAATATTTTAAAATATGTTCAATAACTACAATTCTGGATAAAATTTAAGGAACGCTAGCAAAAAGTGAAAAATGTTAGTTTATTTGTATTTTATCTCCTACTTTTTCTTGTTTTCCATTAGAAAAAAACATAAAAACCTTAAAAAGGGCTGAGAATAATTGAATCAGTGAGTGGAAGAACAGTACAAGTGCAAAATTAAAAATTTAAGAAAAACAGTCGCAACTTCTTATTGCTCAGACAAAAAATATATTTTTTGGTATGAAAATGTAAAAAGGATTGCTCATGATTGAAAAGCTTAAAATTTCTTTTTTAAAAACATTTGTTTAAGCCAATAAACAAGTTATTTTAATCTTTCTGCAATGGCACTTGTACTGTTCTTCCACTCACTGATTCAATTATTTTCATTGATTTAAGAAATTCAAGCATATACATACATACATATATTGGAAGCTCAGTAAAGATAAGGATTTTAAGGTACCTGGAAGTTCTTTCTCTTGATTTTAAGACAAAAATAAGTCTCTATGGCTTACCTCTGAAAACTTTGTCGAATTGTTCGTTGTGATATTTGGTGCCATACTTCATGAAGAGCACTTTTTAGCTTCTCCGATGTTCTTTGATTTTTCTAATTCAATTATCTGCCGCATGTCTCAGACATGATAAATGAAAATAAGAAGAGTAGGTTGGTTAGTTTTAGTTGTCGAGGGACTCTCGAAGATAAACAAACAAATTAGGATAAAATTTCCGCTTTCAAGAACCCATTTTCACACACAATGTAACTTCATGCGGCGCCCGAAAATATTGCACTCCAGCCCAGTATGGAACTTCCATTACAAAAAACTTGTGGGACGATGTTGCAACGGGTATATTATTCATCTGAATATCTTATATACCACTATTCCTCGCCTGTCGTCTGACTTGAAGCAAAATTTAGACTCATCAATAAGGAAAATTCGTTTCTGGTCGTCCTCAAAACAATTTCCATATTTTTGTGCAAGAACACCATACGTGGTGTTCTATGGTGTCTGGTGAGAAGAGAAACCTTTAGTGGTCCGTACGGTCTCAATCTAAAAATGTTAATTCATCTTCCTACAGCTTTGGAGGATACTCGAACATTTTGCAGAGGTCTGGTTAAAGCCTCAACCAGAGGCCATATCGTCAGCTTAGAGTGAAAAGCGGCTAGCTCAACCTTTTTTTTATTATTAACGAACACTCTAAAAATTGCTAAGAAATAAAAAAATCTATCAAATCTTTTCTATTTCGGAGAATTTAACAATGATGTAGAAAAATACTTATTGTAATTTTCAAATAATGCGAACACTTTTTTTTAAATATTTTTTGTTATGTTACAAGAAATCGGTCATCTCTTTGAGTCATGACCTTTTCTTGCCTTGTTCAAGATTTCTTTTTAGATAAGAAGTTTCTCTTTATTGAAACGTTGATGTCAATTCAGTGTACGAATGTGCGTTTTCGATCATACAAATGGCACGCACTATCTAAACTTCACTTAAATATGCCTTTTTTTCGAATAAATCACTTTTGCCATCAGCAATATTCCATTTCAGCAACACTTTGATAAGAACGAAAGAAAACTTTTCTCAAACTAACTTCTAATAAGTGCTATTCCCTGCTGTAATAACATTTCCTTTAGGAAAATTGTCTTAAATCTAACAGCTATAGCTAAGTTAACTTAAAAATAAGAGTACTTGGCTCTAAGGATTCTGAAAAAAAAATCAGTGAAGTTCTCTAGACATAATGTGCTTTTTCACGTCAAATAATATCCATTTTATAAATTTATATTTCCGCCAAATGAAAATATTTTTTACTTTCCACAAACTAATTTTAAAAATTCATTGAACATTTCATAACCCCTTTTTTGCAACTTATTATTTTCTCGGGATTAATCATTCAGAACTTAATTGTTCAGAACTTTTGCTTTCAGAATTTTGATACTATTTTGCACTTTTACCAGGTAATTAACGCCAAACGGCCTCTCTCTCATGGCAAAAATTGTTTAATGAAAAGATCACTCTTCCTTCAGCAAGTATCTGAAACTCCATTTGTTTTAACATTTGGTATCTTTGCTTGTATTTTGTTATTACCGGGCTTAATAGATTTAAGGAAATGTTGCATAAAATGTTCTGATTTCTTCAAAAAAAAAAAATAAGTTTCCTACATTTTCGGTCTAACCGCCTGTACCCACTCACTTAACTCTGATATAAACAAAAAGCATTACAATAGTTGTTATAAAGATAGAAGAATAAAAATGCAACTTATTTTCACACTGATGTTAGTTTTTACGTAATGACTAAATAATAGCATTCGCATATTATGAAGGTGACTAAATTATTTGAGTTAATTTGGTATTTCAAACGCCCATTCAAATGGAAAACCTCAAATGATGGTCAACAACTTTAAGCCTGCAGCCGATTGAAAATTGCTTAGCAATTTATGTGTTAAAACTTAATGATTTTATGATCAATGACAAATTTGTAAAATTTATTGAACGTAATTTTATTAAAATTGTTAATTCTTTATTTAAACTTACTTCATACACCGAGGTTAGTTTGTTTGGTACTTTTCTTGAAAAAAGCTTCGTGGGCAAGTTACAATCTAAAATTAGTCATCTAAAATGTTATTCATTGGAATGTTAAGTTAAGATTAATTTAGAAATTCCTTTCATTTATTTGGGTAGGGTAAAGTCGGGTGATATGGCACAACGGGAGATATGGCACCCTTTAAATATTTCCTACTTAATTAATTATTTTTAAAACAAAAATATCAGAATATCATCAAGTTTAACTTTAGCTCTCAATTGATGCTGTTAAAACTGAAGTGGCTTTTTTTTATTTTTAAACCACAACTGAAAGTAAAATAAAAGTGACTATATTTAAGACAATTTTTTTTGTGCATAACATAACAAAGTGCAGCAACGGAATTATTTGGCACCAGGTGCTCGCTTTAACGAAAAAAAGTAGAGTGATGAGTGTTAATTTGTTTTTAATTATCGCAATATGTAAGCATACTTGTTTTATCTGAGTAATTTGAAAAAATAGTGGTAATATCAAAAGGGAGATATGGCACCCCTTAAGCTTAGTACAAATTGCAATGGTGCCATTTCACCCACTACTACAATTTCGTAATTTTGTATTGACTTTCTAAGACCGTTTGACTTTTCTCATTGCATTTGACATTAAACTGCATTGAGTGTGGCAAAAATCCATACAAAAAGTAAAGTTCCATATCACCCTCTAGCAGGTGCCATATCACCCGCCATTTTTTCACATGTCTTTTTTTTAAGGTATTTTAATTTCTATTTAAAATATTTGTTTTTATTAAAGCTTTCGTAATCAACCTATTTTTTTTTTGTTTTAAAATTAACTACAGAACACATATATAAAAGTTTAAAATAAAAACCATTTTTACTTTGTGAGTTATAAGGAAAACTGAAAATGGATGCCATATCTCCCGACTTTACCCTATGATATAAAAATAGAATTTTACATTACTTATACTCTGCAAAAATATGCAAAATGCTCATCGAAAAATTCTACTTTTTTTATTTCTCGCTTCATCACTGGATCTTAATTGCTTTGGTTTATGTATAATTGTTTTTGTAAAACAGGATTTTATATTTACATAGATTGATTAAAACCATCTTAGACCGATTAATGAAACGACAAACATAAAAACGTGTTTCCAAGCCTTTGCAGGGTAGAGTATGTAAATTTGCGTACACCTTTAAAGTAAGCAGGTGATATTATAGGTGTTATTTCCAATCATAACCTGAACCAAAGAAACAGTTTTAACTACATACAAATATGAGCTTTCAATTAAGAGTTTAGGATTTATTTTGAAAAAAAAAAATGAGTATACGCCACAGTAAACATTTTTTCCAGGTTCCATAAATCACTAAACCCATCCACCAATTTTGATACAATTTTCAAGCATGATAACAGATGGCATGAATAATCTTTATAATGAGTTTGCGCCCACTAACCGCACACTAAAAAAGGGAAAACAGTTTGACAACTTTGGGGTTTGTTTTTACTTAAAAAACTCTATAGGTGATCTTTTTAAGGGCTCATAATGGTTTTGTGGCAAAAAACTTTATTTTTAGCCATCAAAATCTATCTAGAGATTGTCCTTTAGGTCAGGTGCCACGTGGAATAGTTTAAAAAGACCATCTCTGTTATTAAAGTTATAGCCTTTTAGATATACATGATGACGGAATCAAAAAGTCCATGTTTATAAAAATTGAATTTTATTTTTTAGCATGATTATTTTAACATCAACTAAGTCCTGATATTTTATTTTATTTTTTCCAGGAACGTCAATCTGAACTCCGCAAAACAGCAATGATGCAAGATGAAGTTGATCATCGTTCGAGTAATTGCAATGTCTCCAAGACTGAATACAACAACTTAATCAGCAGTTCAATGCAAAATGATACAAATGGCTACTACCCAACACCTCCACCGGTAAGTATCGTCATCTTCATCAAATAAACATGTAATAATACTAAATCATCCATGACTAATGGTTTTTTTTTCTTTCTCTCCTTAGCCGCCACAATTTGCCAACAAAAGTGAAAACTACACCCAACATAGATCACCGCCAAACTCACCTGCGCCAGACTACAGCCAATCCCCGGTGCACACCCTAACACGTAACTCTAAAGTGCCCTTCCGCAATGGCACACTAACACGCACAGATCGAAACAACGAAGCAGCACGAGCAAATGGTGACCACGCTGAATTAGAATCCATAGATTCATATCAAATGAGAAATCCATCATCGACTATTCCACGTCCACCTTCATTATATTTTGCCCCACAAAATTCTGGGCCACCAACAATGAAAAAGAACAAACGACCAGTCTCTGTTACAATTGGGGAGTATTCCAGTGCACCACATGTCCGAAAAGAACCATTGAAGATGGAGTTTATTGCCAAGTCACCAGAAAATGGACACCACGAGGAGCCACTGGCTTCGGATCTCCTTCGGAGTGAACTTGAACAGACTTTGAGTCGGTCTAATTTAAAGAAGAGAAACGAAGAGAAAAATAACAATAATTACAATAACAACAACAACAACAACACCGATACTGATCAAAAGCTAGAAGAAGCCACAAGTGAGCTGCAGAATATTATTTTGCGCCAAAGAAGTCCCAATGGCAGTGCCTATGGAAAATCTGTGCTTCAAAAGACCCAATCTTCAAATATCGAAAAACTAACCCAAATGCTCCAGAATCGACAATCGACCATGTTCGAAGGAGCCAATGGTGGAGGCACATTACCCAATCCAGCTCGAGTGACCATCAGCGTTCCCAACAATCATGCTGAACTGCGTAAGACTGAGAGCAATCCGTCACATCAGCTGCTTACGATGACCACAACAACAACAACATCGTCCTCCGTGGCGCCGCCACCTCTGCCGCCAGTGACTAACGGTAATGGTATTCTTAAAAATGGCTCTGCCTATTCTCGAAATAGTTATTCATCGTCGGAGAAGAGCATATCGTTTGGCAACTAAGTGAGGTGTCGCCCACAGCCACCAGCCGCCAGCGACATCTAGTGTCATATTATAAAAAATTTATTATAATTATAATTTCCTTTTTGTTTTTCTTATAATCTTATATTTTATGTAATTTTCTTTGTCTTAAGTGTTTTTTTTCTGTTTTTGCTCAATTTTGTCTTTAAATTTTTATGTTTCGATTAACTGTATATTGTAAAATGAAATGAAAACAAAAGAATTATGTATGTTGCTATAGAAAACAAAAATTACGAAAGAAAAAAATTAATATATCAGTTTTTATTATGTATACCTTTATCATCCTTTTGTTTTTTGTTTTGTAAATAAAGAGAGGAAAGAGAATATCAAGTGGACATTAGTTTTGATTTTCCTACTTTATCCAATGCCTGTCAATCCTTACCACGATGTATTACAACCACATGAGAGGCTATTAGTTCTGGATAACGATTGATAGTATTTTTGTAACTCCATCTGGTGTTGATGTTCAGAATCAGATAGATAAGTATTCGAAGTTTTCTCAATAATATCCGTATATTTGGAGGAAAATTGTTTGTACAAATTGGTAACGCCTTTAATGGGAAACCTTGGTGTTTCACTATCTGACTGAGTATGACTCCATGGAGCTGAGTGAATAGAAGCTTTTACTTCTTCTTCATCGGGAATAACGTCGCTACTTGAAAATGGCGAAGATGCTGTGAGATTGAACAGGTTTGGTCCAATTTGCTTTAATGTTGCAATACGTTCACGCCATGTATTCCAAAAGAGCTATTGGAAGATAAAATGGATGAAGAAGAAAAATTTACAAGAAATTATATGGAATAGATATTAAAAAATATTAAAGCTAAGGCAATTAGGTAGACTAGATTTAGTACAGTCAAAATATAAAGAGCACAATGTTTTAAGTTACTTAATGTCAATTAAGGGATCTACTCTATTTTTCATTCCGGAGGTCAACCCTATTCGAAAGTGCTTTCCGTTCCGCGAAATAGTACTTACTTAATTCTTTTCCATTTTACGGATTATATCGGATCGCGATTTGTATTTTTTGAGATCTGTCAAATCTAAGGGTGGCTTGGAATTTTGACAAAGGAACAATTTCTTTTAGATTTAGAGATTTCTTATGTAAGTGGGTCTGCTAATCTAGAGTCTGCCAAAGGAGGTTCAAAACCTCCTCCAACAGATAATTCTCCCTAAAGACCCACCACCAAAAAAACCATGAAATAAAAAAAAATTGTTTCTTTGACCCAGTTCCAGTCCCACCCCCAGAACCTCCTCTACCAGACTATACTCCATCAGACCCACCACCAAACAAAAAAAAAATCAATGAAGGTTATTTGAAAAAAAAAGTTGTTCCCTTGTCCCAATTCCAGACCAACCTCCATCAGGCCCATCTCCAAAAAAATCATTGAAAGTTATCAACAAAAAGATGTTCCTTTGTCCCAATTCCAGACCCACCTTCAGATTTACTCCTAGCTCCAGACCCACCTCCAGAACCTCCTCCGTCAGAACCTTCTCCATCGGACCCACCACCAAATTAAAACAAAAACACATATTTTAATACATTCCTTGTTCGTTCCGTCTTCACATTTGTTGTTGAAACAAATTTTCCGTTTTACGTTTAAGGTACGAAATTTCAACTTTTGGCATTGTCAATCTGAGATTAATAGAATTCATTCCGCTTTAGAAATAGGGAGTACAAAATATTCATATTCAGAAAATTTCACTTTCAGAACGAAATACAGAGTAGGGCTCCAGTACTTTACTGGTTCCTATCACACCCAACTATTCCAGCTGTGTTCACTTTTCGTAAAAGATGACTATTTAAATGACCCCTTTTGACCAACCTTTAACATTTTTCGAGAAAATCGATTTTGAAAAATGGTGGGCCAAAAAAAATTTTCGCCTCAAAAACCGATTTTTTCAAATTTTATAAATGTTTTCGATTGGTAATTTTTTGAACATCAATGACCACCCTTTAACTTTTTTTGACCACTCTTACAAAAATATTTTTGTTTGATTTTTGAATTATTTTTTTTATATATATTCCCTTTTCATTTTTTTAAATTTTCGAATTATGAAAGAAAGATTACCATTGTGAAAAAACTCAATTGTCTGAAATGACCATCGTTTAAAATTACTCTTACTTGTCAAAAAGTATTTTTTTTTCGAATTTTGAAAGATGACCATTGTGGAAAACTCAAGTATCTAAAATGACACCATCCTTTAAAACTACACTGACTTATCAAAAAGAATTTTTTTCGAATTTTGAAAGATGACCATTGTGAGAAACGCAATTATCTAAAATGACCACCCTTTAAAATAATTCTAACTTATCGACAAATACTTTTTTTCGAATTTTGAGAGAAATTCAAAATAGCTTATGCTTTCTTCTTTTTTTGGAAAGAGAAAGCCGAAGAGCAACTTTGTGAAAGATTTTAGAAAATATTGAAATACAACCATTTTGTCAAAGATTTATACCTACATGCATATATCATTTTAGTTTTTACTTTCTGTAATTCTTAATTTGTGAATACAATGCAAGGGTTGTTTTAATTGCATATTTTTACGAATTAGTAATTCTTTCGATTACAGGCATAGGTCGTCATGTATCTCCCAATTGTCAGTTACCATTCGACATACTGCAATGTAATGCCCAACTTCATCTTCGGTGTGTGGAGGAAAATATCCAATCTAGCCGTTTAAAATATATGAAGCTCTTTTTCTTTGATGATAACTTTCTTTGGGACATCAGATATATTAATTTTATCAGGCGCATCGATGAAACTCGCTGTCAAGTGCAAATTCAAGATCTAATAATACGAGTTTTTCACAATGATGGTCATCTTTCAAAATTCGAGAAGAAATACTTTTTGTTAAGATAGCGTAATTTTAAAGGGTGGTCATTTAATCAATTTAAATTTTGTATTGAAGAAAATATTTTCCATATTATGTACCTATGTACATATGTGGCCTTTTTGTAACCCCTCTCTCAGCTGTTCTTTTTATTCAATTCGTAGTACCTCGTGGCATGATGGTTAGTGCGTTGGACTGTCATGCCGAAGGTGTGGGTTCGATTCCCAACCGTGCCACCTACAAACAGAAATATTTTATCCGAGGTACTACCTCTTGCGAGGAACTGACAAATCCTCGAAGAGTATACTTGTCATGAAAAAATGCTTCTCATTTAGCCATTCGGACTCGGCAAAAAATTGTAGGTCTTCTCCATTCCTGCCAACAACACGCACACAGGAATGGTTGAGAGTTGTAAGTCACTAGGCCCTGGTTCTCCACGAGCTGTTGCGCCTCCCAATTTATTTATTTATTTATTCAATTCTCATTCTTACGTCATTATTTTCCTTACGCAATATCTAATAACGGAACTAATGAAACAAGGAGATTATTTTAGTTAACAAAAAGCGAAATATGTATAAAACGTCACAATTTGTCCGGAAAAATAATTCTTCGACCATTCTTTTTCCGCGGAAAATTAAGTAGAGACTTTCTTTTACATTTTCTCGTACAGCGGTTACAACTGTCAAATTTTGCGCTGGAGCTGCGTACCGCTTGACAAAAATCCGTGATAAAATTTGTCCTGAGAAAAATCTTATATGGAAGATACATTTTTCCTCGATCTGCGTATATGGCTTTAGTTACTTTGTTAAATGAAGAATTAATTATTTTAATAATTTTTTTTCTTAGTTTAAGGCTAGCACCGCACTTGCGATTTTCATTCGGTGCGATTAAAAAATCCGGATTCCCAACAAATTATTGCCATGCACTTACTTACGGTTATCTATCGCGCGATTTCTTAGTTGCAAGAAATACAGCATGAAGCTTTTAATATGAATGCACGCTCTTGCGTTTATTTAATTTTTCGACAGAAAAAACGCTCAAAAAATAGATCTGATTCCATTGTAATAGACCCTGCGATTTTAAAATCGCATATGTGTGCGCTCACATTGAAAAACGTGTGTCTCATTTCTTGCCGTTAAATAATCGTAGGTCGTACGATTGAAAATCACAAGTGCGAGCATGATTTTTATTAGTTGCAACTATTTTAAATCGCAAGTGTGAGCACAAGCATTAAAGTCCGTTTCTTTCATATTAACTTTCAACAATCGCATCGCCAGAAAAATGGAATAAATTTTCGACTTCAAATCGTCGCGATTTCTTGGTAGCATGTGCATTTATTCTTATTCAAACTCATGTTTAATATTTCTGGCGAATAAACAGTCACGCGATTGAAATCGCATGTGCGGTCCTAGCCTTATTGTGAAAATAAAATAGTTTATTTTATTGTTCCATTTTTTTTGTCGTTTGTTTATCAGTTATTATTTTTGTTTTAATTTTTATTTTCGACTAGTTGGCCCACCCCGGCTACGCGTGGGTAGACAAAAGTTTTGAAAACAAATTAACAAAACAAAATTTTAAATAATCGAACTCCTGATAATGGAGATTTGACTGTATTATTTTCTTTGTATTTTATTTTGTGAGAACCAAATTTCATAATTGATTGATGTCTTTTCAAATCCAATTGACTTACTTTGTTTCTACACATTTTTGAGAAATCGCAATGCCAAATTTTACCAAGCCCCACAAAAACACTCCCTGACCAATACCAAAGATAACCAGACAGGAATCATCCAAATAGGTCTAATAATTTTGTTCACGTTTTAAAATTTTTCACTTTTGGTCTTGGGTTTCGCTCCAAGGAATATGGTCAACGTACATATGTATAAAGTTCGTTGACCCAGTACAAACTTCATGTTTTGAGTAGATCAGTTAGGTTACGCTCGTCGTTGGATTTTTTCTTCTCAACCTGATAATTGATAGGCAAGTTCAGGAAAATGAGATCTCAGAGCCCTCAGCAATCTCAGTCTCGTGAACAGGATTCCTCAAAAATTTTGCAGTCAAATAACTGAGGAAAGAAAATATTGGATTCGCTTGCTCATTTTTTGACACTGAGCCGTCGGAGATCTCATTTTCCTGAACACGCCTAATAAAAAATTGACAAGCTTGACAAGTGACAATTTGCTAAGTGACAATTTATTTTTTTTAAACTAGGTCTGTCCCTTTACTTTGAATTTCTGTGATTTTCTGTGCATTTATGCGCAGACTAACCAAAGTTGTGTCAAAGTTCATATAAAAAAAAGTTTTTGACAGAAGTTTGGACTAAAAATCACAGAAACCCAAAGTAAAGGATCAGACCTATTGTCTGAGAATACGGGTGTTTTCGTTTCTTAGAATACTTCTAATGGCAATGAAATATTCAGCCCTATCAAGAGTTCCGTGGAAAATATTTTGCCTTTGGAATGTTTTCCTTGGGAACAAGTATTACGAGCATAAAAATGATAAAAATATAAGAAATTTATTTTCGAAGCACCAACAATTTTTTTAAGATAAGAAAGTAGTTCGCGGTATGCATCAGAATTTTTCCCTAAAAAGTTCACGGTTACGATTTTTCGAATAAATTGGAAAAAAATTGTCGGAAAAGAAATTCCTGATAAGCCCAATTCTCCTGAATTATTTTGAAATTATTCATAAAAACTGTGAAAAATTTGTATTGAAAAATTTTGTATGAGACCGAAAAAATTTCAATTAACAATCTCAGTCTCGTGAACAGTAGATAGTCCTCATAGGTTTTGCTGTCAAATTACTGAGGAAAAGAAGGAAGCGGTACGATATTCCGCAAACCATAATATTGCTTTTTTCTAAATCTCAAATAACAAAATGATGCGAATTAAAAATCTTGTTTTTCATAATCTCAAAATTAAAAAATCTCGCTTTTAACAATTTCGTATTTACATACATCTTGAATCCAAAAATCTCGCAATTTTTTAACCAAAATCTTGCTATTTAAAATCTCGCAAATCAAGTCTCGCAAATTCAACTTTCACAACAACATATAGTACACGGCTTTATGAGCATACAAAGCAAACAACCAAAAGAAGACTTGGCTCCAGAGAATTTCTCGAATGCCTGTGTCTCAGCAATAAAAAGAGCAGCCCAACCTTTTCAAGGAAAAACATTACGTCCATATAAGGAAGCTTGGTTCGATCAAGATTGCTTAAATTCAAGGAAAAAATCTTTCAAACTCTTGAAGCTGACCAGAAGAATGAAAACGGACTTATCAAAGAGAATATACCAGGAAAGCAACAAAGCATTCAAGGAAATTCGCAGACTGAAACGACAGTGTTTTATTCAAGGAATAATAACAGAACTCGGACAAGCAAGAGATTCAAAAGCGTACTGGAAGCTAATTAGAGTGCTTAATGGCTCAAAACAAATAATAGGAAACAATTTGAACACGGACGTCTTAGCAACCCATTTCCATTTACTACTAAATGCTGAGGTCGCTATTACCTCGCACTACTATGCGCTCCCATTCACTCAAGTAGAAGCTTTGGATAGAGATATTTCAATGGAAGAAGTACTAAGAGCTGTTGATAAGTGCAAAAACAATAAAGCTCCAGGAGAAGATAGAATAACCTTCGAATTCTACAAAAATGCGCCAACAAGTTTTGTTCAGTTCCTGACTGAAGGTTTCAAAAACATCTACAACTCAGGAAAAGTTCCAGATAGTTTCCGAAAAACCGTAATATTTCCTTTTTTTAAAAAAGGTGACCCGAACGATCCAGGGAACTACAGAGGAATCTCATTCCTAAATTCACTTTTGAAGCTGCTCACTAGCATACTTCTGGATCATCTTACTAGTTGGGTAGAATCAAATGGGCTTTTAAGCAAATACCAGGCAGGATTCAGTGCAAGCATCTCAACGATGGACAATATATTTGTACTAACAAATATCGGTATAATATATCTTGCAAACCGTAAAAAGCTCTACGCCTTTTTTGTTGATTTCAGAGCTGCTTTTGACTCGGTGGATAGGAGAGCACTTTTGCTCAAACTCAGCAACTTAGGTATATCTTCGAAAATGCTTCGTTTATTAGAGAGTCTGTACGAAAATAACCAAACTACGGTATGGGATGGAAAGGCAATGTCAAATTGGTTCAGTACATCTACAGGAGTTAAACAGGGTTGCCAGCTCAGTCCGCTTCTCTTCAGCCTTTTTCTGGACGATCTTCTGCCTTGCCTTCCAGGAGGAATAGTATTTAACAACTATCCTGATGTTTGCTGACGACATTGTCTTGCTAGCGGAAACACCAAACATGCTTCAGTTAATGATTAATAGGCTCAAAGATTATTGCAATCAACGGAATCTGCATATCAACCCAGCGAAATCAAAGATTATGGTATTCCGAAATAATTCAGGCCGTTATACAAGGGATGAAAAATGGTTTAAAGGAACGGATCCTCTAGAGGTAGTCAAGCAATACCGATATCTTGGCATGTCCCTCACCCCGAGACTTACATTCAGCTTCCACCTACAAGAAAAATTGAAAGACTCCAAAAAAGCTCTAAGTTGCGCTTGGAAAAATGTACTGAATAAAAAGGAGGTAGCAAGTAAAACCAAATAGTTATAAACTATTTGAGTTGACTGCTCAAGCTATTATGTGCTATGGAAGTCAGGTTTGGGGCTTTGAAGAACAGGAGGAAGTGGAAAAATTGCAACGTCACTTTATAAAGCACCTCTTTAGACTTCCTACTACCACTCCTACTTATATGCTCAATGTCGAAACAGGTCTTCCATTAATCTATCTAGTTACTTTGAGGCTTCAGTTTAAGTATATACTCAAAATAATTCAGCTACTGGATGATCGTTTACCAAAAGTTATACTTCTACATCTTCTCAGGGGAAAAGCAGGGTTCTTTGCAAAATGGCAAGAGCTTAGCGAGGAATTAGGTGTAGAGTTATCGCTAAGATGGGAGGATCGATCCACATGGAAACGAGAACTAGATGTCATTTTGGTAAAATTGGATGAGAAAATGCATGCAAGATTTCTGGAGGAAGCTGATAATTCATCAAGCTGACTTGTGTATAAGGTACTAAACCATAGTCTTTTAAATCAGAATTACTTTCACGAAGATTATAGCACCCAGCAAATTAGCTTAATTTTCAAAACAAGGGGGGAATTGTTGCCTCTCAACTTCAGACCTCATAGGAACGATCTACCATCACTCTGCACTCTGTGTAACCTAAGGGAAAAGGAAGATGTATACCACTTGATAGGAAAATGCCCGATTCTCCAGGAAATTAGAAGATTTCATTGGAACAAAGAGGTCGAATTTTATGTTGCAAATCATTAAAATTGTTAACCATCAAGTATAAAAGCTAACCTAGTTTTATGTTTCAAATCATTAAAATTGACAACCACCGCCACTGTACAAAGGTAAAAAAAAAGTTCTATGTTGCAAATCATCAAAATTGCTAATCATCGAGAAAAAAAACCTACATTGTTTTATGTTTCAAATCATCAAAATTGACAACCACCGCCAATATATGAAAGGAAAAAAAATAAAAAATTTAAAAAACATTTTAGGCTGAAAATCATTTCAAATTGCCTGGAAACGATAGCGTCTAAATCTTACTTATGGAATACCTAAAGCTACATTTCAAGAGTTGCTGGTCTTTGAAGTTTCAACTATCCTAAAGTATTTTTGTTTTGTTTTTCATATATCTTGCTAGTTTATTAATTTTTATCTTAAACTAAAATCAAAGTTCATCTTAACTGTCAATCTGGCTGACGGCTTTTGCCATTG
The DNA here is from genome assembly GCA_963921185.1 of Dasysyrphus tricinctus. Lineage (NCBI taxonomy): Eukaryota > Metazoa > Arthropoda > Insecta > Diptera > Syrphidae > Dasysyrphus > Dasysyrphus tricinctus. The sequence goes on along the minus strand of OY992532.1, from coordinate 22,286,944 downwards.
CTTAATGAATTAATCAAAAAAAAAATTGTAATCAAATTGTATGATGAAATAAATTCAATTATTATTATTATTATTATTATTATTATTATTATTATTATTATTAAACAACCAAAAATGGTGAAAATCCCACATTTTGACATTAAAAAAAGTATGCTCCTGAAAAGTGGCAACATTGAAATTACAACAGAAGATGCGTTTACTCAACATCTATTTTTAAAAATATAAATCTTCCCAACACGCGTTTGGATTCTAGAGGCGTTTCCGCTACTATTTATGTTTAAAATATTAAAAATGATCAAAAAAAAAGGAGGCTCCACCCGTTGACATTAAAAAAAGTATGTTCCCGAATAGTGGTAACACTGATATCATACTCCAAGATGCGTCTACTCAACACCTTTCATTGAAGACTCCAACCGTTATTTTAGCCATGGAAATTTTCCAAGTAATTTTCTAGTTTCTCTTTATTTTACCATTTGGCCCAGATTGGGTGCCAATTTTCAAAATGGCGTGTAAATGACAGGACTAAGAATGATTCCCAAGCTAAATTTCACCCCTAGCATGTCTAAAATAAATTCTAAATATAAAAGAAAGATCCCCCCACAAAAAGTGCCAGGATTTGGGTCTCTGGAGTACAGGTTTGGTGCCATTTTTAAAAATGGCAAATGAACAGGATGATCTGGCTCGATAGAAAATCTTCACAAAGCAAGTATAGAAAAACTATCCTGCATAGGTTTTGTGTTTGTTCGCAACTGCTTATAGTGAGGCGGCTTAGCGCCCATATGAAGCATGATTGTGCGCTTTGTGATAAAAGCAAATAATTTTAATCATTGTTGGCACATTATAAAAGAATGATTTTAAGATGTTGGGCCACTTCGTATCTCCACCCATTTAGGTGTGCGGGGCAATTTTGTTTTGAAAATGACTTGAAATGGAAAAAACATTATAAAAAAATAACGACAACACCTACAATATTTTGCTATATCTTTTTTGAAAGCCAAAACGCCATTCTTAAATTCTGTTTTTAAATTAAGGTATTTGAGTAAATAGTCTTCGAAAAAATAATTTTCAAACTCAAAGTTTTGAAAAAAAATGTGGAAAAAAAATATGTATACTGATTTATTTATAACTTTGCGTAGTTATATAAAAATTAAATTTTTATTTTTCAATGCTCCTATCAATTCTGGGTCGAATTTTGAAAACCGATTTATTTTAAGTCCCTTAGTTTTTGAAAAAAATTGAGAATTATAAAAACCATTTTTTTCGTAGACAAACATTTTTTTTTGAGTATTTGTCTAATTCATAACGTTATTTTTTATCAAAAACACCCTGAATTTGTACCTATTGACAAAAACAACAATATAGACCAGTAACTGTCAAATCCCCTCCCTCGTCAAAAAAAAAATATATATTAAAGAGTAGGAAACCTCATATGACAATTCTTTTTATTTAATGACTTAACGCAAATAAGAAATAGAAAGCAAAAATTCAATTTAAAGACACTTTGTTACAAGTTAGGTTAAAACATGCTAAATTATAATACATAATCCACTAAAAATAATATATTGTAAGACCGGCTTATACTAGAAATTTATAAATAATACATAATGTGCATACATGTTAACACTTGTGTACAAGTTTGCGAAACCTTATCGAAATTCTACCCTGCCACAGGAATGTTTTTTAATCAATTTTCTTCATATTAAACAATATCGTGAAGGTTGTATTCATCGGTGTCCTCTGGTCAAAGAACAGAAACCAAGAACAAAACAGATCAGTAGATGAAAACCTTCATCGACCTTGAATTTGCCTGTGGCAAATAAGTTTGCCCACAGGCTGAAAACTTTAAAACAGTGAGATGAGTTGTTCTTGTACCTTTTCGCAGAACCGTACCATGAGAGAGAGTTGGGGGTTGTGCAACTAATTCGTACCTCATGTAAGTAGAAGGCTCAACATAACTTCTCAAAACGCAAGCGAGACAGTGAAACAGTTGGTTTGGGTTTATTTGCACATTAGTGTCGATTTTTGTCGTTATGGTCAAACGTACAAGTGAACGAACTTAATCTTTCCTCCTTAATGAATATCGCTGAAACGCTGACCAAATATCGCTTTCATGGCTTTAAACCTTCAGCGTTCCTAAGTTTGATCAGCTTTCATGAATCATGAGCAACCACACATGTAGTCAAAGATACAAGAAGAGCAATTTCCTCAAACGGCTTGTAAAAATGTAGCCACTTTGTCAAATTAAAAAAGTCCCTATTATGTCCAATGGTACACAAGGATACTGAGCTCTTCGGAGATCACATTTTTCATGGACAGCCAAGCTGCTATCAAAGCAATAGCCAGTGAGATTATAAGATCCAAGACAGTAGAAAAATACCGAGAAATACCGAATAATATTTGTAACAATAACCAAGTCAAACTTTGCTGGGTTCCTGGCCATAACAATAAAGAAAGGAATAGAAGATGAACTGGCAAGGAAAGGGTCGGTATCAAATAGAAAAAGAAGTAGCCAATTAGAAAATTGACCAGACGTCTTAATCGGCGTGATTAAAAGTAGAATAGACCTAATAACGAAAGGGCAAATCAATAACTCCTGGATGCTCAGGAACTAGTGCGTTATCTCTAGAAGTTTAAGGCCTAGAATAAATGAAAAGAAAACTCAGTATATTTTATCGCTGAGTAAAAAGAATATTAGAATCTTGATAGATGTACTAACGGGTCATTGCGCCATTCATTGGCACAATGGCCACCAGACTGAGTGTTTTCACATCCAATTTCCAAACATTACCAACCATTAAACACCTATTTTGCGACTGTTCAAACCTCTAAACAAATCGCCTCCATTACTTTGGAAACAGGGTTGTTGGAGAACAGGACTATCTAGCGCATGTCTGAATGGCAAACAGGAAAGTTCATAGAAAGCACAGGCTCTTGAACCAGTCTGTGTGACCCAATAGTTTTTTTAAGGGGATCACAATGGAGCAAAAGGCTCCCTTGTTCGCAACATCCTCTGTGCACGCCCCTCCTTACCTAACCTAACACAACCTATGGCCGTTTTCGAAAACGTCAAATCAAAGTCAATTTGATCATTAAATGATCGTCAAATATGCAATCGTCCTTCTTGCACAAAATCAGTTTGATCAACGTCAGTCAATTTACTTGCAAACGCATTTGACGTTAGAAAACACGCTCTCTGGCTTTTATATATTTTGTACGTCAACCCGATTTTTTTACTGCACAGCTGCACCGCAGATGATGTTTTCGAACATGTGACTTTAGCAAGCTGCATTATCGAACACAATCCTCGCGTTCCAATGTTTATTCGTTATGCTATCTAGCTATCCTAAAAATTTTGAGATAACTTGAGTTGTTGTTGCGTCAGCTGTTATCAGCTGTTTTTTAACAAGGGATTACAACAACACAAAGCTATCCGGATAACTGAGAAAAGCCAGCGAAACGTGTCCAATGCTAATACAGTAAAGTTTGTATTTGCGTTTTCGAACAGAAAACTTTTGCAGTTTACGTGTTACTCTTTTTTTCGGGGAAAACACCACTGAACAGCAATATGTGGTTATTGCGCCGATCCCGGCTGTGCTCATTGACCAAAGGGCACCGATGAATACGACCTTCACGATATTGTTTAAAATGAAGATAATTGATTAAAAAACATTCCTGTGGCAGGGTAGAATTTCGATAAGGTTTCGCAAACTTGTACACAAGTGTTAACATGTATGCACATTATGTATTATTTATAAATTTCTAGTATAAGCCGGTCTTACAATATATTATTTTTAGTGGATTATGTATTATAATTTAGCAGGTTTTAACCTAACTTGTAACAAAGTGTCTTTAAATTGAATTTTTGCTTTCTATTTCTTATTTGCGTTAAGTCATTAAATAAAAAGAATTGTCATATGAGGTTTCCTACTCTTTAATATATATTTTTTTTTGACGAGGGAGGGGATTTGACAGTTACTGGTCTATATTGTTGTTTTTGTCAATAGGTACAAATTCAGGGTGTTTTTGATAAAAAATAACATTATGAATTAGACAAATACTCAAAAAAAAAGTTTGTCTACGAAAAAAATGGTTTTATAATTTTCAATTTTTTTCAAAAACTAAGGGACTTAAAATAAATTGGTTTTCAAAATTCGACCCAAAATTAATAGGAGCATTGAAAAATAAAAATTTAATTATTATATAACTACGCAAAGTTATAAATAAATCAGTATACATATTTTTTTTCCACATTTTTTTTCAAAACTTTGAGTTTGAAAATTATTTTTTCGAAGACTATTTACTCAAATACCTTAATTTAAAAACAGAATTTAAGAATGGCGTTTTGGCTTTCAAAAAAGATATAGCAAAATATTGTAGGTGTTGTCGTTATTTTTTTATAATGTTTTTTCCATTTCAAGTCATTTTCAAAACAAAATTGCCCCGCCCACCTAAATGGGTGGAGATACGAAGTGGCCCAACATCTTAAAATCATTCTTTTATAATGTGCCAACAATGATTAAAATTATTTGCTTTTATCACAAAGTGCACAATTGAATAGCTAAGCCGCCCCACTATTAGCTTCTGTTAGTATTTTGGCATTGTCTAACTCAAAATGTTCGTAGTTTTTTTTTATTTTTCTTTCATTTTACCCGAGTCACTATCAAGATGTTGTGTGGCAGTGGCTGTAGTTATTTACTTACGTACATTTTGAGATAAATATCCCCCAAATTCAAAGAACATATTTTTTGCCTCTGAAATCTTCACATTCATAATCATACGCATATTTTTCTTGAAAAACGAAATATTCAATATTTCTAATGGAAGAACAGCAGCAAGTTCAAAACATTCAATTTCTGGATCCTTTTCAGATATTGACGCACTCGAAAAACAACAATTATTCAACGAATCCTGTTTGAAAACGTCAATACCAATTATAATTTTCGTTGGCGTTAATCCTAAAAAGTTTATTTCTCAATAAAAATTCCATAGACAAAAGTTGTTAAAATCTCACCTAACTGAACTTGTCTTATTCCTATTCCATCTTCAGTCACCTCAGCAAATGGGTTTTCCACCAAAACAGGTTCGTAAATCTCCGGATAATCAGCCAAAAGAATCTTTTGTATTCGAAACATTTTCTAAAAAGAAATAAAGAAGAAAACTAGATTTGAAAAGCAACTGTCAGGAAAAACAATTCAACATAGAGGAGCGCCATCTTGAAGAAAATTAGAGTTTACTTAGCGAATCCATGAACCATTATTAAATTTCACCATTTGAGTGGGTATCTCACCTCACCTATTATTAAATTTCACCACTATCTGGTGGTGTTAATAAATATGTGACCATCATCATCAACGTCTTGGAAAACAAAAGTAGTTGGTATTAATTCAGGTGGGGAGGGCATCAACACCGTACCCAACTAACTCTTCACTTACCTTGGCCTATAGGCCAAATTGATTGAGCAACTTTGTTTACCTGGTCATAAGCAGCAAAGTTGTACACACCGGTTTTTGGTATTACCTGTCAAATGTTACCTCACAAGTGTCTGATGGTGGTGCGGAACGCTGCGACGACGACGGCTGGTTAGCCGCTGCACACAAACCCAATGCCCGAATAAAATAAATTTCTAGATTTAGGCTTCCTGACCGATTTCCTCAAGTAACCTGCAGAGAAAGGTCCATATACAATAACGGATCCACGGAAGTTTGCAATAAATTAAATTTTTTGAAACTACATATATCTTTATGGAATGCGCGATAATCTCCCTTCTATTCCAAGTACTGCGCTGGCTACCTGGGTGGGGGAGAAACTCGAGAGTGTCTTATAGACGCGTCGTGGTTTTGCCTCTATTCGATTTGGGTTTAAGTTTCCAGTGCAGTTCTGGCCATCAGTGAGTGGTGTGTGATTTTGTGTATAATACCTATCGTGGCTAAGCTTTTAAAATATTTAACCCGAAAATGAATCAATCCATCGGATTAGTGTACGTTGCAACATTATTGTTGCTCATGTCTGATGTTATCTTTTGTGGGCCAATCCAAACTGCCGTCAGTGACAATTCCATTTACTCGAATTTTGAACCCTCAAGTGGTGAAGTAGAACATCATCATCAGGAGGAGACCTCACAACCCCAAGAGGAGGATTACTTAAAGGTTGTTGCTGCATCATGTTTGTCTTAGATGATTGGTTTTGTAATTGATATTAATTACTCTACACACACAGATCAGTCTTCTTGAGCCCAATGATAAGATAAGGGAGTCTGTTAATTTGGAATATGAAGCAATTCCTTCGAAGGTCCTCACGAAGTACGATAATGGCCACAAGAACTTGGCCGACGCAACCAAAGTATGTGCATAAAATATATCCACCTCTTGATGGGTATTTGGGTGATTATTGTGGTTCATAATTTTATTGATGAGTATCTCTTCTTCTTTCCATGAATCATGCAGCCGGTTCCGATAATAGATACGATTAGTGAGTCTGAGAAATATGGTAACGATGGAGACCAATTTGATGGCATCGCACGGGCCATTGTCAATGGCTATGAGGCGTTTTCGAATATGATAAATAGGCTGATTGGGGTATGTATAAAATATGCATGTTAGATGAATATGTGGTAACTATTTAATTGCTGTACAAACACTTTGTGACAAAAGATATTGATGGCCGCATGTTTACAAAGCTGTGCAAACATTTGTTGACAAAAAAGTTGTTTGTCTATAAAGTTAGTGATTTTGGGCAGGTTTAGAAATGTTTGTGGAAAGTATTTGAGATGTAGCCCTGCTTTTTGGCAGTACTTACTTAGGCTAGGGTCTTCATATTTCTACCGTATGTCTAAAATTATTGTATTTTAAGAAAGTGTCCTTTGAAGCACCGCTTAACCGAGGTATTGCTGATTTCTAGAATAAGAATGTATAAGTCACATACCTTCCAGCAGGTATAGACCAAGGAAGCTTCTTGAGTTCTCTGCTTTTTATTGCAGTGCTTGAGTACCTAATAGAAGGTAAAGTGATGGACGTCAAAATGCATAAGTTATTCACCACTAGCGATTGAGTAATCATAATCATAAGGGAAATGGTTACCGTATTAGTTGAGAAAAGACTGAACACTTGTGATGTCCGTTATCCGTTTTCTGATCCACACATGGGCCTATATTTCAGACATTTGTTTCAATACAAAAATGCTTCCCAAGTATACAAATTTTAAATATCTTGGATTTATGATCAATAACGAAGCAATTTCTGATGACGAAACCATCGTGTAAGCGTAGGTTGGATAAAGTGGATATGGAGAACTTCTCTATCTTTTGTGATTGAAAAAATACCCCTAAGCTGAAAGGAAGACTCAATCCTTTAGTTGTGCTTTCAACATTCAAATAAGATTTATTGTGAACCTGGACAATATTCAGAAAGACTGAAGAGTACGGGGAAAATTAATACCAACTGAGGTGTAGAAGAAGATTTTTCGTATGCTAGCAGGAATAAAACAAAGCTTGATTGAACTAAAAGTATTAAAGTTTCATCTTGCAAAAATAAGACCACGACCAACTCAGATATTGGTAACCTTACCAACCATATCGTTATAATGTAAAGCAGACAAGATTGTGAACTGTGATCACCTCGAGATCAAGATTTTAAAAGCACTAAAAATAGAATAAAGATTAAGTCAACTTTCACTAAACTATCATAAATTCAACGACAAAATATACTGCACAGCACTGTATGATGATATGGTCACACTTATAACAATTATAAAGGTTAATAACAGTTATTAACAATGAACGGATAGTGAATTTCTACGTTACCATTGCAAAAAACTACAAACAATTAGCAAAATTGATTTCATGTAACACGTACAAGAAAATGATGGACTAAAGTTCATCACCATGAAGTAGTAGTTTGAGTTTGAGGTGAACTAGTTGGAAATGTAGATCAGCACTTAAGAAATGCTTTGAGATAAATACTTAATAGCTATCATGATTGTTAACAAATTATGTACATTATGTTGAAAGATTTAAGATAAGAAAACTTAAGGTTATTTTTGATGTTTTACAATTTCATGGAATTTATAATTTATTAGTTATTGGTTGGTGGAACTCTTTCCTTTCGACGAATAAAGCTAGTAATTTGATTTTGAGTTGAGTAAATAAAGGTTTCTTCTTCGAACTTTATATGGGTGATTCTCTGCCAGCTGTGATTCTTTTTTTAGAAAATTTTCAAAAATTAAAAGTTCTTGGAAACAATTTTTGTTTTGTTTTTGTGGCTTCATTTAGTCAGAGTATCAAATCAGTAAAAGATTTTTGCTACAACTTTTAAAATACATAAAATATGGTGAAATGTAATAAAACTGGAATAGACGATAATGACACACTCTTTCTTTTTTTTTATTTTTTATTTGTTCTCCCTCTTTTTGACAATATTTTTGTTGAGATTCTTGATTGTCTAATACGTTTTGAGTTCTAGACATTTCTACTTCCCTTTTTTTCTTAAAAAAATTATCTCTTTTTCATTTTTGAAGTCTGTTCTTCTGAATGGCAACCCTTTTCTGTGTGCTGGGTTATTACTTTGTTTTTATTGCACGAAATAATTTTGTTTTGGTTACTCCGAGGTATTACTACCGTTCTTATAAAGAAAATTGGTGAAAAAAAAATATTATTGCAAGAAATTATTTAATTATATTTAATGAAAATTCAGTAAGTATTTAAATGCCACGATACTGACATTTAGACAGTTTATTTAACCTTACTTCTCTTTGCTTATGAGAAAAATAATTTCCAGGATAATTTTAACTTATGCCGTTAAAAAGAATACAAAATTCTGATAACAAACTAAGAACATGTTATAACATGCTTTAAAAATACTACCACGGTACTGACAAATAAATTTGTGACATACTTTCATCGCATGAAAACATATCACTTTTAAAGTAGAACAACGTTCAACAAATAAAATGACTGTTGTTAAGTATACATAAAAACCACAATACAAACGTGTTAAAACCAAAACAAAATGGCGGTTGAGTGGGAAATCTTTTGAATTCAAAAATAAAAATAAAGCCTCGGACAACATTCAGTCATGATTAATTTACTCAGCAATAAGTATGTTGTCCTAATTTTTGCAAAATTTTATCAAGTAAGTATTGCACTCAAACTTTTCTAAAGATAGCATTTTTATTGAATGAAGTATTTAATTAGAAAATAGTTGATTTAATTGGAAAAATAAGGCACGGACATGCCATGGTACTGACATTTTGACTACACTTTTGCAAGCCATGTGGAATAAGTAGCAAATTTAGTAATGATATTGAATGTAGATTGTAGTAAATAGCCGTTCACCCAATTCAAACCTGAAATATATACAAACATTTTTCATTAAATATAAAAAAAATCACTGGACACAAAGAATCACAGTTGGCACGGAATCACCCATATAAAATTTTTAAATCTCAGCATTTGAAGTGATTTTCTTATAGCTATCAAAATTCTAGCTCCATACTACCATACAACCATTAAGGAAAAGCTTTTTTAGTAATCACAAAATGACTTTAACGATTTTGATTAAATTTGTTTTTTTTTCTGAAAGCTTTTGTATGTGGAAGCATCTATACAATACATATAAATAACCAGCTGAACCTCTAAACTTTATTCGTGTTAGAAAGATCTGATTGGTAGCTAGAAATGTTTAACTTGCGCAAATACTGTGCTAGCGTAATAATTCTTCATTTTTTAAGTTTCAAAGAATGTTTTTATGATCAAATTAAATACTCCACATAATGCATAAGATTTGCTATAAATTACAAATTTGAAAGTGCAAAAAAACTAATAAAAATATCACGGAATTGCTTATATCTTTTATTTTTACAAAATGATTTAATACATCTTATCACAACAACCTGCATCCTACATTGCCACACAGCAAACAGCAGGATAATCCATGTTCTCTCATTAGAGGCTGTGCATTCAATAGTTTTGAAACAATTTTATCTAAAACCCGCAAATATTTTCTCTTAATTTTTGGTCTTAATGAAATTATGTAAGCGGATGATTTTAGACACAGTTTTAGATTTTTCAATATCCTACCTTTGTTAAAATTCACATCATCAACATTTTTACAATTAATGTATGAATATCTATTGTTTTGAATTATTTAAAACTAAATTAAGGTATTGCTCTTCCATGTCCAGAGCTTAATAGTATTAAGCAAAGATAGTACGTATAAGCCACAAGGAACCATTAAAAAGCAAAGAATAAATGTAGTTCAAATGTCAGTTGAAGTTGACATTAATTTATCAATATAAAATAAATTAAAGGCTTAGAAAGGGTAGGTTAGGTTAGGTTAGGAGGGGCGTGCACAGCGCAAAGGCTGTTACGTACACGGGGGCCTATTGGTCCATTGTGATCCCCTTACGAAAAGAAAGCAGAGATGCTCCTAAACTAATTATTCAAGTAGACTAGCTCATTTGCAAACCAGCCTGTGCTCTCTATGAATTTCCTCATATTTGCCATTGAGACCTGCGCTAGATCATCCAGTTCTCCAACAAACCTGTTTCCGAAGTAACGGAGGCGATTTGTTTGGAGTGTACATTCCTTGTTTTTCAATTTAAATCAACTACATATATGTATTTGCAATACTTGCTTGTCAAAATTTTGCAAAAATTAAGTCGCAACCCTTATTGCTGATTTAAATAATCATGAATAAATGCTGTCCGAGGATTTTGTTTTATTTTTGAACTCAAAAGATTTCTTACTGAAACGCCAATTTGATTTAGTCTTAAGACATTTGTTTCAAGGTGTTCTAAAAAATGCACCTTTTTTCATATTTAATAATAATCATTTTATTTTTTCCTCGTGGTTGTACGTTAAGATTGATATATGTTTTCATTCGAAGAAAGTGTGTCACAAATTTAGTTGTCAGTACCGTGGTGGTATTTTTTAAGCATATTATAATATGTCTTTAGTTGAAAATCAGGATTCTATATTCCTTTCAATGGCATAAATTAAAATTTTCTTGGAAGTTACTTTCTTCATAAGCATTGAGATGTGAGCGTGAGATAACATAAACAGTTCAAATGTCAGTACCGTGCTGTGGCATTTAAATCCTAATTGAACTTAAATTAATTAATTTCTTGTAATACTACTTATTTTCTGCCAAATTTCCTTACAAGAATATTAGAATTACTTTGGAAAAGCCAAAAAGAATTATTCTATGGAATTAAAACTAAATTAAGCACAGTAGAGAGAGGATTGCCATCCAGAAAAACAGACTACAAAATTGAAAAAAAAAAAGATATTATTTTAAGGAAAGAAAGGGAAGTAGACATTTTAAAGGTCAAAATATAACAGGAAATCAAGAATCTTAACAAAAATATTATCAAAAAGTGAGAGAACTAATTACAAATAAAACAAAAGAAAAAAGTGTAACTATACCGTCTATTCCATTTTAGTACAATTCACTATATTTTTTGTTCTTTAAAAGTTGTAGCTTTTATAGATTTGATACTTTGACTAAATAAAGCCACAAAACAAAAAATTGATTAATTCATTAATTTATTATATTTGAAAATGTTTGAAACAAAGAATCACGTTTGGCAGAGAATCACCCAAATACTATTAAAAATTTGCTAGCTAAATAACAAGCTAAAAATAATTAAACAATGTCAAAAACTTCCAAAAATTGACCTCAAAAATGTTTTACTTTTCAAAGATTCCCTACGTCAAAAAAAAGTACATAAATCGAAAATTTCTAAAACACGGCTAAAATATTTTTCTATTATCCTTTCCAACAATATAAAACTCATACCCATGGTGATATCCTGATTTATCACATTTTTTTCTTATACCTCTACTTTTCAATTTCCGATTTTAAACCATTAAACTCGATTTTCCGAGATTTTGGATTTTGTATGCACCTATGCACAAACACTTATCCCTGACTTTTTACAAACATAGCTAATGTTTGTTTATCACAAACATATTTTTCTACCATTCATCCCTTTTAGAAAATAATGAAAAACGATTTTACTCCTTACATAAATGAGGATAATGGTCTAAAACTCAGTATAAACTTCCTAAAAGCTAGTCTAACAATGGTAAAAAGAAAAATTTATTTTTTACCCAAAGACATAATTTATTTTCACTCAACTTTGATTTATTTTTTTTCGACAATCTTTCCATTCCAATGGAATTCTCGCAACAAGAATTTTTCACTTAATAAAAGGCTCAGCAAATAAATTGATTAAAGATTTATTTTGCAGTTGAAAAAATGCATGTTATACGTGTGAATCGATGACATTCCTTATACAATATAACCTTTTCTCAAATGGACCAATTTATTTCATTTATATCAATTTATTTTATTTTAAGTAGGTCAATAAATTTTAACGTTTTTATCAACACACCAATCGTTGAACACGGACCTTTTTTCAACACAGAGCTTCCTGATGCTCTGAGGCAAACTTTCTCGAATTCCTGGTGTAATTTATTTATTTAATAATAATGTTGATCCAATCAGCAATGGGGGAAAAAATGTTGTTGCTGTTTTTCTTTTTTTTTCATTGTAATTGGAAGATAAGCGCTGGTTGTCATTTTATTTTTAAATTGTAGGCTTAGCTTGGATATGCAACATCTGTGTCCCTTTCACTTGTCACAAAAGCTCTGATGAGTTTTTTTTGTTTGGAAAATATTAAATTATAAAAACATGATGTGAAGCTAATTTGAGTGAGTTTTTTTTAAACAAAAATGGCTTGAAAAATGAAATTATCAAGGAATTATATTTGTAAAAACTGCACTTAGGTATCTAAGTACCTAAGAATTGCATGACATTGATAAAATCATTTATAATTAATTCCAAATAAACCATCTGTTTATATATTTTGTTTCATTTTTTTTTTCATATTTTGATTCATTTTTTACTACTGATTTTTGTGCATAGTTTTTGTAATTTTGAAAATTTTAACCTAACTTATGATTTTAATTTTTATATTATTTCCTTCCAGAAACCCAAAGAAGTTGCTCGTTCAATATCTCGAGGTATTACAGCTCAACTTGATGCTCTCGGTGGAAAATTAGTCGGGCTCTGAAAACTATGTTAAATTGGAAGCCTACGTGTTTTGTAAATACCTGCTTTTCCTGATGTTATTGCTAAATTATTTATTTAAATGAACTGCCGCAAATCTTGTTTTCGTTTCTAAGAAAAAAATTAAGCATAATTTTTTATAAAATAAATGAAAATAAATTTTACATAAGTCGAAACATTTATTTTAAATTTTGAGTTGGATTAAAAACTAACCTGAGAAAAATAACGGTCTGAAGGGAAACGGTGGCGGTGGTTTTAAATGTATTGTGTGAACACGACGATCATCTCCCTGTTTTCTTCAAGAAATTTGACGTGATTAATCTTCTCCTTGCAAGCAGTTACTTAGGATATGGAGGCCAGGGTGCTTAACAGATTATTTGAGTAGGTTAGGTACTCCAGCAAATGAAGGCTTGAAGTGAACCTAAACAAATCAAAATTAATGTTTTTAGTTGTAGTTTCGTAGTGAAAAATGTCGCAAGGAAAATTGTTAAGTTGAAATCGTAAAGAATACATACAATAAGGGTGGCACTTAATTTCAAAATTTTTGAATTTCTTTCGTCCCCCTCCCCTTGTAAAAGTGATCAAGGTAATTCAAAAAATTCTGTGGAATTTTTTTTTGAAATTGGTTAACGTTAACGCGTGCCGGCAAGCACTTCATATTTCTCATACAAAATACATGGATTTCTCAGTCTTTTACTCAAAATTTTGGAAAAAGTATGAAAGTGGATGGAAAATTTTGAAACTTGGTACATATCGTCCCCTCAAAAGCAAAGAGGCTTATCTCAAAATCTTAAGTTTTTCAGAAAATAGATTTGAAATGGTGTATAGTAAAGTTTACAAAACAAAAAAGTTAAAAAAGGGAGACATATATGTCGTTTTCCACGCAAGTATTTAATTACAATTTTGTATTTTTTTCTGTATACCTACCTAATCAATATCGTCAAATTTTGAGATAAGAAACTTGCTTCTGAGGGGACGATATATTAATTACCATAAGGAGTATACAAACAAATTATTTTTAGTTTTTTTAACAATATTTACCCCGTTAAAGGCAAGAGTTAATATAGTTTTTTTTATCAAAATCGTTGGTTTCTTAAAGTTGTATGGAAAAATTAAGTAAAATTCTTTGTTTAAATATTCTCAAAAGTGTTAAAAATCCCGTTAGTACCAAGTTTCGAACAAATTAACCGTGTCGTTTTTAAAATATCGTCCCTGATTGCAAGAACTAGGTAACTCAATTTTATATTTTAATAATATATTGGTAAAAATGGAATTATTTTGTACAGTTTTAAAGACTTTTTGTCCAATTTTTTTTTCTATCACGGACAAATAGAGACGTCTGTGAAGTTAGCAGGGCAACTTTCACCCACGCAATAGGGACCTTGACAGGAATTTGCAGTTTTTTTGCATTTTTTTTGCATTTCTATTCCCGATTTTGCAGTTCGCCAAATAACGGTGTAATTTAGTGACCTGCTAACTTCACAGTGAAGTTATCAGGTCCCATGCCATATCTCAGGAACCAAGCGTGCTAGGAACTTGTAGTAAGGCTCCAAATTTGCAGTTTTTTTTGCATTACAAGAATAGGCTAGGTCAGAATTTTGAAGTCCTTTTTTAAAAAAAAAATTCATACTGACCTGCTAATTTCACAGTGAAGTTACCAGGTCACATGGTGTATCTCAGGAACCAAGCGTGCTAGAAACTTGTAGTAAGGCTCCAAATTTGCAGTTTTTTTGCATTTCAAGAATAGGCTAGTTCAGAATTTTGAAGTCCTTTTTAAAAAAAAAAGTTCATACTGACCTGCTAACTTCACAGGGAAGTAAGCAGGTCACATGGTGTATCTCAGGAACCAAGCGTGCTAGGAACTTGTAGTAAAATTGTAAGTTGTAAATTTTTAAATTGAGGACTTTAAATTTTGAACATAGCCTATCGTTGAAATGCAAAAAAACTGCAAATTTGGAGCCTTACTACAAGTTTCTAGCACGCTTGGTTCCTGAGATACACCATGTGACCTGCTTACTTCCCTGTGAAGTTAGCAGGTCAGTATGAAATTTTTCTTAAAAAAAGGACTTCAAAATTCTGACCTAGCCTATTCTTGAAATGCAAAAAAACTGCAAATTTGGAGCCTTACTACAAGTTCCTAGCACGCTTGGTTCTTGAGATACGCCATGTGACCTGCTAACTTCACTGTGAAGTTAGCAGGTCACTAAATTACACCGTTATTTGGCGAACTGCAAAATCGGGAATAGAAATGCAAAAAAAATGCAAAAAAACTGCAAATTCATGTCAAGGTCCCAATTGCGTGGGTGAAAGTTGCCCTGCTAACTTCACAGACGTCAAATAGAGGATATTTGTGCAGTCTTAGGAACATACAAATTAAGCTTTCCATCGTTTTCCAGTAGCTATGTTTCTATAAAGGCTGGCTATCTTCAAAATTTATGTAATTGAGTTTCCTTTGTTCCTACAATCAGGTGACGATATGAATTGAGTTTTTATTCAAAATTTTTGGATTTTTTTTAATACTAATAATTCAAAAAAACAGAGTTTCAAAAATTACATTTGAACTTTTTGATACCTTGTCCATACAAAATGATTAGAATGAGTCACACCGTTATGAGGAAAATTAAACAAAAATGGCTCTTGGTTTCGTTTGGTTTCCCACCAAAAAGCCTTAATTAAAAGTCATGGTTTTTGGGTAATGATGATGATTTCTTAAGCTTTGGACTTATGAATCTACCTTAAAATCTGTGTCAGAGAATTTATCAGCAGTTAACTTTGATATTATTAAACAGTTCCTTAACCATATAAAAAGTTTGAACCATATCAGCTAAGCACAATTACCACAGTAGATGTTCGATAAAGTTATGTTATAAAAACCAGACCTATTCACTATTTCGAGATTGTTCACTTTTTTGAACGGGAGCTTAAAATGGCTTTCTAAAGATGAATTTGACCTAAAATGCACATTTTGATCGGTGTGAATATTTATAATATTTATTAAATACATAGGTGCATTAATATATAAAGAGATTCACTAAATCAAGCGTCTTAAGTACATAAAAAAAAACCCTTCTATGGATGGTAGGAACTGGTTATTAAAATAATGGGTTTGGTAAAATTGTAACACAAATCGTTAGTAGTATAAATATCGGACTTGAGCAATAAAATTGTGCTCCTAGTGTAAAAAAATATGCTCATCCAGCCAAAATTGCTCCTCATAGAGCAAGTAGTACTGTGTACGAAGTAGTGTGTGTGTGTGTGTAGCGATGAATGGATTGCTTGTGCATGGAAAAAGGTGGATGAAATGTGTAGGATAAATGTGTACGATTTATTTTTAGAACTGAAGAAAATGTGGTAAGAAATTTGGATCTGATAAATCAATGAAAAATGTAAGGAAAATGCGTTATCAGGAAAACTATTGTCGCGACTGTAGGAATATACTTTACAGGGATGGGAAAAATTGAATGCTGTGTAATTACAACAACTATACAGTAGTATAAATATCGGACTTGAGGAACAGAGCATTTGGGTGAATGTATTTTGTTGGTGTAAATGTAAAACTTTGGGGTGAATTTAGTTTTCGTGACTGTGAATTGTGGCTAGTGATGTACAGAGATATTTGTATGGTTTTTTGCTTGAAGGTTGACGAGGTGGATGTGTAGTAGGTACATATATGCAAGTAAAAGGAATTCTTGTATGGTTTGTAGGTATGTAGATTTGGAGTGGGCATATGTTGATATGAGTTTTGAGTGGTGACGGGATCATATACTACGATGGGAGTTCATTGACTTTGAGATGCATTGGTAGGTTGAAGGGAGATAATGATTTAAGAAATTTAGGAACAGAAAGGAAACAAATAATTTTTGTCTTTTATAATAATTGTGATTTATTAATCCATGAATTGTTAGCCGATGGGAAGCCAAGCCATTTAACATATACATTGTCTCCATTACTTTTAAGTACTTTTTCAACGAGATAAATATTAGGATATTTAGTCTTTTGTAATTCTTTTTCGTAAAAACATCCGCTGATAGGTTGACCATTAAAATCTTCAAGGAGATATGTTGCTGGATTGGTTAGGTTTACTTTTCTTATCGTAAAAATTTCCGTTGTCCAATTTGGTGTGTAGCCTTTCTCAAAAACGTGTTTGAACTTGCTTATTCTAACATTGTCCCCAACTCGAAATTTACCCCGTGGAGCGATTTTAATTCTATTATAAGCCGTAGATAAGAGTGTTTTAGAGTTTTCCTGATTCACATCGTATTCAATTTTACTGTATTTATTTTTTTCTGGAGAACATGTTCACTCATGCTTATTCGGAGCTGAGTTCATATCTTTATACATATCGATACAGTTAAATGCAGATTCAATTTTCTGTATAAATAGCGGTTTCAGTTTAAGATGCATCTCATATCCTCAACGATGAATCTCAAAGAAGAACTGTTAAAAGTGGAAGAAGAGGTTGCATTCAAACCTTGTAAGAAGATTTTTGAATTAAATAAAAATGAAAAATATCCTATTGACAAGCTGAAACGGTGTGTAACCAAATTTGGTGAACGAATTGTTGCTGATTTGGGGCAATTTCAGGTAATTGAATACATATTTATAGGTTTTATGCATACAACATAAATACTAAAGACCTTTTCCTTACAGACTTTCTTTCCAATGCGCTACAGCAAATTATCAGATGCTGCCATAGCTGAAATAAATCAAGGGTCATTTAATGTTATGTATTTGGGTCCACTAGGACGAACTTCTAATATTAAAATTGAAGAACAGTTGTACTAATATATTGAATAAAGCATATCTGTATACATATTTATTTAGTTTTAATTATCTCTTTTATCTCTTTTTGTTAAAAAGTATTTGTTGTAAAAAAAGCATTTGGAACATGTTTCAACATGTTTGCATTTGATTACCATTCAATCTTAACGCTCTCTACATCAATAGTAAGTATGCGATAAAGATGTAATGGCTATATGAATCTTGTCAAATTGTTAACGGTTAAATATGAAAGGGTCAAAGATTTGTTATAGTTAGAAAAAAAAAAATCAAATTATAAAATTTAAGAGCTAGGGATATCAATATGGTGCTTGAAAAATCATAAAACATTAAATTTATAAGTACTCAGAAAATCTAAACGGAATTGATTATCAGGTACATCTATAAAAACGTATGCCAACGGGTTGTTTAAATTTTAGTGAGCATCTGAAAATCCTAAAATCAATAAATAATGATGTACGCTTATTGACACATACCATATCAATAAATGTTGATGCTGTCATTATTACAGCGGGATCCTGCTTATCATATACAAAGATTCTGTGGGTGAAAATAAGTTTGTTTATTTAAATCACAACGTATGTCAACAGGTTGTTTAAATGCCAACGGGGGATTGTTTTAATTTTTGTGAACATCTGAAAATCCTAAAATCAATAAATACTGATGCACGCTTATTGACACATACCATATCAGTATATTTTGATGCTCTCATTATTATAGCAGGATCCTGCTTATCATAAACAAAGATTCTGGGGGTGAAATTAAAAGTTTGTTTATTTAAAACCCAACGTATGCCAACAGGTTGCTTAAATTCCAACGGGGGCATGCACGCTTATTGACACATACCATATCAGTATATTTTGATGTTCTCATTATTACAACGGGATCCTGCTTATGATAAACAAAGATTCTGAGGGACAAAATTATAGTTTGTTTATTAAAAAGCCAACGTATGCCAACAGTTTGTTTAAATGCCAACGAGGGTTGCTTAAATTTTAGTGAGCATCTGAAAATCCTAAAATCAATAAATAATGATGTACGCTTATTGACACATACCATATCAATAAATGTTGATGCTGTCATTATTACAGCGGGATCCTGCTTATCATATACAAAGATTCTGTGGGTGAAAATAAGTTTGTTTATTTAAATCACAACGTATGTCAACAGGTTGTTTAAATGCCAACGGGGGATTGTTTTAATTTTTGTGAACATCTGAAAATCCTAAAATCAATAAATACTGATGCACGCTTATTGACACATACCATATCAGTATATTTTGATGCTCTCATTATTATAGCAGGATCCTGCTTATCATAAACAAAGATTCTGGGGGTGAAATTAAAAGTTTGTTTATTTAAAACCCAACGTATGCCAACAGGTTGCTTAAATTCCAACGGGGGCATGCACGCTTATTGACACATACCATATCAGTATATTTTGATGTTCTCATTATTACAACGGGATCCTGCTTATGATAAACAAAGATTCTGAGGGACAAAATTATAGTTTGTTTATTAAAAACCCAACGTATGCCAACAGTTTGTTTAAATGCCAACGAGGGTTGCTTAAATTTTAGTGAGCATCTGAAAATCCTAAAATCAATAAATAATGATGTACGCTTATTGACACATACCATATCAATAAATGTTGATGCTCTCATTATTACAGCGGGACCTTGCTAATCATAAAAAGATTCTTGGACAAACGAAGATTTGAGTAGTCGTCCTGTTCAAAATGTTTTTATTCTTAAAGAATACCTCGTCCAGTACGATCGTGTGCTCAGCGTTACTAGTAATTTTTTTTTTAATAAAAAACAACTAACTATCACCATGAAATCGTTTTTGTGTGAAATTTGCGGTAAAATCTTCTCGTCCAATTTTAATTTAAGAAGGCATTTGGCGAAAATCCATGCCATTTCGGTTAAAAAACCAGCGGTCAGAAATTTTTGTGACTTGTGTGAAAAAAGTGTTGCTATGGGGCAGTGGTGTGAACATGATAAAACCGAAAATCATTCTTTGTTGGCTCGCGAACTTTTAAATAGGATGGATTGTGATCAACAAGCTGCCCCGGCAAGAAAATACTGCGAAATTTGTGAAAAAAGTGTTATTTTATGTCAATGGAACGAGCATATTAAGGACAGCGTACATTTGAAGCTCGTCGAGGGAATATTTGCGGGGGTTGATATTGAAGACGAACAATTAAAAAAGAAAAGGTGTGACATTTGTGAGGTTGAAGTGGAAGGTGACTGGAGCAAACACGTTCGTCGATACGAGCATAAGAAACTTGTTGCTGAGTTACTCTCAGACAACTTTCGTGTTGTGAAGAGTTGTTTTAAGGGCAGAATTGAAACGCTCTTATATGAAAATAAGAACGAGGATAACTTAAATCCCTATAACTTTTTGCGAGAGGCAGAAGATGCTATTGTGGAGAAGCTCCAAGAACATTTGAAAAAGTTGACGTGCATCAAGTTCAACCTAGAACTGTTTGGTGAGTTTATAAAGCTCAATTCCGAAGACGAAATGCAGCTGAGCATTAAATCCTTCAATACAAAGATGGAAATAGCTTTATTAAACTCAGATCTCTCCTCCACGTACTCAGACATGGTAACGGAAATAGATACCAAAACTCAGGAGTTCCAGGAAAAAGATAGTGGTTGGTCATTGCTCAGAATACTTCACGTTGAAATAAACGTAAACGAATTCACACCCATAAAAGGATCCAGATACTTAGAATTACCTGAATTTATCAAGAGAAAAAGAGCATGCATAAATGTTCGAAACGACGATGTGTATTGCTTTAAATGGGCAATAATCTCCGCTCTGTTCAGCAAGAGTAAGACTAACCTAGAAAAACCGGAAACCTATAAAATTAGCAATATCAGTGGGAGAGTGATTTATAAAAATGGCCTAAGGATTGATTTTGGAAGCCTACAGTTCCCACTAAAACTAGAGGAAATTGGACAGTTCGAAAGGCTAAATCCTTCCATTAGCATAAACGTTTTCGGACTCGATGAGGAAAAGAAAAGTGTAATAGGACCATTCTATATAACGAGCCAGGAGAAGGAAATCCACATCAATTTACTTCTTTTGCAAAAAGAACAGGTGTCACACTTTGTCTGGATAAAAAATATATCAAGGTAAATTTTACGAATTTATGTCTTAAAATATATCTAAATTTAGCTTATATATTTTTTCTGATTACTTTCTAGACTTATATCAAACCAGGTCAAAAACTACGGGGGAAGGACTTGGTTTTGCAACACATGTTTGCTGGGGTTCAGATCCGAGGTAGCAGTGACATCTCATAAAAGCGAATGCTGTAGGATGGTTACTAAGATGCCCAGAGAAGATAAAGCCTCCATTAGCTTTGATCATCACGAAAGGGAGATAAATGTCCCATTCGTCGTCTATGCAGACTTCGAGTGTATATTGGAAGATGTTGCGCCAGCTGATTCAGGTACAACAAATAATTTTATACAAAAGCACACCCCATGCGCTAGCGCATATTATATAAAAAATTTTAATAATGATAGTTTAAGTAAATTTAAGTCATTTAGTGGTAGTAATTGCACTAAAGATTTTTTGAATTCTTTAGTGAAGGACTGCATAGAGTTAAACGGTATGAAAGCCAAACCTATGAATCAACTTTCAGAAATTGATTTAAATTATCAAAATAGCTGTCGGGTTTGTCATATTTGCAACAAAAGCTTAGGTTTAGATCGAGTTGCTGACCATTGCCATTATACAGGTAAATATAATGGACCAGCGCATAACACATGCAACTTAGCATATAGAAAACCAAAATTTTTTCCAATTTTCTTTCACAACTTCTCGGGCTATGATTGTCATTTATTGATTAAGGAACTTGCTTCACTTAAGGGAAATATATCTATAATCCCCCTAAATAAGGAAAAATATGTTTCTGTATCTAAGACAATCTATTTACCCGAAAATAAATCGTTTGAATTAAGGTTTTTAGATTCATTTAGATTCATGCCTTCTAGTCTTGATTCATTGGGAAGGAATCTTACGGCTAGTGATTTTAAATTAATTAAATCCAACTTCCCAATTGAAGAAGAGTTTAAGCTTCTGACTAGGAAAGGAGTATTTCCGTATGATTACATGAAGTCATGGCAAAGTTTAGAAGAAAAAAACCTTCCTCCTCAACATAACTTTGATAATAAGTTAACTGGAGAACCTTGCTCTTTAGATGACTATAATCATGCGAAAGAGGTATGGAACACTTTTAAATGTAAAAACCTTTTTGACTATATGGAATTATATTTGAAAACGGATGTTCTTCTCTTAGCAGATATCTTCGAAAATTTCAGGAGTATTTGTAAAAATATTTACAAACTAGACCCCTGTCATTATTATACAGCCCCAGGATTATCTTGGGATGCCATGCTAAGAATGACGAAAATCAATCTTGAGCTTATTCAAGATATTAATATATATAATTTTATAAAGAAGGGAATAAGAGGAGGCATATCTCAATGTTCTCATCGACATACTATTGCAAACAACAAATATATGGAGAGCTTTGATGAAGAAAAAGAGTCTCAATATTTAATGTATGTTGATGCGAATAATTTATATGGTTGGGCTATGTCATCCCCTCTTCCATATTCTTCGATTAAATGGGTGGAAGATTTTGAAAATATTGATTTAATGAATATTTCTGATGAATCAGAAATAGGATACATTTTTGAAGTTGACTTGGAATATCCGAATTCCTTACACGATTTACATAATGATTTGCCATTTTGCGTGGAAAACAAAAAAGTCAATAACTCGAAATTCGTTAAACTTATTGCTGATTTAACACCAAAACACAATTATATAATTCATTATAAGAACCTACAGCAATGCATAAATAATGGGTTGAAAATTGTTCGTGTGCATAGGGTTTTAGAATTCAAACAGTCGCGTTGGCTTCAAAAGTACATAGACTTGAATAATCAGCATCGAACTCTTGCTACCAGTGATTTCGAGAAAAATTTTTTCAAATTAATGAATAATAGTGTCTTCGGAAAAACTATGGAAAATGTCGACAAGCGCAAAGATGTTAAGATTGTGACTTCTTGGGAAAACAATAAAAAGCGCCTTGGAGCTAGAGCTCTGATTGCAAGACCAAATTTCCATAGTTTGACTAGATTTACTGAAAACATGGCGGCCATTCAAATGAAAAGAGTGATTACTTATTATAACAAGCCTTTGTACTTAGGATTTTGTGTCTTAGAGTTTTCAAAGTGGAAAATGTACGACTTCCACTATAGTTACATGAAACCTAAGTATGAACACAATCTAAAACTCAATTATATGGACACGGACTCCTTTATCTACAGCGTAAAAACTGATGATTTTTATAATGAGATAAAAAATGATATTGAATTGTATTTTGATACTTCTGCATACTCTCCGAACAATCCATATAACATCCCCTTGATGAATAAGAAAGTGTTAGGAATGATGAAAGATGAGAATTCGGGGAAAATAATGAAAGAGTTTATAGGTTTGAGATCAAAAATGTATTCCTTTTCTGTTGAAGAAACCGAAGTGAAGAAAGCAAAGGGTGTCAAAAAAATTGCACTCAAAGACATAAACTTGGTAAACTATAAAGATTGCTTATATAGCAAACGAGTCTACCACGGGGAAATGTTTGTTTTTCGATCTGTGGCTCATCAAATATACACCCAACAGCTAAATAAGATTGTTTTAAGTCATCTCGATGATAAGAGATTCATAAGGGAAGATGGTATAAGTACATATGCTTGGGGTCATTACAGAATAAATAATTAAACAGTCCTTTAGTTTTAAATAAATTGTATTTATTTATTAAATAATGTTGATAAAGAAAATTGTAAAATTGTGTATGAAAATCATTTAATTGTAAATAAAAACTAAATACATATGTAAAAATTATAAAGAAAAAATAAAGAAAAGAGAAAAAAAATGGTAAAATGTTCTTCTTATTTCTCTAAAAAAATTTCAGGAAAACTGTTGTTTAAAAAGTTATTTAATAAGAACACGTTTTGCAGGGCACAGCATTTGCTATGTGATAAGCATCTTGTCTCACTCGGAAAAAGAGTTTTTAGTTCTTTGAAGCTGGGGCAGTTTATATTTTCAACATTTATTACTTCAGCGTTTTCATTTAGGAGTCGCTTTATCCATAGTAATTTTTCATCACCTTTAACATAAACGATGTGATTTATAATATTATCTCGAAAAAATTCTTCTACTTTATGATATTTTGTGAATCCGCCATTCCAGTGCAAACCATGATGGTTTTGATACAGCCATTTTGCTTGTCTTTTTAACGATGTTGATAAATGCTTGAAATCAAACGGAGGTGTGATAATGAAGTGGTGATGGTTACGACCACGCAGAATAGCTACTTCTTTAACTATAAACTTATCATTAGGTCCTCTGAAACCTTGAATATCAACAATGAATGCCATTGCTTGGGCTGGTGTGTTCTTGATTAAGAGCTATACTGAACTAAATTATTTAAATATTTCGAGATACTAATTGGCTTAGAGGATTGTAGTTTATAATTCGATCATGTAACATTAAGCAATACGCTGATGTATTTAGTGGTAGTTCCTTTGCTGTTTTAATTTCCAAACGAATATCAACTGGTCCAGTTTTAACTACTTCATTCTGATGTCTACAATCAATCACAAAAATAGGTGCTTGTGACTTGAAGAGATTTCTTGTCAACAGTGGCTCTGCAACTGAGCAGTTATAATAATTTTTTCTAAACTCATTGTACATTTGGTAAAGAATACTAAAGTGGTTTCTTTCAAATGATATATTTTGATCTTCATAGGGATAAACGTCAGAATTTAAATATGCTTTGATGTTGGTAACGTTACAATGATCAAAATAGGTAGGATTCTCTTTCAGTTGGTTTCTCTTGTTAGTTTGTAAGGCAACGATAATGTATCTAGGCTTCTCAACTTGTGAAGTTGTCTTTACATTCCAAATATGATGGTCACTTGTAGGTAAGGCTGGGTATTCATATAAATCCCAATTACGAAAGGCGATTTTCATGATGCCATTATCATTTATAGATTTGAATAGTTTCAATTTCAAAGAATCAGCAAGACAAACATGCGGCACTTTCCATTGAAGTTTGTGTAATGTGATCTTCGCTTGCTCATCTGCATCAGCTATTAGTGAATTTTCATCACTACGAGAACGTGTTAGAATTAAGTCATGTCGAGCGTTAGGAATTATTTTTTTGAAATCCTCTGCAAAACCCAAAAGTTTATTAAGTGGCAAACAAAAATTAAAATGTGATCCATCTAAGCAAACTGAAGAATTTGGACACCAGCCTCCATTATACAACATTACGCTTTCATTTTGATTTAAAGAAATATAATTTTTAATAGAAGTTGTGATTCCAACATTTCGATTACTATCTATTTCAATACCATTCAGTTCATATCGGATTTCATCAAATAGGAATGCAATACAATTGTTTACAAGTTTTGTTTTCTCGACTTCCGACCCATCATTTTTCGAAACAGTCCCCTCAACATAAATGTAACTCTCCGAAGGTAATATATTGAGATTTTGATGTTGCACGCAGATGTGGATGATGTCATTTTTACCAAAATTATTTAAAAATGGTGAATAGGAATGATATTCGTATTTTAAAATACTATCATCAAATGCTGGTTCTTGAAAAATATTCAGCATATCTCAGTGTTTTAGGTTATAGTTATTCTTTTCTTCAATTTGAATCCTAATGATAATAAAAACGATTGGTTTTCTTTTGTTAGCACTTGTACTTTCTCTTTAGGAGATAATGAAGTATTGATTATAGAACTCAATAAATCCTGTCTTTTATAGAAGTTATTAGAACCAGAGAAAGTATTATAAACTATCATTTTTGACGATTAAGGTGTAATCGAATCGTTATTAATTCACCTCGAAAGTTAATAAGGTTTCTGTCTTGGTCTAACAAATTTATTGTTATTGAACTTATCTTCCTCACGTTCACTGGTAAATAAATAACATTTTTAGGTACCTCAATTATTTTATACCCCGGGCTGACTTTGATTGAAAATTGATGAAGTATATGCGCAGGTTGATTATTTATAAATGTTCCATTAATTAAGTTACACTCAACTCTCACCGTATTAACACGATTGATATCAACGTAAAGGTCTGATTCATGCATTTGTTTTGCAACCAGTTTTCTCTTACTGAACCCTAGCAGTGAACCAATAGAATTAGGATGTGTGAAATCTATTTCTTCTGTGCTGTATATTTCACATTTTAAAGTGTTGTTATTTGCTCTTATCTTTACGTTTGCCGTATTATTTTTTTTTAAAAGTTCTCCTTGAATAAAATTCTTTATGTCTTCAATTTCGTATGAGCCAATAGGAAGTTTAATTACATCATTACCTAAATGAAATAAATTATTCATTACATCTACGTTAGGTATGGAGTTGTATGTTTGGAAGTCCACTAGTCCACAAACATAACTTGAGTCTAATACTACTGGCGGAAAGTACTCTGTTGTGAGAGTAGATTTGTTTCCGCTCAGCGTTAGTGTTATCGACATTGTCGATGTTAAAGAAATGAAACAAATTTTATATTGCATAGCTTATTTATTTTGATCAACAAGAAACTCCAAACATAAGTGACCGCAATTGAATGTGTTAAAACGTTGTAAACATTTATGATTGTAATAAATATTATTTGCATACAAGTATCTTACTATTTCTTGAGGAGGTCTTAAATTTCCGAAACTATCAAAATATTTCACATTGTTTTTATTTTTGATATATGCTACCCAATGCGTGCCGATTCCGCTATTATTGTCTAAATTAACTACTCCACTTTCCGTTTTAAATGGTTTAGCTGGCAATGTATCCCTCATAAAAACACCTCGGAAATTTGGAATATAGTTTTTACCAAAATTTAATATATCTATATTAGTGAGAGGGCGCTTGGGTAGCTTTTTTAATAGTTTTTTGATTCTTGTGGACTTAAAAATAACCCCAAGCCATTTTTATATGGCTTCAGATAAAGACCTTTCCCTTGTTTAAGTTTTATTGCTTCCATAGTTTTATTATGTCGTTTATTTTCTTCCAATTGTTGTCTTCCAATCTTTGAATCGTTAATAGCTTTCGCCATTCCTGCAACACCACCAGTTAGGGAACCTACAGCAGATAACCCTGCTAAGATAGGAAGCAATGGTAAAAGTCCTCCAACTTTTGGAATTGGTATCACCCTCGGTAATGTAATATCCCTACGTTTTTTCTTTATGATTTGTCTAGCTGCATGTAAGGCAGTCGTTGCTAATTTATTTGTGTCTTCAGTGTTCAGATTTTGTATTGCCACTTTAGCTTTTTTTATTGCATTTTTGAATAAATTAGTTTTCTTAATCCTTGGACACTGACGGCTCTTCTTTGTCTTTGTTTTTGATAATATACCCATACCAAGAGTAGATTTAGTCTTCATTATGTTAGTAACTAAAAGACTATTTAATTTTTCAGATAATGTGGAATCTTTAGCTCTGAACCTATGCCAGGATTTCTCTGACAAAATTTTATCGGCAGCGTTTCTGTAATTTAAGTTATTACTTTTACTGTATGCTATATCGTGTTCACGACAAGCTTCATCTAATGGGTTAATTCCCCGTTCTCCTCTTGCAAGACGTTCCTTAAGTTTAGTTCCAGGACCACAAAAATTATAAGATGGTAGATGCAACTCAAATGGAAGCTTGTTTATTAATGAATTAAGCAATCCGTTTCCATGAACTGAATTAATCGAACTAACTGAGTGTGTCGTGAAATTAATCATTATATAACTGTTGTATTATACGAAAGGATCGATTATGAAATAATGTTGATAAAACACCGTGATTTATAGGGGGAAGGTTCATTCTTCAAAATGAAGTTTGTAAGACAGCAAGAATCTATTCGTGTACAAAACTTTGATGGAAATGTAAAACAAAAAAAGAAGCATGGAGCATTATTTCCAAGTAGTATTCGAGGAATAATTGTAGGTCCATCTAATTGTGGAAAAACAAACGTTATGTTAAGCATTCTTGTAGATGTCAATGGCTTGAAGTTTGAGAACATTTACATATACTCTAAATCATTACAGCAACCAAAGTATACATATCTTAAGAAACTTATAAAATCTATAAAAGGAATGCAGTATTATGAATTTTCAAATAATTGTGAAATTATGTTGCCTTCTAGGGCTAAACCCAATTCAGTTTTTATATTTGATGATGTGGCTTGCGAAAAACAAAATACCATAAGAGACTATTTCTGTATGGGGCGCCATAGCGGTGTAGATAGCTTTTACTTATGTCAATCATATACACACATTCCAAAACATTTGATTCGAGATAACGCTAACTATATAATTCTCTTTAAGCAAGATGATCTTAATCTGAAACATATTTATAATGATCATATAAATTCTGATATGTCATTTAAACAATTTAAAGAGCTCTGTTCTGAATGCTGGAAGGAATTGTATGGGTTTTTAGTTATTGATAAAGATAGTTGTGTTAAAAATGGGCGATACAAAAAATCATTTAAAGAAACAGTTATTTTATAAAAGTGACACAGTCGCTAAACTGCTACCCATATTAAAACACCTATATTAAAACTTCTATTGAATTGCCCTGTACTGAAAAGTCTTATATTGAACTATCCTGTTTTCGTTTTGAACTACTTGTATTGAATTGCTCTGCATAAAATAGCCCTGTATTGAACTGCCCCCTGTTTTAAACAGCCCTGTATTGAACTGCCCTGTTTTGAACTGCCCTGTATTGAACAACCCTGTATTGAACTGCCCTGTTTTGAATTGCTCTGTTTGGGGGGGATACATGCATATATCTACGGACATGGATACCAATATGAATACGCTTAAAAATCTTATAAAGACGAAAAAGGCTTTGAAGAAAAAGTATATGTTCCTCAAGACTGGAAAATTCATTAAAGATACTGAAATTGAAAATACGTTTAAGCCAATTGTTGAACCCTTACAAAAAATCGCAAAAAATATGGAAAGTAAAGAAGCCACGAATGGTGAACTTAAAGAAATAAAATCTACCGTTGTAAAACGTCGTCTTAAATTTGAAAGTTCTATAAAAAAAGCAGAAGAAGATGAAAATATTTCTCCAGAGAGAGATTCCAATTTATTTAAATCGAATTCAGTTTTAGTCGATGATGACTCTTCTTTTAAGACACCTTCAAATAGCTTTAATGAAAGTACTCCGATAAGTCAAACTTTAATTTCAAATTCTGATCATGATAAAATCTATGGTCCGTACTTTGACGTTGAATCGAATTCAAATAAGTTGGGGAGGTCAAATTTTCAGATTAACAATGACAACAATATTGTAATTGATGAAGAAATTTTCAATGGAACTGGGGGTCTTCTTGAACTTGTTCTACATAAAAATCCTCGAAAGAGTATTTATACTAATGAAGATTTAAACCAGTATAAGAAAATATTACAGAAAACATGCGCACACCTGAGAAATCATGATATGAATTCACAGGTTAAAGGTAATAGAGGACAAAAGTATAAGAAAATCATTAAACCTTTGGTTCAGGGTATGGCACAAAGTAAAGAGAAGAAAGTTGGAAATGCATACATGAATTCACCTACAATGATTTACTCAGATAATCCTATTGACTATGTGTATTGGGACAATCCAAATGAGCTTGTAAATAGGATGAGACTTTTAATTGCATCTGAAACATCAGGGCATAACAACCATAAAAATGAGATAAATTCGATTGTGGAAGAATTGCGTGAACAAAATTTAATTTATTAACAAAATGAGTGTTGACAAGTTCGGAAGAAGCGCTAATAAATTTCAAAGACCAATCGCTGGTCCTCCAGGACCTCCTGGTAATGGATTTAAACAAACTGAGAATGGTGACTATGATATTGAAGGAAAATGTCTAAACAATATTGGCACTCCTACAATGCTCAATCAAGCAGTGAACAAAGCATACATGGATGATGAATTGAGAAATAAAGAAAAAATACTAAGAGAATACATTGATCTACAAAATTTTAATACTGTCCGCTTGTTGGATGATCTTCGAAAGTATTTTCTTCTTGAGATAGAAAAAATTAAAGAGAATCAAGAAGGGGAACCAAAGTAATTTTCATATAAGAAAACATAACAAGCCAATCTTAGATTCAGTTATTATAAGTAAATCAAAACGATCCCACAAACATGTCTTATATCAATATATCATTAATTTTAAATGAAATTTTGACTTTTTTAAGGGTTCATAAACATGATTTGCTTGAAGAACATCATGAAGAGTTTTTAAGAAATATTTCATTTTTTAGTAATTACAAAAATATTGATCGTGTTAAATCAAAGTTTGGATGTCATTTCGTAAGCTGCTCTTGGTCTTCAAATACATGTAAAGTGGGACCAGATACTTGTGGATGTTGTTTGATTGAACAACGTTTGATAAGATTAAGAAAACTAATGTTATTGTATCATAGATTAAAATAAATAATTTTACTACACCTGTATGTATAAAACCATACAAAATTGATTTTTTATTTCATTCTTTTGAAAAATGAGTAAACGACAAGTTGTTGAAGAGCTTCACAGGTCGGCAAGAAAGAATTTCAATCGGCGTAGGGTTGTTATCAAGGGCTTTGATGACCTTTGGCAAGCTGATTTAGTTGAAATGATACCCTATCATAAGGCAAATAATGGCTACAAATATCTATTGACAGTCATTGACACATTCTCTAAATATGCGTGGGCAATTGCTCTAAAAAATAAGACAGCTTCATCTGTTGCAGAAGCAATGACGTTAATTTTCATCAAATCATCACGAAAGCCTAAAAATCTACAAACTGATGATGGGAAAGAGTTTTTTAATAAGATATTTCATGATTTAATGATATTACACAATATAAACCATTACTCTACATTCAGCCCACTTAAGGCATCAATTGTTGAACGTTTTAATCGCACAATTAAGGAGAAAATGTGGAAGGAGTTTAGTTTTAATGGTAATTACAAATGGACATCCATTGTTGATGATTTGGTGAATGAATACAATCACTCCGTGCATAGAACTATAAAAATGTGTCCCATTGATGTGAATCAGGAAAACTCTAAAACACTCTTATCTACGGCTTATAATAGAATTAAAATCGCTCCACGGGGTAAATTTCGAGTTGGGGACAATGTTAGAATAAGCAAGTTCAAACACGTTTTTGAGAAAGGCTACACACCAAATTGGACAACGGAAATTTTTACGATAAGAAAAGTAAACCTAACCAATCCAGCAACATATCTCCTTGAAGATTTTAATGGTCAACCTATCAGCGGATGTTTTTACGAAAAAGAATTACAAAAGACTAAATATCCTAATATTTATCTCGTTGAAAAAGTACTTAAAAGTAATGGAGACAATGTATATGTTAAATGGCTTGGCTTCCCATCGGCTAACAATTCATGGATTAATAAATCACAATTATTATAAAAGACAAAAATTATTTGTTTCCTTTCTGTTCCTAAATTTCTTAAATCATTATCTCCCTTCAACCTACCAATGCATCTCAAAGTCAATGAACTCCCATCGTAGTATATGATCCCGTCACCACTCAAAACTCATATCAACATATGCCCACTCCAAATCTACATACCTACAAACCATACAAGAATTCCTTTTACTTGCATATATGTACCTACTACACATCCACCTCGTCAACCTTCAAGCAAAAAACCATACAAATATCTCTGTACATCACTAGCCACAATTCACAGTCACGAAAACTAAATTCACCCCAAAGTTTTACATTTACACCAACAAAATACATTCACCCAAATGCTCTGTTCCTCAAGTCCGATATTTATACTACTGTATAGTTGTTGTAATTACACAGCATTCAATTTTTCCCATCCCTGTAAAGTATATTCCTACAGTCGCGACAATAGTTTTCCTGATAACGCATTTTCCTTACATTTTTCATTGATTTATCAGATCCAAATTTCTTACCACATTTTCTTCAGTTCTAAAAATAAATCGTACACATTTATCCTACACATTTCATCCACCTTTTTCCATGCACAAGCAATCCATTCATCGCTACACACACACACACTACTTCGTACACAGTACTACTTGCTCTATGAGGAGCAATTTTGGCTGGATGAGCATATTTTTTTACACTAGGAGCACAATTTTATTGCTCAAGTCCGATATTTATACTACTATCGTTAGAACTGAATCCGAGAAATCAAGATCTAAGAAAAAATTGGCGTTGCAGTGGGTGGATTTTACTAAATCACTTGACCTTGGCTGTCCTCTAGCCAACCAACTCTGAAAATTTCGTCAAAATGGTTAGAGACATTTACGAGAAACCATAATATCTAATATTGAAAATCAATTTTTCTGTCGATACCATACGATACCGCCCAGAGTCTCAGTAAAATTCGGTCCAAAGATATGGCATATGACTCGGTATCGATCCGGTATCGTTTCGGATGCTTTCGGGCTAGTAAGGTCTCAGTCTTGTTTCAATCTGTGATACCGTAACTAAACGAAGACCGAGACTTTTCTGGCATCGTGGTCAGCCTTAATTGAATATCATTTCATACAGAAACGATCTGTAAGATATGTTGGCTTTGTAACAGGAGAGTGAAATAAGTTGTCTACCACTTTCTGAGCAAATTTTGAGTCCTGGTGAAAAATCAGTTTTTTAATAAAAAATATCCTCTGCACTCTTCAACGTTGAAATGAAAACGCTTTAGACATCGAAAACTAAAAACAGCTGTCTAAATTTGACTAATATAGGACTCGGGATATAGGATAGCATTGAGTTCATAAACTCAATGGATATAGGCAAAATACTATTTTAATCATGAAAAATTAAACATGAAAACTAGAAAATAATAAAATTTATTCATTTATAAGCTAGCAATAATTTACTTAGTTAAACATAAAAATGTCACCACTGGCAGACGACGCAGACCATGCTTATTTATGAATTGTTATAGATCAAAGCAATAAGAAATTTTTATAAACAAAGTCATTAATAATAATCTAAGAAATCTATTTTGAAGATATGAGACTAAATAAAAATTATGGTGGTTTTTGTGAAACCTAACAACACCATAATTTTCATTCTTTGAATTAAAGGACAAATACCGGAAAATGGTAGGTAGGAATGGTGCCCACGAGCATTATTCTCACTCAGTGACCCAAATAGCGCAGTTGAGCGCCGTTTTGATACAATAACTCGTTTGACCTGTGAATGAAATAGGATTAGAGTTAGGGTTTGTTGACAAATCCTCTGAAGATCGTCTTCCACGCCTTGAATTTGACAGCAAATGACGGACTAGGCAGTTTGTTTGTTCGAAGCACGGATACGATCCCTCAGGGGAACATCCCGTTTCATGCTTTGATGTGAGATTTTCATTGGCCTCCGTCTGTGCAATTTGCTTGGCATGACGTTTCCAGTGAAGATCTACACCCACCCATGAAACCAGATTATGTTCATTGGCTTGAATTAAAACGGATGTTGGGTGACCTAGCACAGAAGATAGGAGCGTTATGCCAAGCTCGATAGATAGCAAAAATGACATTGACACGTAATCGATCTCACCGTGTATGATCATTTATTTATTTATTTATTTCGTCAAACAGAGTACAAAAGCTCCTACAGACTACTTAAACTTAACAAAAAATAATAATTATTAATATAAAAATTTACGTACAATTAAACATAATCAATAATCAACCTCCAAAGTTCAATACTATTAATAAATGTGATTTAAAAACATCTCTACTATAGAATTGATAGAAATCAATAATTTCATTTTGAGAGACTGAGTTTGCCTGTCTTAAGCATCGTGAGAGTGGCTCATTAAGTCCATAATTAACTCTGTGGTGAGGTACCCGAAATGTATTACATGATCTTAAAGTATAAGAAGGACAGTTAAATTCTATAATTCTCAGCAAAAATGGACAATTAATTCTATAATTAACGATATCTCGTACAAACATGATATCGAAGTATTTTCTTCGCGTTTCAAGACTTTGAAGGCCAAAAAGCAAACAACGAACTTCATACGAAGGTCTGACAATATTCCAACGTAAAAGATAAAATATGTGCCTGGAGAAACGTTTTTGAACTCTCTCTAATCTTTGAGAATTATTAGAGTAGAATTGGTTCCATATAACACTACAATATTCCAGAACTGATCTAACGTAGGAAAAATACAAACATTTAAGTGTGAATGGGTCCTTAAACTCCTTCGAGTTTCTGATTATAAATCCCAACATAGAGTTGGATTTAGCTACCAAATAATCAATATGTCTAGTAAAGCTTATTTTGGTGTCAAATATAACTCCTAGATCTTTTTTTTCATACACTGAGAAAACTGAACTATGAGTTATTTAAATAGATGCATGTTTGATTATATGTTTAACTTATACAAATAGAATTCGGTTTGAACCTAATTCTAATCTGTTTGAATGTGAAAATACTATTATTTTTGAGTAAAGTGGGTTTAAATCAAACTGATTCATGTTTGAATATTTCATTAGAACCTGCAAATATTTTTTATATGTGATTCAAACTAGTTTGACTTTGATTTTTGAAATATATGTTTAATTATTTTTCTCAGTTGAGAGTATTTAACATAAAATGAATATGAACGAGGTTGTTTTAAATATGAACCCACTGAAAATGTTAACAAGAAAACGAGATCGAACAAAATCTTAAATTCAAACTCAGATCAGTTTGAATTGAACTTAAACGAAGTAAAATTTAGGATAAGTTAACCTTGTGATGATGTCATTGTTATTCGTTTTGAGAAGATGAGAGACCAAAACCCAAAATAAAATTTTTGGAACACTTGCAGTCTTTAAAGTAGGTTTTTGGTAAGTAATATTTCTTTTATTTTAGATATTGATATGAAAATTAATTCATGTTTTTTCTCCAGAAAAAGAAGAATAGCCTTTTCAATAAATGTAGTGGTACAGCTATTTGGGATAATCTTGTGAAATGCTGTCCTTTAAGGCTCACTTGGGTGTTTGAAGTTTTAAGCCAAACATTTGTCAAAAGTAAGTACATACATATCACATAAAGAGCTTATCCTTCTTTAACTTTTAGCAAAAAAGGCTAACCATGTAATTTCACATATAGGTGCTCCAAAGATGCCCCTTCCACATCAATCAACTGGAATACAAAAATACAATTTAGAAACTTAATTTCACTAGTTTAAGGGGTTTTATTTTTAACTATAAATTTAATGTTTTTGCTGGCATGTTCGATTAAAGATTTTAAAATTTTCATAGACTTTTTACTGTTTTCTTGTGTGTTTTGGTCAGATACCTAAATGGAGTAAAAATAAAAAAATAAGTTCGGGTAAGTATTTGCATCTTTATACACATTTAAAACAAAAAACATAGTTAATTTAAACACGAGAATATTCAAAAAAAGTAATATGATTCTATTTGAAATAACATTGAATGAAGTTAATTAAAACAAAGAGAAATATGTTCAAATCAAATAGAAAGCATATTTAATTTAAACAAAAACTCGTTTAAATCCAGTCTACGATGAATAAATACGTTTATGTTAAATTCAAACAGAAATCGGTTCCATGCCAAATCATATGTGTTTGAGTTTGATTCAAACATGAATATATTCAATATTTTTCTCAGTGTAGATTTTGACAATCGGAGTATTGCCTATACTATACTCGAAGTTCACAGGTGACAAACGACGACAAAATGTAAGACTTTGACACTTAGAGACATTCAAATACAATCTATTATTTGCGCACCAAATAGAAAGATTTTGTAAATCAATTTGTAACTTTAAGCAGTCAGACATATCTTTTACTATACAATACATTTTTAAATCATCAGCAAACATGAGACATTTAGAATGAACAAAAACATCTGGAATATCGTTTACAAGTAGTAAAAATAACAGAGGTCCAAGATGACTCCCTTGGGGGACACCGGATGTTACCCTTATAGCATCAGAAAGATTATTATCTATACGAACAAATTGTGTTCTGTCACATAGATATGACTCGATCCATTTTAACATATTAGAGCTAAAACCAAACCCTTGGAGCTTACGAAGTAGAATATGATGATCAACCCTATCAAATGCCTTCGCGAAATCAGTATAAATAACATCACATTGTAAACCTTTTTCAAGCGAAGTAAGGACAAAGTTCGAAAAGATTGCGAGATTTGTGACAGTAGATCTACCACTCACAAAACCATGCTGCAGAGGTGAAATTAACTCTTTCACTGAGTAAATAAGTTTTTTATAAATTAATTTCTCAAATAGTTTGGGAATAGTTGATATTTTGCAAATTGGCCGATAGTTAGTTACATCGTTTTTCGAACCTGCCTTGTGAATAGGGATTAAAAAAGAACTTTTCCAATCATCGAGAAATATACCCAGTTCAAGAGAACGGTTAAATATGATACTCAGAGGAATAGCAATTGCATCCGCACACATTTTGAATAATATGGGAGGGAAACCATCAATGCCCTGTTGTTTATCTGAGTTTAACGCACACAGCTCGTCAGCTACTTCTTTTAAGTTAATACTCAGGCTGCCAATGTTTGCTGAGTTCAAAAAGCAGTTATTATTATATAATAATGTATTATTTGATCGAGGAACGTACACCGAGCGAAAAAACTGAGCAAAAAGGTTGCAAACTGTTGGAAGATCGGATGAAGTAACATCTAAATAATGCATTGTATTTGGAATTCCTACAGATTTCTTTTTGTTATTAATGTAACTCCAGAAATATTTAGGATTGCTTTTGAGTTTAGACTCAATATTGAAAATATAGTGATTATGGAGAAATCTATTAAGAAAGTCAAATCTTTTCTGAAACCGCCTATATATTTCGTATAATGCAGAATTATTGTCAGAGTTTCGATACAATTTAAACGCTTTGTTCTTACGATTGTTTAAATTGATTAATTCTTTATTAAACCATGGAGGTTTCTTAAGATTTCTTTTATTAATTTTGGGTGTGAACAGATTAATTGCCTCTTTAAGCTTATTAGTGAAATAAGTATATGCATTAGAAATCTCAGTATTGCTTAAAACAGACATCCAATCAAAAGAACATATAAAATTAGACATGGAAACAAAATCAGCTTTGACATAATCATAAATAAAATCATTATTAATATAGTGACACGGTTTAAAATAATTATAAAATATGATATTTAAATTTAAAGCTACATGATGGGATGAAATAGAAAGTGAAGTCGAAGGCACAAAATTAACATTTCCGTCTAATTCTTTGTCAATAAAAATCAAGTCAAGAATACGGCCGTTATCATTTGAAATATTATTAATCTGATGAAGATCAAACTCGGCTAAGCTGTCTACAACTACACTTTCACAATCAGATCTTACATTGAATGGTAGTATACACTGCTCATCGTTATCAAATATCCACTTAATATACGGTAAATTAAAATCTCCTAAAATTATTACATTTTGATTCTTATTAAGCCTTTCCAATATTTTGCAACAATTATCAATATGAATTTTATACAATTCTAATGAACTGTTTGGAGGTATATAACTTAAAGCTATGAAAATTTCATGAATACTATCTAAGTTAACACGAATGATAAGTTGATCAATGTCATAGTTCGACAGTGTACCTAATGATGACAATGCAATTTCTGTACAAGGGAACGACGATCGAACAGCAATCATAACCCCTCCACCTCTGACTAGACCAGTTGTGTTAGGACAACGATCTTTACGAAAAACATTATATTGTTGGTTGTTAAACATTTCGGCAGTGTGATGATTCTCGTTGAGCCAAGTTTCAGTGAGAGCTATGACGTCATACTGCATTGAAGAGGAAAACATAAGCATTTCTTGAAGTTTGGTTCTTAGACCACCAGTATTCAAATAAAAACAAAGGAACGAGTTCTCTTGCATTGGTGGCGAAGGTGGAGAATCAATGGCAAAATCGGCTTCGGGGGCGGGAACGTGTTTTCATGCATTGGTTGCGATGTTGAAGAATACATGACAAAATTATCAACGGTGGACATGTTCTCTTGCATTGGTGGGGGAGGAGGATAATTACTCCCATTATTATCAGCTGTACAAGGTGGCGAAGGTGGAGTATCAATGGCGAAATCGGCTGCGGGGGGCGGGAACGTGTTCTCATGCATTGGTGGCGATGTTGGAGAATCAATAGCAAAATCATCAACGGTGGACATGTTCTCTTGCATTGGTGGCGGAGGTGGACAATTATTCGCATGATCAGCTGCAAGAGACGGTTGTTTACGAGAGTCCACAGTGTTTTCATCTATGTGTATGATTGTGTGGGCATGGTTGATTGGTTTTTTGGAGCATATATAAATTCTCTTACTTGAACTCCCAAAGGCCAAATAGAGGAGTTGAGAGCATTAGTGGAGACATTCTCTGGAATTGCAACTTTGAAATTTATAAATGAAACTTGGTTAATATCGGTGTCTTTCTTCAAAAGCTTTTTGCATTTAACATGTGTAGGTGGTATATCAAGCTTATTGGCAATATAAGTTGAGATGGCATCCTCCGATGTGTTAATGGCAAAACGAGACAAGTGTAACCATTTCATACTTGGGGCTACTTGTAATGATGTGCAAGAAGAGTCACTTCCAATAATTCTAGGACGATGACGAGGCAGATTTGGTTTGTATAGTTTGTCTTCTGCAATTAATGCAAGAGAACTCTCGTCAGCAGGGGGCATCGAATTGGTGGTCAACTCAGAGTCAGCAGAGAAACTTGATATTTTGTTTTTGACTCCTAAGTTGGTGGCATCAATGACAGGTGAAGGGTTTAAGTTGTTCACCATGATTGCAGCAGCAGCAGCAGCAGTAAGAAAGTTGTTGTTGGTTTCAACAGCAGAAGAGCGAGCAGCTTCGGGCAGAAAATTACCCAAATCGTCATTTTTATGCAATTTATGCTTTTCGGATTTCGCAGAGTTACTCTTTTTGTTTTTATTATTAGATTTCACATTTGTATTTAAATCAGAGTTCATAGCAGATATCATTATTTTTAGATCATTTATATCATTTGATAAGCTATCTAGTCTTTCAATAAAAACGTTTTTCATACCATAACAAACGATGCAAGCATTGCAGCGCCAGATGAAATTCGGTTGAGAAACAAGAATACTAAAGTTCTCTTTCGATAAACCGGAGCACTTTTTATGATATTTAAGTTGGCAAAAATATTCACATTTTAAAAAAGTAGCATCGGCTTCAATTTCTACATTGCATTTAGCACAAGTATTTACTGACATTTTAGCAACAAAAAATATGAAAGCAAGAACTTGTAAGAAAACACGTCTGATCACAATGAAAGCACAATTCATTGTTATGTAGCATCAAGCATCATGAAACCCCGCAGAAACCCGAATTTCAATTGCTCACGGTCTCGGTAGTCTGGAGAGGAATATGTTACAAAAGTAAGCGACTTTCGTCTTAGATCCATTCCGTCGCGTTGAGAAAAGGTCGTCAAAAACTGCCACTCCAAGCGATTGTGCTCTCATATTAGCCAGAGCAGGATATTTTCAAAGGATGTGAATAACTGTTTCCTTTTCTTGCTGGCCCCCACAGCTGTGATAGTAGGTTTGTTCCTTGGATTCTTCGCACTGTTTCGGACTAAATGTCAAATTTTGACATTCTTCTGTCAGAGAGGAGAAAAACTTTCAAAATGTGTGGAACGGCTTGGGCACTAATTTGCAGTAATTCGGACTAAACGTCAAACAGATACTCGGCTAGAGTTGCCGTACATTAATCATAAATCTCAATCAACATTTTCAAGAATAACAACTCAAAAAATAAAAGTTAATAAAAATATCAAGTTTATTAAAATAAAAAAAACAAAAAATATTCTTAAATAACCTTAATTTGAAGGAAAATTTTGTGATTTTTAAATGGAGTTGTAATATGATTCATCAAAACCTCTGGCGTGGATATTAATGAAACAAACGAATTTCTGCATTAAAAAAATAAGAGCACCACAATCCAAAATGGAGTCTTGTTTCATACATTTTCTAATTCAACTATGCCTACCTTTTCATCTTTCATAATTATGCTGCACCCAGTTGCTTCGCTTTTTCTCTTTTAAGCAAACAACCATTGAAGGTTTTTTGCTTTTGTCACGATGTGTGACGTCATAATCATCTCTGATTTTGTTCGGAAAACAGCAAAAAAATAAAGTAATTTGATTGCTCCTTTTAAACCAATCGTTTGATTAATAATTAAAGTTGGTTAAAAAAGTGAATTAAGTCTATAAAATTAGCATACTTACATTAGCCCTGTTTTTTAGTGCATTTTTATCTTCGCTTAAAAAAGTAGCGTGTTAAATACATACACGGTGGTAAATCATAAAGCGTAGTACGCAGATCGAGCTAAAATTTCGCTCCCATACAATATTCTCTCCAAAATTTAGCCAAGCATTTTAGCCGAGAGGTACGCAGCTCCAGCTAAAAATCAAATTTTCGTTTCTTACTGTACAGCTCTTATATCTGTCAAAATTTAGCGCGTGAAATAATTGTTCGGCACATTAATTCTCGAGCTAAATTGTGACAGCTTCTTTTATTTACTAGATTTGTGTGAATTTTACTTTGTGGAAAACAAAATTGAGAACGAGAAATATTCATGGACAAACGATGTATCAATCAAAAGGGAAAAATCTATTTTATTTGATTAGATTCACTTGAAATATTGAAATAAAATTCTATGAAATTATTGAATAATATTTCTTTTCAGAGAACAGCTGTTTTCTGTGATGTTATCTCCACAAAAATCTTGTGTCAAAATTTAGCTTGGATATTAGCTGAGGTGTTTGGAGAAAAATATGGGAGCGAAATTTTAGCTCGATCTGCGTACTAGGCTTAATGCTTCAAGCTCTTCTCTTTTTAAGAAATAATACTGAAATATGCAAGAAATACTAAATTGCAAATAAATGCTACAAATGCTTTCTTTCAAACAGTTTTTCTAAGTGCAATAATTTTATGAATATCATTTGATTATTTTAAAGAAAAACACAATTAAAAAATATACACACTTATTAAAATTAAAATAATAATTGAAATAAAAGTTGCACTTGGGTAGCCCTTGATAAAGGTTTGGTTTTTTTAATTTGAATGCAACAAACGTCTAAATTACGTCAACTTGGCATATTTGACAGCTAGTACAAAACAGCCACCAGAAATTTCTCGGACCAAATCTGGTAAGGAGGGGAAATTTTATGACAGCTCTTTTTGGTCCGAAACAGTACAAATTTTCAAGTGTGGAACGACTTCGGACTGAATCTGGCGGTTTCAAACTGTTTGAAAGTCGGCATGGAACACACCTAGTGTGTATTATAAGGAATACCAAGCCTCGCCGCATGTTCACTTACTGGCCAGTGTCCATTACAAGTTGCAACGACCCCGGCTATGTCTTCCCTGGGTCTACAAATCGGATCCATTGTTCGGGATTCATTATAGGGGGGCCAGATCTTTCTGGATATTTTGAATTGGGTTAAGCTATTCCCCCTAGGATTGGATTCAGTAAACAAAAAATTGAGGATACATTGCCCTTCAGAACTCAAAGGAAATGTTGACTCTTTCCTCAAGTGAGCTATGAAGGGCTGATACTTGCCTGGTCAGTTCATCTCCCCGTTTATTTTCCTCAATGCCACTGTGACCTGGAACACAGATAAGGTTGACTTTGTGCTTGATATTTAGGCTTGCCAGCTCATCTCGGCAATGCTGGACCTGTTTAGAGGATGATGTAGCCGAATCAATGGCTTTAACAGCTGCCTGACTGTCAGTTAGGATAGCTGTATTCGATTTTGGTATGGGACAAAGTTTAAGTTTTTTGAATGCTTCCCTTATTGCTAGTAATTCAGCTTGAAATACACTTCCAAAATTGGGTAGTTGAAAGGAACTAGAGATGTGAAACGATTCACTAAAGATTCCTGCACCAACTCTGCACTCCATCTTTGAGTCATCACTCATCAGTATAGATAGTTATGTCGATGTCTCTCGTCACGCCCTTGTGGTACCAATGCTATCTCTTCTCTGAACCTCATTAAGTTTGTCTATGTTATATGCTTTGTCAAGTGCGGGCCACCAAACAATCGAACCATAAGTTAGAATCGTCCGTACCACAGCTGTATACGTCCACAAGATCATTTTTGATTGAAGGCCCCGCTTTTTACCAAAGGTTTTGCTATAGGTGTAAAAAGTTATGCAGTCCTTCCTGACCCGTTATTCAATATTTTACTTCCAGTTTTAATTTAGGGCCTAGGATAATGCCTACATATTTTGCACTAGAGGATAGCGGAAGTAATTGACCGTTTGTTCGGTGTAGAGTGAAGGGCTGTATTTAAGTACTGGTCGTTAATAGCATCAATTCAGTTTTACTCTGGTTAACTCCTAAGACCACAACTCATAGCACAGTTGCTAACGTTTCTCAGAGCCATCTCCGTGATTTCGCTTATCACGGTAAAGAACTTTATAACAAAATTCCAAATCATCCACATACGCAATCGCCTTCACGCCACATCTTTCCAACTTAACGAGGATTTTATTCATGACTATAAAATCTATAGAAGAGGTGACGGAAAACCACCCAGGGGTGTTCCACTATCGTCGTGTTTAGTTAAGTTCGCATTACCTAACGTGGCTTGAATAAGAAATTTATTTATTTTAGTACTTTTTCGCATTTTTGTACTAAAAATCTAATATTTACTGATATTTTTTATATTTTTAAAGCATTGCCACTTTATAGATTTGAGCTACAAGTTCGTATGATCTTATTTCATTATTCAAAAGTGAGTGGGTATAAATTCTTTGGGACATTAAATTTACAGACAAAAATAGTTCCCCATCATTTTGTTGGAAAGCTTTTACAATGCAATGCATACATTTCAAGTAAACAGCTATAATTCAGGATTAAAAGTTTGTTATTTCAAACTGACTACACGAAACCAAGTGGCAGGGTGTCTTCAAAAGTTTTTTTTTTTAAATTTAAAGGCAGTCTTAGACAAGGAAAATGTGTCTGTTTTTAAGACCTACTTATGACTAATATGAAACAATTCATATTTTTTTCTTTTAAATATGTAATTATCATCTTCAGTTTGGTTTATAATTAAATAATCCTTTTAGTGTGTGTGTGGTGTGTCCCACACTTTTCAAGATTATTTTCTTTATGTTTTACTTCATATTTGATAAATGATTTGTTCCCTATTTAACCCACAATATAATGCAACCTTCGAATAACAAACAACTATTTCAGGTCACAGGCATTAAATTAATTATCTTTAAAGCAAGAACCATGTACGTCAATAAATCAAAAATAAAAGTATTCAAAAGTCAATGTTAGCTTTCAGAGTTCTTCACCGAAAATAAATAAAAATAAATATTTTGTAAATCATTAGTTCCCCCAGAACATTCCCTTTTTTGTGGCACGTTTAGTTTTTCTTTTTCAATTTACAAAGGAACACACGCGCCTTTTATATAAACTACTACAAGAGGCATGTGTCAATACATTTTCTTACGAAGTCCGTAGGGCTGCATATTATAAATATTTGTCTCACCATAAAATTAGAAACAAATCACTATAAAAATAAAAGTTCGGAATTTTGTTTTTATATTTTAAAATTTCTTTAATTTTTATTCATTCCTATAATAAATAATAATAATAATAATAATCCGTTTTGCAACACGATCACAAAACTAAGATGTATTTTTGTTGTTGTTGTATACGAAATAATAATATTTTGTAAATATATAGGTATTTATTTATTTATATATGAAAAGGGTACAATATAATATGATAAAGTTTTGTTTTTAATATTTTTTTTTGTTTTTATAAATATATTGCAAATAATTAAAATTGTTAAATAAATAACATGGAATGTTGTATTTTTTTGTTTTCTTTTTTTTGTTTTTAGAATAAAAATAAATAACAATATATTTTTGATTATAAATAAAACAGATATGTTTCTTTGCTTTTTTTGTTAAAAATATAATTTTTAAAAATCTTACACTTTTGTTTGTGTTATTGTTTGATTGAAGAAAAGATTGTCTTAACATTATAATTCATCTATAAACGTTTTTTTTTTAGATTAATATTTATTTATATTCATTTTGTTTTTAAAGTTTGCTTATTATTGTCTTTGAAAGAAAACAAAATAAAAACTTAATACATATCATTTTGAGTTAAAATATTTACAATAACGTGGTAGTTCAGAAAAAA
Organism: Dasysyrphus tricinctus; assembly: GCA_963921185.1. Classification (NCBI taxonomy): domain Eukaryota; kingdom Metazoa; phylum Arthropoda; class Insecta; order Diptera; family Syrphidae; genus Dasysyrphus; species Dasysyrphus tricinctus. The sequence goes on along the minus strand of OY992532.1, from coordinate 22,242,814 downwards.
CATTATTTATTTTAAAATAAACAAAGACAAAGTTTTTATAAAAAAGAATTTAACGAAATTTTAAGTTTAAAAAAATTGTCTGTAGGCATAATTAGAAACAAAACTTTTGTAGTTGTTATTTTGCAGAATAGAGGCGGGTTTCAATTAAATTTTTCTATCTCAGAATTTTTAAAAATAAAATTTTTATTTTGCATTGAAAATTTAATAGGTAAGGCAGTTTATATACTGACAAACTAGATTCTTTGTAAAAAAAAAAACAGAAAAACAATAACAACTCATTTCACTGGCAGTGAATGCTTTTAGTGCACCGGCCTCATTTTGTATTGTTTTTTTTTTTCTTTGTTGTTTGTTTGAAGAGATTCAAAGGAAGAAAATGTGACTTAATAAATTTATAAAAGAATTTGTTTTAATTCCTAACCTAGAAAATTTAACGATTTACCTTTTTTTTGTAATTAAATATTTTTGGCACAAATTTCTCTAAATTCTAATTTCTTTTTATTTTTAATATTTTTTGTATTTCATCGTCGTCGAATAATAAAAATATTTTATATTTAAATTAATTCGTAGTTTGTGTTTTATTTGTTGTTGTTTTTCTTTTTATTATTTATTTGTATAGTATAGCTCCGCTAGAAGAGTGCTTAGCACTTTAGATAGTTAAACTCGATGTGAGTTTACCGGTTTTTTGTCTCGTTCAAAATACACTTCAGTCTTCCCAGCTACTCGTTCTTGTCGCAGGATCAATTGATGGAGAATATGATTTGTATGTTTGTGATTCTCGTTTGTGCTTTACCGTGCAAAAGAGCAACATCGATGTGATCAGACCGAAGAGTTGGAAAAATGCTATTACCAAGGCGACTGTACCAACAACATGCAGTCTTTCGATGAGCCATGCATGTAGAGAATGTGCGCAGGCTTTGTCCCACCAAAGCAATGGATTTTCAGATCTGAAAGAAAATTATTTAGGTTAAGAAAATAATGTCTGGAAGAAAAAGAAGTTGCAGAACTTACTTTCCACAATCAACCCTTGGACCACCATCGCCAGAGCCTTCAATTATCATTCCCCTTTGTTCGTAGTTAGGACGACAGCATGATTCGGGTACCCATCGTTTGCCGCTCCATGCCTGTACGTCATACCAATCTTCGTAGGATGTAACACCACAGCATTCAAACTGAAAATCAAGAAAAATCAAGTTCTTATAATCTGGATCTCTATATTAGGGATATTCAAAGCTTATAATTATTCATGGTTTTTGAGTTAAAGTCAAAGACCATGACCCTAGGGAAAAAGACAGAGTCTCATTCCCTGTTTTTATTAAAAATTTAGGTGGTTATACCTCTGCCACTTTATAGTTGGAAAAGTACTATTTTTTAATTCCTTGTCACCACAAAGGGCATAAAAGAAAACCTGCCAGACTTTTGAATGCGTCAAGGACTTTATCTGCTGTGCTCCACTATTGCATCGCAAAATGACATCAGTGCAGATCTTAAACGAAGAATTACTCTTGCCAACCGCTGTTTCTTCGGGCAACGAAGGCATTTGAGCAGTAAAGCACTCTCTCAAAGAACCTAGGAGACCGTATATAAAACCCTAATCATCCTAGTCCAGCGGTATGAGACCAAGCATGGACCCTCTCAAAAGGGGATGAGAATCTGTTTGGGTGCTTTGAAAGGAAATTCTTTGGGTGATTTCCGGTCCAGTCTGTATCTATGGAGTATGGAGGAGAAAGCCCTTACGGGCTTTACAGTGACGTCAACTTCGTCAAAAAGCTGAAAAAACAGCAGCTGAGATGGCTGGGACACATGGAACGTATAGACACCGACATGCACCACCCCGATGAGTCTTTGACGAATCTACCCCTTGTGGTAGATTTGGAGAAGATGAATGCCCCGCCTCAGATGGTGCACATAAGTGGAGTGTGTACATAACTCGAGGCAGCTAGCTAGGGACCGAGCTGGCTGGAGGGGCTTGTTGTTTGAGACCGTAGTCCACTCTGAACTGTGAGCGCGCCATCCAAAGTAAAGTAAGTACAGAGTTATTTTGCCAGAGCCCCTAGGGTAGTGGGTAAGGAATCACGCAGAGAGATCTCTGAGTTCCAATCCAAACTATTCTACCAAATTTTTTTTATTTTTTAGTGGCAATGCGAGGAAAGGACTAGTCCTCCAACAGTATCTCCGTATGATAAAGTGAAGTGGCTCCCACTTTAGACATTCGGATTCGGCAGAAAATTGTAAATCCTTCCAATTGCTGCCGACTAATAATAATTCGCACGATGGTTTGAGAGGAATCGACTAAAATCAATTTCGTTTGGTGTTTGGACACAGAAGGTGAGTAGCTGGACGCTGAAGTCGATGGAACTATTCATTAGTTCAAGAGGGCAGCCAACAACTCGCTGGATAATTAGAAAATTTAAGGGAAGAATACGGAAAATTAGCTTATCTTCCCGCCCATATCCTTGCCATTAACCAGCACATGCTAAGGAAGAAGCACCGATACAACATTGGGAACGAGGAATACTTAAATGGTACAAAGCAACACCTTATTAAAGTGCAACGAAATTTTGTTTCATCAGGTGGTTAAGCATTTCCAGGACTACAAACTATAGAAGTGACTTGAAGAAATCAAAATTGTACCAGACTGCTTCAGGAAAATAAATTTAATAGTTCGATGAAGAAAAACTATACCGGAAACCATTAGCAATGGACATTGGCAGAGACGGCCGCCAGTTCACCTCCCAGAGTTCTTGATAGAAGTCGAGGCAAGGCTTTCTACCTTAACCTAGCAAAGGAAACAACCACAAAATTGATAACTCTTTCCCAATACAGACAAAATGAGTGCCACCGTTGATACTGAAAGCTCAAAAGTCAGCAAGACGGTATCTCCACCATTGTGTTTAAAAAGTTGTCTGGTATAGCCATCTTTCTGTGTCAAATGAAAAAGCAAGCAAAAGAAGGAAATCTAAAGGCCATTTTACGCACGATAATAGAAGTAATATGACCTGTCATTATATTTTCTGTATGATTTCTCAAATGAGCTGTCATTTTAAGTCAAGTCAAACGGTTTTACTTTTTTTATGTTTACACGTTTTTGCTTCGCATTTGATTTTCTCTATGGCTATCTGTCAAATCCAAAATAAAAGAAAAAAAAAAGTCATAAACAAATACACTTTTTAAGTGCAAAATTACTTTTTTGCAATTATCCATTGTAATTTTCATTCAAAATTTTATTTTTTTGTAAGAATATTTTTGTTTTCAATACTCTGAACTCACTATTTTCCATCAAAACAACAAATCCCATTTGATTTCTCAAATGGATATAGCTGCAGTTCTTATGTCAAAAAAGTCATATGCTTTTTGCTTTTGAGAAGTCATATGAGATCTATGAGTGCGTTCAGACGATTTGGTATGATTTTTCTGACAGGCATATGACTTCTATAATCGTGTAAAGTGGTCTTAAGTCCTGAAATCACTACAGCTTAGTGAGGTTAAGTATTTCTTTCTCAACAATGGGACTAGACAGTGACTTCACCGTGACATTTTACAATAAGTAGACAACAGTGGTATGCCATATACCTCATAGACATAGAAAGGGCTTTCAGAAGCATGTTTTAAAACACTATTATTCTATTATTTTCTTCAGCATTTTGACTACAGATCAACTAGAGAAAACGTCAGGACCGAGGGCAAGAGAATATGTTAATGACTCCATCACGTATAAGACGTCTCTTTCACCAGATATTTCAGCTCGTAGGGTACCAGACTATACGTCACCTATCTTTGGAACTACTACCTGATGGGGTTTGAAGATCATTGCCAGCAAAACAAAACTCTGCTTCCAGTCTCTAATGAAAAGAATGAGAACAAGTAGGAGTAGCCTCAATTTCAAACCAAACCAAACGATACTTTTGGTATAGCCTCGGTTACGTAACTAGGTCTTTCTTGTCTTGGTCTCGGTGTTATAACACATAGTCTCGTCTCTGTATCGATATCGGTAGGTTACAGTTTCAAACAAAAATACGGTCTCGAATATTTATTTATATTATATTTTGGAGCTGGCATAATCTTGGTTTCGTTTCGGTCTCCAATACAAATACCAAACGAGACCGAGACTGTTTTTTTTTTTTGGAAATAACCTCTCAACAAGATAAGTTCAATAAATAAACCCTGGAAGTTCTGAAGCATGATACTTTAAGCATCTTCACCCTTGACTGAGAAAGAGCGAACTCAGAAAGAAGAAGAAGCTGCGTATCTAGAATCAGGCCCGTTTTAACGACCGCCTGTCCTGCCTCGTTCACCATATCACTATCAATGATGCAAAAGATACAACTCTTGGAGAGAAACATTTAAGGATATGCACAGGAATGAATTAAAGCCCCCTCAAAATGAAGCAGTGGTTAAGAAAGATGCTCTACTAGACAGCAAGCATGATCGTCATTGACCAGCATGTGTTGAAACTTACCAGCCGATTTATGACGAACCTTGGAGTACATCCAAGCACACAGCCAGTCAGATATATAATACCTAGTAATTGGTTATTTGTGGTGGGCTATCGCGATCGATGATTTATTTTACCATAAACTAAGAGCGCTCTTAATATTCTGCAACCGTAATTCAAAATATTCAGATGTAACGGATTGAAAAATTCCAAAAAAGTCACTCTTCAAAGTTAATTATGTGAGGAGTGATTACTTCAAAATATTTTTGCTCTTATCCATTGTCGTGAGAGCCTTTTATTTTACAAAAAAACATTACTCATGTCATAATAAAGAATAAACGTTGCAAAATAAAAAAAAATAAAAATTATTCTAGCTGCTTCGCATCAAACCAAACGACTCATTTATTAATTATTTCTTACCGATTGCTGCATAGTATCCCATATCGCTGCAACTGATGGTGCTGCCAATCCACCTCTATCCGTTGCATTATAGTGCCTCTCAATGCCAAATCTCAATTCATTAGCTAATGTTCTACTTAATCCACCACGAAATAGGAATGCAATAGAACCGATTAGGAACTCGCTTAGGAATAGAAACACAATCAATACGAAATACTGTAAATAAAAAAAGAAACTTTATTAAACAAAAACTTTAAAAATGCATTATTCAAATTACTGTGATAAGTAGACACCGTGATTGGAACCATGATCCACAGCATCCAAAAAACGATACAACAAATCCACACACTCCAACAGCTATAAATAGCGAGTCTGCACTTAAAGCCTCATGATCTGGCAGTAGTGTGGCATAGCCTTGATATGATAATCTTAGCCATAGACCCGCACCAAGAAAGGCACAACTGCATATCTGGAATTAATAAAATGGAAAATGGATTATTATTTTTGTTTTTGAAGTGTGAGGATTAAATTGTTGATTTTAAATTAAGTGTTCCAGTTCGTAGTTAGAAAAAAACCAGAAGCTATTGAATTGAAATCTTGTTGCAGATACTAACAACAAATCTTTATGAGCACTCTAAACATGTGTTTATATTTTTCTTTATTTAAAAACTTGAAATATAAGAAAATATCAAGTTATCCAGAGTGACACAAATGTATGAGAATCAACAAGAACGAACATTTAATATGGCAAAAGATGCCTTTTCAAACAATGGCGATATAACAATGGCGATATAAGAAATGGTCAATCCTCAGATTCTCTCACAACAAAGACTGACTCCAAAAAGAAAGTAATTTACCAAATTTGATTTGAAATTCAAGGAATGTCCAAAAAATTCAACCGTTTAAACGGAAAAAACTCCTTCCTTGGATAAGTCAGAATTTTGTTTGTATCTATTTTCAGTACTCTTTAGTTATTTTCACTCGTATCATAAATAAACATCACAAGAAAAAAAAACAAAGAGAAGAATTTGCATCATAACTTTTTAATTAAATAATAAATGAACCAATTTACGAAAATAAAATCAACAGAGCACAAGAATAATAATACTGCAGCCCTTATAGCAAGTTGCAAGAGTAAAAAATGACCTACTCGTAATCCACCACCACCGACAGTTGCCCTCTATCCAACCTCCTTGAATATAATCTTGACATTGGCTTGGACTCGTTGAGCAATCTTAATCTCTTCCAAGTAATCTCGCTGCATTCCACCAAAAAACAATCTGCAAATGACTAGCGGCAGTATTTTCTTCTGCATTTCATTTTTCTACACCAGTTTTTTTCTTTTCTTCCAGGGAATAAATCCTTGCAAAGGCTATATTGCAACACCATCATCAAGAAAAAGCGATAAAAGTATTATTTTGTTGTCTTTTTTTATAATGGCCATCATGATAACCTAAAAGCTATGCAAATACGTAGTAAATTGTGATGACAGGATTCGTTAAAAAGGATTTGGCGATTGATAAAGTTTTTATCATAGTCCTAAACCAGATTTAAATCTTGTTAAAGTGGTCGTTAATAATGGTTTAGAGACAAACAAAAAGTTTGAATTGAACTATGTATGTACCTAACCTACACCTACCTAAAATGAAATGGATTTTAGTCACGTGTATTAGATTATATGTAATACACGTTTTAGCTTAAGCCTTTACACATATTCATCGTGTATTTTAAGTAGGTACGTCAAATACGATGCAACTACATTTTGACTGGTTATTAAGAAAGGAATTTTTTCCCAATAAAATCCATTAGATAACGTCATTCTACCGATGGCGATGAGGGTTAGACATGGCATTGAAAAAGAATTTCTCATAAATCCATTCACCTACACGAATTGGATTTCATCTGTCAGATTATACAGTACTGGAAAAAAATACGAAATATTCTTAAGATTTTGTATCGAATTGGTTACAATTTGATGGAACTTTCTATACTTACAATCTTACATTCCTTTTAATAAAAAATGATTAAAATGTTGTTTTTATTGATAAATTAGATAACTAAATCCCATGTATTAGCGAAAATTTACTGTAATCAACCGGAAATCTTTTGTCTCTTACGAATATTACATTATGAACTTAGTCCGCACGTACTGGGATTTTTGCACACACTTTCGAATCAAAATTTGTATTTACGATCTTGAGAATAGGATGGGTATCACAGGGTTCAAAAAGAATTTAATCTTTTGGGAATGTAATCTATAATGACTTCCATAATAAAAAGAAGGCATATGCTATGATTTTTGTTCCCATTAATTTTACAGCAAACAATAGAAGCTTTCTTTCGCATTCTTTTTAATTCTCTAACAATCATTTAAATCACATTGTTCGTTTACCAAAGAAAAATTAGGTTAAGGAAAAAACGTATAAAAACTAGGAGAATTTAAGAGAATGCTAAAGAATTAAAAAAAAAAATCAAAAGAATTTAATTCAAAAACATTGAAAAGAATGCAAAAAATGCAAATGAATTAAAAACAATGCAAAGAAAGCAAATGATTGCAAAAAATACAAATGAATGCAAAGTAAACAAGAAGAATGAAAACAATACATGAATTCCCAAAAGAATGCATTCAATTGAATGCTGTAAAATAAAAAAATAAATGGAGGAAAAAGTCCTGGGTTTCCTATTAGTCCAGTAACTATATACATTGGACCTTGCGTCAGGTCCGGTAGTTCTGATTTTTTTCTGAGTTGTTTATAATGTTGGCCTAGTATTAAATCTGATTTTTCGACCTCGAGCGCCGAACGCAACATTGGTATAAATCCAAAAAACCGCGAATTTTTCGCGGTTTTTTCACTTATTGGCTATTTTTACCATTACGCTTTAACTTTCGAATAAAACATTGCTCTACGATTTCAACCTTACTAAATTTTCTTCAATTTGAGTCCAAAGCCGGTTCTGTAGACATAACGGTTTCCAAGGGACGGCATTTCAAAATATAGCTATACAAAATTTAAAACAACAAGTAGTATATAAAAAAGTATAATAACAAAAACATGGTCTTTGACATATGCTGCATCAAAGCAATAGAGCATGGAGATTGGGCCAAAAGAAGAAAACAATAGTACCGGGTGGGGGGTATATATCCCCCGTTTAGGCGGGAGGGGCAATTTTAAGAAAAGTTGACTTCAAATAGAAAAATAACAATAAAAATACAATGGTTATATCTGGACGAAAATCCATTCTTCATCTCAAAGCCAGAAATCCATTCTTTAATTTTTTTTTAAATAAAGTTTTTTTAGCTGATAGTTTTTGAAAAATTTACTTTCAAACTCAAAATTTTGAGAAAAAGACGATTTTTTTTTGTTAATCTATTTTTTTTTTTTTATTTTATGGTATTAAGTACTATTTTTGATTTTGGTTTTCAATGCCCTTATTAATTCTTAGTTAAAAACTGAAAACCAAATGCTAAAATGACTTCTAGTTTTTGAGAAAACTGAAATTAACATGATCAACTTCACTGTTTTCAGTCTAGTATCCTTTTTCTTCGGGGTGGGAGGGCTCTGCCTCAGGTGCGGTAGTTCTGATTTTTAGATGAGTTGTTTATGATGTTGGCCTTAGTAATAATCCAAGTTTTCGACCTCGAGCGCCGAACGCAACTGTGTGAAATACGCAAAAAACCGAAAAATTTTCGCGGTTTTTTCAGTTATTGGCTATTTTAACCTTTAAGGCCTGGTTTTCGATTATAACTTTGCTCTACCATTTCAAAATAATTAAATGGGCTTCAATTTGAGCTAAAAATCTATTCAAATTTTGAATTTTTTCATCAACTTTTGAGTTTAGAATGCTGCAATTCGAATTGAAGGGGGCTTATTCACCCCTTGTGTGAAATCGTTTGCCCCTTTTCAATGATTTTTTTATACTGTGTAGCGTGTCATGTTGGCTTTATTTTAAGATCTTAATCATGAAGATCGGATGAGTAGAAACGGAGTTATGATTTTTTAAAGTCAACCATATAAAGCTCGAACTAAAACATTCGCTTCAGATAATTCGCACTGGTGGGTACTGAAGACTGAACTGAGTACTGTTTTAGTTCGAGTTCTATATGGTTGACTTTAAAAAATCATAACTCCGTTTCTACTCATCCGATCTTCATGATTAAGTTCTTAAAATAAAGCCAACATGACACGCTACACAGTATAAAAAAATCATTGAAAAGGGGCAAACGATTTCACACAAGGGGTGAATAAGCCCCCTTCAATTCGAATTGCAGCATTCTAAACTCAAAAGTTGATGAAAAAATTCAAAATTTGAATAGATTTTTAGCTCAAATTGAAGCCCATTTAATTATTTTGAAATGGTAGAGCAAAGTTATAATCGAAAACCAGGCCTTAAAGGTTAAAATAGCCAATAACTGAAAAAACCGCGAAAATTTTTCGGTTTTTTGCGTATTTCACACAGTTGCGTTCGGCGCTCGAGGTCGAAAACTTGGATTATTACTAAGGCCAACATCATAAACAACTCATCTAAAAATCAGAACTACCGCACCTGAGTCAGAGCCCTCCCACCCCGAAGAAAAAGGATACTAGACTGAAAACAGTGAAGTTGATCATGTTAATTTCAGTTTTCTCAAAAACTAGAAGTCATTTTAGCATTTGGTTTTCAGTTTTTAACTAAGAATTAATAAGGGCATTGAAAACCAAAATCAAAAATAGTACTTAATACCATAAAATAAAAAAAAAAATAGATTAACAAAAAAAAATCGTCTTTTTCTCAAAATTTTGAGTTTGATAGTAAATTTTTCAAAAACTATCAGCTAAAAAAACTTTATTTAAAAAAAAATTAAAGAATGGATTTCTGGCTTTGAGATGAAGAATGGATTTTCGTCCAGATATAACCATTGTATTTTTATTGTTATTTTTCTATTTGAAGTCAACTTTTCTTAAAATTGCCCCTCCCGCCTAAACGGGGGATATATACCCCCCACCCGGTACTATTGTTTTCTTCTTTTGGCCCAATCTACATGCTCTATTGCTTTGATGCAGCATATGTCAAAGACCATGTTTTTGTTATTATACTTTTTTATATACTACTTGTTGTTTTAAATTTTGTATAGCTATATTTTGAAATGCCGTCCCTTGGAAACCGTTATGTCTACAGAACCGGCTTTGGACTCAAATTGAAGAAAATTTAGTAAGGTTGAAATCGTAGAGCAATGTTTTATTCGAAAGTTAAGGCGTAATGGTAAAAATAGCCAATAAGTGAAAAAACCGCGAAAAATTCGCGGTTTTTTGGATTTTTACCAATGTTGCGTTCGGCGCTCGAGGTCGAAAAATCAGATTTAATACTAGGCCAACATCATAAACAACTCAGCAAAAAATCAGAACTACCGGACCTGACGCAATGTCTCAGTACTATGAAACTACAAGGTTACTGGACTATATGAAATTTGTCTATTTATTAAAATCGCACTTTCTTGTTGATAGCCAATTAAATTATCTACAAGATTGATTGTAAAAAATTTTGCCCCAAGTTTGACGGTTAAGGACGGTTATTTCCAGGATTTGAAGAGGGCGGGTGGGGCGTGGTTGTGGAAACTTGGAATTTTCATCTACCTACCATACATATCAAAAATTTAGGGTAAAACCTCTCTATTTACTGGACTATAAGGCATGTTTTGAATTCGTGAAAAAAAAAATTGAGATTACTATCAAACATGATTATTACGATGATAGAGAACACGAACACCAAGAAAGTTGGTGGCACAATTCTGTCTGTCTATTCGTCTACAGCCTAAATGGCTCGATAGATTCTCTTCAATTTTGGTACATACTGGCTTTTGGTGATTATGTCCACACTTTTTTTTTAATTTTCTTAGAACCAAAAATAACGGGACCGGTCATACAATTTTTTAGCAATTTTACATAATCGTATTTTTCTCAAAATTTTTTTTTTTTTAATTTTTGATTTTTCTCAAAACGGTAAGACTGATTTCAAAATTTTTTTGTTCTACAGAAGCTTCCAAAAAATACTAATTATTTTTTTGTACCAAAATTACCAAAGTTCAAGTGAGCTCAACTCCATGATTGCGTTTCGCCCAGGTACGATTTGAATTATATATTCGGTCACTCCACTTAAACAGAAGAATTTCTTTTCAAATTTTCTTCATATTCATTTATTTTTAAGAAATGTTTCAAAATTTTTGTTTGAAAATCACATATGTATCTATTTCGAAAACGATATGATCGTTTTTTTTTGAAACTCGATACTTTAGAGTTTTTTAGTACCTACTCTCTAAAATATTAAAAAAAAAAATTTACATTTATGAAAATACAACGGTACCTTCCATACAAAAGTTAAAAAACCGCAAGGGAAAATATTTTTATCTCACTACGATTTGGATTAAACGTTTTCCATATACATACTAAAATAAGTACGATCTACTACCAAAAATTATAAAATTTTGCACTTAGCAACTATTAATAGCACCTGCCATAGAAGGTTTTTTTTTTTTGAATTTTACTATTAAGAAAAATGGATGAAGAAAAATGTTTATATACAAATTTCAAATAAAATTAAGTAATATTTTTAAATCAAAATTTTCAAAAAAGAAGTTTTTTTGAACTTTAAAAAAAAGTTTCAATTTTTTTTTGTTGACCATTTTATTTTTATCTCCACATAAGAATATACTTTAGATTTGCATTCCAAAATTTGTCCTTGAAAATGTTTTAAGAATTTTATACATATATACAAAATTATTTTTTTAAAAAACCACTCCAACGATTTTAAACTTTTTTTTTTTCTATACAATCATATTCAATCAAGAATTAAGATGGAATTCTTTTTTTTCACCTCAAACTGTCAAAGGAGTTGCTTTAGCTAATTTTAATATCGTGCTTAATTTTAATTTCATGCTTCTCTACATTTTTCTCTCATAATTTCCAAGTTTTTCTTATACAACTTTCTTAAACCTGCAGCCTGGAACATAAGAGCAAGTACGTGCGACCCAGTCGTGCATTTTAGTTCTTTTAATTCAAGACCTAGTTTATCGTTGAAATGTGAAAAACTACAAAGTTGAGCCTTACTTCAATTTCATAGCATGCTTGGTTCTTGAGATATCTGCACGATTTAAAATAAGCAGATCACTCGATTGCACCCTTCTTTGGTAAACTACATAATCGGGAACAGAATTAAAAAAAACTGCAAACTCCTTTCAAGGTCCCATTCCCATGCGTGGATGAATGTTCGTCTGCTAACTTCACCGACGAACAAAATCAATTGATTTTCCTTTGGTCCCATTTGAATTCGAAATTTCCAAGGAAAGAAAATTTTCATGATCTCCCAGTACTGATTTCATTCAGACTAGTTTTTATTAGTTCAAGTCTCCGACTTTTTGGTGCACTTTTAAGGAATAGCTAGTGATTTAAGGCGGCATTTAACTCTCTCTCAGTGCCAGACACAAGATCAGAGTAGTGAATAAATTTAGTTGTGTGCCAGGTTTGGAAACCAGCGCCACTTGCCAAGTGACTTATTTCTGTCAAACATTTTTATGTCCGTGTTGTCTGCATCAGGAAAAGAACAAAATGGAATGGAATTGCATAGAAGGGAAATAGAAATTGCCTGCCACATCCAAGTTGCTAAATTGAAAAGCACTTACATACACATGACAATATTACTCTTGAAGCATTTGTGTCACTTCCTCGCAAGAGGTTTTTCCCCTAAAAAATATTTTTGTTTTTAGGTGGAATAGGCTTAGATGCAATTAGGCTATTGATTATGTCCTAAAAAACAGGGCAATAAGGAAGTAAGACGTTCATGGGATTTTAGTGTAAAAATCATCAGAAAAAAACTTTTTTAAAAGTTTTTAGTTTGCTAAATTTTAAAAAAATTATTGCAAAAAAATGTGAACAATCGCATTTTTTTTTTACGTATTTGCTTTTAACTTTCTTACCAGCAGAGATAGGTATAGGCATTGCTCCATATAAAATAGAGATAATTAACTTTCCTTTAAAATAAATTAAAAAAAAAAAACGGTTTGAATAAAAATCAACCTAGAAATAGTCGTTCAAACTAGGCTGATTTTAAGTTTTTAAAGCTTTATGAATGGCGTTTTTGGCTATTTTGATGGATTTGTTAGATTATACACTCAAAATTATTAGTGAGCCATGACAAGTTGAGTCAAAAATAAAATCAAATTTAAAATTTTTCGCAGTTTTAGGGTAGCCATTTTTTTTTTTTTTTTTTAATTTAAAACAATTGCCAAAATCAACACACTTGCTCTTAAAAAGTCGGGTTTTGAACAAATATTAGCTTATACCTTCTCGAACATGAAAAAAAATTGTGTTTTACGGTTGAAAGTCCTTGCCAGACGAGCTCAACATTTTCAAAGAAGGTATTATAAGAAACTCCTTTTTTTAATTTCAAATAACTGTCAAACCTTGTTTTACAAAGCCGGGTTTTCAATATATGTTAGCTAAGGTCTCCTTAAATAGAGACAAAATTGTGCTAAAAGAGTTTGGCTGTCAAAAATGCATGCCAGACGGCCCTTAATGTTATACCTAAGGTTGGTGATTTTTTTCCTTTTGTTTTCTAATTTTTTTTAATAATTATCATAACTAACAAATCTACTTTCACAAACCGGGGTATTTGGTAGTTAATGCCTTTCATTATATGGACAAAATAGTGCCAGACGAGTTAGGTACTCCAAAATAAAAAAAAGTTATTTCTTTAATACCTACTTAGAAAATGTTGAGCTGGTCTGGCAAGGACCTGCCACCGTAAAACTGGTCTAACACAATTTTGTTTCATGTTCGAGAAGGTATACGCTAATTTGTGCTCAAAACCCGGCTTTGTAAAAGCAAGTGTGTTGATTTATTTTAAAATTTGAAAAAAATTAGATGGCAGCCCTAAAACTGCGAAACATTTTTAATTTGATTTTATTTTTGACTCAACTTGTCATGGCTCACTAATACACCCATTTTGAGTGTATAATCTAACAAATCCATCAAAATAGCAAAAAATGCCATTCATGAGCTTTAAAAACTTAAAATCAGCCTAGTTTGAACGACTATTTCTCGGTCGATTTTTATTCAAACCATTTTTTTTTTTTAATTTATTTTAAAGGAAAGTTAATTATCTTTCTTTTATATGGAACAATGCCTCTACCTATCTCTGCTGGTAAGAAAGTTATAAGCAAATACGTAAAACAAAAAATGCGATTTTTCACATTTTTTTGCAATGATTTTTATAAAATTTAGCTAAATAAAAATTTGTTAAATTTTTTTCAAAAATCCATTTTGATGGTAAATTTTATTTTCTCCAAAAAAGGTTCAGAGAACTATCTCGAAATTTTGCTTCGTTTTCGAGTTATATGCAAAAAACCAAACCCCTCTAAAAAATGCACCCTCCAATTTAATAGCACTCCGTGGCTTTCTCATCTTCAATGACCCCTTTGATGATTTTTACAATAAAATCCCATGAACGTCTTACTTCCTTATTATATGACTTAATCAATAGACTAAATACCAGAGTGAATTGACAATAACTTTTGAACTAATTTCACAACCGATACTATATCTACATATCTAAGATATGCATACATATGCGTATATGTATGCATATAACATGACAAAAATGCCAAATATTCGGGATTTAATTTTTTCATGAGCAAAAGAATTTTTCGTATCTTAAGGGAATTACGAAATTAATTTGACCCCGTTAGTAATAAAACTTTAAGAAAAAGTAGATTATGAAACTCATTTCCTCATAACCATAGCACTGAGGTAGAGTTTTGCACATTTTTTTCTGTCATATCCCCAGGAGGTATAATCCACGTTTCATTTTTGTTTCGGTAAGTTTTCTTAAGAAGATGTTAAATACTTGATGTGGGCAGGGTTAGCTGAAAGGCATGTCAACCTTGGTTTTAAGTTGAGTTATTCGTATATATACACAGTACACACCGAAAATTTTACCTACTACTGAGTTGAGTTATCACCATTTATACTAAGGTAGGTTCTGGGAATTTTCTTCTTGCATATGGCAAGGCAAAGTGGTAGCACGAATCCACATGCTCAGTGAGTTCTGCTAGAGACAAATATTTGTAGACGTTTTTCCACTGTGTTTTAGTATAATTTAATTAAATATATCACAACAAAAACATAAATGTTAAAAAAAGAGCCAAGTTCTTATATGTACAAGAAACCTGTGCGTAAAAAGTCTGCCAAAAAAAAAAAATGAGATCTAAAATACATGCCAAGTATTAAGTTCATGAAGTTTAATATCAAATATCTTAAGTAGAGTAACATCGAAAACACTCCAAACTATGACAGAAATTTGGTATTTAATGATTACTGATTAAAATTTGGTGGGTTCACGGGTCAAGTTTTTATACAGTTAAGTTTGTGATTAAGTACATATGTAATTAAGGGAAAACTTGCCAAGTAAACCCACCAAATTTTAATCAGTAATCATTAAATACCAAATTTCTGTCATAGTTTGGAGTGTTTTCGATGTTACTCTACTTAAGATATTTGATATTAAACTTCATGAACTTAATACTTGGCATGTATTTTAGATCTCATTTTTTTTTTTGGCAGACTTTTTACGCACAGGTTTCTTGTACATATAAGAACTTGGCTCTTTTTTTAACATTTATGTTTTTGTTGTGATTTCACTCCTTTTTGCAAAGATTTATTTTGACAGGTGAAAATCAAGCCCTACCGCTCTACAAAGTTTCATAATTCTACAACAATCAGAAAGGTTTCATATAGTTTACAAGAACTTTTGAGAAAGTGGGTGGATGCCACGCCCCCTGAACTGAAAGTTCCAATTTTTCAATTTTTTTCTTTCAAAATATTTGAAGCTTAACGACCTACCAATTTTTATCGTTCTACAACAATCGAAAGTGCTCCATATTATTTATAAGAATTTTTAAGAATGTGTGTGGATGCCACGCCCCCTGAATGGAAAATTTAAATTTTTCAATTTTTCTCTTTCGAAGTACTTCAAGCCCTACCAATCTACCAATTTTTATCGTTCTACAACTGTCGGAAGTGCTCCATATAATTTATATGAATTTTAATGAATGTGGGTGGATGCCACGCCCCCTGAATGGAAAATTCCAATTTTTCAATTTTTCTCTTTCTAAGTACTTCAAGCCCTACCGATCTACCAATTTTCATCGTTCCACAACAATCAGAAGTGCTCCATATAATTCATAAGAATTTTTAAGAAAGTGGGTGGATTCCACGCTCCCTGAATGGAAAATTCCAACTATTCAATTTTTTTCTTTTTAAGTACTTCCAGCCCTACCGACCTACCAATTTTCATCGTTCTACAACAATCGGAAGTGCTCCATATAATTTATATGAATTTTAATGAATGTGGGTGGATGCCACGCCCCCTGAATGGAAAATTCCAATTTTTCAATTTTTCTCTTTCTAAGTACTTCAAGCCCTACCGATTTACCAATTTTCATAGTTCTACAACAATCAGAAGTGCTCCATATAATTTATATGAATTTTGATGAATGTGGGTGGATGCCACGCCCCCTGAATAGAAAATTGCAGATTTTAGATTTTTTCCTTTGTATGCACCACAAGGCCTACCGTTGTGCGAAATTTCAAGTTTCTACGATGTCGGGAAGTGCTCCATAATTTTGATGATCTGTCAGTGAGTCAGTGAATCAGTGAGTCAGTGAGTCAGTGAGTCAGTCAGTTACGGTTTTTGCGATTTTTGAAGTCCTATATCTCGGGAATTACTAATGCTAAAGAGTTGAAATTTGGTGAGCCATCTGTGCTTGCTCAGCTCAGCAAGTACTGCGAATTTGAAGTTTCTGACTTTATTGGTACTGAAGTTAGAGGGGGGTTGAAAATCGCTTGAGTTTGTTCCTGTAAAAAGGGTGTAGTGCCGCGAACTTGGCTGAGCACTACCGTGCCCTTTGATTAAAAATGGAGGCTATATTTACGACAACCAAAGGGGCAGGAGATCCTACAAGAGTGGTCGTAACTATTCTCTAGTCAATTTTGTAATTAAATAGGCATCCCAATTAATATTGCATCACTCCAAAGTATTCCGTTTAACTTTTATTATATTTTTGGTCTTAAGTTTTAGCCAATTGATAGCCTTGAACACAAACATTTTGGTGTACCTATTGAAACCTATTTCCTTTCAAAATGAAAAAAAGTCAATATCAGTGCGATGGTTATAAAAGTAACCCAATCGTATTACTTAACTCTGTTTTGCTCACCAGTGTATAATCATAATAACGAATTCCAACATTTTGTGTCTAAAAATTGTTAATTTTTTCTTCAAAAAATATAATTTCCAAATATAAAGTTCAACTTATAGAACGGGAACGGGGCGCCACAGTGTCACGTGTTATTAAATTTGAATTGTGGTTTTTTTGATAGATTTGTAGCTTACATGTAATTTTTTTTAGAACTGGTTAAATCCATTCCAAAATTTTGGAGTGGAATGAATTATCAGGTAGTAATTTTTGCACGTTTTGAAAGTTTTTTTCTGTCTACTAAAAAATCATACAACAGTGCTCTCATAGTTTATGTTATTAGGAATAAAAAAATATTTATATCATAAAACACGCAATTGTCTGTTCAGTTCAAAGGTAAAGCTCACTTACTAAAAAAATACACTTGTGAAAGGAATTAAATTTAAACATTTTTTTTGAAACAAAAAAAATCCAGCTTTGCCAATGTCAAAACATATCTGTAGTTCCTAGGCATACCCCAAAATGTTTTTTTATCGAAAAATTGTGTTCAGCGATGAGGCTCATTTTTGGTTGAATGGGTACGTAAATAAGCATAATTGCCGCATTTGGAGTGAAGATCAGCCAGAAGCATTGCAACAGCTACCAATGCATCCCGAAAAAGCCACTGTTTGGTGCGGTTTATGGGCCGGCGGCATTATTGGGCCATATAACAAGACGGTGCCACATGCCACACAGCACGCGAAACAATGGCGCAATTGCGAGGCGAGTTTGGTGAACAGTTAATTTCACGTTTCGGGCCGGTCAATTGGCCGCCTAGATCGTGCGATTTGACACCATTAGATTATTTTTTGTGGGGGTATGTCAAGGCTAATGTCTATAGGGACAAGCCCGCTTCGATTGACGCACTGGAAGCCAACATCCATCCATTCATTCGTGAGATACCGGCCGATATGTGTGAAAGAGTATGCCAAAATTGGACTCAGCGGATGGGCTACCTGAGACGCAGCCGCGGTCAACATTTGCATGAAATTATCTTTAAACATTAAATTGCAAGGTTCAAACTATCGATTCATATAAATATTTCATTCAATTTTTCGAATTTTTTGTGTGTTTTTTTTTGTTTTAAGTTCTAAACCTCTTAAAAAATCACCCGTTACAAACATATGTGCTCTCGTTGAGTTTTAATAACACAAGCCTACAAAAATATCGCTTAACTTTTTGGCTTGACAAGTGAAAAATGTTTCTAGGCATACTTTTGGGCGCTGGGTTTTGGAATTGATTAGAATTTTTGTGGACATTTTTTTTGTTTTGAATAAAGTTATTGAACAAGAAAATTCTGCAAAATCAATTGGTTCTTCATTGATTCCATTTGAATTCGAAGTACTGAAGAAAAGGTATTTTTTTGTATCATCCCCCAGCACATGGTCACATCGAGACTTTTGTTTTGGATTTCCCCATTGTCGTACTTTTTAAAGATAATTGATTTATAGCTCGTGGGACGGCATTTTGATGAATAAATTTGGTGGTGTGTTAGTTTGGGAAAACCAAGGGCCAACGGCCAAGTGACTAACTTCTCTCAAACATTTCTGTGTTGGTGCTTTCTAGCAGAATCAGAAATGGGATGGAAGGGAATAGAATGGAAGGAAATGAAATGCAGTGGAAATAAATTGAATGCAATGGAACGGAATTGAATGGAATGCAACGGAATGTAGTGGAATAGAATTTAACAATATGGAGTGGAATGGAATGAGATGGAATGGAGTCGAATGGAATAGAATGAAGATAAATGGAATGTAACAGAATGTAATGGAATAGAAATAGAACAGAATGGAATGGCATGGTATGGAAATGGAGCAGAATGGAATGGCATGGAGGAGATCAAGAAATATCTTTCCAAATCCGAACGGCTAAATTGAAAGGCACTTTTACAAGACAAGAGATATTCTTGAAGCATTTGTCACTTATAGAGACGGCATACTTTTTGGTTTAACATAATTTAACTTTAAACTGTTTCACTCAGTTTTTCCAATAGAAAGGCCTTTTGATAATAAAATCAATAAAGCTGGTCATACACTACGGAGCCATCCGATCCATTTGGCTCAGTTGGATTTCAGATTGGCTGAAAATCCAAATGGATCGGCGGCCGATCCACCCCACACACGACCGATTTTGGATCGGCGCGGGGCCATTTGGCTCTTTGGCTCTGTCGTGTATGGCCAGCTTAAGACGTTTTCAAAATATTGAAATAATCATTAAAATTTTTGAAAATAAGAACACGCAAAGTAATTGAAATAGTCAGGTCTTATCGCCAAAACCATAACGCCCTTATCTTAAAATGTCATAACCCTCAAAACGGACGTATTGCCTAAAAACTTACAAAAGAAAAAAATATCACCGAACTAAAAGTAATGTCATAACGCCAAAAATATAATTGAAATGTTGCAGCACCCGAAATAGTCTGGAAGCCGACCGTAAGATTACCAGTCTTACCTATCATTTGATACCATTGATTTGATTTATAGAAGTTGCTTATATTATTGGAATATTTTGCGGAAAACAAACTTGAAAAGTGCAGTTTCTAACTTTTGCGACCATATAAAGCTTGTCCGACCAGTAGTTTTGTAAGTGTTTGGATTAAAAATCGGCTGGCATCCTCGACGTTCGACGTAAACAGAAAATTAACTTAACGCTTCTCAAATTTAATATTTGGAAATGTAAAACTAGCAAAAAAGTGTTTTTTTTTAATCTTCGGCACATGACAGAATAAATTACACACAAAAGATAAAGCACAACTTTGGTTTTTAGGGAATCATCATCAAGTCCTGTAACCCCGATTGGGGCATAGGAAGCCAAAAAATAGTTCAAGAAATTAAAGGCTAAGAGTATCTATAGGTCAACTTAATTCAAGTTCTGTTAAAATAACAAATTCTATTTATTTTCATGAACCCATAACTTGTCCTTTTTTAACTTTATAGCAAAAGAAAGTGTGAAGTAAAATAGTACAAGAGTAAAAAAGTAACAAAATACATAAATTAATTAAAAAAAACCCGGTAAACTATGTGCCAAGTCAGTATAATTCTTGTGTTCTTATTTTTTTTTTTAATTTTGTTTTTGTTTGGATTTAAGTTGAGTTCCTTACTCTAAGTTGTCGCTGTTAAGTTTTGTTGAACTCAATTCTATAAACACGAATAGGTAGCTTTTCAATAGAGATTTGTGTTTTGAAATACCTAAGTACGTTCATATATCCGTATGTAAATAATTACATGTGTTGTGTACATACACATATTTCTAAAATCATCGTTAGGTAGATACTCGACTCAAGTAAGTACTTTTCTTTAAGTGAGTTGTTGTTTTAGTTTTAAATACCTTCGCCAACCGACCGTCCTACTTTGGCCCTTTTTTTACTTTTTCGCATCCAGTAAAAGTACCACGTGGGGTTTTCATAACTTTTTTTTTCATTTTAGTTAGGAGGTGATGTGTACGTGGCCTTAATTCTAATGGCCTCCTTTACTGACTCGCAGTGCGCACTATTTGTGATAAAAAAAAAACACACTGGACGCAGACGAGTTATGCCACACAGAAAGTCTTTGTATTAATTGCGTTCGTTGCACTCGCAAACACGCACTCTATAAGTATACTCTCTTTTGTTATGTCATGTGAACAGTGGAACAGAAAATCTATATTACAGTGGATAAATTCATAAAGTATACTTCAACAGGTTTCCACTTTAAATTTTTCTTCTAAAATTCTTTTTTTTGTTTTGCTTTGAGAGCGGATAAGCACCGTTTAAGAAGCTTTAAAGTCGATAATAGCTTCCATTAAATAGTTTTAAGAAACTTTAAAGGATTTGAAATTTTTATTTTTTGTCGATTTAAATATTTCGAGAATATATATTTGCAATTCTACAAGATGAGACAAAAGTAATGTCATAATGTGATTGTGCCATAATTTTTGCAAATGACGTCCAATGTCACTGTGCTTTGACAATTTAAACAACAACATTTCTTACAAAATGGCGCCCAATTATAACTATCATCATCGTGTCCTGTAACGCCGCCTGGGGCATAGGGCGTCAACACAACGTCTTCATCCTTCACGGTCTGCTGCAAGGTACTTTAGCTGTGGCCACGTCTTTTTCTGGGATTCTGCTTCCTCTAAGACAGTTGATTTCCATGTTGTTCTTAGTCTTCCAAAACCCGCAATTTCATCGTTTGGTTTCCTCAGTGTGTGACCAATCCAACGCCATTTACGCTTTCTTATGTCGACGTCCAGCCGCTCTTGACTTGTCCTGCGCCACAATTCCTCATTTGATATTATTTGTGGCCAGCGAATCTTTAGGATGTGGCGAAGATAGCGATTCACAAAAGCCTGCAATTTCTTCGAAATGGTAGACGTGACTTTCCAGGTTTCACAAGCATATAACGCATATAACAGCACGGATTTGACATTGAATTCGAAGAATCTCAACTTAGTGCGTAAGGAGATTTGACTTGATTTCCAGATTGGTGACAGAGTACCGAAGGCAGCACGAGTTTTATTTATTCTACTTTTAACGTCCAGATCCGTACCACCGTTTGCGAAACACTACTTCCAAGGTAGTTAAACTGTTCCACTACTTCAGCTGGCGTCTCCTGTAGAATAATACGCTGCTCTGTGGAGCAGTCTGTGAGCATTATGTTTGTCATTTTGCTGTTTATTCTTAGACCATTCGACTCTCCCTTCACTTGCAGTGTTATGCACATCCCGTTCAGCCCACTTATGTTTTTTGCCAGTAGACATATGTCATCGGCATAGTCTAAATGACTGAGCCTTTCGAACGGTCTCCATTGAATGCCATTTCGCTCAGCTGTACCAACACTGGCCGTCAATACGTCGTCCATCGCCAGCAGGAAGAGAATTGGCGATAAAACATCCCCTTGTCTCACACCCTGTTGCACTACGAAGGAGTCGGAAAGCTGTTCATTGTGCAAAACAAAATACCTTGCGTTGTTGTAGGACTCTATAATAATGGCAACAATTTTTGGTGGAATTCCTCTACCAAGCAACGGTCTCCATATACATTCTCGGTTAACTCGATCAAAGGCTTTCTCAAAATCCACGAACATGAGGTAAGGCGGTGATTGAAATTCCATCGACTGCTCCAGGACGATACGCAGGGTGTTGATATAGTCGACACACGATCGACCACTGCGGAAGCCAGCTTGATGCCTCTGGAGTGTAGACTCGATTCTATCCTTTATTCGCTCGAGAATGATGGTTGCCATTAGTTTTGGGAAAACAGACAAAACGGTGATACCACGCCAATTGTTGCAATTCTTAAGATCACCTATCCTTGGCAACTTAACAATCACACCATCCTTCCAGTCACTGGGATAGCTTTCGTTTTCCCAAATGCTTTGAATCAGCGGATGTAAAATACTAGCCGCTGATTATAACTATACGGCATTATTTTTGCCCAGCGCCCCCACATTATATGACATAACTTTTCCCCCACGCCCACCTTGTATAAAGGTTCTGCATTGAGAATATTTTAAAAGGTTATTTCACTGTCCGAAATCCGATTATTGCTTATTGATTGGTCAGTACATGTTTCACCGCAGAATAATTCTACAATTTCCAAATTCTACGACGGCAAAAGGTTCAAAACATTTAACTGCTAAATAGGACCCTATTTAAAAATAGTTAGTTCAGGTTCGAGTTTGTGGAATTATTTGTGATAGAGTGCAACTAGACACTTTCTGAGTTACTGGAAACAGTAAACACCCAAAATGGTCAAAAACAAGGATTTACTCGGTTAAAACCAGTAATAAAACCTCCGTGACTGGATAAATTACAGTAATAATGTTTTGAAATTCACCGAAAACGTAGTGGAAAAAACTCCGTAAGCTTCTTATCGAAAAATGCATATGCTTTGGTTCATGCAACGCTGTATCTTGATCTTTGGTTTTTGTTCCAATATTGGTGCTGATTTGTTCCACTATAACTATACCTTCAATATGAATGAACACACAACCACTTTTTTAATGTAGAACAACAATTGTCAGAATGACGTGATTGATTAAGCAACCAGTTCGAGAGTATAGGAAACCTACAACTCTACTTTATACCTTCCTTTACTCCATACTTTAAACCCTCAACAAACTCAATAATTTAGATTTTTGCGGCTTCCTCTGTACAAAAAAGGAAAAAAGGAAACACGTTCTAATTGGATGCCAATCGCATTTACTTTGACTACCTTTAGCTCTGTGGCAGTATTAATCAGATTGATGCACCCATGCATCATCATCATCATCAACGCTATCGTCGTCGCCATTATGCACTGCCAACGGGTGAAGTATAGCAAAACTAGAACCAAGAAGCAGTGCTTATGGCTATGAATCCATGACCGTGTGGCGTATTAAATGACATGACTTTGAATACGGAAATCAACACTGCAGATTGTTTTCCCTTGTTATTTTGCAAAGAATGTTTGCTATACTTGTTTTCTTTGTGTTGTTGTTTTAGCATGAGAAATACAATATCATCACTGGACAGAGCAATAGAAGTTGAGATCAGTTATTGAAGTTAAAGCTAATTGACTTGGCCAACCAAAAGCCAAAATAACGAAAATTAAAAGGGATTCTCAAAGTGATTTGCATGTATCCAATTCAAAAAAATATATGTATGCGCTCCCGATACGAAAATTGTTAATCTTTCGGCATGGAAGAGGTCAACTGGTTGAGGCTTAGGTACCATCACAAGTGATGGAGGATTTTTGTTGCCATCAGTTACATCAGAACACTTGAAAATGATATTCCAAAAAGTCCATCATCAACTTCATTGTATGAAAGACTGATGGAAGGCAAGGCTTTTCACTTTTTCAGTCAGCATAGCTTTCAGCATTGCAATGGGAGAAAAAATAATCACAGTGAACATCGTATACACAGTGTTTCAGTGAGCAGACTTTGATACTTTTGTTTTTTGTGAAGTTGTTGTCTGACGTGAGCTGTCAGTGTGTGAAATACGATAACGATGAGGCTTTCTATCTTTCAAATTGATTTTCTGGAAACAAAAAACAAAATTTTACTACGAATATCGTCAATTGACAGTGTAGTGGCTCTTTCGTTACATGAAAGGTGTAGAATTATTGTTTTACCGAGTAAGAAAAAAAATGAAAAAGAAATGACATTATGGCATCATCATTGATATCATTCTGAATTTAGTGCTAGACTTATGTACATGCTTGATAAACTGTGGAATATTACTATCAAAAAATCAGCTTTGATAAAATAAGTAATTTTGCATCAATTTTTAGCACTTTATATCTCCGAAACGTACCCTGGTTCAAGGTTCATATATTATCCATTTATTCATACCTAAACTAGCCTGCATTTACAGAAGAAATGTCAGCTTTGGTAAAATGACGTACATATATATGTCTGGCAGCCCTGGGAACATGGTCTATAAAATTTGATGATATTTTTCTTTCACAAAAGCATGAAGTTAAATATTTTGTCATTCTCGGATATAAAACAGTATTATGGCAGTTAATGGATAAATTATCCCAGAAACAATGGCATCTTGTCAGTGACAATTTATATTAAATATTTGCAAGCTCTGACAGTATTCACAAGAAAGAAAGAAATTGTTTTCATCATTTCTTTCTGTTAAATTGCCAACCAGTAACTTTACTCGTACTATGATCAGTGCTGTCGTATTTTTATCTTTTTGTTAATAAATATGAATGTACATGTCAAATATGTGATTGCATTCGTAGTGGCATAATGGTTAGTGCGTTACCCCAGCCACTTCCACCTTAAACCTATAAGAATGTTTTTCTGAGGATCTGACAAATCCTCCAAGAGTATCTGTTGTTATGCAATAAGTGCTTCTCATCTAGCCTTTCGGACTTGGCAAGGAGTTGTAGGTCCTCTTCATTCCTGCCAACAGCACGCATACAGGAAAGGTTGAGAATTGTAAGTCACTGGTTCTCTACGAGCTGTCGTGCCACAAAATTTAGTTTAAATTTTAATGTGATTACTTTCACTTATTGTTTTCGTAAAAGAAATTATGGGATTTGACATTTTAGTAAATCCAGTAAACCTGGGGTGGAATCTACTAAGGAGATTTGTGATAGTTGACAGTCACATTACCATAGTTTTGCTATTGTGTTGTGTTTGTCAAGTATCTCAAATCTCCTTAGCCGATTCTACCTCTGGCTTACGGGTCAAAACCTTGTCAGATGTGAAAGCATTTTAGTTCAAGTTATTTTTGTTTTGCTTTAAGGAAAGTAGGAGAAATGCGTTATGCACCATAAGGAAGTCTTTTAGGCGTTGATCCATAGACAATCCCCGAGTGTAGGAATCACTCAATGTATAGCACACCAACATACCAGCAAAAAATGCTCTATTAGCCTTTTTGACGTCTGACCTACCCCTCAGAAAAGCTATTTGCACTACTACAACTTATAGGCTCAACTGTTGTCCAGGTCATTTTCTTTTTCTTTATTTTTCCTTCTGATAATAATGTTCTTTAAAAGTATTGGTTTGATACCAGTTTTGGGTTTTAATAGCTATTTATTTGTCTGTACTAATGTTTCCTAGAGTGATGTCACCGGTGCTGCTGACAAGTTCTCGATGCTCAGCTCCCATCTGCTGCAGGTGAAGAACGTGTGTTGAGCATAGTCTGTTACAGAACAGAGTCTCCATACTAGAAGACTGGAATGTTCAATTTCCTGATCTTATGGAGGAAGGCGTTGAAATACCTGAAACTGGGTGACATAATAGTAGATACTTTACAGTGTTTCCGTTCTCCCGTCAGTCGTCCAACTCCAGTGCTCTTGCCATTTTTGTTTCGTGAGTTGCTTTGATTCCTCGGTTGCCACTTCCACTCCCATTTACGTCTTTATGTCGTAGTAGTACTTTCATACTGCCACCAAGAGATCAATGGGAGTCACTTTTGAGACAAAAAGGACGGCTGGTTCCGACACGGCTCGGTAGGAGGTAGCTACACGCAAGCTTCTTCGGGTGGGACTCTATACTACTGCCATTTGCTTCCAGTACTCTTCTTCCTAGAGTTCGTCGGTGCACTTCCATATATATAACATTTAATATAACATTTCTCATCTGGTGGGATTCTGAAGGGCTACAGTTATTCCTATTTTACAGAAAAATTGGGACATTTTCTTTAGTCGATTTATTATTAACCAAAAACTTCAAGATTTATTTTGCTTTAATATTTTAAATTGAATACTGTGTCTATAAAACCCTGATCCAGAGGAAGACAGAAATCTCACCCTCATCACAGTTGTTCCATCTTTTTGTAGGTAGGTATAATTAACATTTAATTATTACCCAACTCCCCTCTCTAATGAAATCTTTCGACTAAATAAGAACATACGTTAGAAACTCTTTCTAAGTCAATTCAAAAACTACTCAACCCCTTTTGAAAACAAAAAAAAAAAAATTAACAAAAGCATCTATTCCTCGAATTTCTTAAACAATACCACGCAACTCAATATTGACTATACCTACCTATTATAAGTCCAAAAATACCTTTATGCACAAAGGAAGGTGTTGAGAAAATTTAATCTTGACTATAGTTTCCTACCCAAATCACAGCCATATGTCTTCAAATTTTCATTGTCATTACTTTTTTCTTTTTCTTTTTCGAAAAAAAAAACAAACAAAATAATTTCTATTCATACAATCTGCCAGCAAAAGAGTTCACTCTCCCTCAATCAAAAACTCAATAACAATTTACGCATCGACATTAAAATAATAAGCGTCCGCCGCCGATTATAATTTGTGAGATGTTGGTGAACTCACATCCCAATCCCAGCATCCCTTTCCCGGCAATTAAATTCGAATAAATATTCATCATCAAAGCAAATCTTTGTGTTTAATTCGACGAATTAATGCCCAGAGAACTTACGATGAAATCGAGAATGAAATTCAAGACCAAGAGCAAAAAACTGGAAACGACACATAACCAATTGCCATTGTCGAAAACGAGAGGAAAATCTCATATCTTCACAATTTATAAAGACAAGAGCTTGGATTTTTATTTTTTTTTTGTGGTCGCTACTATGATCGTCCCCTTTCGATTTTTTTAAGAATGCTATTTAATTTACGGTCACGCTGCATTTTACGCTTTTTCTCCTACGTTCGCTTAATGATACACAGTGGGGCAGGCAAGTTTAAACTTTTGTATTAAATCAAACAGTAGACTGCATTTTTTTAACATAACAACTTTTTTACGAATATTGGATACTTATAGCTAACTTCTGAATAAGCAAGCTGTAGCTGAGCTGAAAGCTAAACTGTGTTAGCAATAATGTAATCGAAAGTATTTCTTCAAATAACTACATACATACGTCAAAAATAAATAAAAAATAATAGTATTGTAAAATTTTACTGTAAAATTTATAAATTGATATTTTAGGATTCATGTTTTCTAATTTTAATGCTGAAAATATTATTTTCCTCATTTTCTTTTGATCTGTCACTAAAAATTAACTTTTCGATTTCTTAAGTTACAAAATTTGAAAAATTCTTAATTCAATTTCTAAGTCACTCAACTATGTAGATTGAGTATGAGTATTGGAAAACTAAATTTTTGGTCTGATTTGGCATTGTCCTTAGAGAGGAAAATAGTTTCATTAATTTTGAAATTATTCTGATTTTGCCCTATAAGCTACCCTACTGTTTGTCGTTTCCTGTTCCATTACTTAAAGCACACAAATTCCTAATTAAAACAGTGTCAAGGGCGCTGGCACATTTAGTTATATTCTATAACGTCTGTTTTTTCCGCTTGAATGTTTGAATATCAAACAAGCAAGAACTCTTCAAACTGCCACGTTCAGTCCTTGGATGAAGCAACAACTTTAATTTTTTGTTCTTTTTTTTGGTTTTTGTCTTCTTTGCAACGATCAAGTTGTTTACTAGCAAGGCCCCCGTAATTTCAGTAAAACTCAAAATACAATGGGAGTCCAGCATATTATCTCTGGATAAGATGTCGAAGTGTCAGTGAAAAAAAAAACAGAAACGAGGTGTTCAACGTGAAACGCTTGACAATGCCGCCCAAAGTCTTTTTTTTTGTTGTTCTTCTTTTTTTCTTTTCGCTCTGCAATACAACCATTCTTCTCGGTGACATTGACAGCTCTCAAGAATGAATATTTGAATAATGTTTTTTTTTGGCATTTTTATCACGAATACTCTTTAAGATGGATTTCTCCACAATTCCGATGGATAGGATCTGTTGGATCTGTTGTATTGGAACACACTCTTGATCGAAACCATAGAACTTGTCAAATTGATCATCTACTTATAAAATAATTGCACAAATGGAAGTTGATAGAACTGTCCAAATGGAGTTTTTATTGATGTTTATACATATGTATACCAAAATAGATCCAAATTAAGTTTTTCAAATTTGATCGAAAATGGCTCAAATGGCTTTGATGCGTAATCTATGCTTAAGTGCAGTAATACTCCGTTGTGGGTTTTTACTGTAAAATTTACAGAGACAAATATGGTTCAGACGATTTTTTTTGGTTCTGGGTTTAATCCAAAATATCTTATACATATATGACGGTTCAACGAATCTTGTTCTTATTTTGCATACGTTGCCGTTGTAGGTAGTTATAAGTGTTCAATAAGACTATGTTTTGAAATTCGGATGGGATACGAAATCTCGCGAATACAAAATTTCGCTTTTCATAAACTCACAATTACAAAATCCCGCTTTTAATAATCTCGCATTTAAAAAATCTGACAAACTAAGAACTCGCAAATTACGAAGTCTGGATTTGCGAGATTTTGACTAAAAGAATTAATTTGTTAGAATGCAGTTACATTTTTCAAGATTTCCTAACTTCTGTAAAATAAATCGAGTGCTTATACCGACTTTTAGACCAAATTGTTAATCATAACTGTCTATTTGTCTGTTTGACTACAGCCTAAACGTCTCACTTGATTTTCCTTATATTTGGTACAAGGCGTTATTTGGCCATTTCCCCCACACGTCTTTTCCCTACTCGGTGAACCATTGGAACGGTGAATCACGAAGCGTAAAAGACAACCTATGTCTAGAGATAGAGCAGGACAAAAATGGCCAATGTTACTGTTGATCCATAGTGAGGAAGCTTTTAGGCGAATTGCTGTACTTGCAGCTGAAAATATTGGGGGGTGTCAGATGGAGTAGAATGTCAAGAGCAGCAGAAAGTGCTCCACTTATGCACATACAAGCAGAGCCTTGGACTTTGCTTAATTTGTCGCAATTTACTGCTTTATTAAGAGCAGTCTACCATACTGTCACTCCCTAAGCTGCCAGTTATAGCTATATGATTGAACTACCTTACCAATGATCATTGAAAAATTAAGGCGCCAGTTATAGCTATCATTGAAACTCATCATTGAACATTTTAATAATTGATTTTGAAACGTTTAGGAGGCAAAAACATTTATTATTTTGATCAAATCAAAGCTCATCAAGACTTAATTAATATTTTTAGTAAAAAAAAATTTCAAATAGGTCCAACTTTCCACAAAAACTGACTTTTAATTTTTCAATGATCATTAGTAAGGTAGTTCAATCATTGAAATAAGAAAAGTACTTTAATGTGAAAAGCTGGGCCTATTTGAACAATTTTTTTTGGCTAGAAATATTAACTAAGTCTTTAACTTTATTTTTCCATCAAAATAATAAATGATTTTACTTCCTAAATGTCTCAAAATCAACCATTAAAATTTTCAATGATGAGTTTCAATGATAGCTATAACTGGCGCCTAAAAGTCAATTTTTGTGAAAAGTTGGACCTATTTGAAATTTTTTTTTGACTAGAAATATTAATTAAGTTTTGAGCTTTAATCGTCTATCAAAATATTAATTGAATTTGCTTTCTTAACGTCTCAAAATCAATCATTAAAATGTTCAATGATGAGTTTCAATGATAGCTATAACTGGCGCCTTAGTGAGAATCTTTCTAATAACCGTAGTATATAGCCAGTGGCTTGATGGTTAGTGCGTTGGAATGTCATGCTGAAGGTCTGGGTTTGACTCCCAGCCACTGCCACCTAAAAACGCAAATGCTTTTTCCAAGGTACTGCTTCTTGCGAGGAACTGACAAATCCTCCAAGAGTATGTATTGTATACTTGTCACTGTCATGAATAAATGCTTCTCATCTAGCCGTTCGGACTCGACAGGAGGTCCCCTCCATTCCTGCCAACAACGAGCACACAGGAATGGTTGAGAGTTATAAGTCACTAGGCCATGGTTCTCCACGCGCTATTGCGCCACCAAATTTATTTTACGATTTCGTTTGCTCATAATTGCTTTTTGCATGAGAAAAGTGGCACTCTGGTCTTGTTGACTCTTTCTTGCTTGATCCATGAATGAACATAAGGATAGAACAAGTTCTTATTTATGAGGATTGACACCCAGACCACACCGGTCAGCCCAGTTGGTAAGATTATTTAAGCGTTTTGTAAGAGTTTTCTAAGACAGTACAGTACATAGGCAAACACTCTGTAACTTTCCGATTCCGCGCATGTCAGCAGCTCATTTACTACCAATTTCCATAGATGGGGAGATATGACACCGCCATGCGTTGTACATCCACTGATGACGGACCATCTAGCCGAAAAGCCACCCAGTTTTGAATTTTTGAATTGATAACCCTTCTTGTCAGCATTTGATTAATCAATTCACCAAGCCCTCTATATCCAAAAAAGCAACCATGGTGTACTCTTTATGATGGAGGGAATATTCGATAGTTCGAACTAGAGTATGTAACGCAGTTTCTACCAATTTCCCTTTGCAATAAAGGTGTTCAGCAGTAGACAAAAGACGCGTATCAATGCTTGTTCGAAGGTGGATATCGATCCATCTTTCAAAGATTTTAAGAAGGAATGATGATAGGTTATAGGATAAAAAAAAGCATTTGCCAGCTCTGGTTATAAATACAACCTTAACTTCTCTACATAACAGGGGAATGTGGACCAGATTTAGGCAACTAGTTAGAATAATCTCCAGAATTGGCAGAATTTAATCAGAATACATTTGGAGTTCAGCTGGTATAATGATAAGCTGTTGGGCGCCTATTGCAGCTTGTTTTCGTAAGCAGACCTTGTGGATATCTTGGCTCATTATCTGACCTATTATGGTCAAAGCTTTTAATATTCTGGGTGTTTCCAGGGAAATGAGTATATAGTTGTAGGTTGAGCGATTCTTCACAAGAGTTGGTTCATGAGCAATCAGCATTTTTCAGACAGTTTGGCATTGCTAGATTTGATGAGAGGATTTTTTTAAGCCTGGATGCATCTGAAATTATTTTTATTTTTCCACAGAAAAATCTCCAGGAGAGTCTCTTAGACTTTTTCAAAGCTTTCTTATATAATTTAAGGGTTTTCTTATAGGATTTTCAATTCGACACTACTCCTAGACCGTTAAGTATTTTTTCTATATTTGGGCCAGTCGGTTTTCCGAGGGTTAGAAATTCCAAGCGGCTAGAAGGTTCATCGTTTAGACAGAATTGGATGTACGTGTGATCCGAAAACGAGTGTTCATCAGATACTAAGAGAATATAAAGAAAATTTGAATAGAAATTCTTCTGTTTAAGTGGAGTGACTGAATACCTATTTATAATTCAAGTTAAAAGTTCACTTGAACTTTTTCGGGATCTTAACTCTGAAGAGTATGTTAGTTGGGCTGGATTCTCCCTTACCAGATGCATATAGTACGTAGTATCCTTTAACCATGAATTCAACAATCCAGGGTTCCTAGATCATAACCATATCTTCACCGTTTCTGGAAAGGTGGAGAAGAAGGGAGGCTGAAGCCTTAATAGAGTATTGAAGGTTAATTTGGACTAATTGCAGCAATTGGTTATAACCAGGCAAATCAGTCTCCACCACTGTATCGTTGCGTTCTTCCAAGCCACAAGCGCAAGTTCAGGGTGGTTACATTTTAAGGGCCGATGTTGGTTTTGAATAAAGCACAAATTAATTAGGAAATTATTGTCATTTCTTTTTACTATAATAATATTGGTATGGTTCCATTATGTACGGAATAAAATATCGGCCAAATAGCCGGTGCGACCTCGGCGACACACTTCAATCCGATGGTCCAAATTTTCGATGATGCTGAGGCATAATTGAGGTTATATGCCATTAATGTGCTGAATGCTCATCCTTTAGCTCTTGAATTGTTGCTGGCTTCTCGACGTACATCTTTTCTTTCAAATAACCCCAAAGAAAGAAGTCCAACGGTGTCAAATCATATGATCTTGGCGGCCAATTGACATTGCCACCACGTGAGATAACACAGCCATTGAATTTGTCGTGCAATAGAGCCATTGTTTCGTTAGCTGTGTGGCAAGTGACACTGTCCTGTTGAAACCACATATCGTCCACATCCATATCTTCCAATTCGGACCATAAAATGCTCGTTATCATCACACGATAGCGAACATCATTCACAGTAACTACCTGACCGGCCTCATTTTGGAAAAAATACGACCCGATGATGCCGCCAGCCCATAAACCGCACCAAACAGTCGCTCTTTGTGGGTGCATTGGTTTTTTGACAATCACTCTTGGATTATCATTCACCCAAATGCGGCAATTCTTATTGACGAATCCACTAAGGTGAAAATGTGCCTCATCACTGACCGAAAAAATCACGAAGTGCACAATATGCATTGTGATTTGAACGCCCATTTTCATAATAAGCCTGAATAGCTTTAACGCAGAAAAAAACTAGACGTTTAGGTGTGGTTCACATTCAACATCGGCCCTTAAAATTTAACCACCCTTTAGGTACATACGTTGGACCCAGTCGTGCATTTTATATTACTGGTTTTTCCTGTAACAAAATGAATTTTTCTTGTCTTAAAATTTTCATAGTTATTTTAGCTTATAGTCTAACAATTTCAACAATTTCTTCAGCTTATTTAACTGTGTATCAGAAAAATACCACAATTGACGGTAAGTGATGGAATAGGGCACTTAATTTCCATCGAAATCAACGGGATCAACACTCAAGAACTGAAGTATGTACGTTCTTTTTTCAGTAATTAAATTTAAATTCCCCCTTTCTGATAGATTAAGCTCGTTTTATTGAATATTTGAGGTACAATTTTTTTCTAGACCCCCGGATTATAGTGGCTATAGTTAAGGCATTATATTTAGGTATACATCCAGTTTTCTACAAGTTATTTTGTGTTTTTAGATCTCATGTTCCCATAACAAGAAATCTAATATTTTTGATGATCAAAGTCGGTTTCTCAATTAGTACAGTTCAGATAAGCTGGATATTATAATATCTCAAAGCTTTCATTACCAAAGTAAAGATTCAAAGGCAAACGATTTTTTGATCTGAAAATCAGAACCCTTGTTTAGCAGCTTAGCTTTTTAAATCGAAAATTATAGCCCAAACTGATGGCCTAATCACGGTTTCTAAATGCTGGAATCTATTAAAATTTATAGTGTAAAAATACTTTCGCTAAATTGCTTTATTTTCCATCCATAACAAATGTTTCATATAATAAAATAGTTTTAGATTCATTCGTAAATAAAAAATAAAAATAAAATAAAAAATAAAAATCAACGATCTTTAATCAGAAACTAATAGAAATTTCTCCGGCGCAGTAGGTTGGTTATCAAACTTATTGAACAAGAATGATAAAAAAAACTTTATAAATTGGCATATTATAGCCGCGTGTTTTAGTGCATTTTTATCTCTGCTTGATTTCTATGTAAAATTCAACAACAATTTGGTAAAATCCCGTATTCTTGTTGTAGGTATTTAACGTGAACATTTTTTCTTAGCGCAAATAAAAATGCACTCAAAAACAAGGCTATTATGTCTCTAGTTTCACGCTATATTGGTAAGCAAATAAAAAAAATGTTACAACTTTTTAACAGTTTGAGATTTGAATGAATTTTATTACGAATTTTAAAATAATGAGGACAAAAATCGCGGATCATTCGAATTCGAATAAGAGTAGAATAAATTTAGTACAGATCTTGCTTATTGATCAAGAGTGTTTAAACATTCATGTGTCTTTCAAGTTTGATCACCTTCTTCAAATTAAATTTCAAATTTCTGACGCTTGTCACTCTTGTCAGCGTAGTGGCATCTGGCATCATAGCTGTCAGTTTGAGATGTTTTGTCGTCGCCATTATTTATGTTCTTTTATTCGTTTTCATTTCGCATTGAATTTCAATAATGAAATAAACGGTTTGTCATGCATTGCAAATTTGAAAATAAAAACAAACAAATGGCAGGGGTTTTCTCTTTGAGCCAACAAGGGCAATGAACGGCGTTTTTTGTTGACAAATAAATCAAATACCTACCTAATTCCGACCATTCTTACTCATATAAGCTTGAGCATGTTCAACAATTGACAATTGACATGAAAGCCTCTTAACTCGAACTTATCACAATATCACGGCGTTTAAAAAAAATGTTTATTCAATCACATCACACAAGATGTGTGTGTGTTTTTTTTACTAAATTGAGAGTAATTGGGAATAAGCTGGAGATGAGGAGAGGAACCATCTTTTCCTATATGAAGATTTCCCTAACATATTATTATCACATTGACAATTGGTCACACACAGTTGATTCGAATTGATTGCACAATTTTTCTAGTGAGAAGGGTGATGATGAAAGAAAAGAAGAACACAGCAAAAAATAAGAGAAATAACCTCGAAAAGGGGCTTTTGTTTATTGTAAAAGGGGGAGGAGGTGGTAGATTAAGTGTCAGTTTGACGTGGGGAAAATAATATGCTGATTAAATTAAATTATTATTAATGTGTCAACAAGTTATAAAGAGAGGTGTCTTATCATTTAACTGCCATAACTTTTACTGACATGATTTATTATTGTCTTCTAAACATGGCCTTCAGAGTGTGGAACCTGTAATGGAACTGTGAATCACAAAAATACCTTAAAACTGAATCTACATAAAAACGAAGAACAAACATGAATACAAATATTTAACTAAACATTTCTCTAAAATGTTGGTCCGTGATATAAAATATGTCTGGCGCCACAGATAAAGAGAAACCTTGGTATCTTAATATAATCGAGAAGTTAAATAAGTAGGAAAAGTAGCTGATGATGGGATGAACCAGCCAAAAGATATAAATCATAAGGTGGGTGTTTTAACTGTAGATACACAGGGTTCTTATGTGAAGCAAATAAAATTAGAAAAATGAGAAACGAGCTTTCGTATATTGTTATCATAATTAAAGAACTATTAAGATCAGTATTTAAATGGCTAACAAAGCAAAATGAGCGGTGAGGGGACTAATTTTATTGATGACCATCTTCACACCCAATCATTAAATATGCATCTCAAATGTATATGAGCTTCCAGTTGAAGAAAATATTTATTAAACCTAAATCGTAGCTAATAGGGCGTTTGTGTTATTTATTAGGCAAAGTTGAAGCTCCAAAAGGGAGCTTACAAGTTATTTTTCTGATTTCACCGTTGACGTTAAAATGAAATTAAGAGGTCATTAGAGAAATGAAATGGTTCAGAATTTAATTTATATATCTGTTGGCTTTTCATCTTAGTCTGGTGGTGATTATAACTTAGGGTATGAAAAAAGGGACTCATAATGACCAATGGCGGCTTTATTTAAAAAATTTGGTAAAATTTTCCGTAAAGACAAATGATTTAAAAACACACACGATTTTCTTGAAACGAGTGCCCTTTATTTTGGCGTAGACAATTTGTCGAATTGAATTGTAAATATAAGATTGAACTTAGCAGTTAAAGACACGGAAATCAAAGTTGTTTGGTGTCAATATTTAAACAATTTTCTTAAAGAGTCCATAATTAAACAGTGATAGCTATTCTTTATTTTTTGTTCCATTCGTTTAGAAAACAAAATGGATGTCGAGAGTAGCAAAAATCTGTAATGAAACTTTTGTCCGAAAATATATTTTTAACAGAAGTAATTGGGTGACCAACTACTAAAACTAGCCGAGCCGAGGGCTTTTCAGGTGGAATTAATTTTTTGTAAATTTCCTTTAAATGAGGTTCCAAAAATCGCTGACCTTGATTTTTTTTCAATTCATTAAAAAATCATACAAAAATTGTATAGATGACCAATTACTGAAAATAAGCTGACCTTTTATGACGATCTAGAAATCTTTCGAATAGAAATTTTTTTTTGTAAAATTCCCACAAATGAGGTGCCAAAAATCCGGCGTGACCTTGCGTGACCGTGAATATTTTTAAGCCTTGATTACAAGTCATCTGGGGCTGGCCAATTTCTAGGATCAGTTGACCTTTTCTGACCAATTACTGATCAATTAGATGGCATTATTTTTTTCCAAATTTCCCATGAGGTGCCAAATTTGTTTAAAAAACAAACTTTTTTAAATCCGTTCAGCCGATAATGAGAACATTCAAAAAAAAAAAAAAAAAAAAACGTTATATCAGAGGTACTATTTATAGTTGCTCAGTGTAACTCCCTTATTATGATTGTGAATTATTAATTTGGTGGAAATATGGTATTTCAAGATTCAAATGTTAAAAAACTGGCAAACCATTACCTAATTGAAAATTAAAAGTATTCTTGCAGTCCCAACAGTCTACATCATTTTCAATGATGAAAACATGTATCAATCGCATTGTCAAAATATCAAAATTCAATATTTATCAATCATCAGCTGATATCATCAATCTTAATAGGGGTGAAAATTTTAAGAATTGTTGGTAGTAGATTGTACTAATTTAAGTATGCAGAAAAGGCACGAGAATCGTACGACCCATTTAAAAAAAAAAAAAATATTTTCCATTTTCTTTAACGGGTTTAAAAAGTTGTATAGGAGATATCGTTATTTTTTCATAGAAGTAAAATTTTTTCTTAAAATATTTATAAAAAATGTTTAAAAAAAACCTTTAATACCGAGATTAAAAAAAATCCATTATGTTGTTTTAAAAATATTTGATTTTTCAACGAAAAAAAAAAATACTATTTTTAAAAAACACAAAAAAATATTTTTTTGAAAATTTTGGTAAATAGAACTACATATTTATATTTTTTAGCAGCTTCTGTATAAAAAAGTTTTTTTGAGAGGTATCATTAATAACCATTCTTAGAAAAATGGTTTCCTATCCAAAGATAGCTCTTACTAAAAGAAATTTATTGATTTTATTTTTTTAAGAAAAGTTATGGGGCAGTTTTTGAAAAAAAATTAGATTTTGTAAAATTGCTACCGCTGGTTTTGGTTCTAAGAAAATGAAAATAAAACTTGTTAGGGATTCACCAAAAAATACTTTGTACCAAGTTGTAGCCGACTATACAGACAGACAGACCAACCAATTTTATCACAATCGCAGTAACTGTTTTTGAGAAAAATGGGATATACGTTAGCGGTTTCTTAACATTTTTCATAAAAATAAAATGTTTTCTAAAAATATTCTAAAAAAAATCTACCATGTCATTTTCACAATACAAACTAAGTTCACAAAAATGAAGAAAATTGAAATATATATATGTTTTTTAAAAATCCAAAAAGTATTTTGTGAAAAAATTGTATGCACAATACTATTTATTATTTTGAAAGCTTCTGCATAAAACTATACTAAAACTATCTTTACCTTCCGCCTGTTTCAAAAAATATGAAAATCACAAAAATGGTTCTTCTGAGATTAAAAGTACTTAGTAATTAATTGAATTTTTTATAAGAAAAGTAGTGAAGCCGTTTTTGGAGAAAAATTTAAATATTTAAAATTCCATGCATACAGGTACCGTTATTTTTGGTCCTTAAAAATAAATTAGAAAGAGTGGAGAGGAATTACATAAAACATAAAATGGAAATCACTTAAATTTTTAGTTGCGATACATCGGTACATGTTATCTGCTACTACACGACGACTTTTGAGTCATGACTTTTTTCGAAACTAAGCTAGGACCGCACTTGCGATTTTCAGTCATTGCGACTATAAGATCGGTATCTCAACAAATTTTTGCCATGCACTCACTTGTGGCGTTCTATCGCGCGATTCCTTAATCGCGCGATAGTACAACATTCAGCTTTTAATGTGAATGCAAGCACATGCGTCAAAACAATTGCAACGATTAAAAATATCTTGATGACGATTAGCCTAGGAACAACCATGTAACTTTCTGTCATTACGATTACAAAGTTGCTATTTCCATGCACTCATTTGCGGTTATCTGCTGTGCGATTATAACGGGTGATTTTTTAGCTGGTTTGGTTTTGGCAACACTGGTTTTAACAGCTGACGTGTGTTTAGTACCTTGTGTCACTGTCAAACAGCTTCAGTTTGGTTTGTTACGAGTCTAGGGTACCCGGAGGCCTTACTTTGGTGTTGGGAAAGGGGCTGTGGCATGCTTGCTCTCAGCTCGGCTTAACTCGAAGGATGGGGGCGGTTCTTGCCCCTTCCCATACACCTCCCACTCGTTTAACAAAATTAACATGCCTTGTTATAGGGATAGGATAGGAAAGGAAGGTTATCTAGAGTAGGAATGCAACGAAAAAGGAAAAGGATAGTAAAAAGGGGAATAAAAAAAAATAAGGAAGTGCACAAATTTAGTGACCTGTGCCACTGTCTGAGAGAAAGGATAGGGTTGGAAACACCGTTCTGGTTGAAAGTGAGAAAATTTGATACTAAAACTAATGTAACCTCTAAACCCTTACTAACTAAATCTATATCCCACTTGGATATAATGAATTTTCATTATAAAATACTTAAACCCTAATCTAAACCTAACTAAATCTATAAAAAAAAATGTTCTCAACTTTGTACCAAAACCTTTGTCATCCACCCCACTGTCTCTCCCAGACAATGGTTCGTCAAACCACCAGAAGCCTTGACTGGTGTTGGTGTCAAAAGTTGGCCTCCCACCCTTGTATATGAAATACAACCAACGTCATCTCCTTGGCCTGAATATTACAGGAGATGACCCCTAGCGCAACGTCCAATCACAAAGTTGTAAAAAGTACTCTTTGTCACATCCCTAAGTCATATGTTCGTGTTGTGCTCTTACGTCATGTCTTCTTGTCGTTTGTCACTTCCTTTTCCCGAAAGACGGCCTAGTCAAGCCACCACACACCATTGCTTCCGTTTAGCAACCCATGTTTTAATAAAATTCAAAAACCAATTTTCATATCAATCCTTTTCAATATAATTATTTTGGTCATAGACCTTAAAATTCTACAAATTTATATGTATATGAGTATTTAAAAAAAATCAAAAATTCAAAAATGCAAAGAAATAATAAAAAAAACTCGAAAAACAAAAGGAAAATAATATATATAAAAAGAACTATAATCAAAAAGTTAAAGGAAGTTTTTCACCAAACAAAATACTTTACTTACGAGACCCTTCTATGCTCTTCGGGAGTCTCTCATATGTATGTTTTTTATATATGTAATTATAGATATGGATATCAATATATTTGTTCTTAACACAAAAATGACTTACGGTTACTCGTCCCACGAAGTCCTGCCGGCAGCACGTTCCTGATGACGGTATGATATAGGCAATGTTGAGCCTTCGCGCGCACTTTTATTATTAGATACATATATATCTATATGTATATGTTAAACTCCTCCACACACAGAATGTCTTATCTCACCAAAAGGTTTTTTTTTTTTTGTATTAAAAATCTCACTTCTTTAACTTTTCTCTTTTTCAAACTTATACAAATGTAAGATTTAAATTATTCAAAAGGAAAATTAAATAAAAATCAAAAAAATTATTACTTTTACTTTAAAAATTGAATTAAAAAAATTAGCGGTAAATTTTACTTTAATCAAAGGAATAAAAAAACTTTATCGGTAAAAAAAAATGTCTCCACAGCAAAATTTCGAGTTCATGGAACACCTCGCTCCTATTTTAGTGGTTTACGTAGCTTATGCTTTATATAAGAACCCTTCTGCTTCCCTTTTAGTTTCTATCGGAGCACCCTGGTGTCCGAATGAATCTACTCGGATGAGTCCTGG
Organism: Dasysyrphus tricinctus; assembly: GCA_963921185.1. NCBI lineage: Eukaryota > Metazoa > Arthropoda > Insecta > Diptera > Syrphidae > Dasysyrphus > Dasysyrphus tricinctus. The sequence continues at coordinate 22,202,785 of OY992532.1, read as the reverse complement.
AGTGAATCCTTGATTTTTTTAGATTTTTAAGTCTTCACTATCCTCAAAATTCCGCAGAGGCTAGGGCCTATCCCCGCTAAGCGTGTTGGCCTTAGACTATAGGTATATCTTTATATATATATCTATGTAGAGGTGCATATAGGGTTAGCGGCAGTATGCTAGCATATATATATATTCACCCAGTCATGTGACCCAGGGATAGAAAAAAAGTGATTTTCTAACCCCTAACCTCTGCTTTGATATTTTCCAAGATAGTCTTCACCACCCAGGCAAGTGCCAGTTAGCCTCCTTATAGTCTTCGTTCACCTCTATCGAATACTTATAGATATTCGCTATCTTTAAAAATTATTGATTTAATTCGTAATCGGTTTTTTTCCTTTTTTTCGAAAAAATTACTTTCAAACGATAGAACCGAACGGAAAGGCAATGTCACTGTATTATAATAGGTATGACGGTTAAGTCTTTCGGGACTTACTGTATTCACCAGATTACTTGCTAGCAGTTGCACTTTTTCTTTCAAAATGATCAAAAAGTTTCATACTTGCATTTCGCGGTCATTGGCCTATTGCCCTACTTTCGTTCTCCCCCTTCAATTATGTTTCGTTATTTCTACTGGAAATAAAGCTTTAGTGTTCCCCTCACAATAATAGTTCTGTCAGTCAAATATGTCTTTCTTCGTTGTCCTAAAAAATGTGTGTGTGTCTGTACTAACTACTTTATAACACTTTCTATCTTCAACATGTTAATAAACCTAATAAAACTTAAATAAAATAACTGAAACTACTTATAACTTAAATCTATCAGTCTTTACTCTCATTTGGATTAATAATAATTAAAATATTGCACAAAAATTATAATTTTCAAATCTTAACTGATTTAATATCCTACCAACAACTACTTCCTATTGCACTTTTCCCCCAACATACTTGTACTGACCACAAGATGTCGCGTATTTTCGTTAAGTGCTTAAAGCTTAATGACATTTGACATTTGGGATCATTAAATTTCAATCTAAACAAATAAATGTCGCTGAATAATTTTGTGGAGAAGAAAAATTGCCGAAAAGGAATAATAAAATAAAAAAATTAAATAGAAACTTCTCAAGAGGACAGCCAATGATCAGCCCCGTAAAATGGACACACAAAAGTGATGAAAAGTGTAATATTTTCCAGCCAACAACCACTCATAACCTCGTCCGGTAAGTTTTTCCATTGACTTTCATTGCATTATGCATATGTCCATGCAACCTCTAATTTTTCTTTTTTCATTTTTAGTTCGAAAGTCACCATTCACCAAAATGAAACCAGCAGCACAGATACGCCGCGCCGCAAGGATAAGTTCACCATCGTCGCTGATAATGCTTCTGGGTCTCGCCATCCAAATTATTGGAAAACATCCCCCAGAAACAATACTCAAGCGACGACAATCCACTCATCCCTCATTCTAAGTGTTTCTTTCTTTTTTTTTTCTAGGCTATCATCATCGACCATTCAAATTCAGTGGATACATTACCATCAACAACCAACGTCAGTGAAGCAACGCCACATCTATCTACCTGAACCTACACACCCTGAGATTGGAAGACAATCAACGAGTTGGATTGCCCTGCATTGATGTCCAAATACATCGCATAATCTTGGGACTTAAGGGTGATTTGTTTTTTTCCGTAAGTTTGTTTTTATTTCTAGTTCCTTAAGAAAATTTTTGTTTTGTATTATACGAGTAGGTATTAAATAAACGTAGAACTAAATTTTACTTAATTACTCGTTTTGAATGCATGACCTAGGTCATGTCTGAAGATTTTATTTGACTCATTTATTGTAGTCGTTTATATGAAAGTTTTTCGGGTTGAAGGTCTATACCTATATGAGTATATACATACTTATAATCAGTATGAATCGGGATGTACGTACAATGTACAAAGATGTGTGTTTATCATCACAATGTAGCCTTTTCTTCTTGGCGGAAGGCAATGTTTTCTTTTTTTTTTTTTTATATCGGGATAGGTATAAATTCAAATACGATTCAAATCTGAGGAATCAGATTTGGACTGGATTGTTTGTTTTTTTGTAGATGAAGCCGTGAGTGGGTGGGTTATTGGGTGGTAATAAATGAATCGCTGTTGCGAGTGAACTTTTTGAGAAGTTTCGATAATTCTCATTTATAGTGGTGGGAATTTTGAATATTAACGCATAGGTAAGGTTCTATATGTTTGATTTGACTTGGGGGTTGGAATCAACTTAATTTCTTACATTGCGGGCGACAGTCTACGTTACAGGTTCGCAATTTAACCATGGATCGTCTTACAAATGAACAACGCTTGCAAATTATTGAATTTTACAATCAAAATTCGTGCTCGGTTCGAAATGCTTTTTTATCGAAAAATTGTGTTCAGCGATGAGGCTCATTTTTGGTTGAATGGGTACGTAAATAAGCATAACTGCCGCATTTGGAGTGAAGATCAGCCAGAAGCATTGCAACAGCTACCAATGCATCCCGAAAAAGCCACTGTTTGGTGCGGTTTATGGGCCGGCGGCATTATTGGGCCATATTTCTTCAAAGATGATGCGAATCGCAGCGTTACTGTCAATGGTGAACGCTACCGAGCGATGATAACAAACTTTTTTTTGCCCGAAATGGAAGTTCTTGACTTGCATGATATGTGGTTTCAACAAGACGGTGCCACATGCCACACAGCACGCGAAACAATGGCGCAATTGCGAGGCGAGTTTGGTGAACAGTTAATTTCACGTTTCGGGCCGGTCAATTGGCCGCCTAGATCGTGCGATTTGACACCATTAGATTATTTTTTGTGGGGGTATGTCAAGGCTAATGTCTATAGGGACAAGCCCGCTTCGATTGACGCACTGGAAGCCAACATCCATGCATTCATTCGTGAGATACCGGCCGATATGTGTGAAAGAGTATGCCAAAATTGGACTCAGCGGATGGGCTACCTGAGACGCAGCCCCGGTCAACATTTGCATGAAATTATCTTTAAACATTAAATTGCAAGGTTCAAACTATCGATTCAAATAAATATTTAATTCATTTTTTCGAATTTTTTGTGTTTTTTTTTTTTTAAAGTTCTAAACCTCTTAAAAAATCACCCCTTATAATAGCTGCGATTTTAAAATCGCGTGTGTGTGCAATCATATTTAAAACCAGGTGTCTCATTTCTTATGACTAAATAATCGTACGATTGACAATCACAAGTGCGTGCATGATTTTTTCTAGTTACGACTACGATTTTTTGGTCTCACTATTTTAAATCGCAGGTGTGAGCACAATTAAGCGTTTGTTTCATTTTAAATTTCGACATCGCATCGGCAGAAAAATGGAACAAATATTCGACTTTTAACCGTCGCGATTTCTCGGTAGCATGATTGTTCATTCTTATTAGAATACATGTGTTCTATTTCTGAAGTCGCGCGATTGAAATCGCAACTGCGGTCCGAGCCTTTATTGAGTGAGAACGAGACAAAACCACTGATTTAACCTTCGCTCTTCACACTAATTTTATTTTGTTTTTTTTTTGTAGTAGAATATGACACTCACTCTCTCGCTCTTACATTTGCTGAAGATAAAATAAAACCAGATCCAATATGAAACAAGTGATAAGGCTCCTACATGTCATCAAAATGACAATATAGGAACATAATATTCTTGTCTTGATCGACCCTAAAAATCAAGTTGATTATGGTAACAAATTCCTTTAATAAAATCGATAAGGATCCAAAAAGGAAAGCAATAAAAACGTTTCTAATATTGGAATCACATTAGAGGAACTTTTACAATTAAACACCACCGAAACGACTATTAAACGAATTTGAAAAAAAAAAAAATAAAAGGTAAAAGTCTATATTTAATTTTTTATTACTTAGAACCTTTTTGGGGTTGGCTACGAAATCTCGCAAATCAAAATCTCGCATTCGAAATCTCGCATAACAAAATCTCGCAATTACAAAATCTCGCTTTTCATTATCCCGCAATTACAAAATCCCGCTTTTCATTATCTCACAATAATGAAATCCCGCAAACTAAAATCTCGCAGATCAAAATCTCGCTAAATTGAATTGCATTGCAACAAATACATTTTTTTAATCAAAATCTCGCAAATTAAAATTTCGCGCGAGATTTCAATTTGCGAGATTTTGATTAAAAACTGTATTTGTTGCAATGCAATTCAATTTTGCGACATATTCTACCTACTGCAAAATATATAATCCAGTGTCTGAGTACTTTTAGACCACTGTTATTATTAATTTGAATTGTTGATTTTTCAATATAATTGTTGTCAAAAGAACAAGAAAGAGAGAGAACATAGAAATATCCAGTTGTAGTGTCATGTGCAAATTGCTTTAATTGTATTTGACCTTGAACTAAAGAAATACTTTAAGTTCCATTATAAACACGTAAAAGACAACCAAAATTCTTATAGAGGTTATTAACAGTAATAAAGGATGTACAAAATTTTTTATTGACGGGTATAGTTATTAGTTGGAAAGAAAAATTATGCAAAGTGCTCTTGGGAAGGTATTTTCTCAAAAAACTATTTTTCTAAAAGTCGTGTGCGATTCGTTGCTGTGAAATTTCACGTTGCGAGATTTTGATTTGCGAGATTTTAAATTGCGAGATTTTGGTTGAAATTTGCGAGATTTTTAGGTCTGTGATGTAAATTCGAGATTTTAAAAAGCGAGATTTTGTAATTGCGAGATTATGGAAAACAAGATTTTCAATTTGCGAGATTTCGTTATTCGAGATTTAAAAAAAAATGCGAGATTTCGTTATTCGAGATTTTAGTTTGCGGGATATCGTAGCGCTCCCACCTTTTTGTTGTTGTAAAATTTAATGAATTTATGTGATTGAAAACCAGTTTGTGTCAGCAATTAAGTCTTTTTACATCCTTGAAACTATATTTAACCCTCAACAGGTACATTTATTATTTATTGTCATTTGAAAAAAGAATAGAATAATTTACATACATTACCTAGTTCAACTTCTTAAATTCACTTTCGATGAAAAAAAAGAGAAAATAAAACTACATTGGTTTTGAGTATAAATTACGGAAATCCTAACCTCATTCCTCCAGATAAATCACTATTGTTTCCCAATTCCGTTTAAACTGTTATTCATTACGAGAATCTATTGTTTTCATTCTCATTAGCATCATTTCATCATTAAGGTCAAAATTCGTGCAAATGTCCATCCGTCGACAAATAAGTCGAAAATGTCCTTCAATTCAATGTCTGTATGTATGTATGTGCCTGTACCACTCTTTTTGATGTGATTAATTCCTGACCCACTATAGAATGTTAATCACTATTATGGAAACTCAAAGTTTCTATCTAACATTGTCGTCGTACACATCAACTAACATTAATCTTATAAGTTTCAGCATCAGATGGCATAACAATGATTCCGACAGTAAGGCATTTTTCATGAACTAGTTTTATGCATCATTGAATTTGATATGGTCTTCAGGTTTTTTTTAAAGAAAAAAAAGAAAAACAAATCTTTCTATTGGCGGTCTTTTTTTTGTCTATAGAAATGCATTCCAAGAGAAGGAAAAACTTTTCCCAGCTCACAAAAGTATGTCAATCTTTTGCTTGGCAATTTTAGTTCCAACATATTAAACGAGGCACAGGAGCAAAAAGATTCCCATGACCAGTTCTTGAAGCAATATAAGAATCTTTGCCAAAACACGGACACGGAATAGAAATGAGCGGAGGACAGCCAAATGTGTAGACCCAAAAAAAAAAAAAAAACAATTTAAATAAGACCTTTTTTTTTGTCGTTATTATAGTAATTTTTATTCGTCTCAGATCATGTGGAAGAAAATACACTGGTTTTTCCTTTAATTTTATTTTCTATACCTACTTAAAGGTTTTTTTTTAACTACAAAAAGTTACGATAGAATTAGGTAAAGCTTTCATACGCCTTCCCAGAGAAGATAGGTTAGGAATTGCTTTGGTAAAACTAGATTTTCAAATTATATGGCTTCTTTTTAAAATGAGAAATAGAGGAATTTAGTCTGAAAATCCATGAAGAGGCAAAGTTAATAACTTAACAATACAAAATGCTACTTACTTGGACATATCAATTAATAAAAACAATGAGTTGTCAAGAATATCAAGAAAGTGGATGTATGTAACATCGATGTTACAATTTCTTTAGAATAAAAGTTTACTGACTTATTTTAGCCTCACACAAAAACTAGGTCTTTATCTGAATAATGCTATGGTAATGGAGTTAATCAGGAGTTATCAAAGTTATCTATTGCTTTTAACTTGAATTTTATGAAAGAAAAACTAATTGAATTATGAAAGAAATTGTTAACTGGCCCCCAACGTGGGGCTATTCAACTTTTTGCATCCTTTTAAAAAATGATTTTTCAGTCAGAGTGTAGTATTTTTGAAATGTAAAAGATGGTCTTGTATAACATCATATGCTTGCAGTAAAGGCTTCATAACTATTTTCAAATTTAATGCATCTTATCCGTAGTCTCAGCACTTATTCCTAACGCCATACAAGATGCAAATAAATTATATAAAAAGTTATTTATTTGGGGAGATCAGTCAATAAAAGCAACTGGTAGTTTGTAATTTCAAAGAAGTAGATGCTGTTATTCTTAAGCTGAATCTTTGGAGTCCCAAATACAAAATCTGAATTCTTTTTGGAGCAATAATGATAACAAGGAACTGCTCTAAAATCAAGTTTGCTGCAAGGAAATCTCATAAAATTATAATTGGAATTGTTATTTGGCGCCCCACGAGAGATTTTTTACTTGTTTGCTTCTTTTTGTTAACGAGTTGATTTAAAGTGTTCCAAGGCTTTTATTGCTTCTAACTCAAATTTTATGAAAAAAAAAAATAATTATGAAAAAAATTGTATATTGGCGCCCAACGTGGGGCGTTTCAACTCTTTTCATCCTTTTAAATATATATTTATGTCAGAACTTAATATTTTTGTAAAGTAAAAAGGAGTAAGATAGTTTTATAATGTTAAATTATCGCGTATATTGTGTAAGCTGGGGCTGTAGAGCAAGTTTAAATTTCAACGAATGTCATGCGTAGCATAATCCCTAATTCATTACTCACAAACTATATAACCTTTTGATGTTAGAAACACAAAATATATATAACGTTGCTTATTTGGGTTAATCACCTAAAGAAAATAATGGGCAATTTGGAATATCAAGAAAGTAGAATTACCTAATATAAAATGCTTAATTGTTTGATTCCTTCCGAGTTTTCTAAGCTGTTAGTAAGCTGAAGTTTGCAGCACTCTTTTAAACGAAATTAGGGTCCTTATTGGGCAAATACTTATAATTAAGAACAATTCCAAAGTTTTTCCGAGTTTGCTACAAGGAAATCCCATCTGTTAAGAGTTTTTATTTGGCGCCCAACGTGAGACTTTTTAACTCTTTACATTTTTTTGTTACATCACATACTTAAAACAGGGGCCTTAAAGTTATTCAAAGCTAAACAGATTAGTGCAAATCATCAGTTTAAAAAACAAGGTCTTTATTAGAACAATGTGAAGTACAAGTTTTCGATTGATAAAATTCATCGAAATATGGTAGGAATCGTTATTTGGCAGCCGCACAGTTAGGTCTAAACAGCTATTTGCAATCACTGTTACACATTAATATCATGCGTCAGTCTGAAAACCCTAGGTCTTTATCCAAACAATGCAAAGGATAGATAATTTAATTCTAAACAATCAAAACTCCTAATAAATGCTATTTTGAGTTTTCTTTAATGATAATTCATCGAGTAATCGTAGGAATATTGTTATTTGGAACCCAACGTGAGACTTTTTATAAATTTTTTGAAAAGAAAATTCACCGAGTTATGAGAGAATCATTCTTATTTGGCGCCCAACGTGAGACTTTTTAAATCCTGGCATCACTTACAAAAATTTAATGCCCACAATTTCGAAATTTAGGCAAATGAATCTAAAAAATGACGAGTAGCTATGAATATCAAGAAATTATAACTAATTTCGAGGACTTTCACAGAAACCTTCCGAATTCCCTAAGTTGTTATTGTTAGTTTTTTTGAAATATTGCAGTCTCAGAAATTAACTGGGTATTTTCTTCATAAAGAATTTACTCAAATCCTTGAAGCTGTTTGTTGATTCTCTTTCAAATATGTTGTAAGGAAAACTAATCGAATTATGAGAGGACAATTTTTATTTGGCGCCCAACGTGAAACTTTCAAACTATTTGAATTCTTCTAAAAATATGTTTTTCAGCCGGAAACTATCAAGAAGATAAAAAGTTTTGTCTGACATCACTTTCTCGCAGTAAAGGCTGTTAATGCTATCCGCAGATGTCATGCGTATTGCGTGATTGCGTGATGACTATCATAAATTTCAGTCTCATTCCAAACAAGATCTTTATGGGAAAAAAGCAATCAATTCAAAATAAATTCCAAAGCATCAAAACACCTTACTATCCTTATTACGAGTTTGCTGACAAGAAAACTTAAAGAATAATGAGAGAAATACTTTTATATGGCGCCCAACGTGAGGCTTTTAACTCTTTAAATGATTTTGTAGTTAGAATACATTTAAAGTAAATAGAATAAAAGGGTTTTCTATGACATCGTACACCTGTAGTGCTAAAATATTGAAAGTTTAAATGGAATTAACAACACAACTTGAGTACGTGCTTCCACTAAGTTTTTATTTTAAATGGACCAATCCCAACATTTGGAAGAAAATAATCATCAATTTTCAAAAGCTCCAAAATCAACGACCACAGTTGGCAACATTGTTCCACCATATGACAGTTCATATAGCAGCTGCAATGCATTTACTCTACACTGTCTCCAATTTTGTGACACCCCCTTCTTACGGAAGAATTTGGCTCACTTCAGCTAAAGGATAGATTTTAGGTTAGGTGAAAGAGGTACTCACCCACAATATGATGTTCATCCAATAGAATGTCCGTCGTATGCATGTGTATCCGGAATTTCCCATTTTTTATTCTGCAACAAAAAAAATATTCTTTTTTATTAAGTGAAAATTACCCAATAAAAGAAAAACAAAAACAAAAAAACAGGGCTCAAAATCTGTGCTGCGATAAAAGAAAGTTTAAGTGAACTATATGGTTCGCGTGGATCTCATACATCTCTAGTTCTAACTTTTAAATGTCCCATTCCTGTGTGAAGGAAGATTAGAGTGTTGATAGAGGGGTAGTAAACTATTCTAACAATGGAAATCCAGGGCTGTACTTGGTTTTGTTGGAAATTTAAGACAACCCAAATTATAGATAAGTCTTTAACATAAATAGAATTATTTAAGTTTGATGATTAAAGCTCAATTAGCAACTATTTTGTCATTGATGTTGTGTGTTCATGTTCAATTACGGGTTGAGTTTCAGTAAAATTCTATAAGCACTATCTAAGCTTGGAAATTGAACTTTTATAATATTTGGGGCCCTATTACAGGCCTTCTGCCTCCATTACTTCGTGGAAAATCTAGTCCTGAAACAATAAAAGCAAAGGGTCATTAGAGACTCAACACACACTCGAATGGTTTTCAATCAAAAATCTTTGTGTGCATTGGAGAATTTAAAATTTTATGTCCTGACCTTGTCCTTATTTCTCTGTATCGTTTTAAATTGCTGCTACTGCTACTGCTTCTAGTTTGCCTTGGTTTACTAGAAGGAGTAGGTGTATAGAGATTAAAAACACCACCCATAAATATGGCTCATATTTTCTATATGTAAGAGTCCTTTATTAACTTTAACTCTATACAGCACTTACAGCGTGCTACAACAGCATCTACAGTCTACACTCTCCTACAGTGCGCTATGTTGCACCGTTCAAACGTGCTATGAATATCATTTTCCAGCTGAATAATGGCTGAATCACATGCAAAGAGCTGCAAGCCGAAGCCGAGCTAAAGTGCTTTTGTTCCTCTCTATAAAGATATGGTTTTGGCGTATTATGTACGAGTATATGTTCGAGTATATGAATGTATATGAATGGGGGCTAGAGAAGAAATAAAATACTTTGCATTGGAGCGAAATGTGTAATATGATGCAGGAAGTGTGAATAGCTAATTTTTAACTACACTCACTCAAACTTTTGTCAACGGTGCGAGGTGCGTGGTGGGTATAGTAATGGCAAAAAGGAATGAAGTTAGCTTGTTAAAAGTAAAACCCGCCCTTGATTGAAGCAATTTAGCAGCAGAAGTAGCTGCGTTTGGCAGCATATATGCAATGCATGCCATCACGGGAAAATCCTTTAGTTTCGTTTTGATGCATTCATTTACAACATAGTCTGATGTGTGTGTGTGTTATGCTATGATATTTTTTGTGTGTATGTTATACGTTGCTTATACGAGCTCATTTTGATATACATATGTATGCATAGCGAAAAGAAAGCTTTAGCTAAGAAACAGTTTATCTTCATTAAAAAAGTTCACATCCAATATTAATCTTTGCCCTTAATCTAGAACTTGTGGAATTTTTAATTTTTATTAATGCAATTAGATTAGGTATCTGTGCGACATATCAACTAGTAAGAGAAATTACATAAAAGTAGGAAGCAAACTAAAATAAAGCAGCTCCGTTAAACAAAAAAAAACTTTTTCATTTGTATAATGGGTTTAATTTAGTTATGCTAATTTAAGTACTATCTTAGAGCTACTAAATGAAAGAGGAAAATTGAGTTTATTTGACTTGGAACCGAGGAAGAATATTCCGATTTATTTTTGTTAAAAGTTTTTGAATTGAAACCAAAAATGAAGGCAGTCTTTTGAAATCTTAAATTGAACAATTATTATTAATAAGATGTTCAAAGGGTAGACACGGTGCATTCAAGAGGACACAAGCGTCCACAAGCTTTTTTTCAAAGCGAACCTCTGTCTATCAACTCCTACTCTCACCTCCAAGTGGTGAACATCGGGTGCCTAGTACCTTTAACTGAAGATGGGGTTCCAATCCCTGTGGACGGTTTTAGGGGGCAGCAAACGAGAGAGGGGGGGGAGGAGTGTTCCCACTAAGGCACTTCTCCTTCATCCAGGCGGCAGCGGAAGAATTCTCAAGATGGAATCAACGGTGGCGTCTACAGTTCCAGTTAGGCAGAATTACTTAGTGAACACCTTATACGGGCTACTACGACATATTCGGAGCTCAGGCCTATAAGGAGCGGTTAATCCGGCTCCCCGCCCTTGGAGTTATATATATAGGGTCAGGTCCTCCAGGTCGGGGGTCGTGCCGTCGGGGTGACTTCCCGGCCACGTAAAGCTATTTTAGTTGCGAAGCAACAACAAGCCTCGGATACGGACGGATTTACTGTTGACGAACCTAGCAAACGAAATAAGGACAACGAACTTCGGATCTGCACGTGGAATGTTCTGTCTCTCTATAGACCACGTGCAGCCGAACATTTAGCAGAGGCCCTAGAATGCTACAAAGCAGACATCACCGCCATCCAAGAAGTGCGATGGGATGGGCCGGGCCGGGCAAAAGAAAACTGAAAGACTGCGATATATACTACGGTGAGTGTTACCGACCACAAGGGCAGCGTCTTTTTGGATGTGGATTTGTTGTAAGAGGCAGACTTAGGCAAGAGGTCTTGAGTTTTAATTATGTGAACGAACGCCTCACGACAATTCGCATCAAGGCTAAACTCGCCAACATCAGCCTCATATGCGCTCATGCCCCCACAGAGGAGAAAGATGACGACACCAAGGACGAGTTCTACGAGCTCCTGGACAAGACATATGAGCAATGCCCTAGCTATGACATTAAAATTGTCTTGGGTGATTTTAATGCCAAACTAGGAAGAGAAGACGTCTTTGGTGACACAATTGGAAGATACAGCCTGCACGACACCACCTCCGATAACGGACTCAGGCTAATCGACTTTGCTGCGGGGTGAAACGTTGTGGTAGCTAGTACGCAGTTCCCGCATCTCAATATACATAAGGGAACATGGCGAATTCCTGGTCAATCAACCGCCAACCAAATTGACCACATTGCGATCGATGCAAGGCACTCCTCCAGTATCAAGGATGTCCGAACGTTCCGAGGAGCCAACGTTGACTCGGACCACTACCTCGTTATAGCCAAGGTAATGCTACGGATATCCAGACCAAAGCCAAAACAGGGAAATACTGTCAGGAAGTTCGACGTCGGACGGCTACAGTCGCAAGAAATCGCCAGGTCCTTTTCCGATCGAGTCTCTCGCGCCCTCTTAACTAGTCCTTTGCCGCCAACTGCAAACATCGAGAACCAGTGGAAAAACTGCCAGGAAGCCATCAGAGATGCCGCTTCTGACGTGCTGGGCTTTGCACGACTACCACAGCGAAACCCCTGGTTCGACGAGGAATGCCGGCAAGTACATGCAGCTAAGCAACAGGCATATAAAGCGGCGCTGCATAGAAGGACCAGAGCTGCTCGCGAGCTCTACGAGCAGAAGAGGAAAGAGGAACACAATCTTCTTAGAAGGAAAAAGAAAGAGCATGAGGAGCGCGCGATCGAGGAATTAGAGGGATGCCACTGCAGGAATGAAGTTCGGAAGTTTTACCAAAAAGTAAAAAGAACCTCCCAAGGTTACAAGCCCCGAACCGAAGCCTGCAAGTACGATCAGGGGAACATCGTGGTGGAATCGCAGTCGGTGCTGAGGATATGGAAAAATCATTTCCGAAAATTGTATAACGGCGATGACGAACCGAATTCCGCTACCGTGCAAATTGCACCATTCAACCTGGACGACGTAGGCTAACAATTCCGTCCACCCGATCTTGACGAAGTGAGGATAGCCATATCTAAACTTAAGTCCAATAAAGCTGCTGGAGCTGATGGCCTTGCGGCTGAGCTATTCAAAGCGGCTGGCGATGAATTGGTTAGGAGTATGCACCAGCTCATCTGTAAAATATGGTCGGAAGAAAGCATGCCCGATGAATGGAACCTCAATATTGTTTGCCCGATCCTCAAGAAGGCGATCCTCTGGACTGCACCAACTACAGAGGCATCAGTCTTCTTAATATCGCCTACAAGATCTTCTCTGCCGTACTTTGTGAACGCCTGAAGCCATTCGTCAACAACCTGATATCATATCAGTGTGGCCTTAGGCCAGGGAAGTCCACCATCGACCAAATATTCGCACTACGGCAGATCTTGGAGAAAACCCAGGAGTTTCAAATTGATACCCACCACCTTTTTATCGATTTCAAGGCCGCGTATGACAGCATCTATAGAGACGAGCTATATAGAGCAATGTCAAGTTTTGGCATCCCTCCCAAACTCGTCCGTTTGTGCAGGATGACGATGGAGAATGCACGCTGCTCCATCAAGGTCGGCAAAGACCTCACCGACACCTTTGATGTCAAAAAAGGTTTTAGGCAAGACGACGCTCTGTCATGCGACTTCTTCAACATCGTTCTTGAAAGAATAGTGCAAAACTTTCACGTCAACACCAGAAGCACAATTTTTCAAAAGTCCGTCCAATTACTCGCTTACGCGTACGACATTGACATAATCGGACGAACAAAGCGTGATGTCAGTGGTGCTTTTGTGAGCATTGAGAAGGAAGCCAAGAAGATGGGTCTAACGGTGAATGAAAGCAAAACAAAATATATGCTGTCAACAAGAAAGGACACCCAACACCGACGTCTCGGACAGAACGTCACTATAGACAGCTATAATTTTGAGGTGGTCAGAGACTTTGTCTACCTAGGATCCGCTATAAACTCAGCGAACGACACCAGCGCTGAGATCAAACGAAGAATTACTCTTGCCAATCGCTGTTTCTTTGGGCTAAGAAGGCACTTGAGAAGCAAAGCCCTCTCTCGAGCAACTAAACTGTCCCTGTATAAGACGCTTATCATCCCGGTCCTGATGTATGGTGCAGAGGCATGGACACTGTTAACGGTGGATGAGAAGGATGAGTGATTTTTGGTCCCGTCTGCATAGATGGGGAATGGAGAAGAAGATACAACAACGAACTGTATGGGCTGTACAGCGACACCGACCTAGCCACAAAAGTGAAAAGCCAACGACTGAGATGGCTGGATCATCTAGAGCGAATGGACACCAATGCTCCGGCCCGGAAAGTCTTTGAATCCAACCCCGTGGGACAACGCAGTAGAGGTGGACAGCGTGAAAGGTGGCGCACGCAAGTGGAAGATGACCTCAACCAACTTGGCGTGCGAAACTGGAGACATTTAGCTAGAAACCGAGCCAGCTGGAAGAAGCTTGTTGGTTGAGGCCCTGGTCCACCCCGGACTGTAGCGCCACCTTAAGTAAGTAAGTAAGTATTAATTTGTATATCAGATAAATTAGCTAAATCCAAAATACTTTCAGTGACATTTGGAGGACTGTGATACAATGCAAAGATGTTGAATATGTTGACAATTGGACGAAAATCTGTTGAGCTTTTTTGGTTAAAAGACCCTGCTTTATTACAATTGCTAAGAATAGATATCAGAAACAGAAGCATTAATCAAAATCCTAAGAGTCATTTTGAGATAATTAACTATTATAAATAAAAGAACCGGTCACTGACTCACTCATTAATTCATCTGACTTATCATTGTACAGCTTATACTAGATATGTTAGAAAATTTTTGAAAAAATCTATACATTGGAAATTTTATGTAGAGGTGTACTAGTTTTATATAAATGACAGTCGTAGCGTATGAAAGCTATCCGTTTATAATGAGGTTTAATAAAAATGCTAATTTTGCTTCTAAGAAAATCACATAAAAAGGCTTTCTTCTCTACTAAATTTTGAAACAAATCAGTATGCCGGAAGTTCTTTTGACAGATGCACAGACGCACATATACACAAACCGACACACAGACTGTGCCGAAAACGATTTTTTAAGGCTTCTCCATCGTCAAATTGGTAAGTTTTATTAAAACCTCAGATTTCTCACATGAAACTTTAACTTGCCCTACCTTTTAAAAGCAAGCAGAAAAGATGCTTCAAATGAAAATATCAAAGATTCAGACGTGGTTGCAGTTTAGCCGAGCACTGTGGACTTTTCTTCTCCATCCAATATGTATGTGGAAAAGCACAATCTATCTTAATTAAAGTTTGTGGGAAATTTTGTGAGGAAAAGCAGATGCTCGTTCCATAAGAACATGAGTGTGTGTACACTGTACACAATGGGACACTTAATTACAATCTATTAGCAAACGATTTCTTCAAGGTGGTGGCTGGAGTATCATATAAGATCACTGATTTTAAAATAATTACTTCCTCTGAATTATTTACCTCACAGGAGTGATTTATAAGAAACGTGTAATTAATGTAACCTTAAAGAGAGGTAGGATGTGTAACGTGCGTTCCATTTGCTAGGTAGGTATAGGTACCTACATTATGCTATAGGTATGGTACATATCTCTTATAAGATTTCTGATGCTTTAAGAAACAAACAAGAAGCTGCTGAAATTGTTGACATTCTGAACAGTGGAACTGATTGTGGCATTTTATATCAAGAATAGTAGTATAGGTACCTCTGTGGGCGTTAAGTAATTTAGTGTTTCAACAAGAGATTTTATTTTAAATTAATTTGAATTGTAAAAATTTACTTGAAAACCGATGTATGTACATAAATAAATGGTAAAAAAAATTAAATTGTTTAATATAACAAATTTAATTCAATTTAAAAATTATTTTCTACTTTTTAGAGCATTTAAATAAAAACATTTTCTTAAAATTGTTTTTTTTATACCATTTATTTTTTTTTAGAGTTTCTTACTATTAACTTATTATTCTCAACAAACCCTTTTCTTTGATACCCGTATCATCGGAGTCCACAAAAAAAAAAAAAAAAAACAATTCCGCCGTCTTGAACCGTTCGCCATATTGGATTTAGATGGAGTCATTTTATTTCCGTATATTCTTCTCAGCAAAGCCTTTCACCCGATACTCTCTATCATTGGAATGCACATAAGTAACTTGTCCGCTAATGCCGTCCGCCAGATTGGATTAAGAATGACGTGAACAAGCTAGCCGTGCATTGTCATATTGTCAACCAAGCTGAACGTGTATGCAAAATTTCATCTCAATCGGTTGAGGATAACTGCTTTAAAATGCAGTTCCAAGATTTGAGCTATACCCATGCATACATTTACTCAAAGAAATAAACATATACCATAGCAAGTTAATGAAGCATGTAACTTGTATAAAATAAGGCTTGGTCCTTAATAGGTTTTAACAATAATAATGATAATAATTCATTAATCAAAAAATCTATTTTAGTAGGTATGGTAGTTTTATTTTTTTTTTTTGTGGGTAGCAATAGATTACACTATCTGTGAAATTCTTACCTTGGTTCAACTCCTTATATAATTTGGGGGGAAAAAAAATTCCAATTGAATTCTTTATCAAATATTTAAAATCGAGGGAGCAGTTTAAAAAAAAATTATTTTGTATATATAAAATTCTTAAAAAATCTTTAAGGAAAAATTTTGTTATGCAAATCTTAAGTATTTTTTAATGTGCATATCGTCGTCGTGCTATCAAAACTCCCTAAGTCCATTTCTTTTGAAACCGAGAAACCTCTCGTGAATACGATCAGGGTTGCCCTTTATCGCCAATTGGGCTTCTTGAACTTTTCACTTTCAAATTTTGATTTGCGAAAAATCCCAATTTGGTCTATTTAGTTTTAAAATTAGGCGATTTTAAGGCTTCTTAAAAATTGATACAGACAAATCAGTTTGTTTTATTTTCTATTTACCTAGATGAGAACTTAAAAGCTTTTGAAAAATATATATTGTGAATGAGCCTACTTCCATTTCAATAATCCCTTGTAACCACACAAACTCTCAACTCAAAGCATTTGATTCAGTTTGCACACCGTGTAGTGTATTCTTAGGAACCAAATTGATAATTTATTACCAGAGATTATGAATATACAGTCGATAGTCTCTGATTGGGATCCTTGAAGCAATTTATTTTGTGTTTGAACCTTTGAAGTGACTAAAAATGTGTGTGTATAAAAAAAATATGCAAATTTCACTATGAAAATAACAGAATAATCATCTTTTAGTATGGGAGACATATTGAATACAGTTTGCAAATTTTAATTGATTTTTTTTTTCTGAAACAATGTGCATTAGGGTGGTGCTTCAAAAGGGCATTGTTTTATTTCAAATGACGCTTCCTCCTAATTTGTTTCAAATAAAAAAAAATCTGTAAAATTGTAGCTCACTAGTTTCCCTTTAACCCGGCCCCTAAGACGATAGAAGTTTTATATGGGAAAACACACATGCTCAATGTTCAATCAAATTTTGAATTCTTATACCTTTGGTAAAATTTGATAGAAAATTTTAAATTTTAAACGAATAATTTGAATTGAAAAATTTGCTTGCATCATTAATGAGTGGGGCTATTTTCGGCTCCAAGATTCTTAAATTGGGCTCCATTCATCTTGAAAAATCTGGCAACACTGAATACGATATATTTATTAAAATATATAAATATTTTAGTACTGTAAGAGGTCTCTAAATCTTATGTTGGTCTTTTTATATATTAAAAATAAATTCAAAATCAAACATTTTTAAATTCTGGTTAAAAAAAGTATCGACGTCTCAAAATAAACAAAAATGGACTTAGGGAACTTTCACTGAACGATGACGATATAAAATAAAATAAAAAGAATTGTTACCCATTTTTAGTCGAATTTGAAAAAAAATTTACCGACAATATGACTATTATTTTAATTTTAACTTATTCGAAAGGAGAATTAGCTTTTCATCCCATGTGTTGTAACACTTTCTGACCAATATCATTGGAAATGTCTCAATGAGTGTTGTTTTTGTATGTTTACACATTAGTCTGCATCTCGTGCTAACTAGCCCAGTTAGCGTTGCACTTGCACTGCAATTAAGCTCTTATGACAGTTGTGGAGCTAGAACACTTTCCCTGTACGAGATACACACTTATGCCAATCCAACACCCAGATAGAACTCATTGATACTTTTCAAGTGTTGCAACACTTAGAACTCAATCTGTGCAAAGAAAAAGTTACAGTACAGTGTAACAGTTATTGGACTATAACACTTTTCCTGCACAAGATACTGACGTATGCTTTAACAAAATACAAAATTGAAGGAATTTAGATTGAAACATACTTTTTGAAGCTGAAAAGTCACCTTCCGCAAATTTTGAACTAAAGTTCCCGGGCATACCTTTAAATGTCTAACAATTAGTAAATATCGTGAAAAACTTTTATCAAAGTTATAGTATCCGTTTTCGAGAATAAAGTATTTTCCTTAAGGTTTTTTAACATTATATGGAAGGTATGTATCTACAATTATTTTTTCATAAAAGTAATATTTTCTTCAAAATATATCCACCATGTTGTTTTCAAAATATTTGCTTTTCGAAAAAAAATGGGAATATTTTTTAAAAATTCAAAAAAAATATTTTTTTTCAAAGCTTGGTAGGTACATGCACAATTTTATTTATATTTTTTAGAAGCATTGGCATACAAATATCAAAACTAGTTATGTACCGTTTTGAAGAAAATCTAAAATAAAAAATAGTTCTATGTGAAATTTCATTAATAACCGTATTTAAAAAAGATTATTTCCAAAAAGAGGCTTTACTAAAAGTAATTTACAATTTAAGAAAAGTTGTAGAGCCGTTTTTTGAGATTTCCAAAATATCTATCGAATGGCGAAATCCCGAACGTCCCAAAAAATCGAATATTAAAGTTTTTGGTAATTTTTTAGTTGAAGAGCTATCAGTGTAAAAAGTATAACAGTGCTAAAGCATGGACGTGTAACAGTAATACGCAATTTTCCAATGAAAATTGTTGACTTACGCGTCTGCCGGACAACTGTACATCCTGTTCCTGTTGCCCTGAAGACGCCTGCCTGATGACTGAACGTACCCTTAACAGAACAACGGAGTTGTGTGAGTGCTGCAGAGGACCCAAAACGGGGGTTCAATTCCTGAGAACTCGCGAAACGGGCCGCCGAAGGTACTTGGCCCAGAAAAACTGTTGAAACTGACACCTGTCTAGCGACTGAACATATTACCCTAAGCGGAGCAGTGGAATTGTGGAGCGGTACAGAGGACCAGGGTTGTCAGATGTGGCGATTTGTCGCCAAACAGGCGATATGAAATTTTATTTGGCGACACGAAAATCGGTTTGGCGATGTACCTTAAAAAAGGCGATATTTTTAGGTTTTGGCGATTTTAATTTTTTTAATCAAAGTCGTAATATCTTCGGTCAAAAGGTAAAACTCACGGAGTACAGAAAATATATTAAAGTAAATGAGAATGCAATTAATTTCTTAATCCAAGAGGTCTCATTTTGCAAGGTATTTACTAACACATTGAAATATATGCCCAGGAACTTTATTTCAAAATTTGCGGAACGTGACTTCAGCTTCAAAAAATTCTTTTCAACCTAATTTTAAAAGTATGTATATTTAAATAAATTGTGACTAGGTTTACCTTTTAAACGAAGACGACATTGTTTCTTTTTTTCTGATCTTTACTTAACGCTGTGGCTCCATTGGCAATTTTTGAGACAGTTGCAATTGGAATAGGAATGGCAATTATTTGCTTGGCTGGGCATTTTCATTGCCAGGCAATTTCAATTGAAAAATGTGTGTATAGAAATATTTGACTGCAAATGCATTCAAATACTGTTTAAATCCCCTGTTTTTAATAAAATTTAATTTTAATTCACTATATTTTGTCATGTGCGTTGTCATATTCTACGATTTAATTAATTAAATATTGCCAATGGAGCCGCTGGGTAAACCTCGCATCTTTTTTATTGGTTTGCTAAAATTTAGGCATCAAAATACTAAATCTCATCGCACTCAAAACTGTACATCGATTCTTTCCCATCACTCAAATAATTTTATAACATTTTTGTGATTTTTGAATTTGGTCATTTATAAAGTGCACTCAGAGAAAAAAGCAGGTATTATCAACCAATTTCTGGGCAATCATACCTGATTTTCAGGTTGTTATTTTTCAACTCGGTAGATCAGGTTAACTGTTTAACCTGATACCTGATTTGAAAATTTAACACTGTAATCCTGTAAATTTTACCTGCAAATATAGTTAATTTAACCTGACAAAATATTCAATGCCCTGTAATTTTAACATGAAAATCTGGTTAGTTTAACCTGACAACCTATAGTTAATTTAACAGGTTTCAATGTTATATCAACCCTGTATCTAATGCCGGATTTACACGACTTGAACGCTGCCACTATAATGACAAAAATAATTAATTTGTCCATTCTTTTGTTGTTGCTTTTGTCATTATACTGGCAGTTTTCCAATCGAGTAAATCCGGCAACCGGCATAATTCATGAATTTATACGTCTAAGAGCCGTCTCTTGCGCTGTCTATCGCTCAACTCGTAAGCATTATTCTGAAAGTACATATAGAAATTTATTATTTATTTATTTTAATTTAAAAATTATTTGTGATACTTACTTCAGTTTTGAACGGGGAACCTTTCACACACGGAGATAGCACTCATCCACTGGGCCAATTCACTACACAAAAAACTGGTGCCAAATATCAATACCTTAGTTGAAACTCATTGAATGGCTTGTGTGTGTGTTTTAGCACTAGTGTCACGTTTAAATGAACTGACAGAGTGCTACTTTAACAGGAGGCCAGGTAAGATTCAAATAATTTTATTTGAATGGCCTGTGTGTGTGCGTTTCAACGCTAATGTCACGTTTAAATGAACTGGCAGATTGCTTCTTTAACAGGAGACCAGGTTAAATTCAAATCGTTTTACTTAAATTGTCAGTGTGTGTGCGTTTCAGCACTTGTGTCACGCTGGAATGAACTGGCAGAGTGCTTTTTTAACATGAGGTCAGGCAAAATACAACAGGTAAAAAAAAACACATTAAATGTTAGTTCAACCTGATATGTAGTAAAACAGAAATTCATATCATACAGTGTTAGAAAAACACGACCTTGGTTAAAATTGACACTATATTCTTGTTAAAATTTCTTATTTACAAGAAATTAGTGTTAAAATTACAGGTCATCTTCTTAAATCAACCTGAATATGGCAAGAAAGTCCACCAGGTTGATTTTGCACTGAATAAAAGGTTACTAAAATCAGGTACATTTCTGAAATGTCAGTAACTTTGTATGGGATTGTGCACCTCGTGAATTCAACAAGGCCCAGGTTAATTATTTACCTGACGTTTTTCTCTGAGTGTGGAAAATTTTAAATTTGGCGATTTTTTGGCGATTTATATTTTACCTTTGGCGATTCCGCTTTTTTAAACCTGACAACCCTGCAGAGGACCCAAACGGGAGATAAAATCACTGAAAAAAAAACAATAATTTACATATGTAATGGGGCATATTCATAGATGTTGTTTAAGCTGTTGATATACAAAACTGGAGTTTACCTGATGGAGTTTCAATATGATAAACTCCAGATTTGCCTAGAAACAGCTTATACAACATCTATGAATATGTCCCAATGTATTCGTTTTGATGTGGATTTTAGGCTGTGATAATAAACAGGCATGATTATCATTTGCAGATTTCCAATACCATTTTATTCTTTTGCAGTTGATGATTTGGCAGGGCAATTGTAAATTAGATCTCGAAAAACCATTCATTTTTGAGGCAAAGGTTAATCTTCGCATGCGTGAATCAGGAATGGTTATCCGAGATTTAGGCCGTTTAAGATTTTGGGTTCGAGATTTTTGAATTCATAGTTTTGAATTAGAGATTTTGGTTTTCGATATTCTTTTGGTTCGAGATTTTTGTTTTTGATATTTTGGCTTTTGAGATATTG
This sequence comes from Dasysyrphus tricinctus, assembly GCA_963921185.1. Lineage (NCBI taxonomy): Eukaryota > Metazoa > Arthropoda > Insecta > Diptera > Syrphidae > Dasysyrphus > Dasysyrphus tricinctus. The sequence goes on along the minus strand of OY992532.1, from coordinate 22,181,008 downwards.
GTTTTCGAGATATCGAGGTAGACCGATTCACTCACTTTTCTCGTCTTATTCCGATTATAGTAATAACAAGTTTGAACAAAATCTTGAAGTCAATTTTTTTGTTAGTTTTTTTTTTTTTAGATAGAATTCTGTTTTATTAGGTTAAGAGTTTGCGGAGACATGCGAACACTTCTTATAGTTTAAATGGTAATTTATTTGTTTTTTGTCAAAAATAATTTAACTTAATTTGACTCTTTCTGAAAATATCGAATCCATAAGATATATTAAATTTTTTGTTTAGTTAATATTTCAAGCATCTATCATCTATCAACTCTGTTTTTAAGTAACACTTTTCAAACTAACCTATTCTGCTTTAACATTTGTTTAGGAGTTTCCACAGTCATGTTTGGCAGGTATTAAGAAGCCCTATGTAGTACCGTCACGACGTCTAATCATTAATCTATTGGCTTATACGACGACGCTTACTGATTGTATGGATAAGATAAATGGAAAACTATATAATATTTAAATTTAACTTCTTAATTCCACGCTTAAATTGCGATCTCATTCACATGGTAAATTAAATTGAGGAACTATCATTTCATAAAATGCAGAAACAAGGTCATAAAATCAAATTGAATAATACAAATAAGAAAAAATTATGCCTTCCATTTAATTTTAGACCAACTTAAATCGTATATGTAGGCAATTCCCCTCTTTGCGTTGCTGTTGTTATATAGACATTAGTTTCTTTTTTTATAGTTTGAAATCTCAAATTACATATGAATTGCCCAACACACCACATCAATTGACTCACTTAATTCAAAAGGCACGATTTGTGTTCAAAAAATCAACAACGAATGAATGAAATGCGATCAAAATAACAGAGCCCTATTTCCCTGAAATAGTTTGCGAGGTAAAGTTGCAAATGATCTACGATATTTTCTTGATGTTGTTTTTCGACTAATTTGCCCCGTTAAAAAATGTTTATTGTTGCATGCCTGGTATGCAACTAAGAAAAAGTTTAACAGTCATCTTAAGGCTACAGGGTTACATCATATTCCACTATACAAAGGGGTTGGGACTTTGAAAATGGTGGAAAATTTGAAAATTTTTGTTTAAGTATTGATAGATTGAACTCAGTAAAGAATAAGTACAGAACTTTTTAAGAATGCAATTAAATGAAAACAAAAGTTATTTACTGATTTATACAAATTTACAAAGAGGATCGGCAATACTCGAAATGAAGCTATATTTAAGCTTTTTGGAAAGAAAAAAGACATTCCCTTGATATATTTAATTGAAATAACAAGAAAGAAGCCATCGTTGATGAGCCAGTTGCAGTTATTAAAAGACAAATTTGCTACTATGAAACATTTGAAAACTTAAGTTTAACAATGACCAAAGATAGATTAATCTAAATCAATTTGGTTTACGAAGCTGTAAACTGAAGGCAGTACGTCCAGAAAAAGATTTGCTCGAATGATTACTGTCATTTTTATCTTTTAAGCCTACAATGGACCCATCTTTTTGTTCCTAAATAAAAGTAAATCACTAGAGGAACTAACTTCATGAGCTTAGACTATAGCTAGACTATATAGTGCACTATAATGATGATGGCAATTTGAAAACAAGAACCACAACAACAAAAAAGTTATTGAGTAAATACAATAAATTATTTATCATGCAAATACTCAAAGCATTATTCATTAACACTGCATAAAGAGATTTGAACTAGGAGCTTCGGGCAATTTTCTTTAGTGCACTATGGTCAAATAGACGAAAAGTAAAAACCAAACAGCCTCAGAGCAGTGGTGCCAGATCGAGGGATTTATCCCTTTTTGTGGGATTTTCTCACATAAAATAAGCTAAAAGGGTTAAAGGGATTTTTCAAACTACATAGTGCAAAAAAATGGGATTTTACTATTTGGTCACTTTTTGTTCTAAATTTGTTAGTTTCATTAAGAATAAAAAAATTTGTCAACCTACGATCAAATAAAATTTTTTCATGTTTAGAAAAAAATCATTCTAACTTATCTGAATGTGTTCATTTTCTTTTTTTATTACCCTAAACTGCTTCACAAACTGACATATCTGTAGTGAAAATCTCAGCTCACCACTGATGAGATGAAATTTCAAATTCGATAACAACAATTTGACACTACTCGATTTCGTGAATTTATGTGTGTGGTTTGTATTAATTAAGGTAATTTGTTTTGATTGCTTTTAGAATTAAAAATTGAATTTATAAAATATTTGTTCCAGCTTAATATCAGAACAAGGGCATAAGAAAAAAAAAAGAATTTTTTCGATTATAACCGATGTTAAATCGAAAAAAAGGAATCGGTTGGGAAAAGAAATGATAAATTCAATTTGTTTGTTGAGGTCCTGTTTTCAATCAAAAGGTATTACTTGCTTCAATTAAGTTGTGAAGCAAGAGCATTTCTCCCTACACAATTCGAAAAATTTATATAATTAATTAGATGAATTCACGAGTATTTATTTACCTATTATTTTATTACAAATCAATGTGGAATACTTTAAAAATAAAAAAAATATTTATTTTGAAAACATTGGAAGGCATGCAAAAAGCCTTACTTCAGTCTTAAATCTCTTTGCTGTGTCATTTTTGTATGAAATATCGAGAATAATGAGACTTGAGACCGAGATAAAGTTTTTTGCAGTCATTTTCAAATAAATCGTATGTTGAATTTTATGTTCCTTTTTTTATGGTTTTAAAAATGTATAAGATGTACAATGCACAGGCTAACATTTCTTTTTTTGTATTATATACAAACCTATCGTAAAATTAATTTCTATTTATTTGTATACCTAGTTGAATAATCAATTTAATTTGTATTTGTTCGTAATAAAAAAAGACTGAATTTAATGAAATAAATGGTTTTTTGATTTTTATTTCGTGGGATAAATTTGGGTTTTTTTAATTTTGGCGAGGGATAAAAGGGATTTGTTGGGTATTACCGTGGGATAACCTGCCTCCAAAGTCTGGCATCACTGCCTCAGAGCCCAATGACCAAACTATTCCATTTTAATTTCAATGTTGAAGATACCCTCTTGGGGCAATACGAAATTTTTCCCCGGACCACAAAGTCCATTGTGGCTGTACGGATACATTCCTCAATTGCACCCAAATGCCCCACAGAATTTATACCCTCCTATAGCTATGTACATCTGCTTAGGAGCTCCTAATTGTTAACCATACCACAACAATAATGTAATTTAGGAAAACTTTCATTGAAATTTATGGATTGTACTTAACTGAAATAAGTGCGAAATTATTATTTGTTGTACGAAAACACGCAACTAAAACAGCATAAGTGTATTATTCAAGCTGTGCAAAGCACACCACACAACTATCATCATCTGGGGGAAACTTTTCTAGTATATATAGTTGGATTGTTTGTAGGTACACATCAGGCACAGCTTTTTGCTAGCTAAATCTGTTTATTCTATCTCGCTGTTCTCTTGTATACTTGGCAGTGGAGCAACCTATTTAACGAACTTCCGCTTCTATTTTTGGGGGTGCCGTACCTATCTGGCGGGCATAGTAGGTATACGAAACAGTTGGTCGTTGGTTTTGTTTGATCCACTTAAAATGTGATAGTTACATAGTTTAAATTATTTATATGTTTAAAGATATGTGGAATATGGAGCTTATGGGTACAGTATGTGATGCAGTTCTCGTATCTGAAAAGAGATTGAGTTGTTTTTTTTTTTTGAAAATTCTGATGTTGAGTTTATTACGTCAACATACTTATTATAGAGAAGAAATGGCTACGAAATTTCTATACAAAGCCTTGGCTATGAAGAAGAAGAAGTGACTCTGATTGAAAATATCTAACTGATGGTAAGAAACACAAAAATTCACAAAATACAAAAACAAAAACACAACACAACAACACAAAAATTCTTTGAGTTAAAATGAATAATAATATAATTTCTTAAAAAGTCTTTTCGACCATTGACATCGTAAGTATAGAGGACAGTCTATTGAATTTTTAGCCTGACGTTAGACCAAAAAAATTATCAATACGTATTATACTAGATACCACCTAATTCGTGCTCGTTATTTTTGGAGATGATTTTTTTAGGAAAAAGTATCATTTTTTTATTAATATCTCGAAAATTAAGAAAGATTTTCACATCCAGTTTTCAATATTTCATTAAGAAGGGGTAAGGGCATCGACACCAAAATTGCTCTTAATTACGCAAAATAGTAAAAAAGAGAATCGAAAATACACCCCGTTATAGTTTTATTATTTCCAATAATTTTTGATAATTTCAAGTTTTTGAGTACCTAGCTGATTGGCAACTTTCAATTTTCGAAACTGTCAAATTTTCTTTAAGATTCGGTCAGATTACCTAATCTAAAAATAATTTTCACTAACAAAATTTCAAGAGAGTAGCATTTAAATTGCTTTAACGTTTTGGAATAACTCAAGTTATAAGTTCAAAAAATAGTCCAGTCATATTGTATTTTTACCATGCAAATTGTGGGGTAGTTTTGATTTGTTCGCTCATTTATGTTTTCGGGGGTGCTGAATCTGAGGTTTGCCAACAAAATTTCGTGACGCAACATGGAAAAAAATACAAAAAATGATGCAAGAAAAGTTTTCGTCTTAAACTACCTAATTTGAAAATCTCACAATTTGCTCGTTAAGTGCCCTTTTGAGCACAAATTGACTGGATTTTTCGAATTAGGTAGTAAGACGATAACTAACCATTTCTCGAATACGAGTGGAGGTATTTGATAGATTCAAAAAGAATTTTGAAGTAAAATGTTCATACTTCAGAATGACCATAAACATTTTTTCGAAAAAAATTACCTCCACAAAAAAATATTACCCCGAATTTGCATAAAAAATGGACAAACATTCAAATTTTGTCACACAAAGTAATTTCTTAGTGCTCTCGAGTGGATTTTCGAAAACAGTAAAACATACGACAATTGTCGGCTAGCTTGAGCCCGAATGGGTTTTCGCAGAAAAAAAAAAACAAAAACAGAGATTTATTGGAAATTATGTATACTTTCCATGGTACTTTGATGTTATTTTCGAATAATTGGTAGTTTTCGCGCTATTAGTGAAAAACTCCCAAAAAATTAATTTTTTGCATAATTTTTGCATTTTTTTCCATGTTGCGTCACGAAATTTTGTTGGCAAACCTCAGATTCGGATTCAGCACCCCCAAACATATTAAGGAGGGAAATAATCAAAACTACCCCACAATTTGCTCGCAAAGAGCCTTTTTTGACTAGACTATAACTCAACTCAACTTATAACTTGGATTATATTCAGTGACTCCACTCAAAGAGAAGAGTTGTCTTTTCCAGTTTTCTTCATTTAGTTTTGGAATAACTATTTTAAATTTTGAACACATCTGCATTGGAATCACTTTCATAAGAAAATAAACATTGAACCACATATCTTATAGTCTGGGAGCCAAAGTTATGTAGGTTGAAGGAAGACAAGAAAATAGTCCTATGAGAAAAAGGTTCTAAAAAATTGACTTATAAATAAAAAAAAAAAAATATTAAAAACAACTGTAACGCTTCTTACTATCCTGTTTTTAATAGTAGTACATATGTATATAGAATTTTTAGTATAAAAAACCTTAATACTGTTTTGAGTTGGTACTGCTTGGCTTTCAGTGCTCTTATAATCGATATATTTAAGCTAACACTATTTCTCTATAGCTCTATATTTCCCTTCTATTTTGATATGAAGAGCTTCAAAATCAATAAATCTTTCACTATTTTTCTTCTAAAGCCGCGTCCACATTATGCCGAATTGTGTAGATCAACATTGTTGATCAACAGTGTTCAGTTAGTGTAGACGTGTTGATCGACAAAGCCAATCAACATTTGTTGACCCGAACGTAACCCGATTCAAATGGATAGCAATCGACAAAGTTGTTCAACAGATTTCATTTTATTAAAAACATTTGTAGAGTTTTAATTTCATGAACATAATTTATTGTTTTTTTGCGTCATTAATCACATTTTTGCTAGATGAAAAATGCAATATTTATTGTGAATGAGTATTTAATGTTAATAATATCGTTTTATCTTTATTGTTCACAAGAAAAAATAAAAAAAAGTTGGGTACCACCAGAACCCTTCGGTTGTATCCTGACGCATCGATCAGAAAATTCCAGACCACACAAATGTTTGCTACTAAAGTTTTTCGACAATATTAACCAACAATGTTGATCGGCATAGTGTGGACCGTCCTTAATGTGTGTAGGTATTGCGTTTCGTCATTTTAAACTTAAGGGTACTCTAACCTCTTGAGTGTAAACTCATTAGTAAACAAAAACTAGACAAAAATCTTTATGCCAAATAACATCGCTGACAGCTTCATATAACAAAATGTTTACACCAATGCACGTAAAGAAGTATTATTTTCCAGAATGGCAGCTTCTCCCTTTAAGTTATCAAAAAATGAGGAAAGCAACATCATAAGGGGCTAGAATTTAGTTTACTCAAAGTTTAAAGTAGACACACACAAAATAGGAGAAGAGAAAAGAGGGGGAGTGTGGTTTATGGGTTGAGAACTGAGAAGGGAATTATATACGCCAATTTTGTTTACCAAACATAAATTAAATGCAAAGTCCAGCCCGTTACAAATTATTATTGTAATGTCAAATCTAAGTTTGAGTGTAAGTACTTTATTTATAATAAGGGTATTTATGCAACGTCATCTCATAAGTTTCCAAATTGTGTAAAATGATAGGTTTATGCAAAAGTTTATATGAACGACCTTTTTATTCATTTGGTTTAAATGCTATATAATTTGATCAGTTAAACGTCAAAAATTTGTTTTACAGGTTAGGTGTGCGACAGATTTGACGTGTTCAGATGTCGATGTTATAGCTAAGTTCTATATCTTTTTTCTTTGCTACTTCACCAAATGTCAGTTTAACTTCCGCGGGGCGCGCCCGGGCGCGCTGAAGTAGGTATCACGTAGGTATATCATATTTCTGAACACGCCTAGTTATAAAAGTCACAAATGACGTTTGGATAAGTTTACTCAAATAAATTATTATTATTATTATTAAGATTTGACAGTTCAGTTAAGTTCAAAAAATGGTAAACTTAACCAAATCGTAGACTTATCTAGTGTTTTACGACGTTGCATGAATACCCTTAATATCAATTTTATTGAGTTTAATCTACAATTTAAGTGAATTCTATATGTATTCAGTTTAAAGTACATAGAGAAGTTTTCTTTCCCTTAAAAATATGGAAAGTTAAAAAATTTCGAGATAACGCTTTGTATATGTTTTATTTAGTTAGTTAAATTAGGAATAAATCCAAAAAAATGTAAAAAATCACATTTGTTGTTTGTTTTACTTATTCCACCATAATTTTTTTACCAGCAGATATGCATAGGTATAGGCATTGCACCATATTAAAGAAATATTATTAGATGTCCTTTGAAATGAATTCTTCAAAAAACGGTTTGGATAAAGTCGACTGAGAGACAGTAGCTCAAACTAAGCTGATTTTAAGTTTTTAAAGTTTAATAAATGGCATATTTGGCTATTTTGAGATACTTGTTTGGCGATTCGCTCAAACTGGGTGTATTATGCATTCATGACCAGTTAAGTCAATAATAAAAGTCAAATTTCAAATTTTCTGCAGTTTTAGGGTTGCCATCTAAATATTTCAAAATTTAAAATAATTACCAAAATTATCACACTTGCTTTTAGAAAACCGGATTTCGAATGTAATTTAAGCTTACCAACTCCTTTTTGGGCATAACAAAAAATAGTGCCAGGCCAGTTTTTCGGTTGAATGTCTTTGCCAGATGAGCTCAACATTTTTTAATGTAAGTATTATAAGGAATTACTTTTTTTCAATATTGCAAAAATTGTGAAATCTTCTTTTACAAATCGAGGTTTTCAATATGTTAACTTATGTCTTCTAAAATATGGAAAATATAGCGCCAAACGAGCTTGGTTATCGAAAGTGCTTGCCAGATGGACGTTAAGTTGATAAAGTAGGTGTTATAAGTCATTATTTTTTTTTGGGAATGCCTAACTCATCTCGCACTATTTTGTTCATAGAACAAAAGGCATTAGCTCAAAAATGTTTAAGACCCCGGTTTGTGAAATTTGATTTCTTAGTTTTGACAATTATTTATAATTAAAAAAAAAACGAAAAAAATCATTTCTTGTATAATACCTAGGTTTTTACAGACAAGCTCAACGTCTTGCAAGGACTTTCAATAGAAAATATTGTCTGGCACTATGTAAAAAAAAAACAATGATTTTTTTTTTAATTTTACTAACTTTAATTTTTTTTATTTTCCTTTAATAATTTTAATTTTTTTTTAATGGTAAATTTAATTCACTACAAAAAAAGATTTTAGCGTCATCTCGAAAACTTTGCTTCGTTTTTGGGTTATAAACAAAAAACAAAAAAGGGTTTTGCACCCTCTTCAAAATACACCCTCTTATTTAGTTTAATAGCACTCTACAGTTTTCTTATCTTCAATGACACATTTTATGATTTTTACAAGAAAAACCCATGAACGTGTTATTTCCTGTGTATATGACATAATCATTAGCCTATTGTTATTCCACTTTAGAACGACACATTTATTTCTAAATCACAATCTCTTTACGAGTAAAATGAATAAAGAAACGAGAAAATATTCCCTTGAAAAATAACTTTGCATTTCAATGCCTGGTGCTTAAATATTTCAAATACCTATATGTTTTATTATCTTGCAATAGGAAAACTTGTACACAAACTTTTACCAGAAGGTTTGTTAAGTAAATGGCCTTACATACCACAATTCTTTAATTTTATACTCATAGACATACACAAAATACAAAATATAAAGTACTAGACTAGAGTATTCCTAGAAGAGCTTACATTTCTTTAAAACAAAAATGACTTTTGAATTATTTCCTCCGAAGCAGTAGTTTTAAATTTAATTCAAGGGACGACCAGAGGAAAACCATCAGGAAAAACAAGACCATCAACATCAACAAGGATGTCTTTTTGAATAAATGTTGATTCTACTCTCAGCTCAATGATTACAAACTTTATGCATGCATAGGAAATAGTTTTGTTCAAGTAATTAAATTGAAGTTTCATTAAAAGTTTAGAAATCTAGAAAAAGGTAAAATTTACTTTTTTGTTGAAAAAAAACGTAGTTTTGTGTATAGAGGTCCTATAAAATTGATATTGAGTCTTAGAGTCGTTTGCGTAAACAAAACTCAAATATTTTCATACTATGCTTAACTTAAACGTTTATTTTTTAATTTTATCGTCAGTTTTCACATAAGCACTTAGGTAGGTTTCGTTCCGGTCCTTAAACACCAGTTTCAACTTTCCTCCATTATTAAATCATTTCAAAAATAATTTGCCATTGAAACGATTTGAGCACAAACCATTTAATATAGGTTTTACCCGTGGCATATGCCCTAGAAAAAAACCTTCATAAAACCCATCACAAATTTAAGCTAAAAAAAAAGCTTAAACCTCCCTTGACATTTATTACCTTGATATCCTTTTTCCATTTGCAGCTCACCTACAGATATACAAGTACTAGAATTGCCACACAATCCTTAAATGAATTAAGCAGAAAGGCTTTCTGTAATAATCGTTAATAAGCCGACTACTGCGGGACATATTCCATCATCTGGATAACTTTTTTTTTTCTTTTGTCAGGGTACAGCTAGAGCACCTTCTCAAATTCCCATCTCTTTCTGTATTTTTTTTTTCTTTTTTAAACTCCCAGAACTTGAATGCCCAAACGGACCACCTGTTTACATTGCCATTCAAAAAATTTCATCCGTCCTATGACAGGGTTTACATTTCATCATCATCCTCTACCCGGGAGCACCACAGCACCGCACCGCCCGAAAATACTTATACCACATCGTATCAATGGTGCCGGTGTGGAGTGTGGTTGAAACAGGCAAACTAAAAATAACCCTCCCTTGGTGCGCGTTTTCATTTCATGTAACCTATTAGAATGTCCGCACCATGACATATATCACAACTTACAGCTTCAGTATCAGAATCAGCATCAGGTTAGGGAACAAGAACAACAAAATCATGCTCCACTTCATAACATACCTTACCTAATATACGCTTGGGTATTATTTGTCTATTTAATGTTCCCAATGCCATTGGAACATTGGGGACGTAATAAATCTTTATGTTCGGTGGCATTGAGTTGAAGAGCTATATAATAGGGTAGTAGGGGTGCACTTCACGCGCCCCATTTTGGGCATCCGTCCGACATGACTATATGTGACGTTACAACAACCGGACAGACCCGTCATCAATTTAGTTACACAATTCATAAGAAAAAAAACTATTTTTTTCTTTTTGTTTGTTTTGTTATTGTAGTTTTGATTGTGCTAAGCGGATGCTCTTGTTTTATTTTGATTTTGTAGGGTTATAAATGTATTAATAAATTTTATTGTTTGTTTCAATTCATGACAATAAAAGAAAAAACATTGTTTTTGGTTCGAGATGTAATACCAATTAAAATAGATTTTGAGATTGTTAAATCCACAACAAAATATTTTTCATATCACCATGGTGATTAAAAATGTAACAATTTTTGGCACTCGTTTGAAAGAGCTATGTAGAAATATTGATTTTGATATCTACCTACTTAATCAGATAATGCCAATTATTTCGAATTCGTAAAATTTTATTCCGCGGGAAGTCGTGTTTGTGTTAAAAAAAACGTAGTTATGTTTTATTTTGATTCAGAACACGTTTTCTACAGGTGATTCATGTAGAAGTTTTTTTTTTTTTTTAAATTAAAATATAAAATGGAGTTAGGTAGATGGTGGAATTTCCATCACGACCAAAAAGAAAAATTTTTGACCTTAACTTTTTAAAGATATTTTCATTCAAATGTTTTCTGAAATTACGTTGTGGATATGTATATGTTCCATTTAGAAAGTCCAAATTTCAATCACTCTTTTCAGCATTGTGACGACGACGCACAGTGGGATGAGAAGCGATTCTAGCGCGCCAAAAGTATTCTTGGGGTAATTATATGGAATAAAGGCCTTATGTTGATAAGCTCTTATAGTTTTGAGGTCGTTGCAGCCGTTTTTAATATTTTTCCAGGGTGGGGTCAAAAATTAGGAACAAGAAAGTGGCAAAAAGAAAATTCTATCAGTGTTCGAAAAAAGGGTGTCCCTTAATGCAGGATTATTTGAGAAATGATTCTTAGGCGGTTCTAAGAAAATTGTATGAGGTGGGGGGTCTGTTTCCCCCCGTTTTGGTGGGAGGGGCAATTTTCTAAAAAAATTACTTAAAATAGACAAACAAATATTTAAAAACAACAGCAACAGTTTGAATGTCTTATCTTTTCTGCACGTATTCTTTCACACTTTAATAGGATTTATAGTTTTTTTTTTTTAATAATCGATAATCCGGTGGATAAAATTTAATTATTTAATTAATATTTATTATTTTTAAGCAAATTTGAGTATTTATCAAATAAAACAACCCAAAAAACGCAGAAAACACTCGCGACAACTTATTATAACGGAATACATTACCGACCTTGAGTCACCAGAGAGAGCAGTTTGACTTTCGTGGCTAACGTTATCTCTCATTAAAAGTTAAATAAAATTGTTAGTTGGTGGTAGTTGGTAGCGATTTTTATAGGAGTGTAAGTATACATATTGGACTAGCTAATGGAAATATAGGTAAGAGGTTCCATGACGTTCCGGATTTTTGGCAGACTATACAAACAAAAAATAAAGGTTATAAAAATTGTTTTAAGAAAATGATTTAAATAACAAACAACCAGTGAATTAATTTTATTGGAATTGATTGTTTATAATAATGACACTATTGGTAAACAAAAAAAAAATATTCTAGCAGATATCCATCCTTAAATAGGATCAATATCGACATTTTAAAAAAGCAGTAATTTTGCTTCATAATTAAGATTATTCATAACCTTCTAAGAAACGAGGAATAAAAAAAAAGTTCATGTCGTTTTACAAAATCTGGCTCTCGATTTTTTCACGCCCAGGTATTGACAACATTGCCTGAAAAAATTACACATTTTGGAGACCATTTTTTATACCACTTTTGGCGCGCTAGAATCACTTCTCATCCCACTGTGCGACGGTGATCTGCCAAATCACGTGACTAATGTTGGCTTCTAAGTCCTGAATCCTAGCTGTCGTATCGGCAAAAACTTTTCATTTCACAAAGCCCCAAAGAAAAAAAATCTAAAGATGTGATATAACACGATCTAGGCGGCCAGTTGACAGGTCCGAAGCACAAAATTAACAATTTGCCTTTAAGTCATGGATTCACGAGCTGTGTTCTAAGTGGCGCCATCTTGTTGGTATCAAATAACCTGGAGGTCACGGTCACCAATTTGAAGGTTGAATTTGCTCTAGTGGCGCGATAACGTGCGTTATGACAGTTACGTTGGGGGGCAGATCTTGAATATCTTTCGGTTTGTTCTTAAGCTCGAATACGGAAATTTCACTCATTGACGTACCAATTAAGCTAGAAAAATGTGCATCACCACGCAAAATTTTTTTGTCAAAGACAGTGAGTGCACTCTCTTCAAACTCACAAGAACCCAGGTGCACAAATTTAAGACGCTGTGTCTCTTTCCATGATGGTTTGCTAAAAAATTGTCATAACATTTAAAGCATGACACTAGTCACGTTAGATTTGTTCAAAAAAAAGCTATTGAAAAAAACTTCTAAATTAATCACCCGTTATTTATATGGGTAGTCATTGATTTGAGGATTCACAGATTTAAAAATCGTATATTTGACGAAAAAAAAATGAGTGTCAAGTAAGCAAAGCAACTATGACGAATCACAAATGGGTAGATGGAAAATTTTCCGTTAATTAGTCGTTGTTGTGACAGTTTCGTATTTGTCGTTTTATGTTTTCTATGTTTTTTTAGTAGTAAATAATTTGCCGTTAGTTAGTGTTGTGAAAAATATATGTATTTGTCGTGCGATGTTTTCTTTGTGTTTTTGGGTTATTTGTATTCTCTGAGTTCAAGTTAGGAAAACAGCATTGATGAATCAAAAATTGCGTTGGTGGATAATTTGATGTTGATTAATCGTTAATTAGTTGTGACAATTTCGTATTTGATGTTCAGAGTTTCTAAGTTTTCTTGATATCAAGTTAGCAAAGCACACTGTCGAAAATCAGTAAAAACTTCTTATGGTTTAGGGCCTTTAATTAGTTGTGGTAAATTCAATTTGATCGTGCAATGTTTTCTATGTATTTTTGGTTGCTTTGCTTAGTTGATATCAGGGACGTGCCGCAGTGGTGATTTCAGTTAGGAGTGCACTAACTTATTTTGAAATGAAAATATATTTTTTTTAAGCTTTGCACACAGTACCAGCTTTCAAAAACGAGCCTGTTTTTGGATACTTAGTCGCTGCGAAAAACAAGCAGATACTTCAAACAACAATTCTAAGCGGTAAAAAAACCTTTTTCACTTTTAGTTAATTGAAAAAGTAATCAAGGACAGCAAAAGTACAACAGAGCAAAAGCGACAATGAGAATAGGTTACCATGAAGCCAATGCTTGAACTCATAGTTTGTTTTGTAAAAAAAGAAGGACCTTGGAACTGTAGGTAATTCAATTATTAGAGGAGGAGGACTTTTTTCATTTAATAAAATCAAAAAATTAAAATAAGGTTTTAAGTTATTCTAAGCCGCTTTAATAATTGTTTTGTCAGTTGTATTTTGTTTTAAATAAATCTTAACATTTTGGGCCAATAAATATTTCTACGTTTTAAATTTAATCATTGGTAGCCAAATTAAAAACGCGGAATAGCGAAAGATTAGCCTTATTCCATGGATTAAGTGCAAAATGTAACTAAAAACAAAATGTCTGCTATGTGACTTACTATGCTTAGCCACCGAAGCAGATGGTTTAGCCAAGGAATAAGCAGCAAATTCTTTTTTTTTATTGGCGTTGGTATCAAAATATTTACATTTTCAATAACATTTTGTTTCTATGCACAATGATTACATTGAGTCTGAATAATATAAAGCAAAAGGTTATTTACAAATGGTTTGGTTAATTTTTATGAACTTACTTTGTCGTTGATGCTCCAACGCTCACTTCTTTTCCTCTTTTTAATTAAATTCTTCCTAATAATTTAGATAGACATAAACAAGAAAATTCTTAGGTATGTTTGGTAACTTGAAATTTAAAAATGTCAAAACCCATACGGGAAAAATTCCAAGCTTCCGAAACCTGTACAAATTTCAAGATATTTAACAGCCTCGTACCTGTGGCTTAACTCTTATTTCATGGTTCAGTAAAATCGTGGAATAAAGCGTTTTTTATTAGAATAAGCGTTTTTTATTAATAGCCCTGTGGAAATATTATGCCTATTAATTTTCAAAAATGTTGGCTACTTTAATTTATCGAAAACGAAAACTTAATACATTCATCTGTGAAGGTGTTAACCAAGCTATATTATTCCTTGAAATAGGCATCAAATTTATTGAAAAAAAAAAAATCAAAAGTGTTAAAAGTCTAAATAAGTTTCAATATATTTTTAAAGCAATTATGATATTTTCACTTTATTTGCTATTTTCCTTTCTTATAATTCTGTATTCACCTTTTTATATATTTAAAATTAAAGTTAAAAAAATCGGTAGACTTCTCTTTTTTCTAATTTTTGTAAAAACTCCCAAGCAAAGGAATTTTTGTCAAGATCCCCCAGCACTGTAATGTGAATGCACAAGCAATTGTTACACCAATTTGGACAGTACTTACATATAACAGACAATTTTTATAAGTAATTGGCTTTTTTTGAAAATATGTAGGTACATATTTATACTGAAAAAATAATTTAAGAAAATTATAATAAAAAAATGCAGTAACAACTACTAAATTTTACCATCCATCTATTTGAACAGTTATTCTAGAATATTTAATATATAAAAACAATAAAAATTGTTTATATATATGTAGTTTAAGAGGAAAATAGTACCTACTTGTTAACAATAAAAAAAAAAAAAAATCATCTTAAATATCTAGCAAACACTGGGAAAATATTATTTAATATTTTTTTCTGGAAATTCCATTAGCCATAATCTGCAGGACACCCGGTATATATCAACTCTTTAATAGACTTAATTTTTTGTATTCAAAATTGTTGCACTTAAATATTTCTGCATAGAGGAATTTTTTTTGTTGAAGATGAAATCGATATCTTCAATCTTCATCAAGAATCTTCGTTATAATGCTTTGAACTCATATCTATGTCTCAGAACAGAATGCAAAGCTCAAGTTGTTAACCCAAAATGCCAACCGTAGCAATCTAGGTACTCAACATACAACCACCTTTTTCCCACCTCTTAATATTTCTCTTTCGTTCCATTTTTACTTCCCTTTGTATCCACTTTACCACGTACACACTATAATAGCATTATGACAGGTTGTGTGTACACAAAGTGCTGCTCGTTCTACATATACCATATATGGAACAGTGGTGTTTACATTAGCGATTGATTTGTCACATCTGCACTAAAACAAATATTACATAACGCCGTGCCGTATATGTACATCGGAGAAAGATGATACGATAAGGTGTTGCTGTTGTCACCAAAAATGACAACGACAGCGCTTCAACGATCTGATCACCTCCTATATAGGCTTTAAACGGGCCAAAACAATATGATGGAATTTTAATCAATTTTTATCCAACACGTGCTGCGATGCGGGTAATTTGTTGGAACAATAACGTATAAGGTATATTGCTCTATTACCTTCAGCTTCGGCATGCTGGCCGTATCGTTCTCGGATGTTTTCATTAAGGCTTCGGCATCAATAACATCACACGATACTATGGCAACTTTAACAGTTTTCTTTTATTTTATGATTATTAAACCGAAACCATGCGCCTTCGAACAATATTAAAAATAAAAACTAAAAATGTGTATTTTATAAATTCATAGACTTAGTTATTAGCGAACAGGTGATGTAGTTAAGGGCATGCATTGGTAATATATTAAATGAAAACCTTTTAACTAATTACATATGCAAAGTTTATTTTTTGTTTTTAAAATTGTTGTTGTTTCAATAGAAAATCAAATGGAAAATATTAATATATTGTACCTATAGCTGCAGCATTAAAACAAAGTTTACTCTTAAAATGAGTTTTCATAATTCCATCAGTCGCTGTGAATGGAACTGATGGCAAGATCCTTAATTCTTAATGGACATGTGGTGAGTTTGTAATTAACGTGCAAGCATCTATCTGCATTAAAAATGTTAATGTGTATCATCATCATTATATTTTATTGATTTGATTGTAAACAAAAATGGTAGTAATGACTGGCTATATGGAAGTATTTACTTTTCAACTGAATATTTTCATGTTTGCATTTCCTGCTGCTGCATCGAATTCTGATGTATAGTTTCGTCGTGTGTATGTAATGTTTTGAACTTTACTATACGCAATTAATATACTTATATACATACATATAACAAAAATGTTAACAATAAAGCATAGTTATTAGGGACACGTTAATTTAATCCAATAATAATTATAACCACAGGCCTGGGCGAAATCCAACAGCGCAAAGATAGTGCAGAAAATATTCTCTATGAATACACCCTGAAATTCTTCTGTTAAAATCGTGAATTTTTCAGTTTTACGTAACCGTTACTGTTGGGCTGTGGAGTTAATTCAGAGAACTGCATTTGAATTAAGTTTAAAATACAAAAGAATAAAAATAAAAATTAAATTAATATTTGCAAGTTCTGAAACACATCAATGTAACCTCTCTTTAAAAACTTAGATTTGTCCAAATTTGTTTGAAGTGAAATTCTTGGGCTTTGATTGCTGCAGTAAAAATGTAATTTTTTAATTTATTTATTTTGGCTTGGAATGAATAGAATATTAAATAAAGAATTTGTATCATTTTTGTATTTAATTTAAATAATTGAACTTATATTCGAAGCCCATACATTAAGCGCATGAGAAAGTCTCATAATTAAAGTTTGTATCGGAAGTAGGTTTGATTATGGAGGTAGTTAGTCTATATTGTTTAGTTACTGACCTATTCGATTTGGTATACATATAAATTTAACTACAAATTAAAATATTATTTTGATTGGGAAATTTTAATAATTTAACATCATATACAAGCATATGTTGATAGTTAAAGTTTTAAACTAGAAAGAGAATAATTTCATTAAAAAAGTTAGATCACATGAGATCGCTTTCACATTCATAGAATTGTCAAATTGTAGTAGGGGTGCCAAAGCATTATCATTTAAATTACTGGATTCGAAATTATTCAAAAGAACATGGGAACATGGGTACACATTGTGAAGAAGAGCTTAGTCAACTTGAAAGAAAAAAACTGTGAGAATATTTTTTGTTTTGAATATTCTTGATTTAATTTTTGTTTGCTTTTTGCGAAGTTGTTTCCCCTTATGATGATTTTGTTTATATTTGAAATTATGACCTCTCATCATCATTTCACTGAATTTATTACCGATTTAATTTTATTCATTTGGATTTCGCTGGAATTAAATCTCTCATACTGTACTTTGTACCGAATCCAGTTTGATCAAAATTTAAAAACATAACATTTGGATTGATTAAAAAAGCTAAAAAAAAATATTAAAATTTTCAGTTTTGTACTGCTCCAGAAAAAGGTGATTTTATGTCAATTGGTTGACATTTGGATCGTAATACACTTCTTATGTGAAAATATAGTTCGGCCCTTATCCATCAAGACACTGTCAAATTCCATTGACGATGTCGATAGATTAATCAACCTCTAAAACATCTGAAATTTTTGATGAATTTTTATGGCTCCAGAAAAAGGTGATTTTAAGGTAGTTGAGTGACACTTGCAGCCGGCATGTTAAGCATAAAATTCTCGGCATTTAAATTAAAAGCAGATTAAAACTGTGTCACCGGATTGAGCCAGACACTAAAAGTTTACTTGGCAACGTGTTGACAGCTCGTACCAAAAGTGACATTTGCTTAAAATTGGCGAACCAAGAGAAGTGGCTTTTGCAAAAAAACAGCCTGACAAAACAGTGTGACAACTTATAGCAAAAATTGGCGTTTGCATACAATTTTTCGATTGAAAAAAGTGCCAGGCTATTTGCATACGATTTTTGGATGTACTCTAATATATGTAAGGTGAAAATCGCTAGAATAATTTATTGCATCGCTGAGAAGCAGTCTTTAGCGTCGAGAAGAACTGAGCTACTTTTCTGCAGCACCGAACGCTGTCATCGGACATTCCAATAATCTTTCCAGTCAGTGCTGGAAAATTGGTTGGTTGGTTGGTCGGTGACAAAATCAAAACGTCACCGACAAATACAATAAACTAAAAGTAAACAATAAGAATAATAACTAATAACAAATAAAAACGAACAAAACAAAAGAAAAATGTTAGGAAACACATCATCGTGTTATAAAAAGGCAAAGACGAATCTGATACATAGAAAATAAAATGCACGACTGGATCGCACGTACTTGCTCTTATGTTGAACACACTGTGGGTTTAAGAAAACTGTACCTATATAAAAACATGCAAATTAGGAGAGAAAAATGAAGAGAAGCATGAAAAACGGCATTTAAATTGGCTAAAACAACTCTTTTGACAGTTTGAACTGAACAAAAAGAATGCCATCTTAATTCGTGATTGAATATGATTGTATGGGAAAAAAAATTAAAAATCATTGGAGCGTTTTTTTAAATAATTAATTTTTTATATATAAAATTCTTAAAATATTTTTAAGAACAAATTTTGGAGTGCAAATCTTAAGTATATATTTATGTGTATATAAACACAAAATTTGAAACAAAATTGTCAACCCGTTTTTGAGATATCGAATTTTCAAAAAAAAATTTGAAACTTTTTTTAAAAATTCAAAAACTTTTTTTGAAAATTTTGATATGCAATATTATTTAATTTTATCTTAAATTTTTATATAAGAAAATTCATCTAAATCCGATAACGAGAAAATTCAAAATAAGAAAATACGTTCTATGACAGGTACTATTAATAGTTGCTAAGTGTACTAATTTTAGTATATAGAAAAAGTTTAATCAAAATCGTACGAGTCGTTTTTGAGACAAAAAAATATTTTCCCTTGCGGTTTTTTAACTTTTGTATGGAAGGTACCGTTATTTTTTCATAAATGTAAAATTTTTTCTAAAAATATTTTAGAGAGTTCTTAAAAACTCTCAAATATCAAGTTTCAAAAAAATCGGTCTTGTCCCTTTCAAAATATTTGATTTTCCAAATAAAATTTTGAAGCATTTTTTAAAAATCCAAAAAATATTTTTTCAAAAATTTTGGCACACAAAACTATTTTTTTTTTTTTTTTTGGAAGCTTCTTTATAAAAAAAAATAGTTGAAATCAGGTGTACCGTTTTGAAGAAAATTAAAAATTAAAAAAAATGGTTCCTTGGGAGGTACCATTAATAACCATTTTTGAAAAATGGTTTTCCACCCAAAGGAAGCCATTACTAAAATAAATTTATTGAATTTTTTTTAAGAAAAGTTGTCAAGCCGTTTTTGAGAAAAATACAATTATGTAAAATTGATAAAAAAATTGTACGGCAGGTACCGTTATTTTTGGTTCTAAAAAAATGAAAAAAACGTGTCGGCAGAATCACCAAAAACCATTATGTACCAAGTTTGAAGAAAATCAACTGAGCCGTTTAGGCTGTAGACGAACAGACAGACAGACAGACAGAATTGTGCCACCCACTTTTTTGGTGTTCTCTATCATCGTAATATCATGTTTGAATGTTATCTCAAAATTTTTTTTTGCACGAATCCAAAACTTGCCTTACAGTACCTATAATCGCAAGTTAAAATAGTGTCGTGAGTTTTAAAGTAAAAATGTTAAGATATCAAAAAGTTAAGTGTTGTGAACAAATACTTAGTCTCGCTCTGGCTCTCACTCGCACTTATTGTGCAGTTTTTTAGTTTATATGGTGCAATCAATTAATAAATTTTTGCATTCTGCACTTTTGTGCAAAAAATTCTTTCAAAAGATATGCAATTTATATGCCTTTGGCTTTTGTAGACCACGTAAATTGTACCACAAGATTCGCGTCTGACATTTTATAATATGATTCAATTGTTAACTGTTTGTATGTATGTTTGTTTTTGATCGATTTAAATCAAATATAATCATTAAAAAAAATTGTTTTATTGGTTTACTATTTTATTGGTGTACAGAAGGCATAGTTTTCCAGAAGAATTGTACTCTACTTTTTTTGCATACTTTTATAATACAATCTTAGTATTGAATCATCATGAAACTTGGTGAAAACGTTTCATCTATTATGAGAATGAAAAATCAAAAGAGTCTATAAAAATATTACACATGGAAGAGTGTTTTTTTGAGGGGGAAAGGGGGGGAAATTGTGGTGTATCAAACAGAAAAATTAACTTTGGTTCAACCTAAGCATAAGACACATGTTTTTAAGGTAGTTTTGAATGCTGAATTAAATGATACTAAAACCGAGTTGATACGATTTTAGGATTTTAGATTTACGATCTAGGATTTTATTTTTTCCCAGGAGTTGAATACTCTCATCGCCAATCTCCCCCGAATACAATTTCCCCCGGAAATAACTTCGAACTAGTTTCGAAATATTTTCAGAGAATTATTTAATTTAAATTATTGAACTGTCAAAGTTTGTGAACAAGTTAATGATGTACAATTATGTACCTAAATTTTATTAGCATTCAGATCGGTATTTCTTAAAATATATACGATAGCCTACAGATTAACCACCGGAGAAAGAGATCGAAGAAATCTAAACAGAATTCGAGGAAACTTAAGGGATAGAAAAAGGTTTCGTTTACATTGATTTTCAAGCTAACTTAATATTTTTTTCATGCTTGTAGGTTTGTAGAGGACTGCATTCTGAAAAAAACGATAGACGGTACGTGAAGCAATCATTGATGATCACGTTAACAATAATCGTTTTGACGAAAAATGATTTTTGAAATAACGGAATCACCGCCAGCTTTCACATATTTACTGGATATTTAAATGAATTCAGTGCCACCACCCATAAAAGCATTTGGAATATCTTCTATCGTTAAACTAAATGCATGCTTGCGTTTTTTTTCCAAAAGGTGGCCACCAAAAAGATGGCTCAATCCAGCTTCAGAGAAATCTTGGCAGAAGTTTAATTAATTTTTGAGAGAGAGATCTGCCCCAAATGTATCACGGAAGATAAAAATTGTTGAAATAAACGGACAAAACTGGAATAAAAAAGGCAAAAGTAAAACTTACATGGTATATTTTAAAAATCCTCCAGCAAAACTTAGTGAATTTTTTCCAGGGAAAAGTCCTTCGGAAAAAAAATTGGCGATACCTACTTTTTTCCTAGGAATTTTTTCCTTTTTTTCGAATATTGTTTACGATTGGTGAGTATCACACGGGGGAAAAATCCGGGGGAATGGCTGAATAGCTCTTTAAATTATGAATAAATTCTAAGATAATAATAATGTGGGGGGAAAGTTGTATCTCACCACCCCCTGAAGCAGGAGGACAATTTTTAGTTGTATCTCCCCACCCCCTGAAGCAGGAGGACAATTTAAGAAACATTATTTTTAAATGAAAAAAAAAAATACTAAAAATCAACGAAAGCACATACTATGATGTGATAGAATAAAATTTGTTTTGGGGGGTACCAGAAAATCTTTTAAAACTTACCAAACGTTGTTTGGATGAATACTGTTTTTAGTACTTTAAAATTATTTTTTTTAGATGATGGAAAAGGGAAATTTCGTACTTTTTTTTCGTAATTTTTTCCGTTAAAATTTCTTTTTTTACCAAACTCCAATAAACACAAAAAAATCAGTTTCGTTCACTAACAAACTCTGTGTGTTAAAAAAAAACTAAAAAAAAATTAATTTTAAAGTACTAAAAACAGTATTCATTCAAACTAGTTCTGAATTATTATTATTAGAAGTTCCTTTGTGAAAATACCGATATAATTTTTTTTTCACAAATTTTTTTTTTCAAATAGATTCCTCAACACAATAACTAGCTCTACAACCCCACAAAATTTCAATCCTAGTACCCAAATTTAGGACTTTTGCACAAAAAACCTGGGCTGGGGGTGAGGGTACTGCCAAAGAAAGGACAAGTTTTTGTCAAGACTCCATAATTAAAAAATATAAATATTATGCATGTTCGAAACTTGGTACTTTTCAGAGCTTTGTATAAGCTCTTTGATGTACATAATACCCAACCTTGGTACTTTTACGTCCTACCCAAGTCTCCCTTATACATTTTATTTGAGAAAAGAATATTCGAAGTTTGAGGCACACAAAACTTTTTGATCTACGTGCATGGATAAAATATTATGGCCTTATAGGCATGTAATTATAGTTCTGAAGGCAATAAATAGAACTAATCCTGATATTTTATTTAAGGTGCATTATAATGTTATGTATGTCGAAGAGGCCACATGTACGACATCAGCAGTGAGCAGTTATACGTGAAGGAATAGTTTCCAAAGAATAAATAGAAAAGTCATAAAATACCTCAATCAATGTCCCACATGAATTACTTAAAAATTCCTTTGAAATTATGTAAATATTAATGTACACTCAGAGAAAAAAATTTGGTAAATTATTTACATGGACCATCTTGTTAATATAAGGTGCAATATCCCATATAAAATAACAGAAATATCAGAAATTTACCTGATTTCAATAACCTTATGAATATAAGCGTAAAACCAACCTGGTGTCCTTTCTTGTAAGAAATTGTGAGGAAAAGCACAGTGTTGGTTTTAACAAGGTCATATATTTTTAACACTGTATATTAGCAATTGTTATTTTACCACAAATCAGGTTTAATTAACGTTCTTTATGGTTATTTTTACAATTTTACCTGTTAAATTTAACCTAACCTTCTGTTAGAGTAGCCCTCTGCCAGTTCATTTCAATGTGACTCTAGTGTTAAAACACACACAAAGACCATCCAATGAGTCTTAACTTGTGGATGGTTTCCAGTTTAAAACTAAGTATGTATCACAAAGTATATTTAAAATAAAATAAATATATATAAATATAATGAGTTCCTATACATTCAGAATAATGCAAAACGAGTTGAGCGATAAGCAGCGTTAGAGACGATTAAGGCTGAAATGTATGGATTCATGATATAAATACATGATACAGGATTGATTCAATATTGAATCATGTTAAATTAACTAGATTTTCATGTAAATTTAACAAGATTCATGAACCAACCAACCTACGTTGGTTGAACACGACATTAAAATCAGGTATCTGGTTAAACAGTAAGCCTGGTCAACCAAGTTGAAAGATAACAGTCTAAAAATCAGGTAAAATTGACCAGCAATTTATTTACAATACCTCCATTTTCTCTGAGTATAGGTTTAGATACGTATATGCAATGCATATGTTAATCCAAGTTTATGAAAATAATTATTAAAATGCAAATCACTGTGTTACAAAATTTCAAAAAAAAGTTTTTTGAATGTAAAATTTTGCATTATTTACGGTTGGTACAAGTCAGCTTTGTATAAAAATACCAAAAGTTATTTTTAAGTGTTAGTTTTTACTCCAGAATTTCATCCAAAAATTTGTAAGCATTTATGCACTTTTGTTAATTGAAACGTAACTATAGAAGGAAATTCATTCAAACGTTGTAGGCAGGTACTTAAAGTTTTAATAACCTATGATAGTCTCTGATCACACGTGAAGAAATTCAAGCATTTTTTGGGATTTGTGATATTGAACGGGGAAACTTGCAGAAGAGGGAGGGAGATGAAATATTAAAAAATATTTGAAAATATTCCTGAGGAAAATTCACGTTCTTGTTTGTGTTCCTTGTCCTATCCAATCCAACCAAAAATCTGCAGAATAATTTTCTTCACATCTGAACACTTTTGTTCTTCACGTGTAAGCAAGCACATATGCCTGAAAAAAATCAAAAATATTGGCACTTCTACACGTGTTCAGAAGTGAGATTTTTTTATTGTGACCTTTGGATCTGTCTAGTTGCTCATCATATTGGGATCCTATTTGTTCAGTTACTTGCTTTCCCATAGAGATACATTTCCCCATTTTATTTACTTCAAAACCCAAGTCACCAATATTGAACAGCTGTGCTATGGTTGCCAGATATTCAATAAGTGAGCATATTCTACCCGCAATATCTACAGTTATATGGCTAGATTCATTCCCCCCTGGATTATACTCTGCCTTACTACTTTTGATTTGTAACTGATCTTCCTTAAGAGTCCTTCGGAAAAAGACCATAATTCGGGTTTGGCCTTAGCTTCTCAACCGCTTTGCTTTTAAAAGTACCCAAAAATCATTTTGAAATTTGTTTTTGCATTCATTTACCACGCAATGACTGTCATAGAATGCCTCAACGTTTGCTATTCTAAACGCATAGTAATTTTACACAACAATTCTAATATACATACATATATTGATGACCAAACTAAAACCATATTTCTCAAAAAACTTTCAATTAACATTTCTCGACCACCCTTCCATCAAAAAGTTGTTGTTTATACAAATGTGTGGAACCACAATACAAGTTAAAAGTAAGTAACTGAATGTGTATAATGCCATCCTATCAAGAAGAACAACTGTAGGTATACCTCCAACAAACCTTCTTCCATTAATTGAAGCACCAAGAAGAAGTTGTATTTCATAATCTGCAAAATATGCACATGCCACAAACGCATCAGATACAAAGATACCAATTCACATAATGTTCATGCGTCATCCTTCCTGGAGTCGACTGACTCTCGCCTCTGCTACTTGTCTAGTAAAAGTTCACTGTCGACTTTTGATGTAACCAACTCCAACTTGTCTAAAGAACCATAGTTGGATTGGAATAACCATCAGGAAAACAAGACTGACAGTGACATGTAGTTCCATGTTTCCAAGAACTCCGAAATGAAACGAAATTTCGCTTATCTCCAGCTCTGGCTCCACTATTGTGTTTCTACTCCTGATGGGTTTTGCACATCATCATGTCAATAAAATGAAATTCAATTGGAAGCGTTTTGTGTGTTTTGTCGCTTTTTGTTTGCCATTTGATTGGATTTGGATGTGTGGTTGAAGAAGTAAGGAGCTGGAGGTACAAGCAGTGGTCTGAGGCTCCGATATTAAAAACAAATAAAGATAGAGAATTCAAAGTAGCAGCAACATCACCACCAACAAAAAACAATTACTACAGAGCAGAATAACAATATGGGTGGGAATAATATTACAAAAGAAAGAAATTTTATTAAAGATTGACGTTTAAATGCAAATTTCAACCGCAAAAGCAACAGACAAAGTAACACTCGCAACAACGCCAACGATTGCAAATGAGTGTGCCAGGTACCAACAACAACTTTAACCGCTCCATGCCAGTACGAGTATCTTTGACAGATAAAGAAAATGGTAATTGTTTTTCGTCTTACATCCATGATGCCGCCAAAACGGTTTGTTGCCTGAAAGTAATGAAAATAAAAAAAAAAAATATATATATATTTTTCACATCATTTGTCAAAACTGATGGAAAGCTACCTCATTAGAGTCACTTTGCACTCAGAAATGCATTCGAAATGTCCATGACATGATGACGATGTCAGGCAGCTTCTACTTAGCACTCTCATTATGAGGAACACAAGCTTCAATGATCGTCCGTCCATCTTCTTGCGCATAATTGGGTTTTGTTAACTTCAGCCAGAGATGACAATTTGCGATAGTTCATTGCCTTAACCAACATAAGTCTACAATCTACATATAAAAGCAGCTATTACCTACCTAATGCTGAGAAGAAAGAAAGCTGCAAACAGTAAGATGACTGAAAAGAGAAACACCCAGATAGAGGCTTGCGGTGATGACGATATCAAAGTTGATGGTGCTGATGGTGTGAACAGAACCTTAGAAAGCCGTTTAAGTAAGTTTAAGGTAAAGAAAGAAGGAAGAAAGACTTTACCGCCATTCAATTACCTACACGGAGAAAAATAATTGTTGAAACTAACGTGGGATCAAATATCTACCGTCTTGGTGTGTTTGAGTACCAAATTAAATGTTGAAGAGGAGATTTTTTTTTCAAAGAGTGTAAACGTACAAACATCAAATAGCCTGGTCAGGAAACCGAATCCCTTGCACTTTTTGGGGGACCTTTTTTTTAAGATTAGAATTAATTTCTTACATATACCAAAGATGAATTTAAGCTTGGGAGGGAGTCATTGGCGTCCAATCTGTAGTCCGGTCTTTAAACAAAAATCTCTCCACTTTTTGTTGGGTTGGACCATATTTTTATATTTTTAAATTGTTTTGGACATGCTTTGGATGAAATTGTCGCTTGGACATCACTTTCAAAAATGGCGCCCAATCTGTGCAAAATATGGTAAAATAAAATAAAAATCATCAATTGCTTAGAAGATTTCTATAGCAAAAGTAACGATTGATGTTTTAAAAGATGGGTCTTCAGTAGACGCACCTTCGGGTAAGATCTCAGTGTTGCCACTTTTCGGGAATATACTTTTTCACAGATTCAAACCGATATCCAACCAATTTCAAACCACTTTCGAACCAACCTCAAATCAATTATAACCGATCTCAAAAAGATTTCAATTTCAAACCGATTTTAAACCGTTCTCAAACCGAGTTCAAACCGATTTCAAACTGATTTAAACCAATCTCCAAATTCTTCAAATATAGACCGACCGACGACGCCCTCACCGCACGGTAAGCCGAAACAGTACCTCGTGGCATGATGGTTAGTGCGTAGGACTGTCATGCCGAAGGTCTGGGTTCGATTCCCAGCCGTGCCACCTAAAAACAGAAATGTTTTATCCGTGGTACTGCCTCTTGCGAGGAACTGACAAATCCTCCAAGATTATACTTGTCATGAAAAGGTGCTTTTCATTTAGCCATTCGTTCTCGGCAAAAAGCTGTAGGTCCCCTCCATTCCCGCCAACAACACGCACACAGGAATGGTTGAGAGTTGTAAGTCATTAGGCCCTGGTTCTCTATGAGATCTTGCGCCACCCAATTACTTTATTTATTTTAAGCCGAAAACAACTTTCTTGGATGGGACTCAATCAGTAGCGTAGCTAGACTGACGAGGGCCCTGGGGCAGAAAATAAAATGGGGCCCCTTAACAGGAATTATTTGTTTCTGATTAAAATAAAAATGAGAAAGTTTAGTAGATATTAAATATTATAGAAACTTTTTACAAAAACCGTCTGCATAATATATACGTCCCTTATGTATAATTGATATAAATTCTTGAGCTTAGCATGCATTTTTTTTTAGAATAGCAAAAAATTGGGAGTGAGAACAGGGATGTTAGTGAATTAAAAAAAAAATCATTGGAGTAATCCATATATTTTTGTGGCCTTCATTCAACAGTTTTTAAGCAGTAAAAATTTCTGAAACATTCAGTTTTTTCTTTGAAAAAATAAAAGTTCGATGAGAAATGTTGGCCTCAAACAGTTTATTTTCGTAAAAACTCCACCACTAAGCAAGAATTTGGTGTTAAATATAATAAGAACACGTCTCCAAGAAATGCCTTCTATTATTATAATAGTCGCTGTGTTTTCGTAAGCGTTTCGATGTCACGGAAAAATTTCGTTTTGCATCAGCAGTGAACTAGGCTTTAAGGTATAACTAGTCTATTAGACTAGTTCACTACTGATGCGAAACGATATTCTTCCGTTACATGGAAACGCTTGCGAAAACACAGCGGAATAGTATGGAAAGTCGAGTTGGGTACGAAGTCCCGAATTCCAAAATCCCGACATGGAAAAAAATCCCTAATGCCAAAATCCCGATTGGATAAAATGCCGAATGGATAAAATGCCGAATGGAATAAATCCTGAATGGAAAAAACCCCGAACGCCAGAAAACCGAATGCCAAAATCCCGAATGTCAAAATATCCTGCGTGTGCGATGTTTAATACCAAAACATTACTAAGCAGTTTAAGCCTTCAAATTTAACTTTTTTGTTCTTTAGATAGAGAAAAATGTTTTTTAGTGTAATACAATTCGTGATTTTTGTACAATCTAGATTTTTGTTCGTTTGAAATTTTTGCATTCAATATTCTTGTCATTTGAGATCGCAAAACGGAAGTCAAGCCAAAAACAGCAGTTCAGTTACTTTGAAAGTATACTGAAATAGTACTAAAAAACTATTAAAATTTGAGATTTTATATCGAATGGATTCGGGATTTTGGGCATTCGGGATTCTGTCCATTCGGGATTTTGCCCGTTCGGAATTTTGTCCATTCGGGATTTTTATGCCATTTGAGAGATTGTGTTTTTGCAATTCGGGATTTTGGCATTCGGGTTTTTGTACCCTTCCCTCAAATGTCACCAGAAGCAAAAATAAAACCGGCAAATGCAAACAAGCGCTTCGTATTCTGTAATCGGGGTGAATATAAATGAAATGTATTCTGTCCGTAAAAAGAATGGGATAATTTCCAAATAATCTGAAGAATAATCAATCTTGGCCGTATAACAGAGTACTGCAGAAGCGAAGTCAAAACGGTTATTTTCATTTATGATCTCATGTGTCAGTTTTTATGGATTCCTTCATCACGTGAGAAGATCTTTAAGAACGATTTCATGATATTCTCCAATTTCTTCAATAGCGTTGAATTTTTTTCACCAATAAATATATTAACTAAGAAGCTTGCTTCTGAAAATTATACACAAGTCAAAACCTTTACTTTAGGCTGATATTTGCTTATAACATATTTGAGAAATTAAAATACTTATATTGTTTCAAAAAGGAATTATTAAAAACTTTTATTTTTAAACCAGGAAATTATACTTATAATTTAATATCCAAAACAAACTGAGTCCAAACTTTCTTAAACATAAGAATAGCTTTTATTTTCACCTTGAAAAATTTATTCTGTCAGTCTCTGGGGCCCCAAACCTTCGGGGCCCTGGGGCACTGCCCCAGTTTGCCCCTGGGTAGCTACGCCACTGGACTCAATATTAACTTTTGACACGAAGCTTAATATTTTCCGTTACGAGTAAAAAATATCACCACTTAACATTGGTATATCACCTTAGTTTTACAAGATTGTTTTGTCTGTGTAGAGGAAGAAGAATAACGCGGTATTTTCTGTTTTAAAAGAAAGAATTGGAATCAAAATAAAAAAATAAGAAAATGTAGCAATTGAGATAAAAATACAAAAGCTAAATGTATTTCCTTGTTGGTGATTGGAAATATGTACGAAGTCCTTTTCAAATCCCAAAGTGAAATCCATTTGAAATTGAGATTTATATAAGAAATGTTAAGTGGAGGAGTTACAGAAAGGATCTATGTTCCTGGATACTCCCAACAATGCTCAGCAATTCAATTTTAAGTTGTTTATTTTTTGTTTGTGTTTGTTGTGTATACTTCTTAACAAGGTATTACTGATGCTATGAAATGTAAAATATTATATACAAATGTGTGCAGTAAATTGAGTTTGGAAATAACTGTTTGATGTATGAATCTTCTAGGGTTGATGTGAGATTTGATATTCAAGAATCCAAAATTTATTTCATATCGTAAAATTCTTTGGTTTGTGTTTCACATTCAAAAAGGACATAATACTCTTCTTGAGGTCAGACTATTAGAAACAAATATCTTTCTACTCTAAAGATAGGGAATTAGTTAAATGTATATTTCAATTCCTAACCTTCTACCCCTTGCTTTACTTCCCGGAGGTATTTTAACTACGATAAACCAATAGTTTCCTTTTCAGACTTTCTGTGTTATTATTGTGAACACCTTAACTCCTAACCCACTTTGCCCATTTAAAAAATATAGGTTTCATCTATTTATTGAACAGACCAAAATCAATTCCATAAAATATACAAATTTAATTGCTAGAGCTCAAAGCTACAGCAAGAGCAATGCTTATAAATTGAATACACAAATAAATAAATAACTTTCTTATTCATCTCGAGAAAATAAATATCACATCATCATAAAACCTACTTTTCTTAAACTATGACACGATCACAGTTCTATGCTGGGACTCGACACAGTCATATTACTTGTCAACGCACCACACCTCATTATGCATATTACCAATTTCATTGTTATTGTAACCACAACTAACACTATTTCTATCCATATGTTAATTAATTGTTTATTTATCAAATAATCAAATTGACCGTCAAAGGCCGAAAAATCGTTGTCCCTCTAGAAAAGGGCACTTTACAATCCATGAAGAAGATGATGTGAAGCCCGTAGCTAGGAAAAATATGTTTCTTGGAGGGGAAATTGATTTGTGGATTTGCAGCATTTGGTAATTGGAGGAAAACCTTAGGCTGCGTCGTGTATTTTAAACCATTTTAGTATTTCGAGTCACTTTTTACATGCGGTGCATAGCAACTGTCATGATACATTCATTAAATGTCGTAGAAACTATCTTTTAAATGAAAACTACTTTAAAAAAAATTGTTATTAATGGTACTTACCTCCCAAAGAACCAGGGGGAATAATTTTAATCATTTTTACTTGCAATTTGTGAACTATAGGGCAAGTTTTGGACTCGTGCATAAAAAAAATTTGAGATAACAATCAAATACATAGTGACATTACGATAACAGAGGCCACGAAAAAAGTAGGTGACAAAATTGTATCTGTCTAACAGGCTGTATGTCTGTCTGTTAGTATCTCGATCTATATACCAATGACGCGATCTTCCCCAAATTTTGAACTTAAGGCTTTTTGGTCATTCCCTAGAAAGGAAATTGAAAAAATAACGGTACTTGCCATACAACCGTAAAAGAAAATCTTTTTTATTCCAAAAAAGGCTCCAACGATTTTGATAAAAGCTCCTTTAAAATGTTAATAATATCAAAATTTTGAAAAAAAAAAATAAATTTTGGATTTTCAAACATGTCTGTATATTTTTTTTTCGAAAATCCAATATTTCAAAAATGGGTTAGTGAGTTTTTTTGCAACTATTTAAATATGTACACTCCCGTTCATTTGAATAGGTTCAAAATTTTCGAGTACGATTAACCGTTATAACTCCGAATTGAGCTGACTATATGAATTTTTTTAAATGGCATTAGAGAAAGCATCTAATTTAGGAGCCAATAAGAAAACACACAAACTTAAAACTACCATCATTACACGTTTTATTATCGTTTCTTTAAATTCATGTGCAAATCGTAGCCTTTTTTTTGGTTCATTTGAATAGGTACACCGCCTTCATCATCACTATTGCTTTGAACTAGTTGAAGGTCAGACCTTTTAAGGCTATTGTTGGATTTTATACCATGGCTTCTTTGACATAACACACAAAAATTGAGAAAAAGTGGACAATGGGTGGAGGAAAAGCTCTTGGCGCGGTTGAGTACGCAGGAATTTATAGTTTTCATGATCAAGGACGAACGGGACATCAAATTTCGGAAAAAATTAACAGAATCTCTTCTTTGACCTTTAATTATCTGAAAAATAAACATAAAGATGGTATCGACATGAAAGGATGCACAAAACCCGCTTCCTCCGCAAGTGAAAGACGAAAAATTTTGAGGGTTTCGTCAAATTCGTCGGTTTAAATGGCTAAAACAAGGGAAAAATTACAAAATTCATTTATCCCGCTCAGTTCGGAGTTATAACGGTTAACTGCACTAGAAAATTTTGATTCTATTCAAATGAACGGGAGTGTATATTAAAAATTACTCAAAATTGGCATACCAAAAGACGAAAAAAGTGTTTTTCACAATTCTGTCTGTCTGTCCGTTGAGCTACAGCCTAAAAGAATTGATCTATTTTCTTCAAACCTGGTACATAGTAATTTTTGGTCATTCCCCACACATGTTTTTACAACAAAAAATAACGTAATTCTTTTAAGCATAGTATCTAGTATTTTACATAATAGTATTTTTCCCATAAATGGCTCCACAACTTAAAAAAAAATCAGTAAATTAATCTTAGTAAAGGCTACATTTGGGTAGGAAACCATTTTTCAAAAAGTGGTAATTAATGGTACCTTCTAAAGAAGCATTGATTTCAATAATTTTAATAGTATTGTGCACGAAAATTTCCAAAAAAATAGTTTTAGGATTTTTAAAAAAATGTTTCAAAATTTTTTTTTTTTTGAAAATCAGATATTTGGAAAACAACATAATCGATTTTTTTGAAACTCAATACTTAAGAGTTTTTTAATACTCTCTTATAATAAATTTAAGAAAAAATTTTACTTTTATGAAAAAATAACTGCACCTGCCATACAGAAGTCATAAAATCGTTAAGAAAAATATTTAACGACTCCTACGATTTTGATTAAAACTTTTTCGTATGCTAAAATTAGTAGGTACGATCTACCACCAAAAATTATAAACTTTTACATCTAGCAACTATTAGTAGTACCTCTCGTAGAATGTTTTTTTTATTTTGAATTTTCTCACTATTAGCTGATCGGATTTAGATTAATTTTTAAATACCAATTTAAAATACTTTAAAATAATATTGCATATCAAAATTTTCCAAAAAGGAATTTTTGAATTTTTAAAAAAAGTTTCAAACTATTATTGTGAAAATTCGATAATTCAAAAACGGATTAATAATTTTTTTGACATTTTATTTTTATATGCACATAAATAAATACTGCAGATATGCATACCAAAACTTTTCCTTAAAAATGTTTTTAAAATTTATTATATAAAAATTAATTTTTAAAAAATCGCTCCAACGATTCTATTTTTTTTTTTCCATACAGTCATATCCAATCAAGCATTAAGATGGCGTTCTTTTTTTCACCTCAAACTATCAAAGGAGCTTTAGCTTATTTAAATATCGTATTTAATGCTTTTAAATATTTTTCTTTCATAATTTCCATGTCCTTAGATACAATTTTCTTAAACCCTTAGCCTCTTGAACATAAGAGCGACCCAGTAGTGCATTTTTTGTTTGTATAAATTCATATTTATTCGAGAATTCCGATGACATTCTACTATCTAAACATTTTTCTTCAATATTTAATGAGATATTTGTTAAGTCAATGTACGGGTAATACCATTCTTATTTTGACGAGTCTCATTCATTAAATAAGTAAAGCTTTCAAAATTTATAAACACAAGTTATTAATAAAGAAGAAAAGCAATGAATGCAGTTTCATTGATCAAACTATACATATTTTTAAATTAAGTGTTTCTTGGGCCAATGAATTATTTATAGAGTTAATGAAATCTCAGCTTATCAGGAATTTCTTTACTTTAAAGGTGCGTTTCCATTTGAGAGTACAAATTCTGCAAGCAACTTTTAAGCAGCTTTCGAGAGTTAAACTCGCAAGTTGACACAGTCAAGAAAGTAGCTCACAGAGGTATGGAGAGCTACTCGAGAGTTACTTTCGAGAGTTGTGAAAATACTCTCGAATGGAAACTCACTTTAAGCTATGTAAACGTATCCATTTGAGAATAAAAATACTACGAGCAACTCTCGAAAGTTTAACTCCCAAGTGGACATAGTCATTGAAATTAGTTCACAGAGGGGTATACAGCTCTTCGAGAGTCACTCTCGAGAGTTTCTGGACAAATATTAATTCACTCTTTATTGAATTTAAACGTTAAAAATTTCCATTTTATTTAATTAAATGTGCACAAATTAAGATGAAATTTAATTTTCCTCCCAAGAAAAACAGTCCAAACATATTCACTTACCATTAGAAACACCCTTGGCTACGGACATGGCTGCGGCTGGTATATAATAGGAAACATCAAATACCATTCATTGATTCATTCCAAAGTTTGTTTGTTGTTTGAAACCATATTGGGAATTGTTTGGGTAACAAAAAGAGTCCCGCAGTCATTACCCATTGTGTACATTAATTTTCTGGAAAAGGCCAACCGCCTAGAGCTCTTCATCATGTGTACCAACCATGTATGCGGTCGAAAAGGACTATGATAAAATTTGTAACAATTTGGACAACATTTTGCGCTGATTGATAGGCCTCCAGTGATTTTCTCGCTGCTTCACAAGCTTTTGTATTTTATAAATATTCAAGTGCAATGCTGCTCTGTCTGGAAAAGTTTCTAAAACTTCAGAAGAATATTACACCAGATATAGTATAGAGGCATGGGAAGGGGTAACCCCGCAGCATGCAAAACTTTTATTTTTAGGAGGGTGTACGGTTCGTTGGGCATGAGAGGGCGTGGATGGTTGCAAAAAGTTAGTTAGGTTAGGTAATTGGTCTATAGGCTAATTAATATTATAGTAACTTGTTAGCAAAGTTCATTTACTTGTATGTACTCGTATTTTTCGCCATGTCGGACTTTTTTTTGTACAAATCTATTTTACTTTCTATAGTATCTAACATCATGTTGGTAAGCCAGCCAGCTGAGACTATGGGAAATCATTAGGGGACCATCAGCAGGACCATAGAGCGCGTTAGCGTATGTTAATCACACAACATACGTCCAATTAGGCTGAAATACCAGGATTTGCTTTTATACAAGAATTATCATTGTGCGTTTGTTTTTTGTTTTCAAATTGGAAATGGCATACTAACTATATACTAGTGTTTTGCCAATTCATTTGTCTTTGACAGAGGGACTGTAATTAGTGGTAGCGAATGTGTTTGTCTGACAGAGAATTCAGTGACCTATGTCCATTTGTCTAATGTCTAAATGTAGGTTCCTACCTTAACAAATTTGTTTCTGCATGTTTGTTGAAATGAAGTACATAAGTGGTATGTTGAAAAGTAACAAGTTGTTTGGGATTGTAACTTGAGAAAAACTTGACCATAAAAACAAATGAAGCAACAAGGCTACAAGTTGATAAATGGAAAAGCTTATATAAGTAGTGTCAAATTGTAATTTAATGATCGAGTATGATTCTTTTTTAAAGTTGCAAGATTTTCTAGGTAATTGTTAATGTTTCTCAATGGTAAGAAAATTAATAGCTCATTGGCTAGATCTTTAAAACAAAAAAAGTACACCATCTGTAAAAGTAAAAAAATGATGACAAAAAGTAAAAACTTGGGTTAAAAAAAAATTGTAAACAGTTTTTGAAACCTAAATTCCTTAAGCTACTTAACCTTTAATGACAATTTTCTGACAATACTTGTGACACTTTCTTGTTCTTTTTTTGTAATTCCAAAATTGAGGCGCTAAGATCCCATATTTTACAAAATATATCTCCAAAGGCGATCCGATCTAGGTTAGTAAGTCTCCTTTAATCAGAGTATATGAAAATCATATTTATGTTTTAATCCACTGTTAACAAACTGACCATTAGACCATTATAATTCTGGACATTGTTCCATAAAAAATAAACCAAATTATGACTAAATTTCTTCCGTTGGCTTATTTACAGAAATCATAAAAAATGCAATAATTATCTTTAAGGTAATAAAAAGCAGAAACGGGTCAGTTTCTTAATCACTATAAGAACCACATATCATATGTATGCGTTACAACATTCCCTTAACTTGATATAATCCCACCATTATACAGTTGCGTCTCTCTCTCTCTGTATATTACGAGAACGACTTTGTTGGACTTGGCTTGGCGTGTCAGTAATGCCTTCGAATTAAGCAGATGATTTATAGTTCGTAAATCGTAACCTTCAAGTGCAATCACGACATTAAGCTCTAAAGTCTGTATATTTGAGATAATAAGATTGTGAGAGCCCTATCTCGTCATCATCACCAAATAGAGAACAAGAGCTTCTGGTATAAAGGCATGCATGTGACAATTACTGAGATTGGGTGGAGAAGAACATAATTATTATTATTGTGTGTGATGTGCATCATCATCGTAGTCGTAGTCATATGTATACTCGACTCATACATAAATTTGAATCTTGAATGAATTAATTGATTCTACCGAAGTCCTCCGTCTATATTATTTACCCGTCGACGTCCATTCCGCATCTATTCTACTTGTGTATAGAAGTCTTGAGTGAATCTAAGTGATATGAGGAATTATATTGAGGATTGTATAATTTATTTTGGAATGTTTATATGAATGGTCGTAGAGTACTTATATAGAATATAAATTGTTTGATTATAAAATAAGAGAAATAGGAATTTAAATATTTATGAAGTTTAATTTAATTTCGAGTTGGAATTATTAACCGTAATTCAAATTGGATTTACATATCATGTACCTAATAGAATTTATTCAAGTTATGTGATAATTTGGAATTTATTATTTTGCAGAACAGAGAATAGAGTGAATAGCTAGGTAATTTATGAAGATCATTGAACTGGTCTTTGTTGGTAGACTAAAAAATATTTTTGCTAAACCAGCGCATATTTGTTTTCTGTCCAACTATAACATTATATCTATGCTACCTTAGGCACGTAAGGGACCATTAAAATATGATTTTGCATTTTTAAAGAAATTTGTATCTACAATATTTTAAAAAAGCATTTGAAAACATATTTTTTTGAAAAGTTTTCTTAAATCTTGTAAATTGTATGTTTACACAAGCAGAAACTATAATCCTGCGGCTGAACCACAGGGCTGCGGTTTTGTCCTCGGCACTCTTCGTCTTAAATGAATTTCTGATGTCAAAAATTTCTTGTGCATAGCTTGGTATACAAAAATGTCTTGCGGACGTCACACAGTGTTCCGTTTGTTGAATTTTGGCGACAAAAATCATTTCCCATGCCAATTATTAATGCAAATTAATGAAATTTAGTAACACTGTATGATTTGGGGATGCTGAATTCAGTGCTACTGTCTATTTGTTTCTACTTCAAACAGGGTTTCACAATTTAGGTCAGAGCATGGTCCCAAATTTCAAAATTTTTAATAAAATTTTGTCGAAGTCAGGAACTAAGTCAAGTTTATGTTTAAAATGTCCCAAAAAATGTGCCTGAATGTACTTATATACTTTTACATACAAAATTTTTCCAATACTGATTTGTACAAAATTTATAGAAGATGGTCCAAAATGTTGAGAAATGTTCTAAAGGGATAAGAACTAACTTTAATGCTAGATTTTAAGACTTTTTGCTTCCGAAATTATTGTTAGACCTAATCTGTTTGAATCTGAATGTAATTTGACAAATTTTAGGGCTGAAATTAGCGAATCAAATTTCAGGTCAACTACTAAAAAACTCGAAAAAATCAAAAAATAGTCTAAAGTAATAATTTTTATAATGTTGATATTTTCTCTGGTTGCATTATTTAAATCTGAAATCACACTGAGAATTCTGATAGTTGACAGTTGGAATTATCGTTTTTCAATTCTTTCCTCTTTCTAATGGACGCTGCACAATTAAGGTCAAAACATGGCCCAATATTTCAAAATTCTGATAGTTGGCAGTTGAAGAAACTGGTAAACTACCATTATTTATAAAAGCCTAGTACGCAGATCGAGCTAAAATTTCTCTTCCATATTTCTCTCCAAACACCAGCTAATATCCAAGCTAAATTTTGACATACGATTTTTGTGGAGATTACATCACAGAAAACAGCTGTTCTCTGAAAAGAAATTTTATTCAATAATTTCATAGAATTTTATTTCAATATTTCAAGTGAATCTAATCAAATAACATAGATTTTTCCCTTTGGCATTGATAAATCGTTTGTCCTTGAATATTTCTCGTTCTCAATTTTGATTTCCACAAAGTAAAATTTACACAAATCTAACAAAAAAAAGAACCTGTCACGTTAGCTCGAAAATTAATGTGCCGAACAATTATTTCACACGCTAAATTTTGACAGATAAGAGCTGTACAGTAAGAAATGAAAATTTGATTTTTTAGCTGGAGCTGCGTACCTCTCGGCTAAAATGCTTGGCTAAAATTTAGCTTGGCTAAATTTTGGAGAGAATTTAGAATGGGAGCGAAATTCTAGCTCGATCTGCGTACTATGCTTAATGTCGAATTCCTTACAACCATTTCAAATCGATTTTTTTTGTTGGTTGTAAGGAACACACAAAAAATCAAATTTTTCGTGTGGGATTGTGTGTGTGTCATTTGACAGTAGCTTTGAGGCAAAAAAGTAAACAAAGTATGCGCATACAAATTTGTTACAAATATTCCAAAGTGCATTCAGTTTTTCGCGTCATTTTGTTAGATTAAAAACATATACATTTCCAAGAAAAGTTGCATAAATAAACAGAAAATAGTTTTGTGGCCAATAAAGTAAAAAAAAAACAACCCAAATTCATCCAAGAAACACATCATTCGAGAAACACATTGGCGAGCGCGCGATTTATATCTTTAATTGACTTTGGGCACTTTGAATCGAAATTAGTTGATATTTTTATAACTTCTAACTGACCATTCACTATTTTTTGATGAATTAAAATTAGTTTTAATGATTTATTTGCTTTTAATCTATTTAAATGACCGACGAACACTTTAGAACATTTGTTAAACCCGCCGCAAAATACTTTCAACTCCAGAGAAATGTCAAATCTTGTTAGTGTGTGTGAAATCGATTTGAAATCTTGCTGAAAATGCAAGATTTGTTTTGACAGAATAAAATCGATTTTGTTTAGAAAAAAATCGATTCTGTTTAGAAAAAAATCGATTATTTGGTTGTAAGGAATTCGACATAAAAATCAAATTTCATAGTTAATGGTAATTTTGCCGTTTCTTCCAATAAAACTGCCAATCTATAAGACTTATTAGTCTGAAGTCAGATTAAAATAATACATCCAGAAAAAATATAAACATTTTTTAATTTTTTTTATTAAATTTGATAAGCAATTTCTTACTGTATTGTCAAATATCTTTAAGATTCGTTCGGATTAGGAAAGAAAATAATTTTCAATAAATTAAATTGTAATAAGTAGCACTAAAATTAAATATTGAGAATATTGCTCAAAATTTTGGACTAGCTTTACAAAATTTTATGAAAATCTGCATTTGAATCATTTTCATACGAAAGTATACAACCAAGCACATAATTTTAAAACATTTAAACACAAACTTGATTCATTTTCTAATTTGGACAATGCTTTATTTTTAATTTTGAAATTCTAGACCACGTTTTGGCCTTAATTGTTAAGCTCCCATTGTAAAGCAAAAATAGACAGTACCTATATGTACTACTGAATTCAGCGTTTTTAAGTTACGAAATTTCATTAATTTGTATCAAGAATTTTATCGCCAAAATTCAACAAACGGACCATTTTGCGCCGCTGCTGAAAATCAGAAAAACATTTTTCGATTATGATTTCGTTGTGTCACAGTTGTATAGAACTTTTTGTTTCGTACCATAATAATAACAAGGTTTCATGTTTTTCAAAGAATGCGTATTAATTAGCTGTGTTAACTGGCTTTGGACTTTGGGCACCTCATATGAGGGAAATTTGATACAAAAAAATGCCATCTAATTGGTCAGAAAAGGTCAACTGGTCCCAGAAATTGGTCAGCCCTAGATAACTTTTAATAAAGGCTTAAACTTTCTCAAGGTCGCTCAAGGTCACGCGTGATTTTTGGCACCTCATTTAAGGGAAATTTGCAAAAAAATTATACCATCCGAAAGATTTCTAGATCGTGATAAAGGTCAACTATTTGCAGTAATTGGTCAGCCATAGATTTTTTTCTATGAATTTTTGAAGTTCGTTTCAAGGTCACAAAAAAAACTTTTGGCACCTCATTTGGGTCATTAAAAAAAAAAGTATGCAATTTGAAAGGCCTCTTCACGGTTGTTAATTGTCAGCTATTTTCAGTAATTGGTCAGCCATAGATTTTTTCGTATGAATATTTAATGAATTTAAAAAAATTTCAAGGTCAAAACGATTTTTGGCACCTCATATTAGGGAGATTTGCCAAGAAAGTGTACCATCTGAAAGATCTCTAGATCTACCTATATAAAAGGTCAGCTAGTTTCAATAATTGGTCAGCTATAGATTCTTTTATACGATTTCTTAAAGTATTTTTTTCAAGGTCACGGATCATTCATGACCTTGAAAAAAAAAAAACTTAAAAAAAACTGACTAATTACTGAAACTAGCTGACCTTATATAGATCTTAGGGCCTTTCAGGTGGTATTAAATTTTTGTAAATTTCCCATGAATGAGGTGCCAAAAATCACGCGTGACCTTGAACAATAACTCAAAAATTCATTAAATAAAAACTATGGCTGACCAGTTACTAAAACTAGCTGACCTTTTATATAGTTCTCAGGGCCTTTCTGATGGCATTAAATCTTTGCAAATTTCCGATAAATGAGGTGCCAGAAATCGCTGACCTTGAAATTTTGAAAAATTCATTAGAAAAAATCTATACCTGACCAATTACTAAATCAAGCTGACCTTTTATATAGATCTAGAGATCTTTCCGATGGTACACTTTTTTGACAAATTTCCCTTAAATGAGGTGCCAAAAATTGTTTTGACCTTGAAATTTTTTTTAAATTCATTAAATATTCATAAGAAAAAATCTATGGCTGACCAATTACTGAAAATAGCTGACCTTTTACAACCGTGAAGAGGCCTTTCAAATTGCATACCTACTTTTTTTTAAATGACCCAAATGAGGTGCCAAAAGTTTTTTTCTTCATTTTAAAAATTCATAGAAAAAAATCTATGGCTGACAATTACTGAAAGTCGTTGACCTTTTATCACGATCTAGAAATGTTTCGGATGTTCAGAGCCGTGTTAACTTGGCCCGTTAAAATGTCCAATATTTTTACTTGCGATATAGGTAAGTACTATAGCAGGGCAAGTTTTGGATTCCTGCAAAAAAAATTCAATAAATGTGGAAAACCATTTTTCAAAAATGGTTTTTAATGGTACCTCCCAAAGAACCATTTTTTAGTTTTTGATTTTCTTCAAAACGGTATATCCGATTTCAATAATTTTTTTATACAGAAGCTTCCAAAAAATATAAATAGTTTTGTGTACCAACATTTTTGAAAAAATATTTTTGGAGTTTTAAAAAATGTTTCAAATTTTTTTTTGGAAAATCGAATATTTCAAAAATGACATGATCGATTTTTTTGAAACTCGATATTTAAGAGTTTTTTAGTACTGTCTAAAATATTTTTAGAAAAAATTTTACATTTATGAAAAAATAATTGTACCTTCCATACAAAAGTTATAAAACCGCAAAGGAAATTTTTTTTTTGCTTAAAAGCGACTCCTACGATTTTGATTAAACTTTTTTCATATACTAAAATTAGTACGATCTACTACCAAAAATTATAAAATTTTACATTTAGCAACTATTCAAAGTACCTGTCATAGAACGTATTTTTTATTTTAAATTTTCTCGTTATTGGCTAAACGGATTTAGATGAATTCTTTTATATACAAATTTCAGATAAGATGAAATAATATTGCATATCAGAATTAAAAAAAAAAAGATTTTGGATTTTTGAAACAAGTTTCAAATTGTTTTTTTTGAAAACTCGATATCTCAAAAACGGATTGACAATGTTTTTTCAAATTTTGTTCTTATGTACACATCAATACATACTTTAGATTTGCACACCAAGATTTGTTTCAGAATTTTATATATAAAAAAATAATTTTTTAAAAAACCGCTCCAACGATTTTAAATTTTTTTTCCCATACAATCATATTCAATCAAGAATTAAGATGGCAATAATTTTTCAACTCAAACTTTCAAAAGAGTTGTATTAACCAATTTAAATGACGTGCATATTTCATGCTTCTCTACATTTTTCTCTCATAATGTCCATGTTTTTATATACAGTTTTCTTAGACCCGCAGTGTCTTGAACATAGGAGCAAGTACGTGCAACCCAGTCGTGCATTTTATTTATTTTACTTCAAACTATTAAATGAGTTGTTAAATTAATTTAAAAAAGAATTAAATGAATTTATAGTTTTTCTTTCATAATACCCATTTTTGTAAGTAGGTACACATGTACAGTACATGTACACAAATTTTAAAATTCTAATCTTCTTAAACATTAGCACAAGTGAGATCCAGTGTCAGCCTTGAATTTTATTTATTTCAATTATTGAACTGAAACCTCAAATTCGTTATGATTGAATTAAACAGAAAATCATTAGGTATATTTCTAATTTTTGTTTTTAAGGGGAATTGAATCAGTAAATTAACGAAAATTCGAGACAAAAAAAAAATACAAAACTGAACTTGAAGGTGTTTTTTTTAACACTCGGTTTTATCAACGAGTTGTTAGGTAAACACAAAAAATCCCATAAGAATATAAATGTTCCTGCGTGCATACAAATTATAAAGCAAGAGCAAGATTCACTTCATCATAATTTTTGTGTTGAATCAACGTTGTTTTTTTTTTGTTTAGTCAGCCTCAGCACAGCATCCCTTTTGTGGAGTCCCACAAAAGATGTTGTATATTCAAATTGAACCCTTTCATCCATCCGCTCGAACATGAACAAGCCATTTGCGTGTGTCCGTTTGTCGTCGTCGTTAGGTCGTCATCATCATCGTCGAAGGTAAAGAGTAGCGATTCTACCATCAGGACTGGTGTTTTGAGACAACATTGGTTCTCCATTCCCAGTATCCTTGTCGTCGTCGTCGTTGTCGTCGTCAGCATTGATGAAGTGCAGTAAAACAAACTGTGTTCCATTTTTTTATTATTCATTTGTCATTCACGCGCGGATTGGAACAAACTTACAGAAAATATTTTTTTTCCTTGAAAAGGTTATTCATTTGTTGGTAGGTACCTTTATTATAGAAGAGGGATATTCCATTGTTGGAACTTGGAAAGGTACAAGGTTACAACCTTACACCCTGGTGGTGGTGTCATTTATGGAATTGTTATGAAATGGGGATAACAATATACATATATAAGGTACAAGGTACACCTTACTGTAGAATTTCTGAACAGAAGGGCTATAGGTATGCGAGGTATGTACGCGTATAATACGTGTTGCACCATCTTCAAAAAAATACGATTATTGAATAGTTTATGAAAATGAGAGGAAATTCTTAAAAAAAAGGCTTTGCCAGGACATAATATAACGGAACGTATTCCTTGTCAAATTTAAATATGGGTATTTATCTACCAAAAAGTTTTTTTTTTTAAGGAGATATTGTCAGTCAGCTATCCCCACATATTAAGTAAAGTAGGGTAGAGCGGGGCTAGTTGGACCACGGGGAAAGATAGACCACATCAATAACTCAGAAACCGCAAGTGCTTAATGAAGACGATTATACACGAATGAAGCATAGTTACTAAATCACACGTGCTAAACTGGCTTAAGGTGGATTTCTTCTACCAAAGGAAAACCACGCGCTTATTTGTGTTTTTGGGTACAAAAGTTAAAAAAACGAATTTGTTTATTTCTGTGTTATCGTGATGAAAACGTACGAATTTTTCAACAAAATACAGTAATTTTGGGAGTCTGTTATTGATTTTTATATACCATTTTTGAAATCGTAAAATTCAAAGTGTTTAATTTCAAAGTGACGGAATATATTCATAAAGGTAGGTGTGGGGTTAGTTGGACCAACTTGCCTCGCTGTTTATTTTATATTGGAAAATAGTATGAAAATTTTCGAACACATAAAGTTTCAAAGAGGAAGAAGAATATAATTGATTTATGGTGTTATCGATGTGTATGGAAGCAAATCCTGAGACCTTACACGGCGAGGAGTGGGTGCAATTCCATTCTTGCCGAAATCCAGGCCCATACAAAATTCACTATCACTGGCCATGGCACCTTGGGATCATTTATCTTTATCTTAAGTTGTGATTCTAATTAAGATTTAGTTTGTGATCAAATTTAGTTCAAACTAACGGCGTTTATGTCCTTAATAGAGCTTCTTTTTCCACTTTTTAAGCTTTGGTCCAACTTACCCCATCTACTGGTCCAACTTGCCCCGCTAGTGGGACAAGTTGGACCACTTGGACTTGGTGCATTTAAAGTAATCTTTTTCTTCTGCTATAACATATTTTACCTCGTGGCTTGATGGTTAGTGCGTAGGACTGTCATGCCGAAGGTCTGGGTTCGATTGCCAGCCGTGCCACCTAAAAACAGAAATGTTTTATTCGAAGTACTGCCTCTTGCGAGGAACTGACAAATCCTCCAAGAGTATACTTGTCATGAAAAAGTGCTTCTCATTTAGCCGTTTGGACTCGGCAAAAAACTGTAGGTCCCCTCCATTCCTGCCAACAAACACGCACACAGGAATGGTTGTGAGTTGTAAGTCACTAGGCCCTGGTTCTCCATGAGCTGTTGCGCCACCCAATTTATTTATTTTTTTATAACATATTTTTATCTTTTTAAAATTTATTAAAGAAGCCGAAGTTACATTCTTTCTATAGATTCCAGTTTCATTGTTATGTTATGAATAGGTAAAAAGTTATAAGACTTCAGGTAAAAAGTGGTCCAACTAGCCCCGCTCTACCCTACATATGTACCTAGTTTTTGTACGAACAAA
This sequence comes from Dasysyrphus tricinctus, assembly GCA_963921185.1. Classification (NCBI taxonomy): domain Eukaryota; kingdom Metazoa; phylum Arthropoda; class Insecta; order Diptera; family Syrphidae; genus Dasysyrphus; species Dasysyrphus tricinctus. The sequence goes on along the minus strand of OY992532.1, from coordinate 22,136,691 downwards.
ATTCAACAGGCAAAGCTATAGGATATTTGACGTCCGAGGCAAAACAATAATTTGCCACCCCTTTGGTCCCCCATAATCAAAAAAAAAAAGTTCACACTATTGTTAAGTTATGTTATGTAGTTAAGTAATAAAGGTACCTTAATAACGTCGTCGGTCTTTAAGGTAGCAAAAAAAATTTGATAAAAATATTTTTTTATTAATGCAAGGAGTTAAAATTTGTGAAATATGTATTGTTTCTATAATATCTACTGAGTTTTAAGTTTAAGCCGATGATATAGGGACATAAGTCTTGAAAGATTTTTTATATTTGCCTTCATTCAGAAATAGTGAAGTTCACAATTCTTCATTGTTTCATCTGTACTCGACACCAAAACTGAGAAATTGCATCCTGTTTATATTTCTCAGATCTAAAGTAAAAGGGCCAAGGGCTAAGTGACTGAGTGTCTGACTAATGAGTTGCCACTTCAATGAAATTGCAGTAAATTTAGAATCTAATGTATTTTTTATAAAAAGAAATTTGATGCCTTAAAATAAAATCTACTGCACTTATGTAAGTCTACCAAAAATAATTAACCTCCAAGTCTTCACAAATAAAAAACTCACATATTAATTTTTAATAAGGGAGTTGAATTCAGCTATTACCAGCCATAATTTTTACTTTTTTGTTTGCTTTTTTTAAGTTAAAAAAAAGTTAGGTTTTATTTATTTTTCTTAATTTATTAGTTTTCTTTAAATAATATTTATTTATTTTCTGAAAAAAAAAAACAAAAATCTTTTGTAAAGATATTCAGTCTACAGCCATTATTTTTTACAGATCTACCCCTCCCCCCCAGGCTACGCCACTGAGTGTGATACAACAAAGTCAAAGTGAGATTTAGTAATGAACATTGAAGATTGAACTTCCTCTAAATAGAGACAGGAATACGCCTAACAAATTTTTCGACTTAGCTCCTTTTTAAATATTCTCTTTATAGCCTATTGAATAGACCTTTTAAAAAGGAACAATTACGTGCAAGGGTTTTTATTATTGAATATGTTTGTTTGGCCCATAGGCATGCTTAAAACCAAAAAGGCTACTAAATTTACCCGTGCGTTTCTGAGAGAATGGTCACACTGGCCACTTTTCAGTATTTGTGGTATAACTCGAAAACTAAGCCGAATTTGACAATTTTACACATAATACTTTTTGTTCAAAATTAAATAAAATCTTATGTTAATCGAACCAGCCGTTCGGTCTGTAGGTCTGAACGCATTTAAAAACAGCTGAAAAACGAAATTGCGAACTTACATCCTTTTTATAAATTCTCTATAGTTCTAATGTCATATTATATCAAAATTTTGACTTCGAACATTTTTACGAAAGTGCAATTTGTCATATTGTACCGAAAAAGGGACTTTCAGGCCAAAAATGAGAAAAATTATAAGAAATGATAAGGTTTGAATGGGAATATCTCTGTCAATTTTGAACAAATATTAATTTTTGAACATGCCATATTAAGACCTTTAGTCTCTACTTTGTTTTGTCCATGCATGTCTTGACCCTATCTTTGCTTCAAAAAAAGTTATGCACAATTTATTAAAAAATTTAGATATCCTTGATTTTTTGATTTTTTTTTAAGTTGGGTTTTGTTAACTTTTCCTGCTTAAATTTTTTCGTAAAATTTTTTGAACTATCCATTCCAACAGAAAGTTTAATTTTGAACAAAAAGTATCGTATGTAAAATTGTCAAATTCCGCTTAGTTTTCGAGCTATACCAAAAATACTGAAAAGTGGCCAGTGTGACCATTCTCTCAGAAACGCATGGGTGAATTTAGTAGCATTTTTAGTTTTAAGCATGCTTATGGGCCAAACAAACATATTCAATAATAAAAACCCTTGCACGTAATTGTTCCTTTATTTATCTCATTTTCCGGTCTTTTCAATAGGCTATTAATCGTTATATCACATTTTATAAAAATCTAGAGTTCGAATATTTAACGAATGTGAAATTTGCCTTAAAGAACCGAAGAGGCTTTCGGGCCAATACTGCGAAAAATGTTATGAAATGGTTAAGTTTGAATGGGTTATTATTCTCTAACAGTTTTAAATTAAAAAAAGGCCATTTTAAGCGTAGATCGATGAGCATTTATTGAAATCCATTTGCGCATGTCTTGAGCCTATAAATTGGGTGGCGATGGCGCAACAGTTCGTGGAGAACCAGCGCCTAGTGACTTACAACTCTCAACCATTCTTGGGTGCGTGTTGTTGGCAGGAATGGAGGGGACCTACACTTTTTGCCGAGTCCGAACGGCTAGATGAAAAGCACTTATTCATGACAAATAATACTCTTGGAGGATTTACCAATTCCTCGCAAGAGGCAGTACCTCGGATAAAACATTTCTGTTTTTAGGTGGCACGGCTGGGCCTCGAGCCTATCCTGTCTCCTTTTTTTTAACTTTTCCTTCTAATTTGTTCATTTTGTTTTCCCATAGAAAGAAGAAGCAAAGAGAAAAAGATATGAACAACTTTAAATGTCACCTTTTGTTCCAAAGCTCCTCATATGTATATTGTTGATATTTCTACTTCCTTTAAACATTTTACAACAGCAAATAATCCCAATAATGTGTATGATCCTGTTATCATGTTCTCATGTTTTTTTTTTTGTTTAAATAGAAGTAGATTTATTTTATTAACTTTAAATAATCAATTAATATACAAATTCATAAAATCCATTTAAACCAAAAAATATTGATAAGGAGAAACGAATCTAGATAATGAATCTGAATTTCCAATGAACTTAAGATAAAACGCAGCATTGTAATGTTTAATTTGTTCCTAAATACAAATACAGGTGAGTCAATGACAGCTTTTAATGTTTGACAAGAATTATAAGCCTATCAAGGTTATGTTAATCCATCGACTGAAACTACACAAAATTGATACCACACCGTGGCAATATTATGTTTAGATTCGGCACACACACTGTAATATTATAATTTCAAAAAAGGGCCACCCATTGTTGTGTATTAAATTTATCCATCAATTCTCTTCCCACTAGGTATATTTTTATTTACAGATCTTAAACGATTGGTTACCTATAATATATCTTTTCTGCCTGTTTTTCGAAAGTTTTGACACCTGATTTATATTTATCAATAATTTTTGTTTGACATTTAGTGTTGCAAGAGTATGTTTTTATTTTACACTTTCAAGTCCATTAGTATACAAAAAACAGTTTGGGGAACATTATTAACAACTCAGTAGTTTTACTCTTTTTTCTTCAAAGGCATAATACATGTTTCCCTGAAAGACAAATTTATGAACAAGTATAGGAACGGAACTTACACAGAAAGAAAAAATGTTTCACAGATTAATATTTTGACTTTTGAGAAGAAACTTTGCAAGGATGATGGGAAAAGACATCACTTTTTGTAATACTAATTTCATAGAAAATAGAAAAAAAAAAAGAAACAGACAAAAAATTGTAATTTTAGAAAAGTACCTACCTAAGAGTTCTTTTTATTGGGTCCAATTTTGTGTGAAGACTTTATTTGAAATGGCATATTGATATGATGAACAAACTGTATACCTATTTATTTTTTAACATAGAGTAGGTATACAAACTCCCCTTTTGAAAAGTCGCTTCTAAATTGATATATAAGAACATTTTAGTACATTTTCCAAGTGTAAAGTTCAGTTTAGTCTTTGAAGCACTCTGTTCTTTCTTAGAGTAAATTTACTGTTTATAATTAATTCTGCAGTGTAGTTTTTTCCCATTTTATATGTTAACATTGAAAATTGTAAAATGCAATAAATCTAACAATTTACCTATTTTAAAAATATTTCTTTGAAATTTGTCTCAGTGTTGAAAATGTTAAAATTAATGACCTGACATTGAAATTTTATTTATAAAATTTCTTCAAAATAGAGGGGATATACCTACTTCTAATTGTGATATTAAATTATACCTACATGTACCTCAAAGCTTAGTAAATTTAATGAAATGTTTTGTGTATAAGTTGTGGTGTATAATCTCTGGAAAAGGAAATGATTTTCTTCATTTTCATTGTGTATTTAAATAAATATTTGAACAATGATGAGTGAGTTGGTTTAAGGGTTTGGTTATTGAGGGTATGGTATGGGGATAATTTTTCTTAATGATTTTGCTGTCATTGTGGTTTGAAGTGCATGATTTAACCTTCCAGTCATGTAAATGTAAATAAGAAGTACATATATTATTTCGAAAACAATATAAATTACTTCAATTGGAATGTGATGCATTTTGAATTGATTTTAAAGGAAAGGGTATTTGAAGTGAAATATCTGATGGTTTTAAAAGGATAATTGTTGTTCACCTCAAATTGATTTATCATGCTTAGGTATATCTCTTCCAAAACATATTCGAAGGTTTTATCTTTGATTTTAAACATAAGAATTATATTAGAACTGAGTATGGGACATGATTAATTGAATTCAATAAGTAATTAGAAGGCTTTAAAGCGCTAAAATATGAGGATAGGAGACTATTGATACGAATAAGTATAATTTCATTAATTTCTTATTAAAAAAATAAGGGAGTTGTTAAAATAGATTCACTTTGTTTTAAAGAAGCATCCTCTCAAATCTTAGGGGTTGTTTCACATAGTCTAATTTAAGTTTCAATAAAGCTACTTTGAACTTATTTGTCAATTGGCAAGCTCATTAACGTTCCAAAGTTTTGAGTAAATGAATGGCTAGATTAAGAATTGATAAGCAAACTAACTGGCTACTAAGTTTGGTTTTCGATCCATTGACCTTTTGGTGTGAATTTGAAATAAAATTTATTTTTTTTTATTTCGTTGCTCAAAATTACTAAGCGTATATTTCAAAACTTCTATTACAAATGTTTTATTTTTCAATCTATCTAGAACTAAACATTGATTCGTGAGACAGTGAAGAAAATTTTGCAACCTAATATGATTCAAGAAATGTTCGTGTTTTTGTTTTTTATCAAACAGACATTTCCACTTGCTAAAAAACATTCTTTGCTTTGAATACAACCTGACAAAAATAATTACAAAAAAAAAGCTTAAAGCCAAAAAAAAAAACTTTCAGTTAAGTTTTCGTCTTTGATCACTGTCATAATCTTGTACTCCTTTATAACAACCCATTGTCTAGGACTATAGGCTTCTATAGGGTTTAAGCTAATTTGCACATAGGTACATACAAAGACGTTGTTACTATTGTTGCCAATTTACAAAAGAAAAGGAAGTCTGTGCAGGCCTTTGTTGTTACTTTAAATTTGGCGTACTTTATTTAATATATAAAACAATGAAACAATAAGAGTAGGTTTATGAATATTTTTGTGTAAATATGTAACTCCATATTTCTATTTTTGAATAATCTTAAGACAAAAACGTAGCGCGTAGGTTTATACCTACATACCACCTATCTACTTAATCTTATACAGCGTTTGACGCGAAATTCCTTTTGTTTCTATATTAAGAAAAACCTAAAATAAGGATTAACGTACATATGCATCATATGTACCTTCATACCGTACACATTTCTAATTAATTCGTTTTTATTTTTAACTAGCTGACCTGCTCCGGCTTCGTACGGGTGGACTATATTAAGTTGCTAACAAAATTAACATAAGAAAATATCAATAAATATTATTGTAGGTAAAACCTGTCTTTAATTTAAATTCTGTTTAATAAGTCTCATAAAGATCTGATTTATCAATCATGAATATAACTGTCAAATGAATAAACAGGAAGAAATGTCTACTCTATCTGAAGAATACTTACATATAAATACTATTTGATTGTTTTAATTATTATTTATTTACGTTAGGTATGTATAGCTATAACTATAAATAGTTTTTTTTTTTTATTTATTAACCTTTTTAAATGATCTATCTACCATTATCGTCGACGATTCTGTTGATAACCATTATTACCAGCAATTGTTTCTGCAATTTTTGTGCATTGTTTATAAGATATTCATAATGAGATGATGTTAAGCGAAATACATGATCGTCCTTTCAAATCGACTTTTCAACGTTTGGTTCCCAAATTCAAGTCGGTCGGTCCAGAGAACAATCAAACGATTCCCGTATATCAATGAAGTACAAAACCGAAACTGAAAACAACGCATTTAACACAGACTTCCAACAACCGAAGAAATAATAGCCCTAACAGTACATCACTATGGGTTGCACAGCTTACAACTGATGGCATAAAGGACATTCCGATTTTGAATGATATGAAGAAAGAGTTATAGGCTACGTTTCAACCAAATACTAAACTAAGAATTTATAAGATTTACCTCAAATCTTCTTAAAATCTTAAAAGTTAACCATACAAATCTAGAAGAATAGAAATAAATCTTGTTAAATCTCACTTGGACAATAAGTTTTACAAATCGAAAAATAACGTATTCTTATACAGCACTGAAGGATTCTTTGGATGCTGAATTCAGTTTGTCATTGTTTGACACAAATTAAACAATAGGCATGTTGATGAAAATAAGATCTCAGATCCCTCAGCAACCTCAGTGTCTTGAACAGGATTCCTCAGAAGCTTTGTTGTCAAATTACTGAGGAAAAAATTATCGGATTCGCGTGCTAACTTTTTGATGGATAAAACTTCCTGAGAAGCCCTCCGCGGAAAAGTGAATTGGCCACTAAGGTCATGCGATTTGACCCTGTTGATTTTTTCTTATGTGGTTTTCTGGTGTCACAAGTCTATGCGTAGTGCAACCCAAACCATTGCTAAAATTCAGCTAGATCAATGCACTAAATTAATTGTAATTTTGACCTCTCTGTTCCATTTCATCGGACGATGTTCCATGCTTTATGGAATAGGGTAAGTCGGTGTAATATGCCACACTTAACAGTAAACAATTGAAATTAAATAGTAAATGACAAGTTAAGTACAAGATTTTCTTAGTTTCGTTAGGTTGTTGTTTTATTTAATAAATAAAAGAATAAAAACATAAATTTAATACTTTTAATTCATTGCAAATGAAGTTTTTAAAAAACCTTAAAAAGTGGCATTTTACCCACACGTGAGGGTAATATGCCACTTCTGAAGGGGTGAAATGCCAGCAAACATTTAATATGGCATTTAATCGATGGGACATATTGGGCAGATTCCATTTTGGAGACAGTCCTCGTGCATTCTTGTGACAATTGGAGCATTGCACCCAGTCACTTCTGGGTCAATCTTTATCGTATCTGAAAGAAATTAAAATCAAAGGGGGTAATATGCCACTTTAGTGGGTAAAATGCCAGTTGGTACGAAACAAACGTGGCATTTTACCCCAAAACGTGAAAAATATAAAATTACCCCTGAACGAAAACTAACGGAACATATCAAGACTAAACACAAACAAACATTAAGTACACAAAATTAGCCTTACCTTCTTGGAAGAAACCTTCGTATATCGCACTAAAAGTCACAAAAAAAAACCGGTTTTAATCGCACCCAATTTAATAAAAACACACTTGAATTTAAACTTTCATGAATATTTTCCAAACCAAACTGCCTAATAACTTGCGCATCCGTGTGCCCAGAAAACTTAGCGTAACTGAGCGAATTGCAATGTCAGCGTTGCCAACATCAACTTAGAACTGCAATATATTGAAAGGTGGCATATTACCCACACTGGCATATTCGACCGACTTACCCTACATACATACAAACGTAGATACATAATGTATTTGTGCTGGGCCTTTCAAATAAAAAAAAAAATTTTCGTTCATACCTCACTCATACCTTATTTTATTCCCTTTTGATTTCGACCTGTCCTTATGGACAACCCTTCATTTTTACTAATCCTTATACTAACTGCGTCAAAAATGATTTCTGGAAGCCAAACGATTATTTCCGATAGTAAATGCGTTTTCTTCGTAGATTTCATTTGCACGGGATTTTGCACCGTTGCAGTTTGGAAACCATTCGTACATACGTTATTCCTGTTATTCCTATGTGCTAAACTTATTTTTTTCAAATACAAAACATTACTTTTTGTTTTTTTATAATAAAAGTGCAGCACCACTAATTGGAAATCCGTCAAATTACTTTTCAAACCTTGCCAGTCATTTTTCTGATTTAACCCAAAAATTTGAGCTCAATCTGTCGTGTAATACAGAAAAAAAAATACAAAATTGTAATTATATATTTGCGTGCAAAACGACATATAAGTCTCCCTTTTTTTAAATTGTGTTTTTTTTTTTTAAACCTTATTACATCATTGTGTGATGCTTTTTTTGTCGAGGTTGAGGTAGACTCGTCGGTGTCCAGAAATCACAAAACTTGGGTTAAGAGTTTCAAACTCCGATTTAAATATTTTTATTTATTCAACTACTAAGTTCAAAAGGTTTAATACAAAAGTTGTATAGCTTAACTAACTAACACGGTATATCATATACTACAATGATAATGCTTATGATTTATTCTAACACGGTATTTGGTATTTCATATAATTTTACTAATAATAGCAATAAGTTCAAGGTAGGATTAAATCCCCGCCTCCAACGGCAAGTTGAAGGAAAGTCAAATCTGCCCCCGGCTCAGAGATAGCGTCTACTATACACTCGAAAGGAGTGCAGAGCAGAAAAGGCGGTTAGGATTACATCCCCGCTTTCAGCTGCAGGCTAAAAGAATATCAAGTCTGGTCCAGGCTAGCAGACGGCGTCTACTATGCACTCAGACGGAGTACCGAGCAGAGAAAAGTCAGGTTGGGATTCGGTCCCCGCTTCCAGCGGCTAGCTGAAAGAAAGTCAAGTCTACTATGCACTCAGATGGAGTACAGAGCAGAAAAGGCGGTTGGGATTTGATCCCCGCTTCCAGCTCCAGCGGCAGGATGGAAGAAAGCCAAGTCTGGTCCCGGCTGGCAGACAACGTTGAGTTAATTAATTTAATCCGTTCCAGAATAAATTAATTAAGCTCACGGGCGGTTCTCTTCCTTATGTACACTAAATTGGTACACATACAACAAAGGCAGAAGACTGCTTTGTTCGGAAATTACACTTCCTATTAAGTTTCCTGACAAAAGACAGTGTGAACTGGTAAAGAAGAATGGCAAAATACCACAATAAAAATACATTTTTATATGATGACAAATTTTGGGTATTCCATCGTTTCCTTTCAGTGAATAGCTGACAAGTATACTGCCGTGTTAAGAAGAAAAAACGTATCTGTATTTTTGGCATTTCGATATAAATGCGTTTTTCTGTTTATGCACGTAACTTTTTTATTTTTGGATGAATTTGTTTCACACTTTAAGGAAATGATAAGTAATCAAATTATTAATTTTTGATCAAAAACGCATTTAATTATATTTAATAGAAGTATAGTTAAATAACTATTATCTTAAGACTATCTGCGCTATCTGCAAGTAAATAATTTTCTTTTCCGGATCTACGAATATTTGTTTGGTAGTTACGTTTATTTTCCTTATGAAAAATGCAGATACGTCAATTTATCTTAAAAAAGCATGGTTTTTTGTACATACGTCATATTTCGTAAGCGTTTTTAACCACTAAAAAGGCAAGATGGTGATTGTATTACTAACCAATTAAATAATAACCCCACCAAGTATGTCAAAACTGGCTCTAACTCAAAACAGCCAAAATGTCAGTTACGTTTTTTCTTCTTAACACGGCAGGATAAACCGTTGTATAATTTTGGGGGTTGGTATACGAACTTTCTGTGTTGCATATTACGAAGATTTATTTTTACTTGTGGATTTCGGTAGGTAAAGTGGTACGGTAAATGCAGACTGAAATTAACTTTTGAAGTTAATATTGAATTTCTGCCGGATAGTTCAGGTTGGTGATGCAGATGTTTTTGATTTTGAAATAAGCCACTTTGCTTCTGAGGGGACGATTTGTATTTAAACTTGGATACAAAATTCTGTCTTGGGTTGGCTACAAAATTTGGCCATCAAATCTCATACAATAGTCGGAAAAGTTATTTTAACAAAAAGAAATCACATTTTTATATCTTTTTTTTTATTGATAGAAACATCCGAAAAAATATATTATCTGTAATGGATTCAAAATGAGCTTTAAAAAACATACAACTGTAAGATTCAATATTACAGCTATGAATTTAATTATTGCCTGGCTATTTTTTTTTGTTTGATGTTTCAATCAATTAACCGGAGAGTTAAAAGCTCCACGCTTAATTGATTTTCCCGCTTTACTGGTCTTAAAAAACTGCAGCTGATTAAACTCAAGGCATGATAATATTTCGGTTGATTGAAATTCCCTGTTAATTGATCGAAAAATCAGACAAAATTGTCGGTGCAATTAAGCGGGGAACACTGTATTTCAAAAATGTAAGGGCAAACATTTTTTTTGACAACATTAAAAAGGATCTCAAATACCGGTTAACTTTTATGTACGCGCAGTCAAGATTGTTTTTCTGCATGCTTTCGGATGCCAAACTCAAATCCATCATCCGTTTTTGAACTTAAGCACGGGTTTTCAAGATATTTCCGTAGGAAAATAACAAGCAATTGTTTTTTTTGCTATTTTTGAGGCAGAAAACGTTTTTTGTCATTTTCTAGTGGGACTATCCTATTGGTTGGTGTTGTGGTAAGAACGTATTATAAAATTGTAGAACATTTAATTTCCAACAACTTTTGTGTACACATTTTTATTCTACGACTTAGGCATAGTTTACATTTCCCAAGCAAAAAAAAAATCAAAATTTCTTAAACAATTTTCCACCTATTCTGTGCACCATATTGAATAATATTCAAAGCAAAAAATGTTTACCTAGACCTAAGCACCCATTATGTAATTAATTTACCGTTTATGAATAAACCTAAAATGGAAAACAATTATTTTTGGATGCAAAAGCCATTTTCATGGAGATAGTGCCTTTAGGTGAATATAATTTTCTTGCAAGAGTAAACCGATCATCCAAAAAAATATATTTTATTCACCACACTTTTTTTCACATGCAAAATAATTGCCAGTTCAATGTTTTTTGCATGGCATTCCATGACGGCAATAATTTATTTTTTTTGCATGAAACTGTAAGCCAATCATGCCAAAAAATTATTTTTGTTTCACTTCAGGAAGTTTTGGCTTTAGTGTTCAAAAGTTATTGTACTCTTAAGTTGGCACTTCTACGCTTATAGACCGTGAGCTGGGGCAGGTTTGCTCAAAGTGTTTTATACCGCCCCGAATTTCGTGAGCATACAGTTTGTATTAATGCTAAGTCTTCTACTTGGCTGATTTATTTCAGTGGGTAGTATATAGAATTTGTATTATAAAACCATCTTATAACTTTTATTTCTGTAAACTATATGAGACCAACCTTGCAAAGGACAGCTTGTTGCATCCTTGTTTTTTAATTTATTTTCACGCCAAGGGGTTCGTTGCCTATAAACTCAAAAAAAAAAAAAAAAACAATTATTCTTATCGAGTAACGCAGTGAGATCATGTGAAAAACATTTCACCATGATCTAATTACTTCATTATTTAATCCAACGTTTTATCAAAAACTAAAACATACAAATCATGTGCTAATAAAGATTATTTAGACAAACAATAAATTTAAAATGTTTTATGACTCGGCACAATTAGTAACTGAAATTTGTTAAGCTTAGACTAAAAGATTACAGCATCATGTGTCTGCTGAAAAATCTTATCTCATATAAACTCGTCTCATTTGCATGAAAATATCAAAGCAGAAAAGTCAATAGTCAACACTGTCATAAGGCTTATCAAGGCTAGCTTTTATCTACACAACATGATTTTTCTTAATCTCTCCACTCAAAAAAAATACAAAATACACATGGAGTGAGATGAGACATGAGATACAAAAATATCTCAACAAATATTTAACAGGTTCATTGCCATTTTCCGACTCAACTAACTTATATTCAAATCTCTCTTTTAACAGAGCCATAACAATATTAATAACCCATAAAGGAATATGAATAAATAAATCTTCATAACCATAAGAGCGTGGTGATTTTAATACAAAAAAATTAAATTAAAATTAGGAAAATTATTGAAAGCAATTGAATAAGGTATCTACACCGCACTCCCTAACGACATGTTTGCTTTCCTATAGGAAAAAAGACTTAATTGCTTTGGTTTGAAAAAAAAGTGAACTGAAATAAAATGGTCTTTAAATTAAGGGTTTTGCTTTGGTCCCCATGGCTTCAACCCAGACCAGGCATAAAGATATCGTTTTAATATTCGACCATAGTGGTGGTGGTGTTTGTTTGCCGGTAAACATCAATGGTTTCAACAAAAAAAAGATACATTCTCCTGTTCGTTTTGTAGTTGTTGTTTTTTATTTTGTGTGTAAAAATGATATTTTATATCGAATCTCCTCTAGAAATAGTCCAGATGTTCTGAATAATTTAACGATTTCTTAATGAATTGGCCTGCGTAGCGTAGAGTTTTTTATGAGTATCCTCGATTTGTTTGGACGGTTTTGGGATTCGATAAATTCGGCGAAGAGCAGCCGTTTGTGGTGATAAATATATTTTTTACTTTAGAGAGTTTACAAATTATTTGTGGCGCTTGTGGTAAGCAATGTGCGGTTGGGACCACATGATCAAGTGGATGAATGAATGAGATGCTGTGGAAATACATACCTAGTTGATTTTGTTGTTGTTGAAAAAATTAGATATTTAAAATTAAGATTGAAAAATGATTCGAATATTGTTTTGATGGCATGAACTAACAATAAGCAAATACCTTGAGGAAATCCGCAATTGTAGGTATACGAAAATAAAATAGGATGTTGTGTGGTATATTGGCCAATATCTATAGCTGCAAATAGATATTTTTTTTTTTCTTTAAGCTTTTCTGGTTGGTTTGTGATTATGAATATGTTATTGAGTTAATAATTATTCATGGAACTCTGTTTGCTTTTATTTCGCAATTTATTGGATTGTTTCCGCCGGGAATGTTTGATGATTTTTGAAAGAAATATGCGGAAATTTTCTGGTTTCGGAATGTACCTATTTGTCTTCCTATCCTATGTATTAAGTTTTATATAAGTGGGTGTAATTATGTAATGTTATTATGAAGAAAAGAAATTTTGAATATCTGTAATATTAGTTCACTGCTTGTACTTCTTTTATGTTAGAATCTCTGTCTTCATCGTCCATTCATTTGGACCGCAAAAATGGAGTTGTCTGAAAATTGTTGGAGAAGTTTTTTTTGTTGAATGTGATGGCATCTAAATTAACCATTTTTATAAAAATCCTCGATACTTAGATGCACAAAAAGCTTTGAAATATGAACTTAATTTATATAACCCTTAGACTTTGACATTTTTTAACACATCATTGATACATAGTCTTTATAAGTCTTTATAACTGGATAAAAAGCCTATTGAATAGACCTTTTATAATGAACAATTACGTGCAAGGGTTTTTATCGTTGAATATTTTTGTATGGCCCACGAGCATGCTTAAAACCAAAAATGCTACTTAATTCACCCATTAATGTAAAATGGTCAAACTCGGCTTCGTTTTTGAGTTATACTTAAAATATTGAAAAGTGGCCAGTGTGACCATTCTCTCAGAAACGCATGGGTGGATTTAGCAGTATTTTCGGTTTTAAGCATACTTATGGGCCAAACAAACATATTCAAAAATAAAAACCCTTGCACGTAATTGTTCCTTTATACCCCTCATTTTCCGGTCTAGTCAATTGGCTATAAATAAAAATTGGGGAATTACAAAGTTCAAAGTTCGTCTTGCAGAGGATTGGTTGCAATGTAGGCAGTCAAAATTGTTTGTTTAGTTTGATTCTACTCTGAATAAGTCAGGCCCGTGCGCAAGAATCGTTTATAAAGTCCACTAAAAACGACAAAAACTCTTGATTTTCCATAGAAAAAAAGTTAAATTCATATATGAAACACATATACAGGGTGTCTCAAAGTCATTGATAAAAAATTAAGAGTTCAGTGGAAAAACGGCATAAGCTCACTTGAGTTGATTCCGAGAAAAATGAAACTGTAGGTAAATGTTTATTCAAAGAAAAATAAATAAAAGGAAAGAACATTCTGTCGACCACAAAGTACGTAGGTACTCAATTACTTAAACAGAATATTGATTTTAATTACTTGATTTTTTTTACGGGTACGCTGATATGAGTCAAAATAAAAACCGACGCACGTTGAAATCAAAATATCGAATGTTTTATTTGAAAATTTCTTTTGAAAGATCCGGAAATGATAATTGAAAAAGGTTTTTTGCTTCTTATTTAGAATTCTCTAGATTTTTAAAATATCGTTTGAAAATAAAATAATTTTCACAAGTGTAATATTGGAGCGTTTTTGAAATTCAATTCGTTTTGACTTTGACTGGAAGTTCTTAGAATATCGGGTAGTTTTGTTTTAATCAATTAGCTAACATGTCACTGGTCCAAGCACAGCTTTTTCGTTTTTAAATTTATTTATTTATTTATTTATTTAGCTACAAATTCACATGTTATTAGCTTTGAGATTGTAAAATTCTATATAAATCTTTTTTTAAACAATATTTTGATACATTAAAATCAATAACATTAAAATATTTATTAAAAGCTGTACATGCAACAAACAAAGGTTCATGAATTCCATAATTTGTTCTATTAAATCTTTCATGCAAAAAATCTATAGATCTTAAAGATCGGGGATAAGTATTTAAGTTGAGTTGAGATAATAAATACTCGGAATCAATTTTTCCCATTAAAACTTCATAAATAAATACAATTTTGGAGACTGTTCTTCTATGAGCCAGTGATGGCAAATTAATTAAGGCCAGACGGTCGTTGTACGGTGGTAGATGTGAGTTTATATTCCATGGAAGATAGCTAAGTGCATATAGAAGAAATCGTTTTTGCACAGATTCCAGTCGATCAATGTTGGTTTGGTAACTCGGACACCATACACAGCTACAATATTCGATGATCGATCGCACAAGAGAGCAGTATAAAGTCTTTAAGATGTATGGATCACGAAACTCTTTTGAAAACCGGCATACGAAACCTAATCTGCATTTTGCTTTGTTAATTATATGGTCAATATGCTTATTAAAGTCTAATTTTGAGTCCATTATTACTCCAAGATCACAAAAATTATCCACTCTTTGTAGTGGTTGATTACATAAAAAATAGACATTTAAAAGGGGCGCACGTTTGCGAGTAAAAGTCATACACTTGCACTTTGATACATTTAGTTCCATGTCATTGACATTACACCAGAGGGAAACACTATTCAAATCTGCTTGCAATAAGTCACAGTCAATATTGTTTTTGTAAGACAGACGGAGCTTAGCATCGTCGGCAAACAGAAGAAGATCTGAGTGTTTAATTGCATTTTTTAAGTCATTAATAAATAATAAAAATAAAAATGGACCTAAATGACTTCCTTGAGGGACGCCTGAATGAACCATTATTCTTTTTGATGTTTTGTTTTTAAAATAAACAAACTGCGATCTGCCACATAAATATGACTTCAGCCAAACTAAAAACCAACTTGGGAGCCCAATGGCCATTAGTTTTTTGATAAGTAAGATATGGTTCACACGGTCAAATGCTTTGGCGAAATCCAAATAGGCGACGTCAGTTTGAAATCCATTTTGGTTTTTAACAAGGACATCTGAGCAAAACTCCATCAAGTTGGTTGCGGTGGATTTACCCTTCATAAATCCATGTTGATGTGGCGAAATAACATTTTTATATTTTTTTTCAATCGTTTCTAGGATAATCTTTTCAAATAATTTTGGAATGCACGACAACTTAGCAATGCCTCTATAGTTTGATATATTACACTTGTTTCCGTTTTTAAAAAGTGGCATAATAAATGAGGACTTCCATACGTTTGGGAAAATACCTGTTTGAATTGATAGATTAAAAAGATAACACAGAGGACGAGCCAAAACAGAAATATGACGTTTAACAATAAAGGCTGGTATTTCATCAGGACCATAGGACGATGAATCTTTAAGCTTGGAGACATGGGTTTTAATATCATTTTTGTCAATTACTGGTCTAGCAACGTCAAGATGTGAAAAATTTAATATTGTTTTTAAATATGTTTCAATGTTATCACAGTTATTATCACAGATGTTATCATAGGTGTTATCACAGGTATTATTACAGGTACTATCACAGGTTTTATCATAGGTATTATCACAGGTATTATCACAGGTATTATCACAGTTGGTAGGTTTTTTATAAACGCTTTGGAAGAAGTTCGAAAACATATCACATATAGTTGCAGCATCATTTGAAGAGCAGTCTTGATAATTCATCACAGCTGGGAAGTTATTTGCCTTCCTTTTGGTGTTTACAAAGTCCCAAAATTTCTTAGGATCATCACGAATTCCGTTCTTCACATTATTCAGGTACAATTGATAACTTAACTTAGTTTTAGCATGAAGCTGCCTCCTAGCAGAAGAATATTTTATATAGTCAACAACTGATTTTGATGATAAATATGACCTGTATAGTTTAGTTTTAATATTTCGCAATCGTTTTATTTCTCTGGTAAACCATTTTGGGCTTCCAGATTCAGCAGGTATATTTTTGAAAGGAACACATAAGGACAGACAGTTTTTTATCACAGAGTAAAATAAGGTACAGCTGCGCTCAACATCAGTCTCTTCGCAAATAGTATTCCAGTTGTAATTCTCCAGAAGGCTTAGAAAACGGATGTCATTGATTTTTCGAAAATCTGGTACTTTTTCCTTATAGTAAGAATCTTCTAAAGGTCCATCGATATAAAATTTAACATCAATGGCAGAATGATGAAGAGAGTTTTCAAATAAAAAATTATCGGCTGCAGAAATCGAAGTAAATTCTGGAACATCTGTAAAGACCAAGTCCAAAACCTTACCGTTAGAGTTAAGAACATGGTTCGTTTGATATAGACCAATACTAGCACATTCATCAGTGAAATGAGTTTCAGTTACCGGAGCATTATCTCTTAAATCTACAGGGAAAAGAGGCGATAAAAAAGATCCTCCCTCAGGGTCAGACATCCAATTAACGTTGGACAAATTAAAGTCTCCGAGGACAAAGCAGTTTGCTGAAGGAAACTTTTCACTTGCCAAAGATATAGCATTAGCGTGCAGATTGTAGATATTTTTAGATGAAAGCGGAGGAATGTAAGAACATGTAAACACAAATTGACAATCCATTATAATTGCTTCAACACATAGGAATTCAATTGAGGTAAACTTTAAAAGAGTTACACTTTTTGAATGAAAACATGAGCGTATTGCAATAAGAACTCCACCACCAACAGACGAGTTACTATTTATGACGTTTCTATCACAACGATAGATATTAAAGTCACTGCACAATATTTCATTGTCAAAAATCGAATCATTTAGCCACGTTTCAGATAAAATAATCACATCATAGTCAGTACAAAAAGATTTTTTATATAAGTCAATAAGCTTAGATTTCATGCCACTAGTGTTATGGTAGAATATATTTAATAAGTTTTTCGATTTTAGTCGTTTTTTGCATGGGTAGATGCAACAGCTATAGGTTGATTCAATTTTACAGATTTACGAGGACGGTATTCAAATTCACGAATAAAAACATCTTTATGTTTTGGAGCAAAAACACAGCTTTTGAAAATAAAAAAGATTTTTAGAGAGTTTTCGAAGTTGTTTGTGGAGGGATCTAAACTACGGCCGTTTTCGAAAACGTTAAATCAAAGTCAATTTGATCATCAAATGATCGTCATTTTTGGACGCAGGTACCTGCATCAGTTTGATCAACGTCAATCTATTTATACTACGTTTTCATTAGAGCCGAAATGAGGTACCTAATTTCGCAAATCACAGAAAAAGTGTTTTCATTTGTAATATTGGTAATTTCAATTGACAGCTCATTTCATTTTTGAATTTCAACTGGCTGTTAATCGATTTTTGTTGTTGTTTTCTTTTGTCTCCTTCCATTGGGCTTTGACATTTTCATACAAAACCAATTCAGAGCTCTTCAAACTGTGGCTAATTGGGTGTGTTCGATAGGTTTTGACTTAATTTCCACCCTAATTTCGTGCAAATTTGGTTGAAATTATCTCATTTCGAAATGTGAATTTGTATGGGAAATGAGATGATATCGTATTGAATTTGGAAATTTTCAACGAATTCACCTCATTTGACCTAATGAAAAAGTAGTATTACTTGCAAACGCATTTGACGTTTACAAACACACTCTCTGGCTTTTAAATATTTTGTTCGTCAACCCGAATTTTTTACTGCACAGCTGCACCGCAGATGTTGTTTTCGAACATATGACTTTGGAAAGCTGCATTATCGAACACAATGCTAATGCAGTAAAATTTGTATTTGCGTTTTCGAACAGAAGACTTTTGCAGTTTGCGTTTAAGAACATTCTGCAAATGCATTTTTGACGCAGATGAACTTTTCGAAAACGGCCTACATCACAAACATAGGTAGTACTCATACAAATCTACAAGATGTCATAATTTGTTTAGTTTTTTTTATAAGTGTTCCTTACAAAATTTTGGTTCAATAAGGGTCCTTAGAAAAACAAATTTTTGGGCGCTGAATACTAAAATAAAAATGATTTAATTTCCAAAGAAGCGTTTCGGATTTTGCTGCGGAAAATTAACCAAATTTATTTGGATAAACGTCATTGTGACTTTTAGAGCAAGGCGTGTTCACAAATATGATAGGATATCTCAGAGAGCTAAACAAAAGGTTTCGTTAACTCTTGCTTTCGGAAGAAAAGAGTGAACCAGAGTGCACTCCACGGTGAAACTGACATTTGGTGAAGTAGGAACAAAAAAAAGAGGAGATCATTTAACTTCCTTCTCCTTTCCTTTTGATTGTTTGAAAAGCCACTTTTCGTTGGTTTTTGACTTTAGCTTCCAACAGCTTGCTATATTGTACTACCTTTACATTTTTTTATCGTTCCGAGACTCCGATTTCACGTTGGTTCGGGTCAGGTTCTCAATTTAAAAATAACTTCGCAATCTGAACGTGTCTATTCAGCCACGATTTAAACGTTTAATATTTGATGTTTATTGAACAGCTGATGCAATTACACAGCATTTAACCAAATGAATAAAAAGGTCGTTCATAAAAACTTTTGCCTAAATTTATCGTTTTACACAATTTGCAAACTTACGACGACCTTGCAAGAATATCCTTAGTAATTTTATTTGATTTCAATATTGTTAAGACTTAGGTTTCTTATAAATACAGAATGAAACGTGTGTTTCGTAGCGCGTATAGTGTGTTATTTAACTTGAAAGTTGATCCTCAGCATAAAATTATTATTCAAATGGAGGGGGGTTAAAACACCAAACCCCTCCCCCCTGCGCATGGGCCTGGAATCTGGAATAAGAGGTGAAACAATGAGATGCAATTATTTTGAAGATTTATTATTTTATCCTTCTCGATACTTGTGCATATCTGTTAGATATATATTTTCCTCTATTAAAAATCTGCTAGCTGTAGCTATATTAAGGTAAGCGCATACAAATATTAAATATTCAATTTGTAAATTTCCTTTCAAAGTTCACACTTGAAGCTTCACAAAAGAAGAAAAGCATTTTAAAGGAAATTAAATTTATTTTCGTTTTCTTCCTGTGATGCTTCAAATTCATATTTGCGAAAAAGTATATTTCCTCAAATTGATTTACACAATTTGAACTCATTCAAAAGTATCTATATCCGAAAACTTTTGCAGCTTGCGTATAAAGTAGATAAATCAAATTGACTGATGGCAAAACTTGCATACAAATATTGTTGGTGAACGAAAATGGGGGAAAGGCATTTAAAAGTTTCAGAAATAAACAGAATATTACCTACCTACTTTTTGTCTTTTTTTTTGTCGGATAAAATTTTAACCACCACAACTTTTGCATTACGGTAAAGTCATATATTATAAGCTTAAAAAATACAAACAGCCAGCGTATTCTTTTAAACTTTCCATATTATTTAATTATTTAACAAAAAGTTTAAACTAACGAAAAAAAATTGCAGTTGAAACTCTCAATAAGTGTGGATAAACTCAAATAAATCTGATTTGTCTGCAACATTGTAATTAGGAAGATTGAAATCAAATGTTTTACGAAAATGAGGGTATGATTTTGTTTACCTAATTCAATTTTGTTGTTGCGAAAAACTCGATTTAGAATATGTTTTTTTTTTTGGTTTTTGCTAAGATTTTTAACAAAAGCAGTGAAATTTTTTTTAGTAGTTGCCAAATTCAAGCTTAAATATCACAAAATTCTCACTTACGATATTGAAAATATTTGACCCATAAAATAAATAATTAATTTGACACCAAATTCATTAGTGAAAATACTGGCTCAAGGCTCCGTACAAAAATGGGCCATCTCCTTCCAAGTTGAGTTAAAACGAACCCTAAAAATTATACTTACAGAAGTCATTTCTCTTATGAAAGTCCATAATTTCGTCTTTGTTTTTTCTATTTTCTTAGAAATTACTTAAGGTGTTTACACTCCTCAATTATACGGTATCTACCTTAAAGCTAAGAAAAAAAGAAGCACCATGATTTTTATCTCCGTCTCTTAGAAGGATTCTACGTGTCGTACCTATGTATAATCTGAAGAGGGTAGTAATATGGTTCAGTGGATGTAGTACCTAAGAGTGTGAGCTTAAGCATCACTCTAAGTATTTTTCCCTTATGCAACCCCCAAAAAAAAATCCATCCATGTCCATGGAATTTCATGAGATTGTAAACACATATTTTTCTCAAACCACTCACTGTGGCAAGAAAAAATTCTTTCTCTTCCTCTTATTTCTTTCCTTCAAATTGCATTTAAAAGGCCTCAAGGTCTTACAGCGGAATGTAGCTAAAATTATTATTATTATTATTGCTATAATCCTCTAGAAGAAGTTCGATTTTATAACCCACAAGAAAGCGAAAATTTTGTTATGTATCCGAAATTTCGATCAACCTATATTTTCGCATGGGATACATTTCTGTAAAACGACGAAACTGACAAAATCGACTCCAATGATATTTTGATGTAGAAATATATAGGAGTTCATCCAGAAGATGAGTTTGAGAAGATTATTTTTAAAAATTGTTTTTCAATTTGGATTAAGCCTACTTTTTCTCTCATTTCCCACCCTCAAATAAAAAGCAATGGCTACAACTTGGGATTTCTACTTTGTTTTTAAGATGTCCTATACAGACGCGTCAAAGTGAAATTTTCCATCAGTATCCAACTTTTGTCGGATTTTGTTTTTAAGTTTGGTCTTTGTCTGTAACATTTTTTGGGCTTTATTACATAATAAATAAATAATAAAATTAAATCCTTCTAAATATGAATTAATTTTTGTTCGGATTATAAATACCCCTTCGACCTTTATTCCGTTGAACATTATGATACCCGAAAGTTGTTTTTTTTTTTGGGAAATCTACCCTTTTATATCTCTTTCTTAAAATCCATATTTGTGGACATGGGCATACATAAACATGCATACATTTATTGGAAATAAGAAACATGGAAATTCCATTCTTAAATTTATTATTTACGTGAAGCCATAATAGCCAGACACTTATAAAGTAGTTACCTATTCTTTAATCATGAGGTTATCCATTTTTTGCTTTGAATTTTGTTGAATTTTTTGTAAATTTTTTGAGAAGAAGCAACTTTTAAAATAATTGGTATTAATTATTAAAAATCCATTTTTTCTATCGATTGCAAGGATTATAGTCGAAAGACTAAAAATTTATACACACATACAGACATGCTTCATTCCATATAGAAATAGATGCCTTGAAATTGCATAAGAGTAGCAATAAGTGAATAAGTATCTTTTTATCGAATGTGAGGATGAGGGAATGAGGGAGGCTCCTTATGACATACCTATAAGATTATTTTGTAGACAATATAATATCATAAATATAGTTGATGTAAAAGAAGGATATAACATTTATGGATCTTTTTTTTTTAAGTTTAATCGCTTATCTATGTATGTCTATGTCTTGAGCGTATCTTTGCTCCAAAAAAAGTTATACGCTATTTAGAAACAAAATTAAAAATCTTTGATTTTCTTATGTCGTGTAACTATCCATTTCGATACAATATCTAATTTTGAACAAAAAGTTTAAAAATGTCAAACTTAGCTTAGTTTTCGAGTTATAACAAAAATATTGAAAAGTGGCCAGTGTGACCATTCTCTCAGAAACGCATGGGTGAATTTAGTAGCATTTTCGGTTTTCAGCATGCTTATGGGCCAAATAAACATATTCAATATTAAAAACCATTGCATGTAATTTTCCTTTTTAAAAGATGTATTCAATAGGCTAATATGAAATGTAGGTATGTGTTTAGCATATTTAACCGAATTTAAGGCATAGTACGCAGATCGAACTAATACAAAATTCTCCCATACTTCCATATAAAACTCTCTCCAAAATTTAGCCAAGCTGAAGTTAAGTAAAGCATTTTAGCTGACCTAAAAAATCTCATTTCCGCACAGTGGTAAAAATTTAGCACATGAAATAATTGTCCGGCTCCGGCACATTAATTCTTGAACTTAATAATAATTGTGATAGGGTACCTATTTTATTAATAAGATTTATGTATTTGAACTTTACTTTGTGAAAATGAAAATTGAAGACGAGAAATGTTTGAGGACAAAGGTTTTATCAATGTTAAAATGAAAAATATATTTTATTTTATTAGATTAATTTGAAATATTGAAACAAAATTCTTTGAAATGTATGGGTAACATTTCTTTTCAGAGAAAACAGCTGTCTTCTGTGATATATTCTCCATCGAAATCTTATGTCATAATTTAACTAGGGTTTTAGCTGGTGTTTGGACAGAGATGTGAGAGCGAAAATCTAGCACGATTTGCGCACTAGGCTTAACCATTCTTAATAAATTTTGTAGGGGAAGGTGAGGATACTAACAACTGACCTAAGGATTTTTCGAAGACTTCAAACAGATATTGGAAAGATTTAAACAGAATTTTTCGCATAACAAAATCTCGTAATTACAAAATCCCACTTTTCATAATCTGGCAATAACGAAATCCCACAAACTAATATCTCGCAAAACACAATCTCGCAAAATCTATTTGCATTGCAACAAATACGGGTGCCTATTCTTTCGTATTTTTCTTTTCGCTCACTGTAATTTCGTTTTGGTCGAAAAAATTTCCGTTCATTTCGCAAAAGTTTTGTTTGTTTTTTTACTTCAATTTTGTTGTTTTGTTTTTTATTTGTTTCGCATTTTCATTGAAACATCTACGGATTATTTAAGCTAAGGTTATTTCGTTAAAGATTGTTTCGCACTTTGTCTCTTATTTCTTTTGTTTTGCAATTCGATTATTTTGTTATCAGTTACTAAGTTTATGATTGATTCTGAGTCACCTTGCTTGGTTGCCAATAAAAGAAAAAATTTAAATAGTAATGAAAAAAAACACGTAGAGTGTGGAATTGGAAAAATATTGAAATGGTTAACAATTTCCAGATATAAAAGGAAGAATTTGGTAAAGATTCCAGGATCAAGACTTATCTGGACAAAAAAGACGTATATTCTGATAAAGGGCTAAAAAAGACCCTTCATATAAGCGTGCAATTATACAAAATTCTGCGGAAACATAGCATTCGTTTAATTTGTTTTCAATTATTTATCAGATATTAATATTTAAAACATTTACATATTTTATTTAAAGTTTTTTTTTTTTTTAAAGTAACATTTTGAAGTAAAAATAAGAATTAAAATACATATTACCTACAGGAAGTTCAGAGTTTTTTTTATCACTAGGTACCTTAATGCGTGACAAAAAAAAAGGGCATGGCCTTTTAAAATTATTATGTTTGTATTAATTTCCAACAAATGGTAGTGTACGTAAGGCGTATGGCAGGTTGTGAAAATTGAAAATTTAGTTCATTTCGATTTTCAATTATATCACCATCGTTTGATTGGCTTTTTGATTTTTGTGCATGTATTTTCGCGCGAATTTTAACGCCTTTAGGTTCTTTACATGCACACAAATCAAAAAGCCAATCAAACGATGGCGAAATAATTGAAAGTCTAAATAAACAAAAACATTTGCAATGAAAATCGAAATGATCGAAAACGAAACAATTAAAGACGAAATAAACTAAGGAAGAAATAATTCAGAAATGAAATATTCGAAAAAAGAAACAATCAAAGACGAAATAAAGTTTGACCGAAATAATTGCAAAACGAAATTAAAATTTTCTGAACAATAAAAACGAAATAAATGAAAAGCGAAACAATGAAATTCGAAATAACAAATTGCGAAACGACCTAGACGAAACAACAAAAAAACGAAATGAAAAAGCCGAAACGAACCATACCCAACAAATACATTCATTCTTTAACCAAAATTTCGCAAGTAAAAATCTCGTGCCAGATTTTAATTTCGCAAGTAAAAATCTCGTGCCAGATTTTAATTTGCGAGATTTTGATTAAAAAAATATAATTGTTGCAATGTTATTAAATGTTTCGAGATATCATATCATCTGCAAAATGTGCTAATCTAGACTTTAAGTATTTTTAGACCACACTGTTATTTTTTAATTGTTACTGTTGATTTTCAATATTTTTATTGTCAAGAAAACAAAAGAGTACAAGAGAAGGTAACATAGAGATTGTATATCCAGTTGTAAAGTGTCATGTGCAAATTGGACCAAAATCGTATTCGGCCTTTAGCTACAAAATAAATTGAATTCCATTATAAATGCGTTACAGACAACTATAGGAACGTTACGGGTATAATTTTCACTTGGATACAAAGGTTTTGCAAAATACTTTTGGGTGTATTCTCAAAGAAATAAAAAAAAACAATTTTTTTTTAAAGCCGTATGCTATTTGTTGCTGTGAGATTTGAATTTGCGAGATTTTGATTTGCTAGATTTCAAATTGCGAGATTTTGGTCGAAGTTTTTGTATATGAGATGAAAATTCGAGATTGTTCAAAGCGAGATTTTGTAATTGCGAAATTATGAAAATCAAGATTTTTAATTTAATTCGAGATTTGAAAATAATGCGAGATTTCGTGTTTTGAGATTTTAACTTTGGCTTTTGTTAAACCTGCTTGTCTATAATAACAGATGAATAAAAAGAGGCTTTAGCCAACACCTGAAAGTTAGGCGTAGGTACCGTTACTAAAAGACATTAATTAAATAATGAAAATATTGTTATAACCTTACGTTAAATTTTATTAGTATTAAACTACCAATGGCTTTAAAGTTCTAATGCGGGCCTTACATCAGGCAATATTATAGCTGAATATCCATGTAAGGGCTGTATTGCGCAATAAATGCGGTACGGTTTGTTTTCAAGCAACATGTTTTTGCTGTTTATTGAGCAATAATATTGTCTGGTGTAAGACCCACATTAGGTAAAAGCTTTCTGCAATTGTCTCTTAATAGCCTACTGAATACACCTTTTAAAAAGGAACAATTACGAGCCTTGGATTTAGTATTGAATATATAGGTATGTCTGTAAACATGCTCAAAACAAAAAATGCTATTAAATTCACCCATGTGTTTCTGAAAAAATGCTCACACTGGCCACTTTTCCATATTTTTGATATAACTCGGAAACTAGGCTGAATTTGAGAATTTTACACTTAAAAACTATTTGTTCAAAATTAAATTTTCTACCGAAATAGATACATAGCTTCGAAAATTTTGCAAAAAAATGTTAGCAGGAAAATTTAACAAAAACCAACATAAAAAATTGAAAAATCAAAAATTTTCATTTATTTTTCAGAATAGCGTATATTTTTTTTCGGAGCCAAGA
Organism: Dasysyrphus tricinctus; assembly: GCA_963921185.1. Taxonomy (NCBI): domain Eukaryota; kingdom Metazoa; phylum Arthropoda; class Insecta; order Diptera; family Syrphidae; genus Dasysyrphus; species Dasysyrphus tricinctus. The sequence goes on along the minus strand of OY992532.1, from coordinate 22,110,949 downwards.
TATGCTAATGACATAAGTAAACAAAGTAAAGTAGAGTTTTAAGGCCTTGATTTGGCATGTTTAAAAAGCCATATAATTTGAAAACTGACAGAGGTATAGCCATTCCAACTTTACCATTTCCTATAAATTTTCGAACTTTTTGCCCGAAATTTAACATTATTAGTACCAAATTTTAACTATATCAAACGGACCAGCCGTTCGGTCTGTAGGTCTATAAGCATTTCAAAACTGCCGAAAAACAAAATTGCGAAATTATATACTTTTTAAATATTCTCTATAGTCGTAATTTCATATTATTTATATCAAAATCTTGAATTCGAACATTTTTACGAAAGTGAAATTTGCCATATTGTATCGATAAAGTTTGAATATTAAAGCCTTTAGTCTTTACCTTTGTCTATGCGTCTTGACCCTATCTTTGCTTTGAAAAAAGTTATGCAAAATGTATTAAAAAATTTATAAATCTTTGGTTTTTCTATTTTTCTTAGGCTGGTTTTTTTCACTTTTCCTGCTTGAATTTAAAAAAAAAAAATTTGAACCATCCACTTGAATAGAAAATTTGATTTTGAACAAAAAGTTTTAAAAGTAAAATCGTCAAAATCGGCTTAGTTTTCGATTTACACAAACAAATATTTGAATACGGCCAGTGTGACCCATTCTCTCTGAAATGTATGGGTGAATTAAGTAGAATTTTCGGTTTTAAGGATGCTTATGAGCGAAACAAACATAGGTTTTCAATAATAAAAACCCTGGCATGAAACTGTTCCTTTTTAAAAAGCTCTATCCAATAGGCTATATTGATATTTATCTCCTGTAGAGAGTTATTGCTTATATTATAACAAACAGTCTTAAATGGATAGTGAGAGTTTTTTTTTCTTATTTTTTTTTTTTTTTTTTTTTTTTTAACTATATGCCTGTAAGACCTTAGGTCTTTTAAATGCAACCTGAATTGCAAGGCACTAGTTAGAAAGAGTAGGAGGATAGGAAAGATTTGGCACAGTGGATTGAGATCAAGGTGTTTATTATCTCATTAAATCCCACGGGTGGAGTTTAAAGAAAAATTTAAAAAATTGAAATTTATGTATAATTATGGGGATTTTTCCTTAGCAGTTTTTTTTCATAAGGCAGAAAAATGTGTCCACTTTTAATAGTAAAAATCGAAACACCACCGGTGCCGATTTTGCTCATTATAATCAATTTTGACGGTTTTGTGTTAAAACAAACAAATAGAGATAGACCCCCCTCCAATAGGTAGTAAAAAATGCTTGTATTTAACGGTTCTACAAAAAAAAGTTATTATTTTTTGGTGCCTGGAGTTATCTTTCTTGTGCCAAAAAATCCAATACAAATATTTTTTTTTGTAAAATTTTGGTACATAATATCTTACTCATTGGAAGCTTCTGCTTTAAAAACTGATTAAAATCTGTTGTAGGTACCATTTTCAATAACATCAAAGGTCAAAAGATTGGTTCTAGAACCAATTGTATTCTTATTATTTAAAAAAAAAACTAGGTAACCTATTTTAGCGAAAGCAAGAAAACCTGAAACCTCAGCAACTTTTCTCTTTTTTTTATCACTTACAATTAAAAAGAAGCTTAAAACCGAATGTAGTAAATCCTTATCTAAACTGAAATTTCTAAATTGCGTATCGCAGTTTAACGTTCGTCACTATGCACGTAGTTAGCGTTATGTTTTGCTTCATACCTTCCAACATCCTTAACACTTAACCTATCCTAATGAATTTATGAATTGTTTGCCCCTAAAATGAAGTACAAACCTTCATACGTGCGTGCGACCAAATTCATTTTAAATCTAAAAATTTAATCCGTAAATGTAAATTCCCATGGAACACCAATTAAAATGTTAATTATGCCCGCATATTGTTTCGATATTACTAAGCCACACGTCACACTACACGTTTACCTCTTTTTAAAAGAAAATTTCGTTAACTTAACGGCACGGCCGGCACGACCGACGACGTGCTCTCATTTCTATACTTTTTATTGATTTTTTTGTTTTGTTTACTTTTAAAAAAGTTGTCAAATTAACATTAAAAAAATAGTAAAGAACAAGATACATCACTGAACCAGATACTTTTTATAACATAATCTTCAAATACGAATATCTGTACCTAGGTCTTATAGTACCAAAACTCATCTCTTCTGGTTTGTTTATGTTTAATATTCCAATGTTGTCACGAACTGCACATTAATTATTCACATTATTTTGTTTCTCATGTGTAAGTACTTTTGGTCCGAAAGTAGGTCTGATCCAAATACATACAAACATTTCTAACAAAAACATAATTAGATCATGTTTTGACTCACTCACTGTTTAAAAGAACAAATAAATTAAGCACATTAAATTGTATCTATTGAGGTGGAGTGTGGAGATCATTGATAAAAGAGCAGTAGAATTCAAATAACCCTCAAGCGCAGATACCCAGAACCACCCCTTTGCATCGCATCATATCGTAGGAGTGCCGCAGATACTTTCAAGGTCAGCACAGAGAAGAAAAACAAACAACAATATTTAATGAAGTCAACTTACCCTTTGGCGCAACAAGTGGTGGATAGAATTTTATAAATAAAACGACTGTTACCAACAGTGTCGTCGTGGATTGTTGTTGTTGCTTTTGATAGTTTTTAATTATTCAGCTAATCCAAGTTTTTAGTGTGTTGTTGTAATGTAATTATTATTGTGGCACACAACCCCTGTTTAAATATTTTAATATTTAAATTTCCCGTTGCTAATGCTCGGATTGATGATGATGATGTATGATGATGGATGCTGTTGATGATGCACTTGAAGTCAAGTTGTATAGACGATTCGGTTTAATTGCAATACAAATAATTTTATTCCACAAACATGCAAATGAAATAGGTATTTGCTCAGACACAGAAAAAAAAACAACAAAAAATCACAGGCACAAAATATAATCACACAATTTATTTTTATGTAATAAACACAACAACAAAAAAATATTTATATTCTGCAGTGGCTGACTATGTTATTTTAAGAATCACAATATTGCTATTTTTTCAAAAAATTATTTTTCCATTAAAAATAAATATAGCTGTGCAACCGATTCAAGAACAACACTGTCAGCGATTTTTTGTATTCGCTATTTAACCTGCACCCGGAATAGGTTTCGACTATTAGACTTCTCTTGTATACGAACGTGAGTAGATTTCCCGAATTATAATCTATCTTATCTAAATTGCAACTAGAAACGTTTCTAGTATCTCAATTATTTCGAGATAATTTCACTCCAACTGTCACCAGCGAAGTGACAATGTTCGGGATGAATTCGCGTGTTGTATTTCCTTATCGCACCCAAAAGTATCTACGTTATTATTATTATTTTTTTTTTATTAATTCAATTCGTGCAGTTTTACTAGCGATTTTTTTGTTTTCAAATCATTTCGGTAGTAACTGACTTAGACCAAAATCGGAACAAATCGTATCTCCGCACAAAACACCGTTAAAATACGAAACCACCTTTTCTGGTTCGAGGTTCGAAACACACTGAAATCGAATGCAACTCGGCTGTTAGGAAATACCTACAACAAAGTTCGTTCGCAACAAAAATCTTTCTTCTTCAGAATTCAGATTCAAATTCAGATTCAGATACACAAAACAAATCTATAACAGATTCAAATGTTGCTAGAATTCATTCTGTTAAATTAAATCATTATTATGTTGTGTCGACAGAGAATCATTATCATAACATAATGTAAATTATGTACATTTATGTGTGCAGCGTTTACCGATTTAGTTTAAGGGAAATGAGAAGATGAAATTTTAATTTGTTCATTTGTTGTAGGTAACTTATTTATGAATGGAGTTTTTCTTCATTCATGAGTGGAAGGAAGGAGCGTATTTAATAATAAAGGACTTATCAAGAAAAAAAATCTCGTGTTAAAGCATTAAGAAACTGTTGAACTCAGAAAGAAATGTTAGAAAAGTGTATAAAAACTAATTTTGGAGTAACATATAAAATAAAAAGACCATCTATTTTATGTATCAATAGCTATGAGTAAATACTTTAAGTGCCTCCTCATATTAACTTTCACTTAAAAAACACAGTTTTGCACTTTAGTTGTGTAAATTATTAAAATGCATCAAATTTGGTTTTTGTTCTTAACAAAAAACGTGGTAAAATAAACAAAAATATTTTGTTTAGCCTTATAGCAACTTAATTTTAGATTTCTAATAGGAATATTAATATGGATTACATTTTTACATTGATTATGAATAGTAAAATTGAATACCTATACAAATATAAACCGCAAAATGAGGGGAATAAAAGAACAATGTATTAAGTTCAAGAGTTTTATTATTTAATGTTTGTTAGGGAATAATCATGCTCACAGCTGACAATAATACAAAATTCAGCATTTTGTTCCTGAGAGCACTGTCACACTGGCAACTTTTCAATATGTTCGATCTACTTAGGAAACTGAGTGGAATTCGAAAATCTTATTCCTAAAATTGATTGATTTTATTAAATTAAATTTTCAATCGAAAGTAAGGTTAACAAAATTTATTAAAAAAAAAATTAAATTAAAATTAAAATTTAAAATTTACTTTTTCTGCTTAAATTTTCTTATAAAATTTGTTAAACTATCAATTTCAATAGAAAATCTAGTTTTGAACAAAAAGTTTTAAGTGTAAAATTGTTAAATTAGTTCCCGAGTTATACCAAACATATTAAAAAGTGGCCAGAAGAAAGTGGCTCAGAAGCGCATGGTGAACTTTTAAGCATGCTTATAGGCCAAATAAGAATATTCAATAATAAAAACCCTTGCACGTAATCGTTCATTATTAACCCTCATTTCAGGTATATTCAATTGACTATAAGAATGGGCTTTTCTGATGGCTTTACAAAAATCTACAAAAAGATACATGTTTTTATCTCGTCATTTCTTTTTTAAACTGTCCCTCCAGCCAATAATAAAAAGAAGGTTTGAAAAATGTTAAAAAGCGCGCGCTTTTTAAAATTTCCAAACCTTCTTTTTATTATTGGCAGAATTTTGTAAAACGGAATTTTGAAGATCAGAATTTTGAAAAGCAAACTTTTGAAAAGCAAAATTTTGAAAGCAGAATTTTGAAAGCAGAATTTTGAAAAGCAGAATTTTGAAAACAGAACCCTTATTTAAATTATTTACTTTGTAAAATTTTATAATTTTTCATAGTAGATCGTGCTATTTTAAGCATACATTCATAAAAAGTTTAATCAAAATCGTTGGAGTTGCTTTTGAGAACAAAAATATTGTCCTTAACGTTATTTTAACGTTTGTATGAGAGGTACCGTTATTTTTGCACTAAGGTAAAATTTTTTCTTTAAATATTTTTCAAAACAATCTATCATGTCGTTTCCGAAAAATTTGAAAGGTTTTTTAAAAATTCAATAAATAAGTTTTCGAAAATCTTGGTAGGTGGTACACAATACTATTAAGTTTTTTTAAAGCTTATATTTTGAAATCAGTCAAACCGTTTTGAAGAAAATCGAAAATTAAGAAAATGGTTGGGTTCCATTTCTAACCATTTTTTTGGAAAATGTGTTCCTACGGTAGCCTTTACTAGAAGTACTTTATAGGATTTTTAGTTTAGCTGTGGAGCCGTTTTTGAGAAAATAACGATTATGTAAAATTGCTAAGAAGAATTGTATGACAGGTATCTACCGTTATCTTAGGCTCTAAGAAAAATGAAAAAAACTTGTGGGCAAGAATCATCAAAATCCATCAAGTACCAAGTTTAAAGAAAATTGATCCAGCCGTTCAGGCTGTAGACGAAGAGACAGACAGATAAGCTAACTATTTTGGATTTTTTTCCAAAAAATTATTTAAAAAAAGTGTTTGCATCATTTGAATAAAACCTAAATAAGATTTAGTATTTTTCAACACTCGTTATTGCTAAATTCAGTAAAATTGAAAAGATTTGATAGATTTTCATATTTCTTAGCAATTTTTGAAGTGGTCTATAATGATAAGAAAAAACGTGACGTTAGCCGCTTTTCACTCTAAGCCAAATGAATTTAAGTGGTTGTACACCCGATATAAAATTGCAAAACCACTATTTTTAAGGCCCTTGTCCTTTTCACGGGCATCGGAAAAATCCTCCCAGACTTTTGTATTCGACGTTAGGTTATGCGTTCACAAGGTTTGCTGTGTATTTTTAAGGGCAAGCCTTGTCCTTTATTATTAACATAATTTGATTTTACAGCATACTTTTGGTATACATATATTTTTAGTGGTTCGCTTCGGTGTTTCGAATCATTAGAGCATGGTCTATGTGTCCTGCATTTTATTAAAATAAATTTATGTAAGGAAATTGTGTGTTATCATTAATTTTCTTAGAAACCTTTTATTTTAAAGAAGGCGACCAAAAACTCAAGTCTTCTTGATAAAGATACTCAAAATTAAATCCTCTAGTCTACAGTATGTGTAAACAAAATGCATGAAGATTGTTTTCCCATTTAATTGAAGTGGACTTCTAATGTAATTCCTACTGCTTTCACGTACTCGTACACGAACAGTGCCCCACAGTGTTAAATTTCCTTCTTTTTTGAAATTATTCTCTGCTGGGTTGAGAAGATTGATAAGATGCGAGTGATGAGGTGTAAACACGAAAATTGTTCTGATCTTTGTAAAGTAGAATTTTACTTTACCATCAGGGGGTGTTTCTTAAGTTAATTACATGCTACACAAACAAACCTGTTGATAAATTGGATTTTTACATTCTTTTTGTTGTTGTTGTATTTCGACAGTTAATTCTTCCTTGAACCGTGAAGAAAATACAAGTCTTTCTCCAAACTAAAAAGAAAAAAAGAAAATAAAGCAATTTAGCATAAATATCTTGGCCTCAAGGATTTTTAAAGAAAATTCTTCTTTCTGAATTTATTAGAATCATTATTTTTAATGTAATAATCTTTCGATTCTTGGTGGAGAGTAGAGCACTGCTTTTTCCTATACACTTAGCGAAAATTAACAAATCAACTGCTTTAATATCTGTGCTTCCAAGGGAAAAAGATTTATGTAAATAAATAAGAATTTCACATGTTTGTCTCTAAAGGCCATTTGCCTAGTGATTTAAACTGAGTTCAAACTTCCTAAATTTTACTTTGATGAACTCAGTAAAGAGGGATTCCTCATTCAAGTACTATTTGTTTACGAGAAAACGGAAATTTTATTACAAAGAACCTAAGTGAGCTCGTATAATTAATTCATTAAAATTAAATTATATTAAAAAATTACGAGAAATTCCGACAAAGTTGAATTTTGATGGAGAGCTTTGTTTTTGACGTCTTAAGCCGTTCCTATGGAATACCGTTAATATAGGTCGGGGAAGTAAATTTGTTCTCAAAATCAGTTGCGCCTATGAGAAAAGTGTTCTAATAAGTTTTGTGAAGAGTTTTATGAGCTATGTATAATATCAACTCCTATTTTTACTTACGATGTTATACATATGTATGTAGATGTAGATACCTACTATGATAGATAGATAGATAGATAGATAGATACAAATTTTTATTCTCTTTAGAATGGTTTTATAAAAACAGTATTGTTTGCAGGTATTACCAAAAAATTAATTACATGACAATAACATTAAATGTTGCCTGTCAGGTTAAAGCGATTTCTTTAATATGTAAGGTAAGTGAAAGATGAGTTCTAAAGATATTCACTTGTGATTAAGGTTCGATATTTAAGAGCATTTTTGAGATACAAATATAGCTTGAGATAGTCTTTTCCGTTGAGTATTTGAAGGAATTGGGTTCGGTCGAGTACAGCATTTCCAAAATATTTTCTCCTATATACTTTGTAAATGGGACATACTCCAACAAAGTGAAATGTGTTTTCAGCGGCATCAAGATTGCATAATGTGCATATTCCAATTGTTTCCTTTTTAAAGGCTCTTGCATTTATGTTTAAAAGACCACATCGGGCCTTAAGAATTAGGCTTATCATATCCCGTGGGTTTACGTCGTTGAAATAGTTGGGAACATCAGCATAAGATAAGTTGCAATATTCGTCATGAAACTGTGATAGTTGGGCACGGTTGGTGAATTCTGTCCATTGGAGTTCCTTGAGTTTAGATAAAAGGATGGTCTGTTTTATTGGCCAATCAGTCTTACATGCCCAGTTAAATTCCATTCCAGCTCCATTAAATAAGTTCATCCATTCTTTTGCCCAGTACACCTTGTTACGAATTATTATTTCTGAAAGCTTGCGTGGTAGTCTGTTGTTGGGTAATGCTACAACCCTCAACATATAATTAAAATGCAACTTCAGGGTCGTCAGGTAAGCTTTTGAGATGCCTGTTTCAATGTTAAGAACATAGTTGGGTGTATTATTTGGTAGCAAAAAACATCGTTTGATAAAAAACCGCTGAAGTTTTTCGACTTGGTCGTGCTCCTTATATCCCCATACTTGAGCGCAGTAGTTCATTACTGACTTTGATGCAGCTTCATAAATTTTGTATTTGCCTGAATGAGGAATATTGTTATTTCTTATAAAATTTGACCATGTTGCATTAATTGAATTTACTGAGGTGGACAGCCTTTGTGTTAGATGGTCTGACCAAGACATATTATATGTTAGAGTTACTCCAAGATATTTATATTTGTTTGTGATTTTGATTTCCGTGTCATTAAAAAACCATTTCTCGTTAGCTGCTCTGCGCCCTCCGTTTCGAAATATGACAATCTCCGACTTATCCAGATTAACTTTAAGGTCCCATCTGTTGCAGTAATCTATAAAACAGTCAATCATGTTCTGCAGTGTGTTAGTATTATCAGAGATTATAACAATATCATCTGCATACAGCAAAACATTAATTGATAAATCTTCAATGGACAATCCTCCAGGGAGTACAGAGTGCAGATCATTAAGGAAGAGAATGAAAAGCAACGCGCTTAAAACGCATCCTTGTTTAACGCCTTTGTTGATGGGAAAGAATTCGCTTATATTTTTACCATTCCAGACCGTTGCCTCAGTACTTTCATAAAGAGCTCGTATGATACCAATCATTTTTGTTGAAATACCAAGTAGAGCCAGCTTATAAAACATAGCTTTCCTATTGATATTATCAAATGCTGCTCTAAGGTCGATAAAAAATGCATACAGCTTCTTTTTTTGGCTAAGCTGGTGTTGGATTAGGCACGTTAGGTTAAATATCTGGTCCACAGTAGAGTAATCTCTTCTATACGCAGCTTGGAATTCGCAAAGAATTTCAGTTTCATCAGTCCATTTTTGCAGTCTTTTCAGTAGAACAGTTGTGAAGATTTTATAAATTGTATCCAAGAAGGAAAGGCCGCGGTAGTTCGTTACATCATTTGAATTACCTTTTTTCAATATGGGGAATATAATTGATTTCTTAAACGAATGTGGCATTGTTCCGGTTCTCATGATATCACTGAAAAGTCGGTGAATTTCTGTTACCAAACTTGGGGTTGCATTTTTGTAAAACTCGAAAGGTATCCCGTCTAATCCCGGAGCTTTGTTATCTTTTCCTGACCAAATCACAGTAGCTATTTCATCTATTTCAATGTCACTGTCGAGAATCGGGTTTAAAATTTCAGCAGTTGGAGGGTTTCGTGTGTATGTTAAGCAAGAATTATCATTGAGCAAATTTTTGAAATACAGCATAAACTCATTTGTAGATATGTCATTTTTAGAGAAATCAGTTTGCCCTCGTATTATTTTGGCTAATTTCCACCATTCTTTAGTTGAGGATACAACAGAAAGTTGGTTGGTAATACTATCATAGTACTCGCGCTTTTTTAAAATACACAAAGTTCTGTATTTTTTCCTGCATTCTTGGTATTTCTTCTTGAATACATCAAGGTTATATTTTCTAAAATTATTTAAGTGCTTGTATAGTTTTTTCCTTGTAGCATGGCAGGTTAGGTCAAACCAAGGTGTTTTGGGTTCGAAGTTCATACTCGTTTTATTATAAGAGTGAGCAGTATACACACATTCTTTAATAGCTTGACATCGAGCGTCAACTGAATCGGTCGTTGCTATTTTTTGTGTGATGGCAAGTTCAAGGTTCTTCTACCTAAGCGTCGAACTTGTCGAGTTGTAGAAGCTGAGTAAGGTCAATGATTCTCGAGATAACCTCTCCAGATGAGTCCTGAAACCAAAGGGCGCTCCCCCAAAACCCCTTCCTCCCTCCCTCCCTCACCCCTCCCCCTCGGCGGTACGGCGAGATGCTGTCCAACGTGTTTCCCCCCCCCCACCTGAGGTACGGCGGTGATGCTGTACGACACTCCCTTCTCGGCGGTACGGCGATGATGCTGTCCAATGAGTTACCTCCCTCGTAGGTACGGCGATGAAGCTGTCCGACGATTCCTATCATATAATTCCTTTCTAGGCGGTACGGCGATGATGCTGTCTGTCGTCTCCTTTTCCCTCACCGGTACGGCGAAAAAGCTGTTCGGTGTTCCTTCCCTCATTCCTTCTCGGCAGAACGGCGATGAGGCTGTCTGTTGCTCCCCACATCATCATATCCTTCCTCTCCCCAAATCTCCTATATTGGGCTGGATCAAGGTGTTATACGACCCGTGCCGATGATCAGCCTGGCTGAGGGCCCAATTCAAATACTAGCTCAGTCGCTAACGGAGTATTCGGACAGATGGCAATCTTCGAATTAACTAGCCTTCTCTGCATATACGGATCTCTGTGCAGAGTGACCACCCCTTCTCCGATACTCGTGGGAATCAAATGAATTTTTCAAATGATGTTAGTGGTAAGTCCGGTTCTTCTTCAAGTTCGGCCGGCAGTGCGACTGTAAAGTCGTCTGCTGTACCTCCTGTCTTGCCTGTTGGTGGCGAAACCGTGAGAAATCATGGTCTAGTTGCTGGCAACAAGAACAGTGAGAGTAATGTAGAAATACCCAATTTCAGTGGTGGAGGGATCGTGAAGCATGGCCCTTCCACCACTACGGAGAGTAAACCTCCCCAAACTTCGCACCCTCACTTTAGTGGTGGAAGGATCGTGAAGCATGGCCCTTCCACCTCTAACGTGAGTGTAGCTCACACGGGTCCCAGTGGGGGTAGGCGTAAGCTTACACCTGGTGGGTCCTTTTACAAGGATAAGCGGAATGCTGAGAGGATCCTGAAGATCTTTGGTGCGAGACCGAAGGTTGGAGGTGACTCAAAGCATGAAGCAAAAGTAAGGTGGGCTAAGAGCTTCTTAGCTAAACACCAGACCAGCGGCGACTCCACGTCAAAGCGACAACGGTCTATTGAAGGTACCATGCCTTACGCTAAAAGGACAAAAGTGCAAAACACCAGCACTCCCCTCAAACCCCCAATCAAATCTTTTAGAGATGTTCTAAAAGATAAAATCGTAGTTGCGGTTATTGATAGAAGCGATATAGATGGTACGATATCTTCTGATCATTGGCAGATGGTGAAATTGAAGCTCTCGGCTGGCTTCTTAAGTCTTATGAGGGACAACCCGGGACCTCCTCCAATCACTAGTGATGGCGGTTGGCACCAGGGCCATGTCAAGCTCATCGCCTGCGATGATCAGAGATCGTGCGATCTCTATAAGCTGGCTATCAGCAGGATAGGAGAAGTCTGGCCAGGTGCGAAGCTTGAGGTAATTGCTAAGGAGGACATCCCTTGCAGGCCAAGAGCACGTACCTGGATCCCGGCTGAACCCTCCTGTATGGATGAAATACTCCAGATAATCCAGCTTTCGAATCCATCCCTTCCCACTCACAACTGGAAAGTCGCGAAACTGGAGGAACAAAAAGGCCTTTACAGAGGCGCAATCATTGTGATTAATAAAGAATCCCTTGTTCCTCTGGCGCAGACTAAAGGTGTGATTAGGTTCGGGTTTGAGACAATGAACCTTAGGGTCTATAAAAAAGATGAGGTAGATGCAGCTTGCGCTCCTCCACACCCCCAAGAAGACGAAGCTGTGGTCGGGGACCCTGGTGTGTCCATCACCTTCCCGTGTTTGGAAGATGATGCATCCAGGGCATCTTCGGCTCCAGTGGAGTCCTCTCCTAACGTCGACAGCCTTTCCGACATGGAAACTGAAGACTATTTAAACAGTGTTCTTTTAAGTGAGGACGAGCTTTTAAGTTCGTCCTCTGACTTGGAAGAACCTGATAATACCGTGGTGGAGGCTGATCTGCCTAATTGTAGCCAAAATGCTGCAGTTAGTTCAGATTAACCTCCAACACTCCATCAAGGCGTCAGCCTCACTTCTTCTCCGAATATCCAGCAACGGAGAGGATATCGTCCTGATCCAAGAACCTTGGATTGTGAAATCCATCGTAAAGGGACTCAGGACTCCTGGATACTACCTACTGTATGCGTCCGGTAAAGGTGAACCTAGATCCTGCATACTAGTAAAAAGTAGCATTAATGTATATTTACTACCTAATTTCAGCGATCGAGATATTACGGCTGCAAGACTGGAGACGACCAAAGGCACACTTTGGATAGCATCGGCGTATCTCGGCCATGACCACCTTGGCCCTCTCCCAGGTAAAACCCTGGAGAATTTTATCGCTGAAGCAGAAAGGCGAAATATCAGCCTCATTATTGGGAGTGATGTCAATGCCCATCACACAGTATGGGGTAGTACTGATATTAACGATAGAGGTGAGTCTCTTTTCGATTTTATCCTAAATACTAACCTTATAGTAAGTAACGTAGGCAATGAACCAACTTTCGTTACCAGAAACAGACAAGAAGTTTTAGACTTAACTCTTGTCTCCGACAACATCTATCAGATGATTTTAAACTGGAAAGTTTCTAGTGATCACTCGTTCTCTGATCATAGATACATTCAATTCAGCTTGAACGATGAACCTCCTGGCCAGTTAACTTTTCGTAATCATAGGAAAACAGACTGGCCTAAGTACAGAGAAACACTTAAGAGACTTATTAAACCTGACATTTTAAGTGTTCCATCCAACAAAAACGATCTTGACAGCAAAGTCAATGATCTTACTTTAGCCCTAAACAAATCATTAGAAACCTCCTGTCCTCTTATTCTAATAAGGGGTAAAAGGAAGCCATATTGGTGGACTTCGGGGCTCGAACCGCTCAGAAAAAACTGTAGGAAACTTTTCAATCGAGCTAAAAGTACTAGAGTAATGTCCGATTGGGATTCCTATAAAGAATCACTAAAATTATATAAAAAAGAATTGAGGAAAACCAAACGATCTTCTTGGAGGACATTCTGTGGCAATATAGAAGAAGCCTCAGAAGCATCAAGATTAAGAAAAATCCTCTCCACAAATCCAGTTATGCCTAGCTGCCTTCAAAATGCTGATGGCTCCTGGACCAACTCTTGCGAAGAATCGCTCAATTTGCTACTGGATACTCATTTTCCAGGCAGCTCACAGACTGTTAATAGCACTGCCCTTTACAGGACAAGCGAAAAACTAACATTTCCACAAGGTCTGATTACAAGGGAAAAATTACAATGGGCACTCAATAGCTTCAAACCATACAAGTCGGCGGGGCCAGATGGCATCATTCCGGCTGAACTACAGATGAACTTAGAAGTAATTCTGCCGATTCTGGAAGTCATCTTCAATGGTTGCTTAAATCTGGTCCATATTCCGCTTCTATGGAGAGAAGTCAAAGTTGTGTTTATACCCAAAGCCGGTAAATGTTCCCACGTAAACCCTAAAGATTTACGACCTATTAGCCTATCATCTTTCCTTCTAAAAACTTTTGAACGACTGATTGATATCGAACTAAGGTCAAGCATTGATACGAGACTATTGTCTACAGCTCAACATGCCTATTGCAAAGGGAAGTCAGTGGAGACAGCTCTCCACACACTAGTTCGTACCATCGAATATTCCCTCCATTATAAAGAATATACAATGGTTGCCTTCCTAGATATAGAAGGTGCTTTTAATAACGTTGATACATCTGCAATCATATCTGCACTGGTTTCTCTGAATGTGGATGGGTCGCTTGGTGAACTGATTAATCAGATGCTTACAAGCAGGGTTATCAATTCAAAACTGGGCGGCTTTTCGGCAAGAAGATCTGTCAGTAGAGGTACACCGCAAGGCGGGGTGCTTTCTCCCCTTCTTTGGAATTTGGTAGTTAATGAACTGCTGAATACCTTAGAGGCAGAGAGCTACAGAGTGATTGCCTATGCGGATGACGTTGCTATAGCAGTATCAGGAAAACATCCTAACATTTTAAGAGATCTTCTACAAAACGCTCTAAACAAGCTAACACGATGGGCAGATCGATGCGGACTTGGAGTTAACCCCCATAAAACAGATCTTGTCCTCTTCTCCAGGAAATACAAAATTCCGCAAACAGACCCCCCTATTATTAATGGTGTTCCACTAAAATTCTCAGACGAAGCTAAATACTTGGGTCTCATCTTAGATAAGAAGTTAAGTTGGAAACCTAACATACAAGAAAGAGTGAAAAAAGCCACAGTGGCACTTTTCTCCTGCAAAAAAGCCGTAGGTAGTAAATGGGGCCTCCAACCTCGAATCACTCACTGGCTATACATTTCGGTAATTAGACCGATTCTAACTTATGGCGTGGCAGTATGGTGGACTGCCTTGGATAAAGCGACACATCGCGACAAACTAAGCAAAGTCCAAAGAACAGCATGTCTATGTACTACTGGAGCACTTCGGTCGACTCCTTCCGCTGCATTAGACACTTTTCTCCATCTGACACCTCTCGATATTTTCAGCAAACAAACGGCTGCGAGCACAGCCATTCGCCTCAAAGCCTCTTCACAGTGGATCAATAATGAGATTGGTCACTCCGCTATTCTGAATTCATTCGGAACACTTCCTAGTAACACTGACTACACAATCCCACAATTGAATTTCGATAAAAATTTTGAAGTGACCATACCTTCCAGATCCACCTGGGAGGATGTGGAATTCTTAGAAGATCAATCAATTCACTTCTACACTGACGGATCGAAGACCAAAGATGGGGTTGGTGGGGGAGTGTACTCTGAAAGACTAAATTTAAGTCTCTCATTCCGTCTTCCTAATCACTGTAGCGTATTCCAGGCGGAACTTCTAGCGATAAAAGAAGTACTGTCTTGGCTCAAAGAAAACGTGATATCATGCTCGGATATCCGCATCTTCTCTGATAGTCAAGCCGCCATTAAATCCCTGGACTCTGTCCGTACAAACTCTATAACAGCCCTCAACTGTCGATCATCTCTGTTGGAGATGGCGAAACAGTTTAATATTCACCTTTGTTGGGTGCCGGGTCATAGTGACATTCCAGGTAATTGTAAAGCTGATGAACTCGCTAGAAGTGGAACATTACTACCCATTTTACCTGAAAAGGTAAACATTGGTATACCCATCGCTACGTGTAAGCTTTTACTGAAGCAAGATGCGTTGAAGAGAACAAACACAAGGTGGGAAAACATCACTACTTGTTTGGCGACAAAACAAGTATGGCCAAACCTTGACCTCAAACGCTCCAAGTGTTTAATATCTCTAAATAGAATGCATATTAGCTCTATTGTAGGTGTCATAACAGGACACTGTTTAATAGGCAGGCACGCAGCGCGGCTTGGCGTACCTTCAAACGATTTCTGCAGAAGCTGCATGGACGAGGAGGAAGAGGAAACGATTCCTCACCTTCTCTGCACATGCCCTGCTCTTTCCCTCAGACGTAGGCTCCATTTAGGAGTTTACTTCTTTAACGATCCTAGTGATCTGGCAAACACAGACATTTATAGTCTCACACGCTTCGTCAGGAGCTCAAAGTGGTTTTAGCGAGTAAGGAAAGAGTTTTTAAGATTCATGTGGTATCACAACGGACCAATTCTGGTCTAAGTGTGTCAGTACTTAGTACTGACAGCCACTTCTAC
Organism: Dasysyrphus tricinctus; assembly: GCA_963921185.1. Taxonomy (NCBI): domain Eukaryota; kingdom Metazoa; phylum Arthropoda; class Insecta; order Diptera; family Syrphidae; genus Dasysyrphus; species Dasysyrphus tricinctus. The sequence continues at coordinate 22,095,095 of OY992532.1, read as the reverse complement.
CTAACCTAACCTAAGTTCAAGGTTGTTGGTATAGATGTGGCTGCGATTGTCGGACCATTTGAGTCGTGGCAGGAGGTTTGACAATGTTAAAGATGTGCTTCTTTCAACTGTTTTAAGTTTTAATATAAGTGGCATGTGGTCAGAGAAACTTTCGCACCCTATTGAAAAGTCAGCAATATCTCCAACTGCGTCATATGAAGGGCAGCAGTAGTCTATGACTGAAGCACCTCTACTGCTTATAAAAGTGAATTCTCCATCTAGATCTGCGTACCCTCTCCCATTGAGAATAAAAGCGCCGATTACTTCTAAGAAGTCAGTGAAAATATTGCAGTTTCCATCGCGAGTTGCGTCTTTTGATGATCTTTGTTCTGAGATAGAATAACTTCTTGCTAGTTGGCAGTCAATGGTTCCTTTTTCACCAGTTCTTACATTGATATCTCCAATTAAAATAAATTTATTCAAGTCCGTTTCGGAGAATGTATTTTTAAGCTTTTCAAAATCAGATCTCCAGTGATTGCAGTTAACATATGTTGGTATTAGATAAAGAAGAGAACCTGCAAAGTATCCTTCAAGGACTGTTGTATTATTTCGCTTTATGAAATTCAATTGATACGCTGCTTCAATACTCCTCTTATACCCATACAGGCATCCTCCGCTTGCTCTTCCTCGAATTTGTGTTTTTGTTGCTGGAACCCACTCTAATTTGTATCCTTTAAAGAATTTTTCGTAGTTTTTTATGTTTTCAAAAGTTACAAAAGTTTCGTATAAGAAAAATATTTCAAAATTACATACATATATAAAAAAGTTATTTAAAATAGTTTTATTTACAAGACCCGCTATGTTATATGACAAAACCTGACAGGCGGATAATTGTTAATGAATATTGTTACTTAGAGTACTAGAACTAGGTCCTAAGTGGCGGTTAGCGCTTTGATTTAGTGATACCATATAACTAGAATTGGTGTTGCTCAGAAGGTTAGATAGGAAATCCTTATCCTCGGTGCTGAACGCTGTTATCACTCCTTCAGGGCTGCTTTTGTAATGTCGCCGGTTAACTACAAGGGTCCATCGATTAATTTCCACTTTAATGTGTGAATCAGCTTCAATTATAAGTTTCTTAATCTGCCTTAGATGGAACCTTTCTTTCCTTTCATTATAGGTGAGGTCCTTACTTATAAAAATTTGTGTGTTCTTTAGTCGCTCTGTTGTGGCTAGAATGTTGTTTACTTCATTTACATTTGCAAGTTCAAAAATGAAGGCAGGTGGCTTGTTATTTCCAAGACCAATTTTCCGGGCGTTATTGGTTGTGACATTTAAATTAAGCGTTGAATTGCAAACTTGTTGAAAGAGTTGCTTTGCTTCCGCAGGGGTCGTTGCACTCAGGCCAGTAACAACAACATTTGACTTTTTTGTAAATTTTTCAGCTTCTTCTGCTTTCCTATGAAGTAGTTTTGCTCCTTCTTTTAATTTTTCAATTTCGATTTTCAGTGTTTTGTTTTCTTCTTTGAGAGCTTTGACTTCCTCCATTATGCAGTAAATGTCGTTTTTCGTTGCAATTGTTTTGAGTTTTTCATCGAGAAGTTCCTCCATTTTATTGATCAAAGTATCCATTTCTGATTTTGTAATATCACAAGACTTTTTTGAATTTTTTAAAATTTCAGGTTCAGGTGATGTTTCTGCTAAAAATCTTTTTTGGTTTAATTTTTTATCCATTTACACCACTGTAGACTTTTAAATCTGGTTTCGCTTTTTTGCTAAACTGATATAATGGTTGTGGTCTTAGATAAGACCCATTCAGTTGGTAAGGAATGGTGTATCTGGTGAGCTTTTACTCTAATATAGGTAAGTTTTACCATTGAGTTTATATACATAGAGGAACCACTTCGATAAAATGAAAATACTACGTTAAAGCGACTTCAGATGTCGCCTTGTGCATCCAAAGACTACAACCATTTTACTCATAAAAGAAAACTAATCTGTGGATCATGTTGCTAGATGTCACCTTTGTATATAAAAACCATAGTACTATTATCGTCGCCTACGAAGGGGGCGACATCTACGCAAAATACGCGGAACCCGTTGTGGAGAGAACGAATTCGTTGCGAGCATTTTTGGAGACTACAGCGAATGGCTGAGAATCAGAAACGTCAGATTATGATTAGAACTGGAAAGACGTATTGAAAATTTATGAGAGTGTGACTGATTCAGGTAGAAGGCATTATTTCAATAGTATATTGATATAATGAAGGACTTGATAAAGAACACAATGAAGAAAATATTCAATTTTGCTTTGGGTTGTTATTGGTTTTGTTTACATTTTTTTAATATGAAGATAAAGCAAAGAGACACAAAAGAAAACAATTTTGGATATTCTCTTTGGCTTGTAGGATTTTTTTCTGTTGCATGAGGAAGGGGTACGTAAACATAGGAAAGTGTGTTGGATTTTTGGGTTTTGCGGTGGAAGAGGAAGGGTAGGTTCTATATTCTCATATATGTGGGTTAGTTTGTACAAATGTAGGTGTTTTTAACATTGAAAATGTTTATAGGGTCGTTTTGAGTAAATTATGGTGTTACTAAAATGAATAAAGTGAACAAATGTGTATTTGAGATGAACGCTGGCGTATATGGGGGGTAAGATCGAATTTTTGGTGGTGTTACCATTCATTTTGGAATGAACAAATATGTATAGAAGATGATTGCAGGCGGATAGGGAGGGTACGGTTGAATTTTTGGTTGGTGCTTCTAAAATGAACAATATAAGTTTTTACTATACATATTGCTATAATCATAAAATGCAAGAGCTAGTGCAGTCAGCACTCAGCAGTACATTGTGCTTCTAAAACTAAATCTAAGCGTTGGAAATTTTTTGAAAAATGTTTATGATAAGAAAATAATGTAGAGGTGCAATATGACGGGTTTTTTTTTTTTAAATTCGAGCTGTAAGGAATTTAAAATATGGTTTTTATGTGAAATGGTCGAACAAAAAAAAAAAAAAACACAAATGAGATGTGCCAGACTAATATTTTTTTTGTTTATCGATGGTTAAGTTTAATATAACAATTTTGTACATTTATTTTGAAATTTCAAAAAATCTACAAAGTGAGATATTATGATTGTTCAAAGTTCAAAAATAGATGGTTCACAAATGCTACACATCAGGGTTAAAGCTGTACTAAATTGTATAGTATAAGAAAGATAATAAATAACAAATTGTTTTTGTTTCAGGAAATTTTGATACCTAGTATTTTTTTTTCTATTTTATATAGGTATTTTATATAATTTTTGTTGATCGATTTTTCGCAGTTATTATTTTTTATCTTTTTAACGGTTGCTTTTAAAAATCTCAAATTCATACCGGAGATAGATTATATAGATTCACATATAATGTGTAAAATTTGATTTATAATAAAAACTTAAACAAATATGGTTGGGTGTTGTTACGCAAAATGCGGTGCGGTGCAGCATCGGCCGAGTAGTATTTCTTTTTTTAGATTTCCTCAAGACAGAAGAAGACCAATTTGGCAAAAACACGGATGTGTTTCCGACGTTCATGATAGGTCCTTCATTTGCGAAGCTCATTTTTACCTCAAAGATATAATACTGCGAGGTACACAAAAACGTCTGCTACCATGATCATGTCATGATCAGATACCTTGCTTATTCAGCTTCAATTGAGTTTTTTTGTTGTTGTCGTACGATTTTTTTTGAGATGGTTTATCTGACTGTGAATGAACAAAGATACTTTTAGCCTTGATTACCAATATCTCAGCAAATAATGATGTTATAAAAAATTCAAAGACAGTTTTGGAAATTTGAGGAAGATTTTTTTAAGATTTTTTAGAAATTATTTTTTTTACCGTTCACCGTTAGTACTAAAAACCGACGTTTTGTGGTCTTTTCGTAAATCTTTTTTTTTCTTTGCAAATATTGATTGCATGGCTTGCGTTGGTATGCAAATTTATAGACTTTTAATTAATCAATATTCTTGTAAATTTCAAATTGATTCATCGAACCGTTTTTCCTCACCAAAACTTCAAAGTCTTACAAACCAGGTAAAGGAACAAATTGTGTTGTTCCTAAGCAAACTTTAATTTAAATACCTACCTAGGTACCAACCAAGGAAAAGAAATACATACATATGTATCTTCCTATTTGTGTACCTATACGAAAACCCACCCCCGAATTTTGCATTAAAATCTTCAAAAATAACTTAGGTAGGTACCTACTACCAAAAGATTTAAGATCACCAAAACCGAATTTTGCAAAAGAAAATTTAATTTAAATAACCTACCAAACTACCTATCCTCAAAATAATTAATAACAAAAATTTATTAATAATACCATAAGATATACCTACGACCTAACCACCCTCGCAAAAATAGATAACAATTTAAAATTATAATACCCACCAAAACCATCGAAATCATAATATGAGAAAATTTCAATTTAAATACCTACCAAAAGATATATATGTACATACCTACCTATCGTCGAAAATTGCTACTCAAATCACAACAACAAAACCCACCCTAAATAATATGAGAAAATATAACTACATTCATACCTACATTATGTATGTATGCTTCGTCTCCAGTCTATTCTATAACAAAATCTGTAAACAAAAGTTTTTATCCTCGTTGCTATGACCTACGACACCGAAGAGGCGACGACGCAAGCAGCTCACTCAGGTATCTCTTTTACCCTCTTGTTCTATTTTTCCTTGCTTCCTCTGGCTGCCTACAAAATATATTTCCTAAACAAAACACCAAATAGTTGAATTCAAAGAGGAGACGTCAAACATTTTTTCATTTTCTTCACATTTTTCTACTTTTTGACAGCTGATTTCCTTATCTCACTTACTCCTTTTATTTCTTACCAGAATGGAAATAATATAATCCTCTTGCTCTTACTACTTGTCTTCGATTCTTGACATTTGCCCTATTTTCATGTCTACACAACAACATGACAACAACATTTGCGGTTGAATGTGGCGCCTTCGACGGCTGTGCGTCCTCCTAAAAAAAATTGCCCATGATAGTACTATGGTTTTTATATACAAAGATGTCACCGTATTTGTCCTTATACTTGAACCCTTTCATCAAAAACAAAAAATTGTGGATCTCATGAAATGTGGGAAGCAAACACCTACCTACACCAACACAACATGAACAATGAATAGAGCAGTGAGCATGAGCAGGTTGCAGGTAGAAATTATTCAATTTTCTTTCTTTTGTGGAATGGGAATGTGTACTTTTTGTTGTTTTTCTTTGTTGTAATCATCAATGTATCTACCTATACGCATAAAGGGCTAGCTTTGGTATTTGGTAGACATGGCAAGGTTCAAACCTCAGCAGCAAAATTTCGGAGCAGATTTGTTGAAAATGCGGAGTAGGTAGGTAGGTTTATAGAAAATTTTGAAAACGAAGGAAAAACTCAAGTTGTCAAAACTATATTTTCAAAAAAAAAATAAATAGGTATTTTTAACAACAAAAATTATCATAAATCACTATATGATCGAGATCGAGAAACGACGAACAAGATAAGAAACAAAAATGATTCCGTTTAAAATTATACTTTCAGATGTAAACATTCAGATTTCAGAGTCGGAGATGGTTGGAAAATTGAATAAAACGGTGTTGTGATTTAATTTCATGTTGTTTGACAAAAGAATTTTTTAGTGTGGAAAAAAGAGGTAGATTTCAAATTAGTGGAGTTAGTTAGTTTTTGTTATTCCTCAAAATTGGAGTAAATTTGCTCCGATTGGAGTAAGGTCCGAACGCTGGACACGAGCCATGCATGAGCATTTAACAGGCAGACAATAATTTTTTTGTTTTTGGATAAGAGAAAATAACATGTACCTTTTTTTACTGTATTTTTCTTTTCGGAAAATGAAATATAAAGCCGTTTGTTTAGGTTTTGTTTTTTAGTTTTCATTTTTCCAAAAATAATTCAATTTAAATGAAACTTTGTGAAAATATATATTGTTGTGTCCTCAATTAGTACAATTTTTTTCAAGCATAACCATTGATCAGTTTTTGAGAAATTCAATTTTGTTTGCAATAAAATACTTTTTTTCAAATGAAAAATGTACTTCAGAAAATCATCGTACCGAGTTCATTTAAGGATCATTAGTTTTGTTTTTAGATTAACTTTTATATAAAATAATCAATTATGACAGTCTGATATATGAAACTCAAGATATAATCATTTTTTGCGGACCTTATCACCACTTTTTCAAATATTTCAAAAAAAACAAAAATCAACAAAATAAAGTATCCAAAACAAACCGATAAGGTTTTTTTGAAAAGCTAATATCATTGATTGAATCATCAAAGTAAAAGTCTACAGGTTAAGGGAAAATGACAGAGCATCATTTCCTATTTTTTTAAAAGTGCATTGAAGAGTTATTGACCATTAAATTTAAATAGGAAACCAAGCTGGTTTTATACCGCTATCCCCACCAAAGGCTGAGAAAAAAACCTGCCAAACTTTGATATCAAATATCAGAATACATGTACCTTTAAAACTTCATACTCAGATTCTGGTTATATGTACATCTGCTCCCAAAATTTGGTATCGGCTCCTGTACTATTATTTTTGTTTTTCATTTAAAACTATTGAAATGAATATTTCTAGCAATATTGTTGCGGCATCGGCATAAACGTTTGTCTGGGGTCAAATAATAAAACACTGTTTTATGTAATTTTTTTTCTGTAGAAAATTCAATGGTGTGATTAGTTATTGCATTTTCCAAAAATTTTTAACAATTTATCAACCATTATTAAAAAATACTTGATGCAAAATGATTTTTTTGCTTTTTTCGTATTTTTGTACGTGGTTACTATATGTTTTCATTATTTCATATAAAAGTAAATTTAAAAACAAAACTAATGATCCTTAAATGAACTCGGTACGAAATACATTTTTCATTTGAAAAAAAGTATTTTTTCCAAACAAAATTGAATATCTCAAAAACTGATCAATTGTTACCTATGCTTGAAAAAAATTGTCCTTATTAAGGACACAGCAAGATATATTTTCACAAAGTTTCATTTAAATTCAACAATTTTTTGAAAAATGAAAAATAAAAACAAAAACCAGAAACAAATATGGTTTTTCGCCAATATCTCGGAAATTTTGGGGTTACGTTAAAATGTAATGTAGATACATAAAAGTTGTAGATTTTTGCCAGATCTACAACATTTCTATTGAACACTCTTCATATTGGGGTCAACTTTAGTCGGAAAACGCAATAATACAATTCCCCCCTCTGTTTTACCCCTCAAATCCCCCCTCCAACTCCGCCTCTGGGAAATAGATTTTTTGTACATACCTTATAGCCCCCTTCACCATATTCAATCGTTAAACTGCTGTTAACAATTTTTCTTTTTTTTCGATTAAAAATATATTAATAAGCCTGCACTATAGGGCCCTTAGGGGCCAGTTATTGCGATCAGGAAAACGAAACAGGAACAATTTTCGAATGGCTTATTTACTATGAAGAATTTTGTTGGCTAATAAAGCTTTCGCCAAGTGTACGATAATTCAGGCGACAAGAAAAAATAACGGCTTTTTGTCGAACAGTTAGATACGAGCAATTTTTACTTTAGGAAGGGGTCCATCTCACCCTATTTTTATAATGACAAGAAAAATATTTAAAAATAACGGTAATACCTACCTTAAATTAAGCATTGTACATTTTTTTAAAGCCTAAAGTCTATAATACTTTTATCTAGTTTTTAAATCAAGTGATTTCCATGAATAGTTCTTGAAAGAACTGATTTCAAACTCTTATTTATTTTTAATCAAATACTGAAAACCAGATGGTTTTAAGTCTACTAGGTAGTTTTCGAGAAAATTGAAAATTATCAAACCTATTTTGTATTAAATTTTTATTTATGGACATTTTCGCTATCGACTGTGTCAATTTCATTGAAATCGCCCAAGGAACAACGAAGTTGCTAAATGTTGTAATTTTTTTGAAATACCCTGTTTTGAAAATATTTGTTTCTATTGAAATTCTATCTCAGCTATCCCTCTGTCAATTTCATTGAAATCACTCAAGGAACAACGAAGTTGCAAATTGTTGACATATTTCTGATAATTTTCGAGAAGAAAAAACTGAAATTTATGCCCTTTTACCCTCTAAAAAATGTTCACCCTGTCTAAATTTAAGTGACTTTAAATTTTTAAGACGTCAAAACAAAGCTCATGATTTTTTCGTAGTTTTGCCATTTTTGCCTGATTTTCCTGGGCCAGGCTACAGTTCATCAAATTGCATACAAAAAAAAGACTTTCTATCCAGGTGGGTATGTACCTATGTATCTAGATAGACACAGTACAAATTTATAATTTTCGTTTAGAAAACAGATCTTCGACCTCTGTGTACAGTAAATATTTATTTACACCATAGGAACACAGTCTTGTAACTACCTACCAAAAAGTTTCTGATTCCAAAGAAATAGAAAAAAAAATAAAGAATATCTTCAAAGTATAAAATCAGGACCTAAACTATTAACGTATGAATGCACATATGAAAGTATGTACATTTTCCTGCCTTTTATTTTTAAATTGACGCGACCATCGCCGATCGACATACAAACGCACAAATTACAAACATAACTCGTCCCTATACGCTTTGAAACAGATATATAATATATGTACCTTCCTATAGATGTCCCAATATGCACAAGCGCCTGTGCCTGCACACAAAAAAGCTGAAAAGGGATATTGCATAAGTCTGCATACATAAGCCACAAAATAACAAAAACAGACACCCCTCGTACACCTTCTCTCTTTGTCATGACACTCCTTGGTGAGCTGCCATTTGCTTCCCTTGATTTTTTTTTACAATCAATGCGTTCCACAAAATTTAAAATTCTCAATTTAGTGTATGTGGCGACACCTTCCGAGGCCTTAACGCAAGATTTCGTGATTCCTCTATGTATATAAACTCAATGGTTTTACTATGTTGAGAACTAGAACGTGGTGGAGTTTTGAAACGATGGTATAAACAAGTGCTGGTTTAGATGATATCATATAATCTGATGTGTTTATTAAATCTGTATTCAAATGCAGTTGGAACGTTGGATATGCAACTGTTTCGCAGGGGAAGCGTAAAGATGTATTTTATTGTTTGGTTTTGGAGGTACTCACTTTGTTCTTTTGTATGAGAGCTTTTGAATGTGTTTAATTCTCTTTTAGATAAAAACGTTGAGGTTGCAACAGTGTAAGTGCACTCAAATCGCACTACAAGAGAAAGAACAAAAACAAGAATTTCTTCTGCAATTCTTTGTTTATACAAAAATAAATTTATGCAATTATTTAAAGGTTTCAAGATTGCCGCACTTCCTCGACTGACAAAATATAGTATCAATAACTATTAAAAACAGTGTGTTTGTCTTTTTAACAAAACTTTTTCGCTATATCGCAATTTTTCTTCAAATATTCTAAGCCGCACAAAATCACATCTATTCACTAGCCTTACTCACTCAATCCTACCTACTATGATATGGCAAGTTAAGCTTTCTAAAAAAATGAGCTCGAGATTTTGATCAGGCTGGTCATTACGATGATACGGAAGACGAAAAAGTGGGTCTCACAATTCTGTCTGTCTGTTGGCTACAGCCAAAACGGCTGGATCGATTTTCTCAAAACTTGGTACATAGAAATATTTGTTTTTTTTTCACCTATTTTCAGAACCAAAAATAACGGTACCTGCCATACAATTGTGTTTAATAATTTTTAATGATTTGAATAATTTTTTGTACAGAAGTTTCTAAGAAATATAAACAATTTTTTAACCAACATTTTCCAAATAATTTTTTTTTGGATTTTCCAAAAATAAAACAACAGACATATAAAATGTTTAACAATTTTTTTGTTGAAAATTAAATATTTTTAAAACTGCTTGATCGAATTTTTTGAAACTCGGTAGTTAAGGGTATTTTTAAGATTTTAAGGAATAGTTTTAGAAATTTTTTTACATTTATTGAAAAATAACAGTTCCTTCCATACAAATGTTAAAAACCGTTGAGGAATTTTTCTTTCTTAAAAACGGCTTCTATGATTTGGATAAAACTTTTTCTGTATAATTATGATTTTGAAGAAAATTAAAAATAATATTCTTCTGTTTTAGTGGAGCGAATGAATTAAGTTTAAATAAGGGTACAACAGCATCTAACAGATGAGCCTTGCTGTTGTACCTGGGCGAAACGCAATATATGGAGTAGAGCTGACTTTAACTTCTTTATTTGATCTTTTTCTGTATACTAATATTAGAGTGATCTACTACCAAATATTATAAAAATTCACACTTACCATATATTAATACATAGTACCTCTTATTGAAGGGTTTTTTTATTTTGAATTTTCTCATTAATAGCTGAACGGATTTAGATTAAAGTTCTTACGTACATATTTAAAATAAGATTGAATTATATTGCTTTGTATATCAAAATTTTCAAACAAAAAATCGAATTTTCAAATAAAAGTTTCCATTTTTTTCTTCAAAATTCGATCTTTTGCGATACTATTTTATCGAGCCAGAGGTAAGCTCGTCGTAGTCCAGGGTATTCACGAAGAAAGCACACGAAAAGAATTGAAAAATCACCAATTGAAAAATTTGCAGTTGCAATTTACAAATCATGTTTTATTCGTTAATCAAGGCATTTTGATCCCAAATCAATACAAAAATTGGTAATTTAACATTCAAAACGTAGCAATTCACAAAAATTTGTTTCTTCGTGATTTGCAATTAATGTCCATGAGTCAAGCTTGTACTTTTCTCAGCAAAATACAACTTTTTTGGCATAATTTACTCTCCGAAAGAATAATTTTGCAAACAGCATTTAAAAATATTGATTTGCGATTAATATTTAATAATTTACATTGCACAATCACTGATTTTCGTTTTTCTGTCGCAATTTTCAACTTCTGAGAATAGTTGTAAATAACCAACAAAAATTCCTAAATCAAGACTTTTTTGTCACAATTTACTTCTCGAACATGGCATGCATCTAATCATTAATGTGTGATTCCAACAATCTGTAATGCAAATTGGCCTAGTGAATGCATGCTCGCTCCGCAAGTGGAGGGTTGCGAGTTCAAATCTAAGTAGAGTCAACGTAAAGTATTTATTTCAAAATAAAAAGAGGCGGGGTGTGACCCACACTAGTAACTTCCCATTGGTGCCCTTGGAAGCTAGAGGCCCAATGTTTTTATTAAAAAATCACCGATTCTCGATCTTCGAAAACTTTATCGGGTGTTCAATAGGCATTCAAGTGAAAATCAAAGATTGGTTTGCCTTCGAAATATTAGAGAAAAATATTGTTGAACTTAAAACAAATTGCGTCTGACAAAGCCCTCACTATGTCACTGATGAGTTCAAGTGAGTAAGCCGAACGAAACGCCAATTTGTAGGACTAAAGGCCATAAAAAGCTATTTTGAATCAATAATTCAACAAGTCCAATCCTTAATGCTAAGTCTTCTACTTGGCTGATTTATTTCAGTAGTATATAGAATTTGTATTATAAAACCTTCTTATATAAAAATATTGTTGAATAATGTTTGTAACCTTTTTCTATAAAAACAAAACTGTTTGTTAATTTTTTTTACAAAATTGAACTACATAGTATGTAGAGTAAAACTATCCCAATGCCTATATAAATGTCTGTTCTAAAGGCATTTGAGACTAAAAAAATGTTCAACAATTTTTGGTAGGTAAAGTTTCTTGTATTTTTTCGCTTAAAAAAACAGTTTGTTGATTTTTTTTGCAAAACTTATCCTTTATCAATTTATTATAATCTAGTATATCTAATGAAATTACCCCGAAGCCAATATCATTGTTAGTTCTTAAGGTATTTGAGGCGAAAAACAAGTTTTCAACAATTATTGATAAAATTTCTTGCAGTTTTTTTTCAATATTTTTAAAAAATTTATCAATTTTTATATACAAAACTACTGTATACATTTAAATTATCTCGAAGTCAGTATCATTGTTTGTTCTCGAGATATTTGAGCCAAACAACTTTTTTCAACAATTTTTAGCAACTTTTTTTTTTATTAAAATAAACTATAGGTTGCTATGTTTTTATATTTTTACCAATTCTTTATTACGTCAATATGCATAGAATAAAATTAACCCGAAGTCAATAGCATGATTCGTTCTTGAGATATTCAGGACTGAAGAAATTCAACAATTAAAAGTTGTTGACTCTCACCATAAAATTATACCTACATAAAAACTTATCAACAAAATGTTTATCAGGCAACCCTAGTTCAAAATGTTAATTTATAAAATATAATTATTATATAGAAAATTATTGTATTGATAAGATATCATTCTCTTCTTTTCAAACAATATATTAATATTATAACGTTCTAATTACTGCATTTTAACTTTTGTACTTCAACTAAGTACCTGCATTTTAATAACATCAAAGGAATATTAAGTACTTCATCCTTGTACTGAAAAAAGAACAATTACCAAAAACATATACATACATATTTTCCTGGGTCTCACCTAGTCCTGGAACATGGTCCTTCGAGCCTTTCTTTGAATCAAGCAGAAGTTATTTGAAAAACATTTAAAGGAAAATTATTAGAAGTCTCCCGATCATCAACTTATAATCCATTACGAAGATCTCCATATCAAACGATTGCAGATCGTAGTCAACAATCACAACAAGGAATTGTGAAATATAAAGCCTTCTGCAACTGTAACTGAAAGTTATACTTACACATATATACTAAAGTTGCAGTTGCAAAAGCAAATTAAGGTAAGAATTATTCTTTATTCGCCTTTTTATTGCACACACAACCAAATACCTACACTTATACATTTCTGCAACCCTAATTATCTTAACTGGTGAATAAACTATGGCAAATCAGAAACTATGTAAGCTCATTGAACGCCAAGACCTTATTTTAAAGGAAATCGAATCTGATTTCGAAGAATTTAAAAAAGGAACGGAAGCGCAAAAATCAAAAGGTTACGTCAACGCGTATCTCGAAGATAATGAAGAATGCTTTAAACGCGCCAGAAAGGATCATGAGTCAATCGTCAACAGTTCATCACCTGATCCTTCTAAAGATGCATACTTTGAAGCGGAAACATTTAGCAAAATTAAACGCATCTATTTTTCGTTCACGGGAATTTTGAAAGATATACTCGACTAATTTGCTAGAGAAAACAATGAACGTATAGATATTTCGCGGATAAACACTGCTAGATCTTCAGTTTGTGACATTCGGTTACCACCTATTCAAATCAAGAAGTTCTCGGGATCATTAAACGAATGGTCTGAGTTTCATAATTTGTTTGAGAGCATGGTCCATCAGAACGTTGATTTGTCAGACACGCAAAAGCTTCAATTTTTAAAAACAAATGTATCCGATGATGCTGCGTTGTTAATTCAGCATTTATCAGTAGAAGCTGATGGAAAGAACTATGCTGCAGCATGGGAAATATTAAATGACCGTTATCAAAATACACGTAAATTAGTCAACAAACAGTTACGCGTCCTTATGGAGCAGCAAAAACTTACCTATGAATCAGCAGATGCTTTAAAATCCTTGCATGATACAAGTGCTAGCTGTATTCTTGCCCTTTCCAATATGGGAATTGCTGTTGGAAGTTGGGATGTAATTCTCATTTACATCATTTATCAAAAACTTCCATTCCAAACTCAAAAGGACTGGGAAGAAAAACTTGGCAGCTCTAAATGTCTTCCAGACTGGAAAACATTTGCAAAATTTATTGAAGGAAGGTTTAGCTCCCTAGAAAATATCCTGGAATCAAATCAGAGCGCAACAACACAGTTCAAAGAAAATTCGTATAGATCGATAACACAATCAAATAATTACAATACAAAAACGCCATATGAAACAAAGAAATTTCTCTGTCGCTTATGTAAGGCATCTCACGGACTACGACAGTGTCAAAAATTCTTAAAAATGGATGTAAATACTAGAATCGAAGCCGTTAAAACTAATTCTGTCTGCTCGAACTGCTTAGGGTACGATCACCATGGGTCAAGTTGCAAGAGTGCTAATTGCTGCCAAAAATGTGGTCAAAAATTTACAGATTTCACTCCTTGAGTAACGATGGGGACATTGAAAATGACTTGCTAATGCTAGATAAATCCTTAATCTTTATAATTTATACAATCTTTTTTCTCTTTTAAATTTTATCTTTACCAATTTATACATACATATCAATTTAGTTCATCTTTTTTATGAAGACCAATCCAAACATTATATTGAACTAAGAAAACTAAAAATTTGTTAAACAAACTTTATTCGCACTTCCATCTTTACTTGCGCTTAGTTACACCAAATTGTTTTTTTTTTTTCTTCAGCTTTAAAAATAATTAAGGAAGGATAATTTTTAAGCCGTTAATCCAACAAAAATCGGAGCTCTTAATTGCTTAATACATACATTTAATTTTCCCTCCGTTTTATCTTCAACCAAATTTTGATTCTTCCCTAAGCGCAAAATGATGTTAGCATATGTATAACTACTTTTTTTTCCTATTTCGTCCTGTATTCGTTTTTCGTTTTCCAAAATCACGTTTTTTGTAACACTAAATAAAATTATATTTTCCAAAAAACAAATATTTAATGTTGGTAGTTGTTACCTCTCCCCAAAATTTGTCTTCTCTTATTCCCACTGTAGTTTTTTTATTTTGTTTCATTTTCAAATATACAAAAGAGGTGTTTTCTTTTTGTTATTTTATTGACCCACATAAATTATTTTCCCGCTTGTCTTCTAATCTTATATTTTTCATTTACTTCGTGCGGTACCTTACTTTTTTCTTTTTGATTTAGCTTTGTGGTAGCACCAAACAAAAATTAAAAATTTCTACACCTATTGCTTGTTTATTTCGGTCTGTATTTGAATAGATTTTTCCTAACTCGTGTAACTGTTTAATTGTGGTAGGCAACGCTAACTTATATTTGATTTTCCCTCAAATATATGCCTACAAACGAATTTTCAACGCTGCTGTTTGGTACGTGTCAGAAAAATTCTATTTTTCTTATGCCCTTTGTAGTTTTTTTTTTTTAATTTTGGGGTTTATTACGAGTCTTTTCGAAAAAATTCGGCAAGACAAAAGTCAACCAAAAATTCTTGATGGACTTAAAATTTCTATCAAATAGGAAAATATTTACTAATACAAATTAGCAATAACGATAAATCGACTTTTAGTCTAATCAACCAGTCTGTTTTGAAGAGACTCTTGCAATACGGTCCTTTATTGCATTTTCAAAAAGAGGCTGGTTGTGACCCACACTAGTAACTTCCAATTTGTGGTGCCCCGGAAGCTAGAGGTCCAATGTTATTTTTTTGTGTTCAACAATTTTTGGTATAGTTTTTGTATTTTTTTTTTTTTGCATTAAAAAAAAAAAACAGTTTGTTGAATTATTATACAAAACCTACCGATTGTCAATTATAATCTAGTACATACATATGTATATAGAAGCCCGAAACCAATATGATTATTTGTTCCTAACATATTCGAGACTAAAAACAATTCAACATTTTTTGGTAAGGTTTTTTGTAGTTTTTTTGCTTAAAAAACTGGTTATGGGATATTTTTACAAATCCTTATTTATAGAAAAAAAATACCCAAAAGCTAATATCATTGTTTGTTCTCAAGATATTTGGGACGAACAAAAATTTTCTACAATTTTGTTAAGTTTCTTGTAGTTTTTTCGATAAAAATAATTATTTGTTGAATATTTTTACAAATTTTATCAATTATTTATTATAAGCTCATTTAAAGAATAAAATTAGCCTGAAGTCAATATCATTGTTTGTTCTCAAAATATTTGAGATGAAAAAATATTTTCCACAATTTTTGGTGAAGTACCTATCTTGTAGTTCTTTTTCACTTAAAAAAAACTTTTTGTTGAATTTTTTTATAAATCCTATCAATTATCAATTCTAAGCTAGTGTGTGGACTTAAATTAACCCGATGTCATGTCATTATCTGTTCTCAAGATTTTTGAGGCAAAAACCAATTTTTTAATAATTAGTGTGTAGAATTGCTTGCAGTTTTTTGCTTAAAAAAAACTATTAATTCAATATTTTTAAAAATTTTATCAATTTGTATCTATATACTAGCGTATAAAATAAAATAACCTCGAAGCCAATATCATTGTTTGTTGTCAAGATATTCGAGCCAAACAACTTTTTTCAACAATTTTCATCTACATTTTTTTATTAAAAAAAAACTATAAGTTGATATACTTCTATATTTTAATCAATTCCTTATTACGTCAATTTGCGTAGAATAAAATTAACCTGAAGTCGATTTGTTCACGAGATATCTGAGACTAAGGAAATTTGAACTGCTTCTTGAATTTATTGAAAGGTCCTTTCTGCTTGTAATGAAACTACTGTGTATACAATAAAATCCATCCGAAGTCGATATCTTAATTCGTCCTTGAGATACGGTGAACAAAAAAAGCGAAGGAACGTACGAACACACACAGACATCTCTCTACAAAAATGGAATCCGATTCTAGGGAGCGAAACGTGAAGATATGTTAAAATTTTTATTTTGACAAA
The DNA here is from genome assembly GCA_963921185.1 of Dasysyrphus tricinctus. Taxonomy (NCBI): domain Eukaryota; kingdom Metazoa; phylum Arthropoda; class Insecta; order Diptera; family Syrphidae; genus Dasysyrphus; species Dasysyrphus tricinctus. The sequence goes on along the minus strand of OY992532.1, from coordinate 22,078,521 downwards.
TCGGACCATTTACAATAACTTCCAATGGGAAGTTAAAAAATTATAACTTTTTTATGTTTTAGTTTTGTGATTTTATTGACCTATATTTGTATTCCCACTTGTAGGTATTCTTATTTCATATTTTTCATTTTCTTCGTTAATCCATATAATCATAGCAAAACAAAACACAACAGTAAAATAATAAACAAACAAAAAACCCCCAACAAATATCCTAACGAACCTACCTGAAAACTAAACATCCCACATGCATTCTATCCTACTTACCTTTCACGCACATCGCATTCTATACTATTAATACAAAAAATATTTACCGGCAAGCAGCACAAACAAACCTCCCAACTCCAAGGCATCTTTGCAACTGAAGACAGACTGAACACTGAACACTGAAATGAACAGTCTCTTATAATAAACTACTAGACAGATATCAGGGATGAAATCGTGTTTCAGCAATGTATCAAAATATAAAAGGAAAGTGTATCGAATTGTACTTTTTGATTTGATTTGATAATATTTTGTCCACATTTGCTGTTGTATGAACGTATGTAATATTTCTATATCCAATTAATTAAAAAACAACTTAGCTGTTTATGTTAATTAACATATAAGGTACATACATACTTACATATGCGAAACTTTTATAACAAAACTGTAGGAATTTGTTGCAATACCCTTCGATTTTGCGAGATTTAAATTTTATAAATTTAATGTTTTCGATTTTTAATTGCGAGATTGTTGAAACCGGTATTTTGTAGATGCCATTTTCTCGAACAAACTGTATTAATCATTTTTATTTCTTCTGTTATATCGATGTCAGCCTCGGTTCACAGTATACATTTTGTGAGGTCAGATGATTTTCTTTTTAATTTACTTTATCTTTTTCGTTGAATGCAAAAGTGGAGTACTTTAGCAAAGTGGAGTGTATCGAAAAAAGTACAATCTTATCGACTTTTCAACCCTGGCAGAGATAGAAAGAAATCTTCAATGAACTATGGGACTATATTTTTGTGCTCTGTTTATTTGGGCTGTTTGTCCGCACAAAAACTTGCAAATCGACGACGATGAATTTTAGGAATATTGATTAAAGATTTAGTACCACTTTTTAAATAATTGTATTTTCGATTTGTGAAGCTTATATAGAACGTACAGCAACGTATGATATATCAAAATAATTTTCAATTATTCAAGCTGCTAATAAAACAAAAACTAATTGTCTAGGTGCACAGATTAAAGAGTTAGTAGGTGATATGTAAATGAACAGAAATATGTTATTATCTCGGCTTAGGTACGATTAAAAAAATCAAATTTTACATGTTATATGTGAATCTATATAATCTATCTCCGGTATGAATTTGAGATTTTTAAATGCAACCATTTAAAAGATAAAAAATAATAACTGCGAAAAATCGATCAACAAAAATTATATAAAATATATAAAATATAAAAAAATACTAGGTATCAAAATTTCCTGAAACGAAACAATTTGTTATTTATTATCTTTCTTAAACTATACAATTTAGTACAATCAGCCTTAACTCTGATGTGTAGCATTTGTGAGCCATCTTTTTTAGAACTTTGAACTTACAACCAATAATATCTCACTTTGTAGATTTTTTGGAATTGCAAAATATATGTACAAAATTGTTATATTAAACTTAACCATCGATAAACAAAAAAAAATATTACTCTGGCACTTCTCATTTGTTTTCTTTTTTTGTTCGACCATTTCACATAAAACCATATTTTAAAAAACGTCATATTGCACCTCTACATTATTTTCCTATCATAAACATTTTCAAAAAATTTCCAACGCTTAGATTTAGTTTTAGAAGCACAATGCACTGCTGAGTGCTGACTGCACTAGCTCTTGCATTTTATAATTATAGTAATATGTATAGTTAAAACTTATATTGTTCATTTTAGAAACACCAACCAAAAATTCAACCGTACCCTCCCTATCCGCCTGCAATCATCTTCTATACATATTTGTTCATTCCAAAATGAATGGTAACACCACCAAAAATTCGATCTTATCCCCCTTATACGCCAGCGTTCATCTCATATACACACTTGTTCACTTTATTCATTTTAGTAACACCATAATTTACTCAAAACGACCCTATAAACATTTTCAATGTTAAAACATCACACGCTTTTACATTTTGAAAACAATAATTATTGCGGTAGCAATCATCAAAATTTCCCTCATTCATCTCTTCAACGACAAAACCAAACAGATTATAACACTTACTTTGTTCAAAGTGAAAATCATTTCACTCCTGCAAATGGGTGGACAAATGGACAAAATTATAAGTCGACTTTCAATAATATTCAAAATCCAAATCAATTCCTTTCGAACAATATCTGGAGAAATTTACCAAATAGTGAAACAACATCAAACTATGTACCTCAAATTCAAAACCATAATCCGTTCATTCTATCAAATTCAGACGCACAAAATGATTCTTTATTGTCATCAAATAGTTCCCAAAATAGATGTAATAACGTACTATATAATGCCCCAACATCATCTACTCACAATGTCAATACATTCCATAATGAAACACACCACAAGGTTTTGCTTGCAACAGCGTTGGTTAAAGTTTTAGCTGCTGATGGAACTTACCGTAGTGTCAGAGCATTGATAGATCCGGGGTCTCAAGTATCATTTTTAACCGAAAATATTGCGCAAATCCTCAACTTTAAGAAGCAAAGGGCATATGCGAGTGTTAAAGGATTAGGACAAACATCAATGGGCAAATCAATTTCTACAGTCAATACAACTCTTTCTTCATATGTCAACCCTTTTTTTAGTTGTGACGTCAAAACATTTGTTTTACCAAAACTAACTTCTATGTTGCCAACACATCAATTGGTTACAACTTCTTGGGAACATTTGTCAAATTTGCCATTCGCAGATCCATTCTATTTTAACCCTGCGAGGATTGACATGCTTCTAGGTGCAGATGTTTATGCAGAAATCATTCTTGAAGGGCTAATAAAAGGGAAAAATGGATCTCCAGTCGCACAAAAAACGGAATTGGGATGGATTTTAACTGGAAAAACAAGCATCAGGCGTCCATTGATCTCTTCAGCAATTCAAAGCCATTATACCCCACTAGATTCACAGCTCAAACAAACTTGGAGAGTTGAAAAGGATTTAGAAACACGCAAGCTTACCAAAGAAGAAAGAAAATCCGAAATCAACCATAAAAACACAGTAAAGCGTAGGGGAGGTGGAAGATGCGAGGTGCAGTTGCTTTTCGAAAAGAAGATAAGACCGAATCTAGGTAATTCCAAAAGAGAAGCAATCCCAAGTTTGTATCAAATCAAAAAACGGCTCAAATCAAATGAGATACTAGGACAAGCATACACATCTAACAGTAACGAATACTCTTCGTTAGGTCAAATGAAAGGATGTGAAGGATATGTCGAATTGGAGACTGGTAAAGATTATTTCTTTCCTCACCATGCGTCATTATCCACAAACATGGTTACTCGGGCGAGTCATAGATCTTTACCCAGGGTCAGACCGTTTAGTACGTGTTGTTACCCTTGAAACAAAATACTCAAAACTTAAACGACCAATCGTCAAGATATCTCCCCTGTCAATATTAAATTGATTTGCAAACCAATATCCCCATATAAAATTATACCCAATGACTATAAATAACTGACTTATAAAATATTACTTTTTTTATGTTTGCATTCTTAATACTATATTTGTTATTTCAAAAGAAAACCTGACGCCTTGATTTATTTATTTTTCATGTAACATCATGTAAACATAATAATATGGATATGTCAAACATTATCTGAGATTCAACACAAACCAAAGTCAAAAAAACTTCGAAAAATATTTTCATATTATGCCAGAAGATGCAATTTCAGATACATTAGTGATTAAAAAGGAATCATCACCATCTGTTGGAGAGGGGAGCATGTTGACTCTCAACATAAAATTATACCTACATAAAAACTTATCAACAAAATGTTTATCAGGCAACCTGAGTTCAAAATGTTAATTTATAAAATATAATTATTATATAGAAAATTATTGTATTGATAAGATATCATTCTCTTCTTTTCAAACAATATATTAATATTATAACGTTCTAATTACTGCCTTTTAACTTTTGTACTTCAACTAAGTACCTGCATTTTAATAACATCAAAGGAATATTAAGTACTTCATCCTTGTATACTGAAAAAAGAACAATTACCAAAAACATATACATACATATTTTCCTGGGTCTCACCTAGTCCTGGAACAAAAGTCCTTTCAGCACGTAATGAAACTTCTATCTATAAAATAAAATTCATCCGAAGTCAATATCTTTATTCGTTCTTGAGATATGGGGGACGAAAAAAAGCGATGGAACGTACCAACGTACGAACGTACGAACGTACGTACAAACACAGACATCTTTCTAAAAATGATGGATTCCAATTCTAGGGAGCTCGAAACGTGAAGATATGTAAAAATTTTTGATTTGACAAACCGTACCTATTACAATAACTTCCAAAAGGAAGTTAATAAAATAAATTAAATGCGTATACCTGCAAAATGAAGCAAGATTGATCTTTCAAGGGGTCCAGCAAAAAGTGGAGTTCCTGGAAATTAATTTGCTTATGAATTTTTATTGGAGCTCCGCTATAACAGATCTGGCTGGTTTGTGTAGTCACTCCATCTTGCTGGAACCAAATGCTGTTCAGTGGGATACGTCTTCGGCGCAGTTCTGGGTTCAAAAAAAAAAAAAAACATCTTAAAATATCATCTTTGTAGCACGATTCGTGCGCCACCCTGTATTAAAGAAGTTGTTTTTGCTGAACTAAATATCGTATTTCATGCTTTAACACATTTTTCTCTCATCATTTCAATGTTTTTATACACATTCATTTTTAAGCTCGCAGCGTCTTGAACATACATAAGAGGAAGTACATGCGACCCATTCGTGCATTTTACTTTGTATCTATTTAAAGGAAACCTTGACCTTGATTCTCTACTGAAATTTTTTGCGATATAGATATCTACTATAGGGAAAGTTTTAGATTCGTGCAAAAAAAATTTTGGGATAGCAATCAAACATGTCATTACGATGACAGAGAACACGAAAAAAGTCGGTGGTCTGTCTGTCGGGTTGTACCTCAACCTACAGCCTAAACCACTGAAGTGATTTTCTTTCAATTATGAACTTTTTTGTAACTCTCCAGAGGGGAAATTGAAATTTTTGTTGCTCCAAAAATAACGACTAACAACCATTAAGAAGAATCTAATTTATCTCGAAAACGGCTCCAACGATTTTAATTAACAAAATCAGTGTATTATTGTATGGTACAAAAACGATACCTGCCACTGCAACGGCTCAACCTATTTCAATTTTTTTTTTATACAAAAGCTCTTTTAAAATTGCAATGGTAATGCATATCAAAAATTTAAAAAAAGTAAATTTTGGATTTTTTAAAATATATGTACTAATTTTTTTTTTTTTTGAAAATTCAATATTTTGAAAACGGGTTAATGAATTTTTTTTTTTAATAATTTCGGGCGGTTTTGTCTAACAAGGGTCTTTGCTGGCATGCTGGAACCCTTCCTTAGCTCGTCGGTGGGGGTGGTTCTTTGACCCATTAAACCCATTACAAAAATTATTCATGCCAGTCTAATCACCAAAGTTGTTATTGATGTGCGAGAAATGTGGCCTCAACCCACCCTACCTTGGTTGCTTCCCTCGCTAGAGCAACCCCTAAAATTGGCATCTTCTTATCCTCGACACTTCATCCTCCCCTAATACTTAGTTTTGTGATTTTATTGACCTATATTTGTATTCCCACTTGTAGGTATTCTTATTTCATATTTTTCATTTTCTTCGTTAATCCATATAATCATAGCAAAACAAAACACAACAGTAAAATAATAAACAAACAAAAAACCCCCAACAAATATCCTAACGAACCTACCTGAAAACTAAACATCCCACATGCATTCTATCCTACTTACCTTTCACGCACATCGCATTCTATACTATTAATACAAAAAATATTTACCGGCAAGCAGCACAAACAAACCTCCCAACTCCAAGGCATCTTTGCAACTGAAGACAGACTGAACACTGAACACTGAAATGAACAGTCTCTTATAATAAACTACTAGACAGATATCAGGGATGAAATCGTGTTTCAGCAATGTATCAAAATATAAAAGGAAAGTGTATCGAATTGTACTTTTTGATTTGATTTGATAATATTTTGTCCACATTTGCTGTTGTATGAACGTATGTAATATTTCTATATCCAATTAATTAAAAAACAACTTAGCTGTTTATGTTAATTAACATATAAGGTACATACATACTTACATATGCGAAACTTTTATAACAAAACTGTAGGAATTTGTTGCAATACCCTTCGATTTTGCGAGATTTAAATTTTATAAATTTAATGTTTTCGATTTTTAATTGCGAGATTGTTGAAACCGGTATTTTGTAGATGCCATTTTCTCGAACAAACTGTATTAATCATTTTTATTTCTTCTGTTATATCGATGTCAGCCTCGGTTCACAGTATACATTTTGTGAGGTCAGATGATTTTCTTTTTAATTTACTTTATCTTTTTCGTTGAATGCAAAAGTGGAGTACTTTAGCAAAGTGGAGTGTATCGAAAAAAGTACAATCTTATCGACTTTTCAACCCTGGCAGAGATAGAAAGAAATCTTCAATGAACTATGGGACTATATTTTTGTGCTCTGTTTATTTGGGCTGTTTGTCCGCACAAAAACTTGCAAATCGACGACGATGAATTTTAGGAATATTGATTAAAGATTTAGTACCACTTTTTAAATAATTGTATTTTCGATTTGTGAAGCTTATATAGAACGTACAGCAACGTATGATATATCAAAATAATTTTCAATTATTCAAGCTGCTAATAAAACAAAAACTAATTGTCTAGGTGCACAGATTAAAGAGTTAGTAGGTGATATGTAAATGAACAGAAATATGTTATTATCTCGGCTTATGCTATGTTTCCACCAAAGGTTTATCTCAGATTAGATTAAATAAATCTTTTTGGTGTTTCTACCGCACAAAAAGATTTAAAAAAGATTAAATTTGACAGCACCTTCAAAAATGCAAATGACGTTCCAATTTTTCTTATGAAGTGCGAATGAGACAGAATGTTTGATTCGTGTGAAACAATGAAGAACTGAATGCGAGTCTCGAATGAATCGTTCAGCACCATGTAAAAATAGGTTAGTTCGATTTGTAAAACTATTTGTCCTAAGAAGATTTAACAAGATTAATTTCTAATCTTCAAGATTTACGAAATAAATTTGTATGGTAAATCTACGAGATTTAAAGGAGATTTAAGGTTAATCTCATTAAATCTCAGATTAGCGCTAGGTGGAAATGTAGCATTAGGTACGATTAAAAAAATCAAATTTTACATGTTATATGTGAATCTATATAATCTATCTCCGGTATGAATTTGAGATTTTTAAATGCAACCATTTAAAAGATAAAAAATAATAACTGCGAAAAATCGATCAACAAAAATTATATAAAATATATAAAATATAAAAAAATACTAGGTATCAAAATTTCCTGAAACGAAACAATTTGTTATTTATTATCTTTCTTAAACTATACAATTTAGTACAATCAGCCTTAACTCTGATGTGTAGCATTTGTGAGCCATCTTTTTTAGAACTTTGAACTTACAACCAATAATATCTCACTTTGTAGATTTTTTGGAATTGCAAAATATATGTACAAAATTGTTATATTAAACTTAACCATCGATAAACAAAAAAAAATATTACTCTGGCACTTCTCATTTGTTTTCTTTTTTTGTTCGACCATTTCACATAAAACCATATTTTAAAAAACGTCATATTGCACCTCTACATTATTTTCCTATCATAAACATTTTCAAAAAATTTCCAACGCTTAGATTTAGTTTTAGAAGCACAATGCACTGCTGAGTGCTGACTGCACTAGCTCTTGCATTTTATAATTATAGTAATATGTATAGTTAAAACTTATATTGTTCATTTTAGAAACACCAACCAAAAATTCAACCGTACCCTCCCTATCCGCCTGCAATCATCTTTTATACATATTTGTTCATTCCAAAATGAATGGTAACACCACCAAAAATTCGATCTTATCCCCCTTATACGCCAGCGTTCATCTCATATACACACTTGTTCACTTTATTCATTTTAGTAACACCATAATTTACTCAAAACGACTCTATAAACATTTTCAATGTTAAAACATCACACGCTTTTACATTTTGAAAACAATAATTATTGCGGTAGCAATCATCAAAATTTCCCTCATTCATCTCTTCAACGACAAAACCAAACAGATTATAACACTTACTTTGTTCAAAGTGAAAATCATTTCACTCCTGCAAATGGGTGGACAAATGGACAAAATTATAAGTCGACTTTCAATAATATTCAAAATCCAAATCAATTCCTTTCGAACAATATCTGGAGAAATTTACCAAATAGTGAAACAACATCAAACTATGTACCTCAAATTCAAAACCATAATCCGTTCATTCTATCAAATTCAGACGCACAAAATGATTCTTTATTGTCATCAAATAGTTCCCAAAATAGATGTAATAACGTACTATATAATGCCCCAACATCATCTACTCACAATGTCAATACATTCCATAATGAAACACACCACAAGGTTTTGCTTGCAACAGCGTTGGTTAAAGTTTTAGCTGCTGATGGAACTTACCGTAGTGTCAGAGCATTGATAGATCCGGGGTCTCAAGTATCATTTTTAACCGAAAATATTGCGCAAATCCTCAACTTTAAGAAGCAAAGGGCATATGCGAGTGTTAAAGGATTAGGACAAACATCAATGGGCAAATCAATTTCTACAGTCAATACAACTCTTTCTTCATATGTCAACCCTTTTTTTAGTTGTGACGTCAAAACATTTGTTTTACCAAAACTAACTTCTATGTTGCCAACACATCAATTGGTTACAACTTCTTGGGAACATTTGTCAAATTTGCCATTCGCAGATCCATTCTATTTTAACCCTGCGAGGATTGACATGCTTCTAGGTGCAGATGTTTATGCAGAAATCATTCTTGAAGGGCTAGGTTAGGTTAGGTAGAAGTGGCTGTCAGTACTAAGTACTGACACACTTAGACCAGAATTGGTCCGTTGTGATACCACATGAATCTTAAAAACTCTTTCCTTACTCGCTAAAACCACTTTGAGCTCCTGACGAAGCGTGTGAGACTATAAATGTCTGTGTTTGCCAGATCACTAGGATCGTTAAAGAAGTAAACTCCTAAATGGAGCCTACGTCTGAGGGAAAGAGCAGGGCATGTGCAGAGAAGGTGAGGAATCGTTTCCTCTTCCTCCTCGTCCATGCAGCTTCTGCAGAAATCGTTTGAAGGTACGCCAAGCCGCGCTGCGTGCCTGCCTATTAAACAGTGTCCTGTTATGACACCTACAATAGAGCTAATATGCATTCTATTTAGAGATATTAAACACTTGGAGCGTTTGAGGTCAAGGTTTGGCCATACTTGTTTTGTCGCCAAACAAGTAGTGATGTTTTCCCACCTTGTGTTTGTTCTCTTCAACGCATCTTGCTTCAGTAAAAGCTTACACGTAGCGATGGGTATACCAATGTTTACCTTTTCAGGTAAAATGGGTAGTAATGTTCCACTTCTAGCGAGTTCATCAGCTTTACAATTACCTGGAATGTCACTATGACCCGGCACCCAACAAAGGTGAATATTAAACTGTTTCGCCATCTCCAACAGAGATGATCGACAGTTGAGGGCTGTTATAGAGTTTGTACGGACAGAGTCCAGGGATTTAATGGCGGCTTGACTATCAGAGAAGATGCGGATATCCGAGCATGATATCACGTTTTCTTTGAGCCAAGACAGTACTTCTTTTATCGCTAGAAGTTCCGCCTGGAATACGCTACAGTGATTAGGAAGACGGAATGAGAGACTTAAATTTAGTCTTTCAGAGTACACTCCCCCACCAACCCCATCTTTGGTCTTCGATCCGTCAGTGTAGAAGTGAATTGATTGATCTTCTAAGAATTCCACATCCTCCCAGGTGGATCTGGAAGGTATGGTCACTTCAAAATTTTTATCGAAATTCAATTGTGGGATTGTGTAGTCAGTGTTACTAGGAAGTGTTCCGAATGAATTCAGAATAGCGGAGTGACCAATCTCATTATTGATCCACTGTGAAGAGGCTTTGAGGCGAATGGCTGTGCTCGCAGCCGTTTGTTTGCTGAAAATATCGAGAGGTGTCAGATGGAGAAAAGTGTCTAATGCAGCGGAAGGAGTCGACCGAAGTGCTCCAGTAGTACATAGACATGCTGTTCTTTGGACTTTGCTTAGTTTGTCGCGATGTGTCGCTTTATCCAAGGCAGTCCACCATACTGCCACGCCATAAGTTAGAATCGGTCTAATTACCGAAATGTATAGCCAGTGAGTGATTCGAGGTTGGAGGCCCCATTTACTACCTACGGCTTTTTTGCAGGAGAAAAGTGCCACTGTGGCTTTTTTCACTCTTTCTTGTATGTTAGGTTTCCAACTTAACTTCTTATCTAAGATGAGACCCAAGTATTTAGCTTCGTCTGAGAATTTTAGTGGAACACCATTAATAATAGGGGGGTCTGTTTGCGGAATTTTGTATTTCCTGGAGAAGAGGACAAGATCTGTTTTATGGGGGTTAACTCCAAGTCCGCATCGATCTGCCCATCGTGTTAGCTTGTTTAGAGCGTTTTGTAGAAGATCTCTTAAAATGTTAGGATGTTTTCCTGATACTGCTATAGCAACGTCATCCGCATAGGCAATCACTCTGTAGCTCTCTGCCTCTAAGGTATTCAGCAGTTCATTAACTACCAAATTCCAAAGAAGGGGAGAAAGCACCCCGCCTTGCGGTGTACCTCTACTGACAGATCTTCTTGCCGAAAAGCCGCCCAGTTTTGAATTGATAACCCTGCTTGTAAGCATCTGATTAATCAGTTCACCAAGCGACCCATCCACATTCAGAGAAACCAGTGCAGATATGATTGCAGATGTATCAACGTTATTAAAAGCACCTTCTATATCTAGGAAGGCAACCATTGTATATTCTTTATAATGGAGGGAATATTCGATGGTACGAACTAGTGTGTGGAGAGCTGTCTCCACTGACTTCCCTTTGCAATAGGCATGTTGAGCTGTAGACAATAGTCTCGTATCAATGCTTGACCTTAGTTCGATATCAATCAGTCGTTCAAAAGTTTTTAGAAGGAAAGATGATAGGCTAATAGGTCGTAAATCTTTAGGGTTTACGTGGGAACATTTACCGGCTTTGGGTATAAACACAACTTTGACTTCTCTCCATAGAAGCGGAATATGGACCAGATTTAAGCAACCATTGAAGATGACTTCCAGAATCGGCAGAATTACTTCTAAGTTCATCTGTAGTTCAGCCGGAATGATGCCATCTGGCCCCGCCGACTTGTATGGTTTGAAGCTATTGAGTGCCCATTGTAATTTTTCCCTTGTAATCAGACCTTGTGGAAATGTTAGTTTTTCGCTTGTCCTGTAAAGGGCAGTGCTATTAACAGTCTGTGAGCTGCCTGGAAAATGAGTATCCAGTAGCAAATTGAGCGATTCTTCGCAAGAGTTGGTCCAGGAGCCATCAGCATTTTGAAGGCAGCTAGGCATAACTGGATTTGTGGAGAGGATTTTTCTTAATCTTGATGCTTCTGAGGCTTCTTCTATATTGCCACAGAATGTCCTCCAAGAAGATCGTTTGGTTTTCCTCAATTCTTTTTTATATAATTTTAGTGATTCTTTATAGGAATCCCAATCGGACATTACTCTAGTACTTTTAGCTCGATTGAAAAGTTTCCTACAGTTTTTTCTGAGCGGTTCGAGCCCCGAAGTCCACCAATGTGGCTTCCTTTTACCCCTTATTAGAATAAGAGGACAGGAGGTTTCTAATGATTTGTTTAGGGCTAAAGTAAGATCATTGACTTTGCTGTCAAGATCGTTTTTGTTGGATGGAACACTTAAAATGTCAGGTTTAATAAGTCTCTTAAGTGTTTCTCTGTACTTAGGCCAGTCTGTTTTCCTATGATTACGAAAAGTTAACTGGCCAGGAGGTTCATCGTTCAAGCTGAATTGAATGTATCTATGATCAGAGAACGAGTGATCACTAGAAACTTTCCAGTTTAAAATCATCTGATAGATGTTGCCGGAGACAAGAGTTAAGTCTAAAACTTCTTGTCTGTTTCTGGTAACGAAAGTTGGTTCATTGCCTACGTTACTTACTATAAGGTTAGTATTTAGGATAAAATCGAAAAGAGACTCACCTCTATCGTTAATATCAGTACTACCCCATACTGTGTGATGGGCATTGACATCACTCCCAATAATGAGGCTGATATTTCGCCTTTCTGCTTCAGCGATAAAATTCTCCAGGGTTTTACCTGGGAGAGGGCCAAGGTGGTCATGGCCGAGATACGCCGATGCTATCCAAAGTGTGCCTTTGGTCGTCTCCAGTCTTGCAGCCGTAATATCTCGATCGCTGAAATTAGGTAGTAAATATACATTAATGCTACTTTTTACTAGTATGCAGGATCTAGGTTCACCTTTACCGGACGCATACAGTAGGTAGTATCCAGGAGTCCTGAGTCCCTTTACGATGGATTTCACAATCCAAGGTTCTTGGATCAGGACGATATCCTCTCCGTTGCTGGATATTCGGAGAAGAAGTGAGGCTGACGCCTTGATGGAGTGTTGGAGGTTAATCTGAACTAACTGCAGCATTTTGGCTACAATTAGGCAGATCAGCCTCCACCACGGTATTATCAGGTTCTTCCAAGTCAGAGGACGAACTTAAAAGCTCGTCCTCACTTAAAAGAACACTGTTTAAATAGTCTTCAGTTTCCATGTCGGAAAGGCTGTCGACGTTAGGAGAGGACTCCACTGGAGCCGAAGATGCCCTGGATGCATCATCTTCCAAACACGGGAAGGTGATGGACACACCAGGGTCCCCGACCACAGCTTCGTCTTCTTGGGGGTGTGGAGGAGCGCAAGCTGCATCTACCTCATCTTTTTTATAGACCCTAAGGTTCATTGTCTCAAACCCGAACCTAATCACACCTTTAGTCTGCGCCAGAGGAACAAGGGATTCTTTATTAATCACAATGATTGCGCCTCTGTAAAGGCCTTTTTGTTCCTCCAGTTTCGCGACTTTCCAGTTGTGAGTGGGAAGGGATGGATTCGAAAGCTGGATTATCTGGAGTATTTCATCCATACAGGAGGGTTCAGCCGGGATCCAGGTACGTGCTCTTGGCCTGCAAGGGATGTCCTCCTTAGCAATTACCTCAAGCTTCGCACCTGGCCAGACTTCTCCTATCCTGCTGATAGCCAGCTTATAGAGATCGCACGATCTCTGATCATCGCAGGCGATGAGCTTGACATGGCCCTGGTGCCAACCGCCATCACTAGTTGAAGGGCTAATAAAAGGGAAAAATGGATCTCCAGTCGCACAAAAAACGGAATTGGGATGGATTTTAACTGGAAAAACAAGCATCAGGCGTCCATTGATCTCTTCAGCAATTCAAAGCCATTATACCCCACTAGATTCACAGCTCAAACAAACTTGGAGAGTTGAAAAGGATTTAGAAACACGCAAGCTTACCAAAGAAGAAAGAAAATCCGAAATCAACCATAAAAACACAGTAAAGCGTAGGGGAGGTGGAAGATGCGAGGTGCAGTTGCTTTTCGAAAAGAAGATAAGACCGAATCTAGGTAATTCCAAAAGAGAAGCAATCCCAAGTTTGTATCAAATCAAAAAACGGCTCAAATCAAATGAGATACTAGGACAAGCATACACATCTAACAGTAACGAATACTCTTCGTTAGGTCAAATGAAAGGATGTGAAGGATATGTCGAATTGGAGACTGGTAAAGATTATTTCTTTCCTCACCATGCGTCATTATCCACAAACATGGTTACTCGGGCGAGTCATAGATCTTTACCCAGGGTCAGACCGTTTAGTACGTGTTGTTACCCTTGAAACAAAATACTCAAAACTTAAACGACCAATCGTCAAGATATCTCCCCTGTCAATATTAAATTGATTTGCAAACCAATATCCCCATATAAAATTATACCCAATGACTATAAATAACTGACTTATAAAATATTACTTTTTTTATGTTTGCATTCTTAATACTATATTTGTTATTTCAAAAGAAAACCTGACGCCTTGATTTATTTATTTTTCATGTAACATCATGTAAACATAATAATATGGATATGTCAAACATTATCTGAGATTCAACACAAACCAAAGTCAAAAAAACTTCGAAAAATATTTTCATATTATGCCAGAAGATGCAATTTCAGATACATTAGTGATTAAAAAGGAATCATCACCATCTGTTGGAGAGGGGAGCATGTTGACTCTCAACATAAAATTATACCTACATAAAAACTTATCAACAAAATGTTTATCAGGCAACCTGAGTTCAAAATGTTAATTTATAAAATATAATTATTATATAGAAAATTATTGTATTGATAAGATATCATTCTCTTCTTTTCAAACAATATATTAATATTATAACGTTCTAATTACTGCATTTTAACTTTTGTACTTCAACTAAGTACCTGCATTTTAATAACATCAAAGGAATATTAAGTACTTCATCCTTGTATACTGAAAAAAGAACAATTACCAAAAACATATACATACATATTTTCCTGGGTCTCACCTAGTCCTGGAACAAAAGTCCTTTCAGCACGTAATGAAACTTCTATCTATAAAATAAAATTCATCCGAAGTCAATATCTTTATTCGTTCTTGAGATATGGGGGACGAAAAAAAGCGATGGAACGTACCAACGTACGAACGTACGAACGTACGTACAAACACAGACATCTTTCTAAAAATGATGGATTCCAATTCTAGGGAGCTCGAAACGTGAAGATATGTAAAAATTTTTGATTTGACAAACCGTACCTATTACAATAACTTCCAAAAGGAAGTTAATAAAATAAATTAAATGCGTATACCTGCAAAATGAAGCAAGATTGATCTTTCAAGGGGTCCAGCAAAAAGTGGAGTTCCTGGAAATTAATTTGCTTATGAATTTTTATTGGAGCTCCGCTATAACAGATCTGGCTGGTTTGTGTAGTCACTCCATCTTGCTGGAACCAAATGCTGTTCAGTGGGATACGTCTTCGGCGCAGTTCTGGGTTCAAAAAAAAAAAAAACATCTTAAAATATCATCTTTGTAGCACGATTCGTGCGCCACCCTGTATTAAAGAAGTTGTTTTTGCTGAACTAAATATCGTATTTCATGCTTTAACACATTTTTCTCTCATCATTTCAATGTTTTTATACACATTCATTTTTAAGCTCGCAGCGTCTTGAACATACATAAGAGGAAGTACATGCGACCCATTCGTGCATTTTACTTTGTATCTATTTAAAGGAAACCTTGACCTTGATTCTCTACTGAAATTTTTTGCGATATAGATATCTACTATAGAGAAAGTTTTAGATTCGTGCAAAAAAAATTTTGGGATAGCAATCAAACATGTCATTACGATGACAGAGAACACGAAAAAAGTCGGTGGTCTGTCTGTCGGGTTGTACCTCAACCTACAGCCTAAACCACTGAAGTGATTTTCTTTCAATTATGAACTTTTTTGTAACTCTCCAGAGGGGAAATTGAAATTTTTGTTGCTCCAAAAATAACGACTAACAACCATTAAGAAGAATCTAATTTATCTCGAAAACGGCTCCAACGATTTTAATTAACAAAATCAGTGTATTATTGTATGGTACAAAAACGATACCTGCCACTGCAACGGCTCAACCTATTTCAATTTTTTTTTTATACAAAAGCTCTTTTAAAATTGCAATGGTAATGCATATCAAAAATTTAAAAAAAGTAAATTTTGGATTTTTTAAAATATATGTACTAATTTTTTTTTTTTTTGAAAATTCAATATTTTGAAAACGGGTTAATGAATTTTTTTTTTTAATAATTTCGGGCGGTTTTGTCTAACAAGGGTCTTTGCTGGCATGCTGGAACCCTTCCTTAGCTCGTCGGTGGGGGTGGTTCTTTGACCCATTAAACCCATTACAAAAATTATTCATGCCAGTCTAATCACCAAAGTTGTTATTGATGTGCGAGAAATGTGGCCTCAACCCACCCTACCTTGGTTGCTTCCCTCGCTAGAGCAACCCCTAAAATTGGCATCTTCTTATCCTCGACACTTCATCCTCCCCTAATACTTAGTTTTGTGATTTTATTGACCTATATTTGTATTCCCACTTGTAGGTATTCTTATTTCATATTTTTCATTTTCTTCGTTAATCCATATAATCATAGCAAAACAAAACACAACAGTAAAATAATAAACAAACAAAAAACCCCCAACAAATATCCTAACGAACCTACCTGAAAACTAAACATCCCACATGCATTCTATCCTACTTACCTTTCACGCACATCGCATTCTATACTATTAATACAAAAAATATTTACCGGCAAGCAGCACAAACAAACCTCCCAACTCCAAGGCATCTTTGCAACTGAAGACAGACTGAACACTGAACACTGAAATGAACAGTCTCTTATAATAAACTACTAGACAGATATCAGGGATGAAATCGTGTTTCAGCAATGTATCAAAATATAAAAGGAAAGTGTATCGAATTGTACTTTTTGATTTGATTTGATAATATTTTGTCCACATTTGCTGTTGTATGAACGTATGTAATATTTCTATATCCAATTAATTAAAAAACAACTTAGCTGTTTATGTTAATTAACATATAAGGTACATACATACTTACATATGCGAAACTTTTATAACAAAACTGTAGGAATTTGTTGCCCCAACCCCTAAAATTGGCATCTTCTTATCCTCGACACTTCATCCTCCCCTAATACTTAGTTTTGTGATTTTATTGACCTATATTTGTATTCCCACTTGTAGGTATTCTTATTTCATATTTTTCATTTTCTTCGTTAATCCATATAATCATAGCAAAACAAAACACAACAGTAAAATAATAAATAAACAAAAAACCCCCAACAAATATCCTAACGAACCTACCTGAAAACTAAACATCCCACATGCATTCTATCCTACTTACCTTTCACGCACATCGCATTCTATACTATTAATACAAAAAATATTTACCGGCAAGCAGCACAAACAAACCTCCCAACTCCAAGGCATCTTTGCAACTGAAGACAGACTGAACACTGAACACTGAAATGAACAGTCTCTTATAATAAACTACTAGACAGATATCAGGGATGAAATCGTGTTTCAGCAATGTATCAAAATATAAAAGGAAAGTGTATCGAATTGTACTTTTTGATTTGATTTGATAATATTTTGTCCACATTTGCTGTTGTATGAACGTATGTAATATTTCTATATCCAATTAATTAAAAAACAACTTAGCTGTTTATGTTAATTAACATATAAGGTACATACATACTTACATATGCGAAACTTTTATAACAAAACTGTAGGAATTTGTTGCAATACCCTTCGATTTTGCGAGATTTAAATTTTATAAATTTAATGTTTTCGATTTTTAATTGCGAGATTGTTGAAACCGGTATTTTGTAGATGCCATTTTCTCGAACAAACTGTATTAATCATTTTTATTTCTTCTGTTATATCGATGTCAGCCTCGGTTCACAGTATACATTTTGTGAGGTCAGATGATTTTCTTTTTAATTTACTTTATCTTTTTCGTTGAATGCAAAAGTGGAGTACTTTAGCAAAGTGGAGTGTATCGAAAAAAGTACAATCTTATCGACTTTTCAACCCTGGCAGAGATAGAAAGAAATCTTCAATGAACTATGGGACTATATTTTTGTGCTCTGTTTATTTGGGCTGTTTGTCCGCACAAAAACTTGCAAATCGACGACGATGAATTTTAGGAATATTGATTAAAGATTTAGTACCACTTTTTAAATAATTGTATTTTCGATTTGTGAAGCTTATATAGAACGTACAGCAACGTATGATATATCAAAATAATTTTCAATTATTCAAGCTGCTAATAAAACAAAAACTAATTGTCTAGGTGCACAGATTAAAGAGTTAGTAGGTGATATGTAAATGAACAGAAATATGTTATTATCTCGGCTTATGCTATGTTTCCACCAAAGGTTTATCTCAGATTAGATTAAATAAATCTTTTTGGTGTTTCTACCGCACAAAAAGATTTAAAAAAGATTAAATTTGACAGCACCTTCAAAAATGCAAATGACGTTCCAATTTTTCTTATGAAGTGCGAATGAGACAGAATGTTTGATTCGTGTGAAACAATGAAGAACTGAATGCGAGTCTCGAATGAATCGTTCAGCACCATGTAAAAATAGGTTAGTTCGATTTGTAAAACTATTTGTCCTAAGAAGATTTAACAAGATTAATTTCTAATCTTCAAGATTTACGAAATAAATTTGTATGGTAAATCTACGAGATTTAAAGGAGATTTAAGGTTAATCTCATTAAATCTCAGATTAGCGCTAGGTGGAAATGTAGCATTAGGTACGATTAAAAAAATCAAATTTTACATGTTATATGTGAATCTATATAATCTATCTCCGGTATGAATTTGAGATTTTTAAATGCAACCATTTAAAAGATAAAAAATAATAACTGCGAAAAATCGATCAACAAAAATTATATAAAATATATAAAATATAAAAAAATACTAGGTATCAAAATTTCCTGAAACGAAACAATTTGTTATTTATTATCTTTCTTAAACTATACAATTTAGTACAATCAGCCTTAACTCTGATGTGTAGCATTTGTGAGCCATCTTTTTTAGAACTTTGAACTTACAACCAATAATATCTCACTTTGTAGATTTTTTGGAATTGCAAAATATATGTACAAAATTGTTATATTAAACTTAACCATCGATAAACAAAAAAAAATATTACTCTGGCACTTCTCATTTGTTTTCTTTTTTTGTTCGACCATTTCACATAAAACCATATTTTAAAAAACGTCATATTGCACCTCTACATTATTTTCCTATCATAAACATTTTCAAAAAATTTCCAACGCTTAGATTTAGTTTTAGAAGCACAATGCACTGCTGAGTGCTGACTGCACTAGCTCTTGCATTTTATAATTATAGTAATATGTATAGTTAAAACTTATATTGTTCATTTTAGAAACACCAACCAAAAATTCAACCGTACCCTCCCTATCCGCCTGCAATCATCTTTTATACATATTTGTTCATTCCAAAATGAATGGTAACACCACCAAAAATTCGATCTTATCCCCCTTATACGCCAGCGTTCATCTCATATACACACTTGTTCACTTTATTCATTTTAGTAACACCATAATTTACTCAAAACGACTCTATAAACATTTTCAATGTTAAAACATCACACGCTTTTACATTTTGAAAACAATAATTATTGCGGTAGCAATCATCAAAATTTCCCTCATTCATCTCTTCAACGACAAAACCAAACAGATTATAACACTTACTTTGTTCAAAGTGAAAATCATTTCACTCCTGCAAATGGGTGGACAAATGGACAAAATTATTAGTCGACTTTCAATAATATTCAAAATCCAAATCAATTCCTTTCGAACAATATCTGGAGAAATTTACCAAATAGTGAAACAACATCAAACTATGTACCTCAAATTCAAAACCATAATCCGTTCATTCTATCAAATTCAGACGCACAAAATGATTCTTTATTGTCATCAAATAGTTCCCAAAATAGATGTAATAACGTACTATATAATGCCCCAACATCATCTACTCACAATGTCAATACATTCCATAATGAAACACACCACAAGGTTTTGCTTGCAACAGCGTTGGTTAAAGTTTTAGCTGCTGATGGAACTTACCGTAGTGTCAGAGCATTGATAGATCCGGGGTCTCAAGTATCATTTTTAACCGAAAATATTGCGCAAATCCTCAACTTTAAGAAGCAAAGGGCATATGCGAGTGTTAAAGGATTAGGACAAACATCAATGGGCAAATCAATTTCTACAGTCAATACAACTCTTTCTTCATATGTCAACCCTTTTTTTAGTTGTGACGTCAAAACATTTGTTTTACCAAAACTAACTTCTATGTTGCCAACACATCAATTGGTTACAACTTCTTGGGAACATTTGTCAAATTTGCCATTCGCAGATCCATTCTATTTTAACCCTGCGAGGATTGACATGCTTCTAGGTGCAGATGTTTATGCAGAAATCATTCTTGAAGGGCTAATAAAAGGGAAAAATGGATCTCCAGTCGCACAAAAAACGGAATTGGGATGGATTTTAACTGGAAAAACAAGCATCAGGCGTCCATTGATCTCTTCAGCAATTCAAAGCCATTATACCCCACTAGATTCACAGCTCAAACAAACTTGGAGAGTTGAAAAGGATTTAGAAACACGCAAGCTTACCAAAGAAGAAAGAAAATCCGAAATCAACCATAAAAACACAGTAAAGCGTAGGGGAGGTGGAAGATGCGAGGTGCAGTTGCTTTTCGAAAAGAAGATAAGACCGAATCTAGGTAATTCCAAAAGAGAAGCAATCCCAAGTTTGTATCAAATCAAAAAACGGCTCAAATCAAATGAGATACTAGGACAAGCATACACATCTAACAGTAACGAATACTCTTCGTTAGGTCAAATGAAAGGATGTGAAGGATATGTCGAATTGGAGACTGGTAAAGATTATTTCTTTCCTCACCATGCGTCATTATCCACAAACATGGTTACTCGGGCGAGTCATAGATCTTTACCCAGGGTCAGACCGTTTAGTACGTGTTGTTACCCTTGAAACAAAATACTCAAAACTTAAACGACCAATCGTCAAGATATCTCCCCTGTCAATATTAAATTGATTTGCAAACCAATATCCCCATATAAAATTATACCCAATGACTATAAATAACTGACTTATAAAATATTACTTTTTTTATGTTTGCATTCTTAATACTATATTTGTTATTTCAAAAGAAAACCTGACGCCTTGATTTATTTATTTTTCATGTAACATCATGTAAACATAATAATATGGATATGTCAAACATTATCTGAGATTCAACACAAACCAAAGTCAAAAAAACTTCGAAAAATATTTTCATATTATGCCAGAAGATGCAATTTCAGATACATTAGTGATTAAAAAGGAATCATCACCATCTGTTGGAGAGGGGAGCATGTTGACTCTCAACATAAAATTATACCTACATAAAAACTTATCAACAAAATGTTTATCAGGCAACCTGAGTTCAAAATGTTAATTTATAAAATATAATTATTATATAGAAAATTATTGTATTGATAAGATATCATTCTCTTCTTTTCAAACAATATATTAATATTATAACGTTCTAATTACTGCATTTTAACTTTTGTACTTCAACTAAGTACCTGCATTTTAATAACATCAAAGGAATATTAAGTACTTCATCCTTGTATACTGAAAAAAGAACAATTACCAAAAACATATACATACATATTTTCCTGGGTCTCACCTAGTCCTGGAACAAAAGTCCTTTCAGCACGTAATGAAACTTCTATCTATAAAATAAAATTCATCCGAAGTCAATATCTTTATTCGTTCTTGAGATATGGGGGACGAAAAAAAGCGATGGAACGTACCAACGTACGAACGTACGAACGTACGTACAAACACAGACATCTTTCTAAAAATGATGGATTCCAATTCTAGGGAGCTCGAAACGTGAAGATATGTAAAAATTTTTGATTTGACAAACCGTACCTATTACAATAACTTCCAAAAGGAAGTTAATAAAATAAATTAAATGCGTATACCTGCAAAATGAAGCAAGATTGATCTTTCAAGGGGTCCAGCAAAAAGTGGAGTTCCTGGAAATTAATTTGCTTATGAATTTTTATTGGAGCTCCGCTATAACAGATCTGGCTGGTTTGTGTAGTCACTCCATCTTGCTGGAACCAAATGCTGTTCAGTGGGATACGTCTTCGGCGCAGTTCTGGGTTCAAAAAAAAAAAAAACATCTTAAAATATCATCTTTGTAGCACGATTCGTGCGCCACCCTGTATTAAAGAAGTTGTTTTTGCTGAACTAAATATCGTATTTCATGCTTTAACACATTTTTCTCTCATCATTTCAATGTTTTTATACACATTCATTTTTAAGCTCGCAGCGTCTTGAACATACATAAGAGGAAGTACATGCGACCCATTCGTGCATTTTACTTTGTATCTATTTAAAGGAAACCTTGACCTTGATTCTCTACTGAAATTTTTTGCGATATAGATATCTACTATAGGGAAAGTTTTAGATTCGTGCAAAAAAAATTTTGGGATAGCAATCAAACATGTCATTACGATGACAGAGAACACGAAAAAAGTCGGTGGTCTGTCTGTCGGGTTGTACCTCAACCTACAGCCTAAACCACTGAAGTGATTTTCTTTCAATTATGAACTTTTTTGTAACTCTCCAGAGGGGAAATTGAAATTTTTGTTGCTCCAAAAATAACGACTAACAACCATTAAGAAGAATCTAATTTATCTCGAAAACGGCTCCAACGATTTTAATTAACAAAATCAGTGTATTATTGTATGGTACAAAAACGATACCTGCCACTGCAACGGCTCAACCTATTTCAATTTTTTTTTTATACAAAAGCTCTTTTAAAATTGCAATGGTAATGCATATCAAAAATTTAAAAAAAGTAAATTTTGGATTTTTTAAAATATATGTACTAATTTTTTTTTTTTTTGAAAATTCAATATTTTGAAAACGGGTTAATGAATTTTTTTTTTTAATAATTTCGGGCGATTTTGTCTAACAAGGGTCTTTGCTGGCATGCTGGAACCCTTCCTTAGCTCGTCGGTGGGGGTGGTTCTTTGACCCATTAAACCCATTACAAAAATTATTCATGCCAGTCTAATCACCAAAGTTGTTATTGATGTGCGAGAAATGTGGCCTCAACCCACCCTACCTTGGTTGCTTCCCTCGCTAGAGCAACCCCTAAAATTGGCATCTTCTTATCCTCGACACTTCATCCTCCCCTAATACTTCCCCTCATCCTCTCCTTTCAAATAAAAAAATTAATCTTCCATTGTTTTTGGTAATATTTCAGTTTCAAACATATTTTTGTTTATTCATAATTATTTAATAAATGCTCAAAACTGGCATCCCAAAATTTTGTTTTAAAAATATAACTAAAATTTTATATATGTACAAAAAATTAGTTTTTAAGAAAACCGCTCCAACGATTTTTAATTTTTTTTGCATATATTTCTAATTTTTCAAGTAATAAAATGGCATACTTGGTTTTGAGCGCTAAGCTATTTTACTAGTTGCTTATACAATTTAAAGAATGATTTAAATGCTTTTTATATATTTTTCTATATTCTTCTTTTATGTTCCTTAGATATTTGTTCTGTAATGATTTGTACATTTCAAAAGTTCTGAACATATGTAAGAGCAAGTAGGTGCGATCCAGTCGGGCATTTTATTTTGTATAAACTCATTATCAAGCCAATTGCTTGAATTGGTTTTTTTTTTGTCAAAAGGCGCTGTTTCCTCAAGTGCTCCAACAATAAATTGGGGATAATTTTTTTTTCTTAAAAATTTTAACTTTATGGAATTAATTTGTTTTGTCGTTTGGGCATGGTAGTAAGGTTAACAATATTCTGTATTCTCCTGAAATATTTTGATATATGGGTCAATATTTCAAAATATTAATATTTCAGTCTCCTTTATTTTTGAACCGAAGTACAAAATTTTATTATAAGTTTGTTAATTGGATGGCTTGAAACAAACGGGTTCTAATATTCGCTCTAGAAAAAATAAAGTTAAAAAAAATATCATACCCGCTATCTTCATTTAAACACCCAAAATGTCATTCCCCTGACGTGTCCCCAGGCCTACTTTCCACACTGTCTGAATTTTTGCAACGAAACTAAAAACGATACACAAAATCTAATGATGCAGTCTTTTTAATAATATATGCATCCTTACTAAAAAATAGTTAAATGATTTTTAATTGCTTTATTTTTTTAAATAGGAGCTATTAAGTAAGTTTCCCCCATAAATTGATTATTTCTATCCCACCAATGGAAATTAAAAAAAAATATATATAGGCTCAAAATAGAAAACTGATTTTTTTATTGTTTGACGGTACAGAATTGCTCTTTATGAAAATTGAAGTAAGGGTTTCAAAAAAACTTTGTTGTCTTTTTATTTCAAGTTAAGGCAGTGACTTTGTTTTTCGTCAAGCAAAATTTTCATTCCTCTAATGCGTGTTTTTTACTAAACCGTGTGGTATGAAAATTAAAAAGTTTTACTCGTCTGTGTCTTTTACATGGACCTACGTGAAAAATAATATAAAACATCTAATTTTCTAATAACCTCCATTTAATTCTCATACAACACCCTTCGGAGTCATTCCCCTAACATCATTTTTTGTGTCATTCCCCTGACTTTCAAGTTTTCATTATAATGATTGATTGCGTTTTGGTAACTCTAGAAGGATCAATAATATTACATTTAAACATATTTACAGTATTTTTAGTAGTTTTGAATTTTTTCACATTTTCTCGGTCAAAATATCATAAAAATACGATTATTACTATAGAATGTTTAGTCTCGCAAAATTCTTGAATCATGAGAGCAAGTTCGTGCAACATAGTCGTGGATGCTATTTTTCATGTAAGTATTTGTTCTTCTTTTTCTTTACACTCCTGAAACCATTCGCAAAATTAAATATCCATGTAATCAACGGAGTAAATATAGATTTTTGTCATTCCCCTGACACAAGTATCATTTCCCTGACTTAAAAAACCGTTAGATTTGATCAAATGTTATGACTCCTTGTTTTAAAGTGGTTATTATAGAGTTATTAAGAGACATAATTGTTCGTCTAACAAAATAAGTTCTTTTGAGCGAGGGTCCACTTTGGAGTGAAAAATATTAATGTTTTGAAATATTGACCCATATACACTAAATGTCTTTTTCCCAAAGACGTTAAGGGTCATCTTTATATATACCAATACCAGCATCTGTCATTAAATTGTTCTAAAATAAATTAATATTTTCTGTCGAAACTCAAGACGCAAAATTATTTCCATTTCTTCAGTAAAAAAAAACTACGTCGAAAAATAAAGATATTGTTGATCCAAAGACAAAATGTTTTTGAAAGACCATCATTTTTCAAAATCAAGTGGTTTTCAAATGAAATGGTATTTTGTTTGAGAATTGAGATTATTAAAATTCAGTTTCAAATCGAACAAAACGCTTAACCTACTCTCGTAAATTCGATTAGTCGTTGGTCTCAAATTCATTTATCATTTCAAGTGGAATTGATGATGTTCTATTTGAATGCCCTGCCATTTTCATAGTATTTTCCCACGATGAATCATGAATCAAAATGTACCCCTAAATCCACAAACACATGTTTCAGTCCAGGATGGATACAGAAACAGAGAGGTAGGTATTATTTTTTGTAGTTTTCGCTAAAAGTTTAAAGGTATTATCGCGATATATCATGTTTCATGTGATGTTTCTTGCTTTTATAATACCTTCAACGGCGTTGTCCACCATAATAAGATGGATTGAATGTCCTTTTTTGGTTGCCCCAATTAAAAAAAAAGAGATAGAAAGAAAATTAACACCACGAACATTCCATTGTGTTATTCTTATGGTAAAACGGAAGTTCTTGCGTTGTTTGTAAACTATTTAACCGTATTTATTGATACAGGATTTATTGGGATTTTATCCAATAAAGTCACGTCCAGGCAATTAGTGTATTTATTAAGCATTTTATTGATGCGTATAAAATATTATTGCAGTTCAGTTTATAGTGTACGTGTACTCGGAATAATGTTTATTTCGATTGACTTATTGGGTAAACGGAAATATTTCTTTTTGCATGATATATAAAGTACATCAAATAATAATTAAAAATTATAAATATTAATTCATGCAGTTATTGATAATGAAATAATTTTTTTTATTATTTTCCGATTGGTTATTGGGTAAATCATGTTGACTTCTTGACTTGAAATAATTGGTCGAGCTTGAATCAATAATATTAAAGATGTATCCTTAAGTGAAACAAAAACATTAACACAACACAATAGCTGCTGATAGACACATTGTCAAGATAGCCTTAAAACCACATTTTTTCATTTTGTTTCAGATTCTAATAAAACAAATTCTGCTGTGAATGTGGCTGCTTTTTATAATAACCAAAATTTTTGACGCAAAATAACCAAAAACATTTTGATTTAACACTTTAAAGTCATTGGAATGTAAAATCTCCATCACTCTCAATTTAAACAAAAACCCAAAGGAACAAAGATTTCAGGCAATCAAAAATATTTCGAAACTCAACTTATACCTTTTTAAAGAAAAGATTTATAACCATTCCAATAAGCATAATTTAAATGAAGTCCTATACCATCATAATTTGTGTTGGTTCCAGATCATAACTATTTATCATCTGCAAGAATTCACACAAAAAAACAAATACCACGATCAATTTCATTTGAAAAAAAAAAACAATTCAACGTCACGGCTCGGCAAAATTCCAAGAATACACACTAACTGACGAGCATTATTATATAAATAAATTATCTTCTTTTCCTTAAACACCGCTGTCAGCAAAAGTTAATTAAAAGGAGTGTGCCAGCCAGATGTGTATTCTTTCATCGTGCGAATTTAAGATGATCGTTCATATTTTTGTTACGCTTCTGTGAACCTTAAAATCGTGGCAGGCAGCAGAAATGCGATCCTCTAGAAACAAAGACAGACCTCCAACTCGGCACGTGTGTCATTAAACCAGTTCGTCATACATTTTCATCTCGCGTAACGCGTCCAAAGTCTTAACTTGCAGCTAACTCCATTGCAGTTCCAGGAATTATTGTAAGAAGAACTACCTCTTACATACTTCACTTACGGCCAACAAAGTCTATATTTACTGTGTCTCAAGAAGCAAGCTTGTCATATCATTCAAAGACTACTCTGGTATGCTTGACAATAAATCAATAAAATTTTTAATTCAATGTCAATACTCAACTCAGTAGGAGACAAATAAAAAAAGGAGCACAGATTCTGACTTAAGTGTTTGGATACACGAAGAGTGCCAATCAAAACGGACCTCTTTTGAGTTTATTTTTCCTTTCTTTTCCATACTATCATTATGTTTCACTTAATTAGGTGATGAGTGGCCAGAAGTTGGCCTTAAAAATATGCACATAAATTTGTGGCACTTGAGGTTGCATGAGAAAATTTACTTTAAGATAATTGGTTTCTATATAAAGTAGGTTAACTCAAGTGACTAAATTGTGTCTTTGACTCAGGATCAGCATTGTGATTTTTTGAAGAATTCATTGTTATTAATTTTAATTACAATTTTTACTCATACTTCTGTCTGGTTATATGGTTTCTCATTCAATTTTTTCTCTTAAATTATGTTCAGTTTTTTTTTAAATTATGAAGTTAACATAAATAAATGGCAATTGCTCCGGTAGACTTTTGGCAAACGACCTTCGATTGGAATATATTTATGGAAACCTGTGCGGTGGCAAATTTTACCATTGCGTTTATATTTAAACTCACTGGTTGTAACGTTCGACAGAGGATTACTGTGATTAAAGGCTCAACAAAAAAATAAAGACCTTAATATAATATAATATAATATAATATAATATAATATTATATAATATAATATAATATAATATAATATAATATAATATAATATAATATAATATAATATAATATAATATAATATAATATAATATAATATATATATAATATAATATAATATAATATAATATAATATAATATAATATAATATAATATAATATAATATAATATAATATAATATAATATAATATAATATAATATAATATAATATAATATAATATAATATAATATAATATAATATAATATAATATAATATAATATAATATAATATAATATAATATAATAATATAATATAATATAATATAATATAATATAATATAATATAATATAATATAATATAAATATAATATAATATAATATAATATAATATAATATAATATAATATAATATAATATAATATAATATAATATAATATAATATAATATAATATAATAATATATAAATATAATATAATATAATATAATATAATATAATATAATATAATATAATATAATATAATATAATATAATATAATATAATATAATATAATATAATATAATATAATATAATATAATATAAATATAATAATAATATAATATAATATAATATAATATAATATAATATAATATAATATAATATAATATAATATAATATATATAATAATATAATTATAATATAATATAATATAATATAATATAATATAATATAATATAATATAATATAATATAATATAATATAATATAATATAATATAATATTAATATAATATAATATAATATAATATAATATAATATAATATAATATAATATAATATATAATATAATATAATTATAATATAATATAATATAATATAATATAATATAATATAATATAATATAATATAATATAATATAATATAATATAATATAATATAATATAATATAATATAATATAATATAATATAATATAATATAATATAATATAATATAATATAATATAATATAATATAATATAATATAATATAATATAATATAATCTATACTAAAATATAAAGTAAGACTTTTGTTTGTTTGTCGGTTGTGTGTATATGACCGATAAACTCATAAACAAACAAAAGTCTTACAAAATAAATTAGTACAAATTAAAGCCCTTTGCACTGATTGTGCAATAGGCTGTTTAAAAAAAAAAACAAATAATTATTAGTATAAGAAAACATAATTTAAAATTTGAACTTACCTGAAAAATGTATTTTGTTTATTTAAAATGACAGCCGACTGAAAACTATTTGAAATTTATATTTATTTTGTTTCTATTTATCATTTCGTTTCATTTCATTTCCTCTTCATTCTTCTATTATTATTATAAGGCTCAGCTCATACTTAAGCTGTTGGACCAAGACACTGTTTACACGTAAATTCTTCAACACAATTTTCTGTGCAAAACAAATTTTTAACATCGATATTCAAAAAAGGCATGGATTTCAGTTTCCAATTTCAAAAATTTTGAAATATTGATGTCTGTAAAGGGTGTTCAAAAAAGGAATGGATTTCACTGTATGCACATTGCATAATACTAACTTATGTTCGTAATCTTAATAGCTTCTCAAAAAAGTCATGGATTTTTGTTAACACATTGAGTACAATTTTCTGTGCATCAAATGCTCAAAAAGGCAGCGTTTACACATGCATGTTTCTGGCATACAAATTTCGCATAATGAATATTAGGTTCGCTCTTTTGGAAATCTATATGAAGTTCTATGAAAAAAAAAAACGCCATTGGGCTTTGGAATTTCGTCCCCAAAAATGTCAATAGTTCAACTGAGATAATGAAAAGAAACGTCACGCAAGTTCTTGCGAACGATTTTCTTTGCCAACAGACTTTGCAATATCGATTCATGGATTTAAGTTTACAACTCATGTATGTATGTACATATGTGCATGAAAATTTTGATGTTTGAAAATAATGTCAATTAGTTTAACCAAAATTTTCTCTTAGTACACTATGATTCAACTAGAACTTTCTTCGTTTTTTTCGTTTTCTGAACAATTTTAGAAATGTCCATTCTTACGGAAAGGTTTCGATATGTATTGTAATGCCTTACAAAATTACTTTCGTCAAGTATGTTTGATCTTTTTTTGGTGCAAAAATCATGTTTTAACATCGATGTTTATGTATTTAAATCATCAATGCTCAGGAAGATACCGTTGACACATGCAACATGCAAGTTTCTGCTATTTTCTGTGCATGAACATTTTTCATGATGAATATTAAAAAAAAGGCACGGATTTCAGTTAACACATTTC